>OY728159.1:1027572342-1028822342 GCA_963277665.1 Viscum album
ACCAGATCTTGTGCATCACGCGGGAGCAGGGCGGCGGTTCTGTGGGAGAAGCGCTGCTGCAGGCGGGGTTTCATCTGCATGCCCCGGGTTCTGCCCGAGCGGGGCGGCCGACTGAGTGCACAAGGGGGCAGGGAGAAGGCTGGGGTGCCATGCGGAGCGGTGCAGGAGCGAAGGCTGGAAGGCCCAGCTGCTGCAGTGCGTGGGTCCGCAGGGAGAGGGGCACTGCACTCCTTTGTGCAGCATCCCGAGGGAGAGCAGCCAGGCCGGTGCGGTTGTTGCTAGGCAGTGGGCTCGGCTTGGATCTGGTCTGCCGGGAGAGGCACAGATGACCTAGGTGTAGGCAGGGCAGAGGGAGAAGCCGGCGAGGAGGGTCTCGGCAAGGTCAGTTGGGCACTGCTCTGGCGGCAGAGGGGTACAGTTGTGCGTGACGGACCGGCGCGGTGGAGGAGTGTCGTCGCGCTTCTGTGGACTCTTGAGGAGGAGACGGGCAACCGGCTTGAAGGGGAGGCACCGACAGAGGGGTGTTGCGACCCTGTGCGTGGCGTCCTGGGAAAGGAGACCCATCGCGGCCAGGCTGGCCGCGGCTTGCACGTTTTTTTTTTGTTGTGTCGGCTTGACCGGCCGGCCCCTTTCCCATTTTTTTCGGCTTTCGGTTTCCACGCGGACCAGACACCTCCCCTTAATTTTTAAAAAAAAAATAAAGACTTGACCCATTGGGCCAAGTCATCCCCTTTTTTTATATATTAACATTTTCTAAAGGCTATATATTAGCCTTTAATAATAATAATAATTATTATATTAATAATTATTATAATAATAATAAAAAAATTATTATTTTAATAATTATAAAACAATTATTATTATTATTAATTTATGATGATAATTATTATCATTAAATAATAATAATTATCATCCTTACTTGTGTTTTAGTAAAAACTAAACAAGAATGATGATCGGAAATAGTTGAAAAATAATACCCGCGATCCATTCTTAAAATTTCAAATGACCATATCTTGGCCGTTTGAAATTGGATCGGCACACGGTTTAAACCGTTGTGACCGATTTTGAACCCTATACTTAAAAATTTATGAAAATTAATTTTCTAGGGTCAGATAATCTACATGAGCCCTCTGATACCACTGTTGGGTTTCTAGGGCCCGCAGTAGAAGCCGGTAGGCTGGGGATTTTAAAATTTTCATCGTCGCAATGACAGTACTTGTCGTTGCAGACAATCCCAGCCCCGGAGAGGTCCGAGGATCTCGCATAGATTGTTAAGAGCAAAAAATAAAAGGAAAACATACTTGTAGCATATCTGAATCCATTGTCGACTGCTACTTGTCGACGATGATCATTGCATGAAGGATACATAGCAGGATCCCTCTAGATCATCCACACGTGCCTCAAAAATCCGTGGGAATGCCGATCATTGAACTCCGAGTGCTAGCGCGGCGATTCAAGGATATCTTCGATGTCCCGACGATCACTGCATTGTCGATCTTGCGATGCGTGAATAGAAACTAGATCTGAACTCTTGAATTGAGTGCTTCTCTCTCTAAGAAGTAGGATGAGAGAGAGGCTCTCAACTCTCATTCCATGCAAATGAGTGAATAGTGAATTTCACACAAAAGAGAGAGATCCTTCTCTCTTATTTATAGTTATGTTGATAAATACCTAGTAGGGCTCCCCGACCCCCGTTAATATCAACGTTCTTTAAATAAATAATTATGACGACTTATAACTGAATCAATATTATTTATTAATTTTATCACATACTTGTAATATATAAAATATATTACGTGATAAATTCTGAGCCTTTTAAATCGACTTGTTGTCCCGCTTAGTATTAAACAAACCATGAATATTAAAATAATATTCGTTCGATTAATATCTTATCGTATTTACTAAACTCGTAAATATATTAAATAAATTCAATCCAAAATATTCATAACTTGAATATTAATGAATTTATTTAATTCATTTGGTGATCGACAACTTGGAAAAACTATTGAACCTCATGGCGGGGCCCACTATGTCCATATACCTATTCAACTGAATAGGTGCAGATTCAAGAATACATTGTTGTGTGTGACCCTCTAGGCCCTTATCTCGATAGCAGTGAATAAAATTCACAGACAAAGAGTGGGGTCTAGAAACCCGTCATGGCCCCTAAAGAGATAAGGATAGTCATAGCAATGACTTCCATCCTACGAACACTGACTGTGTACTATAGTCTCTTTATCATTAAATATATCATAAAGTAGGACGCACTCTTGTGTCATCGTCCTTATCTTGCTTTATTATCTGTTGATCTCTCCAGATGGATTCGCCTTTCTAATACTTTGGCCAAAGACTTATGAAGGTGGCACCATCCTGATCAACCAGGCCTGAGATATACAACTTCCTAAACTTGGAAGCGACAAATTGTTTCTTGACCATTCAACCAACGCCATACCACTAATGACGCACCTGACACAAACTACCTCGCCACGACATTACTGAAATTGTTTTCTCCTTGCATCAAAGTACGTAATTAAATGATATACATTGGTAATGGTCTCATGTCAGGAGTCCAATACACATGTCAGTAGATAGGAACAACCAATGACACCCAAAACATGTGGTGTTCCTATTGGCGGGTCTATCCTCATGATCTCACTACTAGTGACACCAAGTGCGAACTTCATGAGAAGAAGTCTCAATGATTATGATCCCCCAGCACCTGATAGTCAGACATCTACTTTTTCCAGTCAGTAAGATGTATCTAGACTATAGAACATATATTTAAGATCAATGTCATTGTATCTTGAGGTTCTCATTATAGACTAGGATCTACTATAACCTCTCGACACGACAACTAACCTTTGGACATTACCATTATTATAGTGGACGTAGAAAATATACACTATAATGGTAAGAAATCATCATGCATATCTAACTGTACACATGATACGGTAATCAAAATTACTACATAGTTGGTTCTAGGGAACCCACTATTTCAACACAAAAGAGAACCAAATACATCTTCTCATAGAAGGACTTGAATTTGATACAGAAGAATTTTCTAGAGTGTCTCCAAGACTATGATTTTGATATCATCTATATTCCTGGGAAGGAGAACAATGTGGCGTATTTTTTTAGCAGGAAATTGAGCTCGCAGCTGTTGAGTGAGGTGACAGAACAGTTGGCCTCATTATTGTTATCCTTCGTGGACAGAGAGCATGTAGATTACATTTAGTCAGTGGTTGTCACACCTCCACTCTTACAGTGAATAAGTGAGGTACAAGTTTGGGGTACTGACTGTGAGACTTTACATGCTCAGTTATCTACATGACATGCTCCTTATGGATATTCACATAGTGGTTAGCACGTTGATCTTTTCATAGGACACATTATTGTACTAATGGAATTGTGAGAGGAAGTCTTGAGGGATTTTCATAAATCCCGCTTAGCAGTACACCCTGGAATGGTGAAGATGTTCCAGGATCTCTGACGACAGTTCTAGTTGTCAGGCATGATGAAGGCAGCAACGAAGTTTGTTTCTCAGTGCCTTATGTGCCAGAAGGTGAAGGTTGAGTACCAAGTTCTAGGGGGGTTAGCACACCCCATTGATTTTCTAGAGTGGAAGTGGGATAAAATATCAATGGTAATCGTGAAAGGATTGTCATCGATGTCCATGGGGAATGATTCAAT
This sequence comes from Viscum album, assembly GCA_963277665.1. Lineage (NCBI taxonomy): Eukaryota > Viridiplantae > Streptophyta > Magnoliopsida > Santalales > Viscaceae > Viscum > Viscum album. The sequence goes on from OY728159.1 coordinate 1,027,576,033, forward strand.
CTAGGTGATCATTTACTAACTAACTAATTCATCCCACTTCCCAGATATGAGGGAGTAGAGTTCCATAGAGAGCATGGGAGCCTCTAAGTACAAGAGATATATCGGCTTCATATAGTCTCTTTGACAATTGTCTTGGATCGAGATGTTCGTTTCATATCCCGGTTGTGGGTAGGATTTATGGAGGGTTTTGGGACTTAGCTACACTTGAGCACAACGTTCCACCCCCAAAAGAATGGTCAGACGGAGATGAACATTCAGGTTCTGGAGGATATATTGCAGGCTTGTAACATGGACTTTGGTCATAGTTGGGAGGAACACCTACCAATGGTGGAGTTTTCATACAATAATAGCTACCACTCCACCATTGGTATGACACAATTCGGGGAATTATATGGGAGACTATGTCGGTCACAGCTTTACTGGACCGACCCTGGAGAGTTAGCACTCATGGTTAAATAATTGGTGTGAGCTATGACCGAAAAGGTGCAGATCATCCAGGAGTCGATGAAGACTGCACAGAGCTGGAAGAAGTCTTATCCTGACAATCAATAGAGACCTCTGGAGTTTGAGGATGAAGACCATGTCTTCCTTCAGGTCTCATCTTGACATGGGTTATAGAGATTTGGTCGGGGCAAGAAGTTATCTCTGAGGTTTATTAGATCTTTCTAGATACTACACATAGTTGGAAAAGTGGCGTATCGATTAGCTCCACTACTAAAAATGTACTAAGTTCATTATGTCTTCTACGTGTCGCAGCTGAGGAGGTACGTGCATGACCCATAACACGACATCAACTAGGGTAAGATGGAAATCGAGGATGGAGAAACATTTGCTGAGTACCCAGTGCAGATCAAGGATCATCATGAGAGGATCCTTCATGGTCGATCGATTCCTTTGTTTTACGTCTGGTGGTAGCACGAGAATCTTGGGAGAGCACATGGGAGTGGGAGGATCGGATCCATGCCCAGTACCAACATCCTTTTTACTATCTCTTGTTTTGGATTTTCGAGGATGCCAATCCCTAAGGCAGGGAGAACATAATGTCTCAGAATTTTCCAAGTATAATATTTTTAAAAATTACATGGAATTATTAAGAGACTAGAATTTTCGATGTCGTATAATTATGAGGCCTGGTGAGCCCAGAATCATGGTTTAAACTTTTTTATGTTATTTTAGTTTGTGAGCATGAACTATGGTGTGTGTTTCCAAAAAAATACTCGGACTAAAAATATGAGGGCACTGTTGCGAACGGGAAGATGAATTTAACTAAGAATGGGCCTAAACTCAGTAGGTGTAGGTCAAGGGAGAAAGTTAATTTTCAAATGTTTTTAGTAAAATTAAATAAAATAAAATAAAATAAAGAAAAGTTTATTTATTTTATTTGGAATCATTCTATACTGCGCAATGATGAGGATAATGTTACAATAATAAATACCATGCCATAATGAATCAGAAACATCAACGTTGTCCCATTAATGTTGTAGTGTGACGGAATTATAAAACATGTTGCCTCCTTTTAATAGGTTAATCCAATTTTAAACTGGTGGGAGAAATTGGGATAACATCTAGGAGATATGGGGAGTCCTCTCGGTGATGCACGATATCGATAAAAAGTGTTAATCGTTGATCCAATGCATTTGTAGGATCTAAACAATGAAGATAATAGATTTCCTTCATCAGTGATCGATCCATTATTGAGGTAGGGCTTGTGTTTTATATTTTTTCCCCATTATTTAACTAAACACTGAATGCAAATCAACCCACGATCTGGTTGACCCATGCATCGTCATTCTAGTCGAAGGGATTTTCTTTATTGGGTTCGTTGCTGGAATTTATTTTGTCATGTTTAATGTTTTAATTTTCCCCATTCAAAATTTCTAATGGGAGCAGATTAACACAGTGATGAATGATGGAGAAGGTTCATTCTTCCTTTTTTTTCTTCTCCCCTCTTCCATGTGTTCTTCGCATTCTTCGCGGGGATATGAATGAGGAATCGTTTCATGCCCATTTCTTGGCACAACAATCCAAAAATGGAGACCCCGCATCGTGATGACCCAAGTGAGGTGCGATGGCGATAGTGGTGGACGAATCAAAATGGTTCATGAGTTCTTGTTCTTCATGTTTTCTTCATGTTGGTAAATCGAGATGTGTTTTTGGGGCCGATCAGAGGCTCGTAACCCACGGAAATGGCCTTCCTGTTTCGGCATGACCATGGATCTGGAGTTTCCTTCCGATTGGGAAAATAGATCACAAACCAGATGAGTACCTGAGGCATGGAAGAGCAGGTTCATGATTTTGGAAATTTCTAGAACACATGAAAAGAATCACGATGAACACATCATGTGTATTATCGATAACTTCTAGGGTTTCCGCGCTGCATGCGATGAAGAACACGACATGCCTCTAGGGAGACACAGAGTGTGGACTCCACCCAGCAGTGGCTGGAGTCCTGGGAAACAATAAGAATAGACCCAACATGTTACCACTATCACATAGTGTGTGGGTACTTACATGGGTCTTGGAGTGTATATCGGATTATACACAGACACGGGGTGGATTACACACCATGTACTCCACCACATGGTCATACGAGGCTAGTAATGAGGACCACCTGGTCTGCCAATTACACATGTTGGAATACATGGGTTGAGGTCATGTACGGACACATGGCCAGTGTACACGAAGCAGACCCCCAGATTCTTTGACATGGCATGTGATCCTTTATACACACCATGTAGTTGCGTTTTACATGAAAATCCTTACGACATGAGCCATTGTACATGGGCAGTACCCAGGTTCAGAAGACACAGTGTGTGACACTTCTACATGACATGTAATTCTCAGTATGTGTCTTGATCTTATTGTCTTATATTTCTTCGAAAGATTGTGTTTGGGTTAGTGCCCATTTTTCTTAATCCTCTAAAGGATCTAGTATCATTTCCATTCACGGGAGTATGATCTCTTCAACATGACATTCTGAGATGGAGTCATGTATCCCTCCGAGAGGCCCAGAGCGAGATCCACTATCCATTATTGACCCAAGGTAGAGTTAGGTATCGATGTGCCTATTCCCATAGTATGTTGATCCTATACTTATAAGTTGAATTTGGATGAGTTTTGGTATCCACCAAGGTCCTGGTAGTGATCCTCATCTGTGTAATGTGATCATTTCCCCCTCATGAATGTGTTCTCCCAAAATGAGTGTATCTATCCCTCTTGACCTTTCTCGACGAAAAGAATTTCTTGGATGGACGTCATCAGGACCATTACACTCATGGAGTGGATTCTCCCAGATGAGTGCTCTGTGTAACCTTTGAACTGAATCCATAGTGGCGGTATGTAGTGGTGTGACTTGTATCTAGACTATAGGTCTGAATTTTAAGTATATCTAGACCGTGTTCCTCTTTCTAAATGCTCAGTAGACATAAACTATGTAGAGATGACTGTACATTTACTTTGTGTATTTCTTTGTGGTTTTTAGGGTCCTCTTAGGAGTATTTTTATACTCACCCATGCATGGTCTTTTCCCGCACATGTCATGTCTTGTGCAGATGAGCGGCCTTTTGACGGTGTCCAAGGAGAACCACAACCGGACCTAGATTTATGAGTTCCCTATGGGCCAAGGTGTTCTTGTGGCTTTGAGAAGCAGTTCTAGTACATCATTTTGGTTACATTTTGGACTTGTAATTTGCAGACTCTTTTGTTTTTGTGGACTTGTATTCTATCCTAGTTTTACTTTCAGTACATTACTTTCTATCGTACTCTTTTGGTTGGGTTTAGTTGTATGCACGCATCATATTCCTTAGTAGTGTTTACTATTCAGCATTTGTGGGCTTGGTGATGTGTGAGTGTGTACATCTAATTAAGAAATGACTCCCATGTTAGTTATATGCCTACTCGGTTCTAGTCACCATCCCCTAGCATGTTGGAGGCAGGCATGGGGAGTCATGGTGCGGGCCCCACTAGGACGGGTCGTGATAATGAAAATAAAGGAATAAATGACCTCTACGTTCCCAAATTGACCATTTAACCATTCACAATCCAAATTTTATAAATTTTACCAAAATACATGAGTCAATTTAGTGATTTATATTCCACTATTTCCCTTATAACATAGACATTCCATTTTTCTGATAAAAAACATGAGCCTTTACCAAGAGATATTATATATGTTAATAACAATCAGAATAAACTCCCATATATTTTAAGAATCAATTCATACCATCCCTTACTAGGAGCCCCCAAAAAATATTACTCTCCAAAAAGTAATTCAATAATCAACACACATTGGGAAAACCATTTTAACTACTCAAAAGATGCATAACTATTTCCTTCCAACTTCCTAACCATCATAAACTAAAATCCAACCTCAATTGAAATACATAACACAAGGAAATATTTCACCATCATTTGTGGATGAGTATTTATCCCAAAATTACTCCACTACATTATTTTCATCCAAAAAAAGTTCATTTTAGTGAGGTTCAGAAATATTCATAATAATATTATTAAATATGGGGAAATTATTGATTTTATTTCCATAGATATGAAAAAATTGATTAAAATGACTTAGATTAATTACATTCTAGTTATTTATATAATAACATAGAAGTATTTGAGGATTCTTTTTATGAGTTATCCTTAGATATTGGGGCCACATTGTAGTTTTATCATGAGGGATGATGTTTGTATTCTAACATACAGATCAAGAATCCTCCATATAGAAAATTACAGTGTGTGGATGAAAATGTAAATATATACCTTTATGATTATGAATACCTATATATTGTTAACCATTTAGAGTAATAAGGACTTCACTTATCAGATTTGGGAGGATTTGGAAGTTAACCCTTTGATTATCCACAAATAGAACAAGACAATGATCATGTAGGTGATGCGAATTCTTTATGTGAAATTTTTTTTAGAGATTACACAATAAATTCTTTAAAAGAAAAAATTACAAGATAATATGTCCTTGATAGAGGTTTATATAATTTATATGAATTTATAAGGCTACAAAATTATTTTACATATATTATTTAGGTTTAAATGTATATTAAAAATATAGATGATCTTGTTGTAAAATGTATTATATTCCTCAATAATAATTTGGGACCTTTCCAATACATGATTCCACATTAATATATCAAAGATATTATACTAAACGACTTGAATCTCTTGGGAAAAAATTTATTTTGAAAGAATTATATAAAAACAATTTCAAAATATAGGTCTGATGAGGGTTCTTCCCATAAAAATCATATTCTATACCACCTCACAAATGATGAGTTTAACTTAATTCGTCAACAAAAACCTTATCTGAGACAGTATGATGTTAACATAATATATTTTTTATAGTAAATTATTGTATTCCAAGGACCTATATTGGATGATTTACACCAATAATTATATTTTATTTGAGCTAACACTACCCCACCTCATGACCTGATGATTGAGACACCTCGACAATATTTTGTGAAATATTTACCAAATACAACCCAATATCTATTATTGTGCACACAAAATATCCTACATAATTTCTCATCAGAATCCACCTTCACTGTTACACCACCCACAACCTCAGTTGTATACCCCACATCCGATACAACCACATTAGCAATATCATATAATATTTAGAAGTAGTTTCATATGTAGTAGTAACCCAATCATTTATGTTATAGTATTATGATTCTTAAGGGACTTGTAAGGGGATTATGATCAATGAAAAACCATGGAAAAATTTATAAACCCTTCAAAGTGATAATTGGGTTCCCTCTTAGTCAAGGAAATGTCCCTAATTGATAAGAAATCAGCCACTAAAACCAATTATAGAAATATCATGTGTTTGAAAATTGATATTACACTCACAATAGATTCTAAAATTATAATATATTCCTAATTATTTAGGCACCAATATCCGGAAAAATAGTAGTGATTCATACATTTAAAACAATAATAGCACCTCAACCCTCATGTAATCTACAACCAGTAAACACTTGACCCCTTTAAATCCTCAACAATCCACTTACGTAGTATCATTAGATAATGATGGCGGCCTAGGTATTTGTTTTCACTAATGAGATGAAAGAACCTAGGTTGAAGAAACAAATTAGTAATAACATTTAATTAGTAAACATACCCCATATTCCTGTTGGTATTGATTTGGTTTAGTAGAGGAATCGGAAATCATTAGTTATTTATCCACATTCCGAAACACCTAAACCAAGTCATACAGTGGTGGGTTTGAATATGGTTAGTGTGTAGAATGTGGAATAGAAAATTGGCCCTTATATATTATACCTCTTTTATTTTTTACTAAATAAAAATACCTTGAGGTTATATTCTAAATTTTTTACACTATCTATGCATTTGATTCCATTATTGAGGTTCATATGCTCACAAATCACAATTATTTAGTAAAAACATATATATCAAAATATCATTTTGAGTATAAATGTTATATTTTTACTTCATGATACATATTTCAATTTTATTACTGATTTATAATGTGAATAAATATTTTATATATGATTTCATTTTTCAAATCGATAACAAATACAAAGAACAAAAATGAAATAAAACACCTATAATACTCCCAGAAAATAATGTTAGGTAAACAATGATAGTTTTTTTGGGTTAGTATTTAAGTATCAATCAATTGAAAAAAATAAATCAATATTCTATAGAATTTATTTCTATTCATAAAATATTGAGGAAACATTCTATTTTTATTTTTGAGTGGGGTATACAAGCAACAAATTAAATTTTTTCTCTGTCATTCTAGGATATAACTTTAGTTAGGAGATATATTTAATATTCATCTAAAATACCACTAATATTTTTCATAATTATGAAACTAATATTTTATAATTATTGAATGGTGAATGAAATTTAATATTTTTAGTTCATTTAAAGTCATTTCAAATATTAAATTTATTATCACATATAATTATTATCAATTCTACTTAATTTCACTAATCCACTTTTTAATTATATTAAAATTTTCACCATTTTTTAATAGTGATTTTTTATATTCACTCTATGACCATTTTAAATAATCAATCTTGTTACCCATTTCCTATTATATTTCATTCATATACATATTTACAATAGAATTCATTTTCATAAATTTTTATACATGAGGATTTTGAACATTATTAAATTTAATTTGCTCATATTTGGTTACATTTTAGTTCTTATTATTGTGAAACATACTAAATGTTTGAAATATTATTAACCATGTATGTAATATTGGCTATCTAATATTATGACACATATCATGAAAATTTATCATTCCCATTATTTTTTTTTGGAATTTATTAATGACTCCAAAATAGTAAAAATGTTTGAGTTTTGGGATTATATAGACATAATACCAATCCCTTAAAAATTTATTGGAACCTTTATCTTATTACTATTATGGTATTTTAGTTTGTATCAACACCACAACTAAACTAGAATAAAAAAAGATACAACTTCTATAGTCAATTATTCTATTTACTCATATCCCACATAATCTAAAAGAGCCTGCACTAAATAAGTGTGATCTAGAAATCTATTTTTTATTGAGTGAATTCTCAGATTCTCATGCCATTCACTCATATATTTAAGTTTCAATTATTGTTTAAAATATTATAATATTAAGGAATGTTGCTTGTTTTCTAATATAATATTTGGATTTACAATTTAGGGAAGTTTTAATGGTTCTAGATTACTGTGACATATTCTTCCATCTCATAATATATTATTTTTATATCTAAAAAACTTGTGAGGAATATGTTATAAAGATATGGTTTATTTTCTAAATTATAATTAGAAAAATTCATGTCCAGATATCATAGAGTAAGCTCTATGTAGTTGGTTCCATTTCCTCTATATACCTTCCAAAAAATTGTTGGATCGAAATGATATTAGTGATTCTCTTTCACCATTTACCTAGAAGGACAAAAAACATCAACTAATATATCGTGGGGATAATTTAATCAGTTCTCAAATGATCATATCATTTCCTTTTTTTGATCTAAATTTTACGGATGGTGGAACATTAAAATAATTTTTATAACACTATACAATATAATTTAGTGAATGTTTTATTTATAGTTTTCTAGAATCACGGATATTAATGATTTATGGGAATGTTTTAGGAATTGGATGACGGTGGTCAACATGTTGTAAAAATTGATAACCATTCAGCTATTAGAGATCAAGTTTTTTTCCACCATTATATATTTTTGGTCTCTCTATTTAATACATTTTTGAGAATTGATATGTTATATGATGATAGGTGAATAAGATATAGGTTAACACATTTGTTAATCCATGGACTGATTCATTATTATTTTCATGTTTTCTTATAATAGAACTAGGGATACATTTCCTTCAAAGTGGCTCATTAATTAGAAGTCAAATTCAAGAAATTTTATTTGCATTCAACTTTTTATAGAGTACTCTATTTTTTCCAACTATAACACGTGATATTTCCTCGTATTTTCCAAAAGGATCAGTTATGCTTAACATACCCCAAGATTACAAGTGTGAATAATTCTTTATTTAGTTCGTATAGATATGCTAACATTCTTGAGTGGTCTGAAGGAAGAATCATTTCCCATTACCTTACATTCTCTTCTTATTACCACAATGATAATACGTCTCTTATCCCTTCCTTACATAAAATAGATATTTCATTACTGGGAGAAGCATACAAATCTAAATGTTCCATCCAATCTGTTAATATTAATTACACAAATATTATTTATATGAATCCTTGTTTTGAGGGTTGTGTTGAAGATGTTTATGAACCTCAACCATTAACATGAAATATTATTTACTCTCATAATCTACGCCTTAGTACATAAATTAATATTGTTCCCTTTTGGTATTTATCTTTTCACCAATTGATGTTGATATTCAAATATAGGGGCCACTCTTATTATAAAATGAGTATCATACTCTAAATGGACGATATTTGAATGGAATATTTTTCATACATTCTTGGTTGCATCTAACCATTTTTAATTAGGATTTGATTTGAGGTTTTCAAGGATCATACAAATTTAAATATTATGGTTTATCGAACTATGTTAATTGACTTGGGTATGGTTTTAAAATAATAAAATCTTTGTCCATTTCTACTATTTATAGGTTCTTAGTTATCCCATAAATTTTCTTAATAAGGAAAAATATATATTAATAGAGAGAGTGAGTTTTTTAAAGGTTTACTAGAATGTTTGTCTTGAAATTGAAGTAGTAATGGAATCCAATCATGGTTATTATTTGAATGGTTCACAAATTTTTTCACATTTTTCTTACAAGGATCCTCTATAAATAGATTGAAATAGTGTAATAATTGAATTTCAATGAATTTACCATTGGTTAGAATACTTCCCCATTATTATCATACAAATAATACCTTCTATTGGGAGGAGATTGGATTGAATGATATATTTAATATCATTTTCTCACATCAATTGTTAAGAGGCATGTTTCATGTAAAAATTCTAATATAAAATTTAATAAAAAAATTCAATGATAAATTTTATCATTTTATTGTATGATATAATTGTATCTAATTCAATGTGAAAATTTTAAAATGGAAGTTTTTATGGATAATATTTGTGGTTTGAAGGAAATTTTTGTTTTCATTATTCTTTATTAGAAATATTATACTACACATTATGATTTCATACCCCATATTTGACTATATTTTATAATTTTACATAATTAACTATGGATAATAATACTCAAGGAAATACTTTAAAAATTATTATTTATTGTTATTGTTGATACAATGAAATTTCATAAAATGAATAAATGTACATAATTTTGAGAAGAACATTACATAATTTATATTTAGTGATGAGTGTAATGTATTTTAGGTATGTTCAATCGTATGATTTGTTGGTAAAAATTAGAGGAATAATAATTTGATTGAAATAAAACATCAATTTATAATTAGGCCATATTTGTGGCATGAAGGGAACAATCTATAATTAATGAGTTGAATGATATTTAAATATATTTAATTGAAAATATTTTTATTACTGTATTGAATATAGTATTTACATTTTTTAAAAATTGTAGTGATTTTTTTATTGATGTTGTTATGTTTTTTGGGAAAATAAATTTTCAAGTGTGGGGGAATGTGATAACTCGAACTGTAAAAAAACATACTTCCAAGATTTTAATTAATTATTTCTCATATTTCTATCTTAATTTGAAAAAATTAATTATTATAAATTGAATATATAAATGTAAATAATGTAATGATTATTGGTAATGTGATAAAATTAATATAAGAATATTGTGCCTCTATATACATTCACTAATTTGTGAATATCTTGTGTATATTTTATGATGGAAATTTAAGAACCACACTATACATTATTGAATTCACAATTACGTGTTTGTGAATTATAAAAACCTAAAGGAAACTAATTTACATAAAAAAACATTCCATATTGAAGAAAATTTTGTTGTGAAGTTCATGTAAGAGTGAAATAATATAAATATTTTTAGAATTATTAATCATGGATCAATTAAGGAAACTACACCACCCCCATAATGTAAGAATTCATGAAACCTTACCATATTTCCTACTACCCAACCAAAATTCCATCATGGTTGGACCTGTGTTTGTATGATTATTGGTGATAAAACCATGATATAAATTATTGATTGTTTATCCCATAATTATTGGGGATTTGGATAACTAGTAATTAATATTTGTTTAATTCCACTAAAATAATTCAATTACTTGGCAAGACATTAAAATATAGAGATAATAAAGAAGGGAAGCTGAAAAAATATAGGTGTGATATTAGTGAAACATGATTATGTGGTATCTTTTATGGTATCATTTTTATTGTTTGAATAGTCTATATTCTCAATGTTTCTAAATTGTTAAAATTATAATATACTATATCAATTCTAGATAGAGAAATGGCATATAGAATATAGTTTATGGATTTTGAAATGATGTATTTATAGTAGTTGAATTTATAAAATCAATTTTTTGATTTTATTGATTATATCTTCCACTTTTAATTACATTAACATTCATTAATAACAATTCACCTCTTATTATTGATTGTTAGTCAGACATGTTCTTTTATTTTCCATAGAATAATAAATTTAGATTAAAAGAATAATTACATTTTCTATACAATTTATTTTTCCTATGGATTAATATTTTTTATTAATTATAAAATTTTAAAATGTTTAAATCTAATTTTATATTTATATTTTTGGAAAATTGTGAATAATAGACACGAAAAACCCACATGATAGAGATGAATTTTAGCTATGATGTTATTCTTGACCATTACATCTTAGAATAGATTAAATCACAATTCATCCTTATATGTGTATGCTCTTTTGGTTATAAATAAATAAATAAATTAATATATAATTAATTTAATTAATGTAATCATAATTGATTAGCATTTAAATCCCATTGATATTAATTTATTTAGGTCAATTCAATAATAATATCATATATTTTAAAAACTTATCCATGGAAATTAAATAAATATCTATTATTTTTTTATTGATATGTTAATCATTAAAATTAAGGAGTCATTATTTCTTATCATAGAACATTTAATTATTGAAATAATGGATCATACAAATTAATTTATAGATGATATAATTTGTGATGGACCAGTATTCTTAATGTATTGATCCCATAAAGTAAATGATAAAATATCCTTTGTTAGTTTTAGTAATGGGGTTGTGATTACAATTGTAAAAATTTACCTCCATCCACTGTATGTGATGACACTCACGGGTTTTTCTATGCATGAATGAAAATATTCTTATTTTCATTGTATATGGGATATTGTATGGTGGTTATGAGTATAATGAAAAATTGCATCACAACTGACACATTTGATTACTAGATATTCATATGTCATTTAATTATATATATATTTATCATTTTTTTCATAAAAAGATGATTCATCTCTATAATATGGTATTTCATGATATTTTTAACTAACCCAAACTATAAAAATTATATCACATCTATATAATGATTGTATATTTGATGGATAAAGTATTAAAATTGTTTTTTAAAATCATTCCTATCATGAGACAACTCATGACATTGGGTGGAAAGTGACACCCAAAAATTCTATATACATTCTACCACATCCAATTATAATTAAAGATTGTTCGTTCCCATTTTCGTCCATGTGGTTTGATTCTATCATATTCTTGACCTTCTATTTTTTATATGCCTTTATTATTTTCATTATTGTTTTCTATGGAGAAAAAAATATTTTTTTCCATTTTGAAATTTCAATGTGATATGTGATACCATGAAAAGAATTAATTAGAAATGATATTAACAATAAATCATCATCATCATCATTATTATTATTATAAAAGCCCAAGAGGGAAAAACAAAATCAGAAAACACTGGGCGAGCTGGGGACCCCAAAGGAGGCTATGGAGGTCTAACGTAGTGCAGACTGAGGGCGTCACCACTGATCAGATTCTTTCCTTTGATTGGGAAGGAAAGCATATCCTCGGGGAGAAAGACATGAAGAACTTGCGAATCCATGGCGGCAAGATGGTCAACAACTTTGTTACCCTCCCTGAAAGTGTGTGAGAGGGAATTGTCGTTGCAGATGAACCTCTTGGACTTCTACATGATGTAGTGAAGGGACCAGGGAACACTCCGCTTGCCATGCATGGAGTCGAGCAGAATGAGAGAGTCTGTCTCTACCACTGCAAGATCAATATTACAGAATTTCTAGAGTTGGAGGCCCGTAAACATTCCTATAGCCTCGACCAGAAGAGAGTGGCCTCTACCAAGGTAAACTGAGAAACCAGGGACCACCCATCCCGAAGGATCCCAGACAACACCACCGCCTTTCATCTCATTCATCGAGCAGGATCCATCGAAGTTGAACTTCCTACCGTACTGATGGGGTGACCATCAAACCCATTGGCTAGTAAGGGTGTGATGAACCACCAAAAAGCCCCCTTGAAAGGAACTGAAGCATGGGGCCCTGTGCCACTTGTTAAAATCACGAACCATGTCGAAAAGTATGAATTTGGTCCTTGTAGCCAAGAGTCTTTCGTTAGACTGCGAGCCCTCATACCAAGCTTTTTTCGGAGGTAGCCAAATCTACCAGCAACCCAAAGCAAGGATGATGCCACGATCTTTTCTCTCTACCCCAACATCTCGAGAACCATGGAACAAATGATCAAGAATGGAAAGATCCCGTAGAGAGGCAACCGAGATACCTGTGAAGTCACCAATGGTCTCCCACAAGAAGTGTCGAAGAAGAGGTGGGTTGAGCTCTCCTCCCCTGGGGCGCGACAACACAAGAAACAAGAAGCCATTGTAATCCAAAAACACCTCCCGTTCTCATCCGTTGGTAAGGCTCTGTTCCTGATGCGCCAGAGAAGAAAATTGATTTTGGTCGGAACCTCCTTAATCCATAAGGACAATCCCCACGGGTCCTAATGGGTTGCATCAGAAGTCACCCTCCTATAATCCTTGGCAGAGAATGCTACTGAAGACGATGCAGTAAAGATACAAAGATATGGTTCCTGATGTCGATCATGTCAATGGTCGAGCGTTGATCGCTATCCCGATCAACATTAATAAAAGTGGGAAATCTACTCGCCTGGTTAAAGGTGATGTGCGTAGCCGGGCACCACGGGAACTCAAGGACAGTACCCAACCAATTATGAGGCCAAAAAGAAATGTTCTCCGCACCAACAATCCACCTGGAGAGCGAACAGATAGCAGGTATGTGGGATCCAACAGAAGCACAGATCGTCGAATGCCACACGTTGGACCCAATAGAGAGCGGCCCTCAATAACCACCCATGCCAGCTTTGCCAGCATGCCAAGAAATGCATCTGAGATAGTCTTGACCCTAATACCACCCTCATGCATCTGAGATACTCTTCCACGAAACCCAGTGCTTCCTCTCCTCCTCCTGAGAATCCCAGATAAAAGTGGACAGAATGGAGTCGAGCTTGGTAATCTCCCCCTTCGGGACCCTGGAGGCCCAAAGCGCTTGTCAAGGGATGGAGGAGAGCACGTTGTTGGGCAGAGTGATCCTACCCCCGAAGGATAAGAAACAGTTCTTCCAATTATGGATGCGCGGTATGATTTTTCCCACTATGGAATCGAAGTGCTTGATGCACGCTCTTCCAGGGGACACCGGGGAACCCAAGTACTCCATGGGTTAAGAGCTGTGTCGCATGCCAAGGATCTTGCGCAGGGAGGACACCCTACTACCAGTACAATTCCGCAGGGACATAAAAAGTACACTTGCAGCAGTCAACACTTGGCCGCTCCAATGACAATACTCTGCAAGGAATTTATTGAACTCATAGACAGAACTCAAGCCAGCGTTCATAAAGACAATGAAGTCATCCGCAAACATCAGATGGGAAATATTGTGTGCCATGGGATTGCACCCGTGCAGCCCGATGGAGACATGCATGAAGGCCTTGTTGAGGTGGCGACTGAAAACCTCTTATGAAAGAATAAACATGCTGGGGGAGAGGGGATCCCCATGCCTAAGTTTGCGCACAGCCTTGAAAAAACCATAATGTCTGCCCATGAAACGGATTACCAGCCACGTAGAGCAAAAGTAGTGGAAAAGTAAGTCAACAGCTCAACCAGAGAAGCCCATACCTGTTAATACCTTGATGATAAACTCACATTCCAACCGGTCGTATGCTTTGTCCATATCATGTTTAACCACCATATTACCTCTGTGCGGATTTTTTTTAAAATACGTTTTTAAAAAAAAATATTTTTTAAAAAACGCCCAGGTTAAAAATATTTTTAAAATTGCCCCTCAAAGGCGGCAGGCGCGATGCCGCCTTCCCCCTAAAAAAATTTAATTTTTTTTTGAAAATTTTTATTTTTATTTTATTTTTGTTTTGTTTTGTTTATATATATATATATATATATATATAAAACAAAAATTTTCAGCAGAATTTCTCTGGTACTAAATATCCAGCGGTACTGCCATTACAGTAGTCTGGATTCTGACAGAAACCATCACCCAGACCTCCCTTTTATAAGATGTCTTGCCCTGGAAATCATTCTGCATTTTCAATGTGGGATTCAGGTTCTCTCTTTCCTGCGCAGTACATTCTGCATTTTCGATGTGGGATTCTGTTTCAAGTGCGTGACTTTGAAAGACAATAAAATATAAACTATAAGACCAATATAAATGAAATTTTAAATATTGATTAAACATATAAGAAATAGTTGAAAACAAAAAGAATTTTCTTAAAAATGATGATACAAAATAATTTATAAGGTTTCAAAACCGCTTACCTGAAATTTAAAAAAGTTTCAAGTACGTAAATTTGAAAGACTATAAAATATAAAATATAAAACGAATATAATTGAAACTTTAAAGATTGATTAAAGATATAAGAAATAGTTTAAAACAAAAGGAATTTCATAAAAAAGTTTGATAGAAAATAATTTATAACCTCTCAAAACCGCTTACTTGAAATTTAAAAATGTTTCAAGCACGTGAATTTGAGTGACTATAAAATATAAACTATAGAACAAATATAATTGAAACTTTAAACATTAATTAAATATATAATAAATAGTTGAAAACAAGAGGAATTTCATAAAAAATGTTAATGGAAAATAATTTATAAGCTCTCAAAACCGCCTACTTGAAACTTAAAAACGCTTCAAATACGTAAATTTGAACGAGTATAATTATATAAGTAATAATTAATAAGTAATAAGTAATAATTATAATGAATAATAATAATTAATATTTATATAACTTATTAATAATTAATAATTAATAATTACTAATTACTAACTAATTAATTATAATTATTAATTATATTACCAATTAACTAAATAATTAGTATATATATAATAATTAGTAAGTAATAAGTAATAATTATTAATTATTAATTATAATAAATAATAATAATAATTAATATTTATATTACCAATTACTAATTAATAATTAATAATTAATAATTACTAATTACTAATTACTAATAATTATAATGAATAATAATAATAATTAATTACTAATAATTACAAATTAATTATTAATTAATTACTAATAATTATAATGAATAATAATAATAATTAATATTTATATTACTAATGAACTAATTAATAATTAATTTGTAATTAGTTAATTAGTAATATAAATATTAATTATTAATTAGTTAATTAGTAAAATAAATATTAATTATTATTATTTATTATAATTATTAGTAATTAATTATTTAATTGGTAATATAAATATTAATTATTATTATTCATTATATATGTAATAATTAATAAATAATTATTAATTAGTTAATTATTAATTAGTTAATTAATAATTATTAATTAATTACTAATAATTATTAATTAATTACTAATAATGATTAATTAATTACTAATAATTATTAGTTAATTATTATTAGTTAATTATTAATTAGTTAATTAATAATTATTAATTAATTATTAATTAGTTAATTATTAGTAATTGTTAATTAGTTAATTAATTATTATTAATTACTAATTAATTATTAATTAGTTAATTATTAATTAATTACTAATAATTATTAATTAATTACTAATAATGATTAATTAATTACTAATAATTATTAGTTAATTATTAGTAATTAACTAATTAATAATTAACTAATAATAATTAACTAATAATTATTAGTAATAATTAGTAACATAAATATTAATTAACTAATTAATAATTAATTAATAATTATTAATTAACTAATTAATAATTAACTAATAATAATTATTAATTAATTATTAATTAACTAACTAATAATTAATTAACTAATTAATAATTATTAGTAATATAATTAATAATGATTAATTAATTATTAATTAATAATTATTAATGATTAATTAACTAATTTATAATTATTAATTAACTAATTAATAATTATTAATTAACTAATTAATAATTATTAATTAAGTAATTAATAATTATTAGTAATATAATTAATAATGATTAATTAATTATTAATTAATAATTATTAGTAATATAATTAATAATCATTTAGTTAATTAGTAATATAATTAATAATTGTAACTAATTAATTAGTAATTAGTAATTAGTAATTAGTAATTATTAATTATTTATTAGTAATTGGTAATATAAATATTAATTATTATTATTATTTATTATAATTAATAATTAATAATTATTACTTATTACTTATTAATTATTATATATATACTAATTATTTAGTTAATTGGTAATATAATTAATAATTATAATTAATTAGTTAGTAATTAGTAATTATTAATTATTAATTATTAATAAGTTATATAAATATTAATTATTATTATTCATTATAATTATTACTTATTACTTATTAATTATTACTTATATAATTATACTCGTTCAAATTTACGTATTTGAAGCGTTTCTAAGTTTCAAGTAGGCGGTTTTGAGAGCTTATAAATTATTTTCCATTAACATTTTTTATGAAATTCCTTTTGTTTTCAACTATTTCTTATATGTTTAACCAATGTTTAAAGTTTCAATTATATTTATTCTATAGTTTATATTTTATAGTCACTCAGTTTCACGTGCTTGAAACATTTTTAAATTTCAAGTAAGCGGTTTTGAGAGGTTATAAATTATTTTCTATCAATCTTTTTTATGAAAATCCTTTTGTTTTCAACTATTTCTTATATCTTTAATCAATCTTTAAAGTTTCAATTATATTCGTTTTATATTTTATATTTTATAGTCTTTCAAATTCACGTACTTGAAACTTTTTTAAATTTCAAGTAAGCGGTTTTGAAACCTTATAAATTATTTTGCATCATCATTTTTAAGGAAATTCTTTTTGATTTCAACTATTAATTATATGTTTAATCAATATTTAAAATTTCATTTATATTGGTCTTATAGTTTATATTTTATTGTCTTTCAAAGTCACGCACTTGAAACAGAATCCCACATCGGAAATGCAGAATGTACTGCGCAGGAAACGGAGAACCTGAATCCCACATCGAAAATGCAGAATGATTTCCAGGGCAAGACATCTTATAAAAGGGAGGTCTGGGTGAGAGTTTCTGTCAGAATCCAGACTGCTGAAATGGCAGTACCGCTGGATATTTAGTAGCAGAGAAATTCTGCTGAAAATTTTTGTTTTATTTATATATATATATAAACAAAACAAAACAAAATAAAAATAAAAAATTTCAAAAAAAATTAAAAATTTTTTAGGGGAAAGGCGGCATCGCGGATGCCGCCTTTCGGGTAAAGGCCAAAGGCGGCACGCGCGATGCCGCCTTTGCCCCGAAACGCATAGGCGGCATCGCGCCTGCCGCCTTTGAGAGGGCAGTTTTAAAAATATTTTTAACCTGGGCGTTTTTTAAAAAATATTTTTTTTGAAAAACGTATTTAAAAAAAAAATCCCCTCCGTGCACTCTAGAGTTCATGCCATCAATGAGTTCTTGGGACAAAGCAATTGCCTCTTGAATGGATAGGTGTTTCACAAAACCATGCTGGTCGAGAGAGATCCACTGGGACAGGTGGGGACTCAGCCTGTTGTTGAGGATAGAGGCGAGAATCTTATACATGAAGTTGCACATACTCACGGGGCGATAGTGCTGAAGAAAAGAGGGATCCTTAATTTTCGGGACAAGAACCAAAGAGGTGGCACCTGCAACATGCGCGAGACACCCACCTCAGAAAATGTTCTCAATGGCCCGCACCACATCGTCCTTAACCGTGCACCAGGAAGACCGGAAGAAGGACCTCGGAAACCCATCCGGGTCTGGCATGCTGTCCGGGTTCAGCGAGTTAACGACCCCAAGGATTTTATTCTCACGCGTCAAGGCTTCAAACACAGTGTTATCTTGACCAGACGCCACATGCGGAATAGCCTCAGTGAAAGCGGCATGACCACTAGGACAGCCTGCCTCCATCCGAGGGGTGACACTAGCAAGGAGGTTATTAAAGAAGTCCTTCGCTAAGCCACCAAACGATCCGTGAGAAGACGAGCCTGGACTGGAGGGAGACAAACGATCCAGGAGCGTCCAAAGGCTTGAAAAGAACCAGATCCAAGCAAGGAGAGTTGCTGAAAACAGGAGAAGGGGCCATCAACTAGGCCGACTGATCCCTAACAACCGCACCCGCAGCCTCGATACTCCCAGCCGAGGGCGCATCCGGAGGAGAGACCTACGCCTAGATCTCCCCAGATGAGGAAGCACCTGCATCCACACCGGGGCCCTTGGGGGACACTAGAACACGTTTCCCAGACTCCTCCGGGCGTTTCTTCCTGCAGGTCGGGAGCGAGTGGCCCTGGAGGTGGCAAAAGGAACAAAACATCGGCAACACCGGGTAGACAATAACCTGGCACCCGTCAAGCCATCCTGATCCTTCAGCTGAATCCGGACCAGAAGAGTGAAGAATATGTCCATGTCCACACAAATGCGGGCCAATGGGGATTCCTCCATACGGAGCGTCCGATTGTCCGCACAAAGGTAGCGCCCAAGGGAGTCCCCAACAGCCCGGAGGAGAGCGCCGTTCTGGAAGGGGAGAGGAAGACCCGGCAGGGAGATCCACACCGGAGCCCTCGGCGAATCCATGCCTTTGTAAACCTCCATATCCCACCTCGAAAGGGAGAACCTCCATCTACCCATAACCCGGGAGGCTTTGCACCGTGCAGGGATGAAGTCTGCCTCAAAGCCCAAGACGATGCAGAAGGACTTGCGGTTTAGGGACGAGACCGGAGCTGGGACATCCAGATTCCACGAGTTGACAAGGCTACGAAACGAGGAGAGCGGAGGCCGATCTGTGCCAAACCTGTCCACCAGGGTCCAGAGGAGGCCTCCGCGAAGGCAACTAACGAGATGACCTGGGAAGGACCAAATCCCTCCCACCGAGAGACGGGGGTGACTGGGGGAATCTCCAGAAAGCAGGGAGCTAGACTCGGCTAGAGCTGCCCGCAACGGGAATCCCTGAAAGAGGGACCCTTCTGAGCAGGGAACGAGCCCACAGCCTTTTTCGGCGGAAAAGAAGCAGGAGCAGCCGAAGAAGAACCAGGATCCACGGAGGCCGGGAACGGCAGCGCCGTCGTCGAAGGAGCAGCCAGAACGGGATTAACGGTCGAAAATTTTGAAAGAAAAGGAGGTTTGTGCGGCGCGTTCAACGGAGCCATTCACAATTAACTCCAAGGATATTAACAGTACATTTTCAGTTGTTTTGTTATGATCCATTACTTGACATGGTGACTAGAGACACCATTTTTTTCTTGACTATTGTAGGGACATATTAATTTCCCTTCCACATTATGGTGGATTGTTGAATTTAAATAGAATATAGATTATGGTCATGGTCATGATCCTTACACAATTATGGTATGTATTTTTTTTCTTGGGGATTCCCTATTATGTCAGAATTTGAGAGTTAAGAATGAAATTGGGGTCTCTATGAGATGGTAATTAATTTTGAATTAGTGGAATCACTATTTAATGATTCCTATATTTTATATGATATTTGTATAGGTATCAATTTATATGTAATTTCCACATCAAATCTATTATAATGTGAGGGGGAATATCCATCTTTGAAAATAATTATTTGGGAATCATCAATGGGATTCTATGATATCAAAAATAGTCAAGGTGTGGATGATATGTAACGTGGAATTGGTTTTTGGCCATGTAAATACCATTATAATACTCAAACTATATTTATTATTGTGATTCCATAAGAGCATGTTATTCTAACAAGACATCAATCTTCTATGATATTTTTAGAGTTTAATATGAGAGGGGATAAAGTCAATTTTTTGGGGATATCATCTTCATGGATGAAACATGGGTATGTGGTAGTAGTGGATGATAAAAAGGTTATTGCGAGGCTTCTATTAGTTAATATAGATCATATGAACATGGTTTTAGGAATGGTTAATGATAATAATGTGTTTACCCATAGTAACAACATGTAATATTATGATGTAACTAGGTTGGTAGAAGGAATTGGTTAGGTAAATACTGATTTTTTATCCATTGATTATTATTAATTAACTCAAATAATTAACATATTATTATAATTATTATCTATAATAGACGATGGATTTTCATAATCTACCATTCCCTCCAAAAATATAATAAAATGTTATTTTATGGAAAAAATTAAATTATTGTTCTTGGTCCTCAATGTCGATATATTAGTAATTCAGAAAACCTGTAAACCTTATAAGGATGAAAGGAATTGGATAAATTGTGTTAATGCAGATGATTACATCATCGATAATTCAATGGTTAAAATACTTACATAAATATTATTAATTCAAATAACATTAATGGGGTCCCATCTATAGCTATGAAAGAGAATCTATATAATTAGGTGGATAGTACCAAGGTGCCAACTCATTTTTTTTTAATTTAAAAAATGGTAGATAATAATTTAGTTATTTATTCTGAATATTTATTTATTTATTTTATGTCAATTAATATCAAATGTAACATAGTTTTTCTTTGGTAGGAAAATATCTATATGGATCATTTGAAAAACTATTATCAAAACTTTACTCTTAAATTTGGGATCAATGTTTTTGAGTTTTTTTCATTTATCTGTATGTTTAAATATTTAAAAAAAAGTTATCACTTTGGTTTGACATATTATTTTCTCTAATTCCATTCAATATTTTTTTAATTAAAATTAATATTTTTTATATCCTAATAAAGCATACTAGAGAAATTATTTTCTCAATGAATGTGATATATGATTTATAAAAATTTATGGAATGATTGAAATGATTGTGCTTGAGTTTCCTGGTTATTAGTTTACATAATGTATCTTGCAGAATTTGTAGAATAGTATCTATCCATAGATCAGTTTAATTATTTTTACTCTTATTAGTATTGATTGGTTTTTTTCTGAATAATAAATGTTTTCTTATTATAATATCTAATCAATTATTATTATTGATGGAGGTGGGATTTAGTTCTGATCATTATGAAGGTTGTAACGCCCTGACCCCAGTTACCCAGAGTCAGTGCATTATTACATAACATTGGAATGATCATAAGGAAATCATGTCTCGAAAAACAGATCAGTTTCGTATTATTGGAAACTTGATTCATACATAAGTTCAACTTTACAACTTGAAAAGAAATACGACACAAATATATTTCATTAGAAACATCCAAGTCTCCTAGATTATGCCTCCTGGTCACTCATAACTAACTTCTTCATATCCTGGGAAAATGAAACATAAGAAAATGGTGTGCTCAAACTCCCATTAAGGATAAGTAATACAACGGAAAATGACATAAATATTAAGCATGATAAATAATTGAAACCACATGCCTTTACCAATAATAAACATGAATAATTTTATGGAAAGAATATGTGCTGATTAAATAATGCCATAATAAAACATAATCATGGGTATTCTTCTAGTCGAATGACCACATGAACCATCAATATTATTTCCATAATGAGGGAATCTATAATGCCAGACATTCTCAAAAATTTTGTCAAGGCCTCAGCCAAGATTTCTAAAAATGATTAAGGCCTCGACCAAAACCATAAATCAAATTGGGAAAGGGCCTCATCCAATTCCACGTCTAGTTGTCTCATGAGACCTACTAATGCATCGAGGAGCTATAGTGGGTCCCACCCGTCACTTACTAAGTCCAGAACATTCCTCATATGAAAAGGTTTAAACATATCATAAACATTCGTATTAAAACTAGCATACGAAATGTCAATACTTTAACCATAAATCATGAATGGTATAAAAATAGCACATCCAAAGTCAAACATTTCACAAAACCTTCAATACAATATGTAAGTTTTGTATCATAATAAATCAACTTAAAATAAACTTAAAATCCATCAAAGGATGTTGACATAGATGAAATCAAAAACACTTTTTAGAGAAATACCTCTTTCTATTTCGAAGTCATTTAAGAGTCACATAATTATAAAATAAAACATTTACATTGAAAATATTTTTATAAGCTTGTAAGAGAAGCTTCGACGACTTTATAACGGTAGAAAATAGATGCACCCTCCATATAAGTTAAAAAAACATTCTTACCTTAATTTTGTCGAAAAGGTTAAAAAGGACCTCATTTGGAAAATGACGGAAAGATTCCTTTATAAACATCTTATAAAAAGTCAACAAGGGTATAAATGAATTTAACCCATTGTCTATAAAATAGGAATAATTATTTGAAATATATTTTTAAGAAACATGGAGGTGGATGATAAAGAGGTCCCAGTAGATAATTACGTATAAACATCCTCAGATAATGAAGAGATTGTGAAATAAACCCTTACCTTGTACTTTTCATTGGTTAAGGGTAGTTTAAACTTCTATATAATGGTGAAATAATTTTTGTTAAATATACAAGAATCATATACGTTAATATGTTATCATATATGATTGATTTGTTAATAATATCATAGTATTATCGTCGTTTCGGGTGTTAACTTACTCATTTTATTTTATTTGTTTTGTTACATAAGCCATGTTTTTTATGGATAGGTTGTATCTTATTCATATAAATAATGATATCAAGTATTTAAACATTATTTTTAATCATCAAATGAGGATTAGAATTTCATGGATACGATGAGGAATGAATCTCATCGTGTTCGTGGAGACGGTAGTCCGTACGTACGCACGAGCGACAATATCATTCCTTTGATATTAGAATAATATATAATTTGATGGTATATAATATATACTAAATCCTTATCATGTTTTATTTATTATTTATATCAATTACACATCATTATCATACCCATCAAAATAATAATGTTTTGAATAACAATTACACCACGACGTGGAGATGGTAAGCCGTACATACGCATGTATGGTGACATGTCATTCCAGGGACGGATATAATACCGAATATGGTTGTAACATATTTATAATAACATAAAATTATATAAAAGATACTTGAGTTATTATTTTATAAAGGAAATAACAAATAATGAAGATGTTGAAGAAGAAAGGAACTTGAAAAATGGTGGTGAAAACATTACCTCTTCTTCGGGTCCTTCCTTTTGATTTGATCAAAAGGGCTCTGTAGGTTGGCTTTCTGAACAAACTAACACCTCTAGGTTGAAGTGATGGAAGTTGGTAGGATATTTTGGTAGAGTTTGGCTGAGCCAAAAGGCTTTTAAGGTGTGAATAATTGGTTAGAAGTGGTGTCCTTTTATAAGGGGGAGGAGGGGCTCTTTAGGAAAAACTTAAAGTATTGAGTTATAATAAATTCATATTCGGTTTATAATGGCTCCAAAGTAGATTATTAAAAGTATAAGGTGGGGATGGGTCGAAATCCTTTCATAAAATAGATTTTAAATAGGATTGGGTCACTATATTAACCTTATCATTTATATTTAACTCTTAGTTAAATAGTTTGACATTTACCATGTCACTTTGTATTTTTATATTATATGGTTAATAAACAAACTATATAATTCCAAGCAACCCCAAGTTGTATATTAATGATACAAATATCATGATATAAGTCCTTTGGCTGAAACATAGATGTTTAAAAATAGAAGATCAATTAATAATATAATATCTGTTTTAAGAACTCATTTATGTCAATTTTCACACTATTTAATAATTTATTTTTATTAAAGTCTTAACAACTTTATTAATTCGAACCAAATTCATTTAATCAATATTAACATGTCATATTAACTATAAAATTCGTGTATGGCATCAAAACTTTCAAATTATATTTATTTTAACATTTATAATACTAATTATTTGATTATTTCATTAATATGGAAAATACTGCATCATTATTGTGTCATAAATATATTTAATTATTCAATGTATAAAAATTATAAATAAAGTACCATTATGTAGGAAATCTTTTTAGATTTATAATGAATATTTATAGTCTAAAATATAACATATATAAACCTATGTGAAAATTGTTTTTCTAAAAGATATATGCTTATGTCATTTTTGTATTTACTTTTACTTAATTAATATAAAGTGTCATTATCACTTACAAGTGGATCCATGGGGTCCCAAAATTGACCCAAAGATGCCCATTGTCTGACATGTATCAACCAATAGGGTTAGGAAACATTTTAGGGTAATTTATTATTATTATAATATTATTTCATTACCCTTATTTACCAGATTTATCATTTAACCATGGTAAATAAAATAATTACCGAAGTAATTATTCAAAATGTCTAAAAATAAAATTTACCTATTTACACAATTTGGACCCCCTGATTATAAATATGGAATCTATTTTTCTAAATTGAAAACACAGAAGTGGAAGAAATTAATTTAAAAATAATTCCCGCTGTCAAAACAAAAAGCGTGTTTTTAAGAAATAATAACTATCAAAAGATTGACACTTGTTTATGTCCGGTTTAACTGGGAAATTACATCCAATGACCAAAATTGTATTAAATGATAAAAATATATTCTAAATATACTTTAAAACCACTCAAATTTATTATTTATCACTATTCATCAAAAATTGAAAGTTTTCAAAAAAAAATTCACCCTAAGCTAATTTTGATATTTTGAATCCAAAAATGAAGTCCATTTTGAAAGATAAAATGTAAAAAATTTCAAAAAGTGGGTATTACTATTCATAATAGCTAGTTTGATTGGTTATGGTGTGTGTTAGAACTCGATGTTGCGTACAACACACGCTACTGTATTATTCAAAGAGAAGCGTACCATGGAAGCTTGGGGTGTCAGATTTTCCCCTCCATCAAATAATTTCATCGTCGAAATTTATAGAATATTATTGCATAAAATACTCGGGTGGTTCTTCATCATAAGTTCCTAGGGTTCCCACGTTGCCTCTTCCATCTTATGATTTTTCCATTGAACTTTTACCAGACGAGTCGTTCGGTTTCTCAGCACTTGTTCTCTTGTATCAAGTATCCGGACGGGCTCCTCACAATAAGACAGATCGGGTTCCAGTTCTAATTCCTCATAAGTGAGTACATGCATTGGGTCAGGCATGTATTTTATCAACAGTGATACGTGCAACACAACGTTATCTTTGGAGAGACTTAGTAGTATTGCCAACCGGTAAGCTACAACCACAATTCGTTCTATAATTTCGAAAGGTCCTATGTACCTGGGACTCAATTTACCTTTCTTACCGAAACATATAACACCCTTCCATGGAGATACCTTCAAGAAAACATGATCTCCTACTTGAAATTCCAAATCCTTCCTTTGGTTTTCAGCATATCTCTTCTGCCTACTTTAAGTTTCTTTGATGTGGTTTGGGATTACCTTCACCTTTTCCATCATTTCCTCCAACAGTTCTGGGTCTACGAGTTTTCTTTCTCAAACATCATCCCAACAGGTTGGTGTGCGGCATCTCATTCCATTTAACGCTTCATATGGTGCCATCTGAATACTTGAATGGAAGCAATTATTATAGGAAAATTCAACCAGAGGTAAATATTGATCCCACATACCCTGAAAGTCAAGTGAGCATGATCTCAACATTTTTTCTAAGGTTTGAATAGTCTGTTCTGATTGTCCATCAGTTTGGGGGTGGTAGGCTGTGCTCAAATGGAGTTCAGTATCCAGGGATTTATGAAGACTTTACCATAATCTTGATGTAAAATGAGGATCATGATCCGAAACAATTGTTAGGGGTACTCCATGAAGCCTCAAAAATTCATTAATGTATATTCTTCATAGATGTTCAAGTGGTAAATCTTCCCTTATAGCAAGAAAATGCGCTGACATGGTAAAACGATCAACAATGACCCATATTTCATCATTCATTCTAGGAGTATTTGGTAGTCCCATGACAAAGTCCATCGTGATATTATCTCATTTCCACTCTGCTATGGGAAGAGGTTGCAATACTCCACTGGGCTATTGCCTTCCATCTTTCACTTATTGACAAACAATATATCTTGACACAAAATCAGCAATCTCCCTCTTCATACTGTCCCACCAAAAATGTTCCTTCAAATCTCTATACATTTTGGTTCTCCCATGGTAGAGAAATTGGAACTCTGAGCATCATCCAACAATTCTCTTTTTAGATAAGGTATATCGGGAACACAAAGTCTCTTCCCAAATTTCAAAATTACATCATACACAAAGTCACTCAATCTCTCATCATTCACAGCATTAATATTTTTTTGAAACTCTTCATCATCGTTCTGAGAACTCTTTATCTTTTCTAGTAAAGTTGGTTTGGAAACCTTTTGAAAAAGCATTGATGTTTCACCTTCCATGGTGATTCCCATATCCATCTTTACTAGATCCATGTATATAGGATCCTTTTCAACTCTCATCTTGTTAAAAACTCCACGATCCTTTCTACTCAAAGCATCTGCCACCTTATTTGCCTTCCCTGGGTGGTAGTGTATCGTCCAATCATAATCCTTGAGTAGTTCAAGCCATCTCCTTTGCCTCATGTTGAGTTCTTTCTATGAGAAAATATAATTCAAACTCTTGTGATCAGTATAAATCTCACATTTTTACCATAGAGATAATGTATCCATATCTTCAAAGAAAATATTACAACATCTAACTCAAGATAATGAGTTGGATAGTTTTTCTCATGAATTTTCAGCTTTCGTGATACATAGTAAATAACCCTATCATTTTGCATAAGGACACAACCAAGTCCTTTCTTTGATGCATCACTATAAATAACAAACCCATCATTCCCCGATGGTAGAGTCAATATAAGATCATTGACTAATCTTCTCTTCAGTTCTTCAAAACATTCTTCAAACTCTTTTTTCCAAAAAAATTTAACCCCTTTACGTGTGAGCTTCGTTAATGGGTTAGCCAATCGGGCAATGTTCAGGACGAAATGCTGATAATAACCTGCTAAGCCAATAAAAATGCATACCTCGGTTATACTCGTCGGTGCTGACCATTCTTGGATTGCTCTTATATTAGAAGGATGAACAGAGATTCCATCCTTAGAGAATATATGGCCATGAAAAGAAATCTTCTGAAGCCATAATTCTCACTTGCTAAACTTCCCATATAATTCAGGTCGTCTAAGAATCTTCAGGATAATGTGCAAGTGATTTTCATGATCCTCGTAGCTTTTGATGTATACCAAGATATCATCAATAAATACCACCACAAAATCATCGAGATATTCCTTGAAAACTCTATTCATTAGATCCATGAATACAGAGGGTGCATTAGTCAAACCAAAAGGCACAACTATAAACTCGTAATGCCCGTACCTGGTTCAAAATGCTGTCTTCGGAATGTCTTCCTTCTTCACACACAACTGATGGTATTTAGATCGAAGGTCAATCTTTGAAAAGTATTGATCTCCATGCAGTTGATCAAATAAATCATCAATTTGAGGTAGGGGGTACAAGTTCTCTATTGTTATAGCATTGATTTCCTTATAGTCGATACATAACCTCATAGATCCATCTTTCTTCTTAACAAAAAGGACAGGGGATCCCCATGGAGAAACACTAGGGCGAATAAATCCCTTATTACTCAATTACTCTAGTTGTTTCTATAGTTCAATTAATTACATAGTTCCCATTATATAAGTGGTCTTCGATATAGGCATTGAAAGAGGAATTAAATCAATAGAAAACTCAATTTATCATTCTAGAGGATATCCAGGTAAATCTTCTGGAAAGACATCAACATATTCTCTCACAATAGGTACATCCTCTATTTGAACATTACTTTCCTAACCCATAGTTATTTCATTCTATTCCTCCCCGATAATTGAATTTAGTTGAGATACTAGGGGTGGATATAGGTAATAATTAGGGGGTGGCGATTTTTCTCTAAAGATAAGGTGTTCCTTATCATCATCATCAAAAATAGTAAC
Source organism: Viscum album (assembly GCA_963277665.1). Classification (NCBI taxonomy): domain Eukaryota; kingdom Viridiplantae; phylum Streptophyta; class Magnoliopsida; order Santalales; family Viscaceae; genus Viscum; species Viscum album. The sequence goes on from OY728159.1 coordinate 1,027,604,840, forward strand.
CTCATTCTTCTTACAATAAATTTTTGCATCATGGTCCGAAATCCAATCCATACTGAGGATTATATCAAATTCAATCATAGGTATGACGATGAGATCCGTAGATAAAGAACATTTATGTGCTCTAATGGGGACTGATTCACAAATATTATTGCAATGATACTTCCCTTAGGAGTTTTGACTGACAACTCTCTCGATAAATCAAATTGGAAATATATAATTTTCATAGCAAAATGGGAATATATGAAACAATGTGATGATCCAGAATCAAATAAATCATTTTCTAAACTTGAGGAAATCATCAAGTTACCTTCCACCATGTCTTGCGGGGCTTCAACCTCAGCAGTAGTGATTGATAAGATTGGCCTTGGTCCCTAGGCCTTTTCCGAGGTATGTTTCCCTGACGCTGAGGAAATTCATTTGCATAATGTCTCAGATCCCTGCAATTGTAGCATTGAACATTGGTAGCATCTTTCTTTCCTTTACAATCACTAGCTAGATGGCCTTTCTATCCATACTTGTAGCATACTCTTTTTCCTTTTAGATAGGCACCGGGATGCTTCCTTCAGAAATTATCAAAAGGTGGAAATTCAATTCTTCCCTTCTTCCCTGTTTCCTTATTTACTTTCCTAGAGTGTTCATAAGATCTCTTCTTCTCTTGCTTTGATTTAAATTCATAAGACTTAAAGAATTCTTTTTCTGTCTTTATAGCACACGAGATAATATCTTCGTATGACGAGAAGTATTGTGAGACCAATGCCCGATGGAGAAACGGTTTTACCCCATCAAAGAAACGATCAATCTTACTTTTTGGGTTACATATATAATTTGCAGCATACCGTGCTACCCTTGTAAAGTTAGCCTCATACTTTGTGACATTCTCATCCTCCTTTTGTCTCAGACTCAGAAATTGCCTTTCCGTATCTGCTCGATGATCACGAGGAAAGTATTTTTTCTAAAAACAGATCTTTGATCTCCCTATATTCCATATTTGATACTTCATCATCTTGCTTCATGTTTTGAATCAATTATCACCATTGATCAGCATCTCCAGTGAGGCGGTAAACTACCATGATAACTTTTTCCCTTTCCCTACTCCAAAAGGAATGGAATATTTTCTCTAAAGACTTTATCAAATTCTCAGCTAATAAGGGATTTTTACACCCATTGAATATTGGTGGTTGTTTCCTCATGAAGCGATCTAACATTGATCCTCCACACTATGGATCAGGGTGCTCCATACGGGCAAGGTTATTATTCATAACCTGAGTGAGTTGTCCCAGTATGGTGATTAGATGATCAACACCAGTTGCATCACCAGCTCCACTATAATTATCTTTAGAAGGAGGCAAATACCTACATGGAGTGCGTGCATTGATACAGTTTCCATTTCTTCCACTAGGTGCCATTTCTAAAAAATGGTATACACTAGATTAGTTTATGAATCACAATACATAAATCCAAACTTCTAAAACACTTAACATAAATTGAACAGTTTATGGATATAATCCATAATCATAAAAATGTTTTCATTGAGGAAGTATATACTCGTAAACCCTTCATAATAGTTTGTAAATTAAACGAGAATTATCATAAGAATTTCCCCGAGAGCATCGTAACCAAGAGTGCAGCAAGGCCCGTTGTCATGTACCAGTTCCCGTTCGAGTCTAGCTCAAAGCGGTGTTTTCAGGTTTTACCCCTAGGTACATCTGTGCCAGAGCCACCTCTACCGGCTCGTATCTAGACAGGGATGTATTGATCGGAAAACTCATAAAATCTCTACAATACCAAAATTCGAGGATGTTCTTCTATACTAATCCTCAAAGTCTATCTTAGGGTTATGTGCTCTAATCACCGTTTATCTAAATCTAGTTTCCAAGGTTTGTACTAAACTTCCTTTCTGTAACGACCGAAACCCAGTTACCCAGAGTCGCTGCATTATTACATAACATTGGCATGATCATAAGGAAATCATGTCTTGAAATACCGATTAGTTTAGTATTATTGGAAACAAGTTTCATACATAAGTTCAACTTTACAACTTGAAAAGAAATACAATACAAATATATTTCATTAGAAACATCCAAGCCTCCTAGATTATGCATGCTAGTCACTCATAACTAACTTCTTCATATCCATAGAAAATGAAACATAAGAAAGGGGTGATCTCAAACGCCCAGTAAGGGTAAGTAATACAATGCAAAATGACATAAATATTAACCATGGTAAATAATTGAAACCACATGCCATTACCAGTAATAAACATGAATACTTTTATGGAAAGAATATGAGATGAGTAAATAATTCCATAATAAAACATAATCATGGGTATTCTACTTTTCTAATGACCATGTGAACCGTCAATATTATTTCCATAATGAGGGAATGTATAATGCTGGACATTATGAAACATTTTGTCAAGGCCTCGGCCCAGACGTCTAAAAATGATTAAGGCCTCGACCAAAAACATAAATCAAATTGGGAAAGGGCCTCGGCCAATTCCACGTCTAGTTGTCTTATGAGACCTACCGATGCATTGAGGAGATATAGTGGGCTCCATCCATCACTTACTAAGTCCAATACATTCCTCATATGAAAAGGTTTAAACATATCATAAAAATTCGTATTAAAACTAGCATACGAAATGTCAATACTTTAACCATAAATCATGAATGGTATAAAAATAGCACATCCACAGTCAAACATATCACAAAACCTTCAATATAGTATGGAAGTTTTGTATTATAATAAATCAACTTAAAATAAACTTAAAATCCATCAAAGGTTGTTGACATAGATGAAATTAAAACCCTTTTTAGAGAAATACCTATTTCTATTTTGAAATAATTTAAGAGTCAAATAATTATAAAATAAAACATTTACTTTGAAAATATTCTTATAAGCTTGTAAGGTAAACTTCTATGAGTTTATAATAGTAGAAAATAGCCACACCCTCTTTATAAGTTAAAAAAACATTCTTACCTTAATTTTGTCGAAACGGTTAAAAAGGAATTTGTTTGGAAAATAAAGGAACGATTCCTTTATAAACATCTCATAAAAATTCAACAAAGGTATAAATGACTTTAACCCATGGTCTATAAAATAGTAATAATGTTTTGAAATAAAGTTTTAAGAAACATGGAGGTGGATTATAAAGAGGTCCTAGTATATAATTACGTATAAACAACCTCGGACAATGAAGAGATTGTGAAATGAAACCTTACCTTGTACTTTTCCTTGGTTGAGGGTAGTTTAACCTCTTCTATAATGGTGAAATAAATGTTATTAAATTATAAAATAATCATATACGTTAATATGATATCATATATGATTTCTTTGTTAATAATATCTTAGTATTATCGTCATTTCGGGTTTTAACTTACTCATTTTATTTTATATGTTTTGCTAAATAAGTCGTGTTTATTATGGATAGGTTGTATCTTATTCATATCTATAATTATATCAAGTCCTTAAACATTATTTTTAATCATAAAATGAGAATTATAATTTCATGTATATGATGGGGAATGAATCTCATCGCATTCGTGGAGACGGTAGTCTGTACGTACACATGAGCGACAATATCATTCATTTGATATTAAAATAATATATAATTGGATGTTATATCATATATACAGAATCATTATCATGTTTGATTTATTATTTACATCAATTACACATCATTATCATACCCATCAAAATAATAATGTTTTGAATAACAATTACCCCACGACGTGGAGACGGTAAGCTGTACGTACGCACGTATGGTGACATGTCATTCAACGGATGGATATAATTTCAAATATGGTTGTAACATATTTATAATAACAGCACATTATATAGAATATACTGAAGTTATTATTTTTTAAAGGAAATAACAATGAAAGAAGAAGATGAAGAAGAAAGGAACTTGAAAAAGGGTGGTGAAAACATTACCTCTTCTTCGGGTTCTTCCTTTTGATTTGATCAAAAGGGATCTTTAGTTTGGCTTTATGATCAAAATAAGGCCTCTATGTTGAAGTGAGGGAAGTTGGGAGGATATTTGGTTAGGGTTTGGATGATCCAAAATGCTTTTATGGTGTGAATAATTCGTTAGAACTGGTATCCTTTTATAAGGGGGAGGATGGGCTATTTAGGAGAAACTTAAAGTATTAATTTATAATAAATTAATATTCGGTTTCTAATGGATACCAAGTGAATAATTCAAATTATAAGGTGGGGATGGTTCAAAATCCTTTCATCCAATATATATTTAGACAGGTATGGGTTAGTATATTAACCATATCATTTATATTTAACTCTTAGTTAAATAGTTTGACATTTACCATGTCACTTTATATTTTTATATTATATGGTTAATAAAATTACTATATACTTCCAAGAGACCCAAAAGTGGTCCATTAATAAAAAAAATATCATGATATAAGTCCTTTGGCTGAAACATAGATTTTTAGGAATAGAATATCAATTAATAATATAATATTTGTTTTAGGAACTCATTTATGTAAATTTTCACACTATTTAATAATTGATTTTTGTTAAAGTCTTAACACCTTTATTAATTCGAACCAAATTAATTTAAACAATACTAACATGTCATATTAACTATAAAATTCTTTTATGGCATCAAAACATTAAAATTATATTTATTTTAACATTTATAATACTGATTATTTGATTCTTTCATTAATAAGGAAAAAACTACATCATTATTGTGTCATAAATATATTTAAATATTTAATGTCTAAAAATTATAAATAAAGTACCATTATGTAGGAAATATTCTTAGATTTATAATGAATATTTATAGTCTATAATATATCATATATAACCTTTTGTAAAAATTGTTTTTCTAAAAGATTTATGCTTATGTCATTTTTGTATTTACTTTTACTTAATTAATATAAAGTGTCATTATCACTTACAAGTGGATCCATGGGGTCCAAAAAAGACCCAAAGATGAAAATTGTCTGACATTTATCAACTAATAGGGTTAGGAAAAGTTTTAGGGTAATTTATTATTATTATAATATTATTTCTTTACCCTTATTTACCAGATTTATCTTTTAACCATGGTAAATAAAATATTTACCGAAGTAATTATTCAAAATGTCAAAAAATAAAAGTTACCTATTTACACAATTTGGAATTCTTAATTATAAATATGGAATACATTTTTCTAAATTCAAAACATAGAAGTGGAAGAAATTAATTGAAAATTAATTTCTACTGTCAAAACAAAAAGTGTGTTTTTAAGAAATAATAACTATCAAAAGATTGACACTTGTTTATGTCCGATTTAAATGTGAAATTAAATCCAATGACCAACATTGTATTAAATTATAAGAATATATTCAAAATATAATTTAAAACCACTCAAATTTATAATTTATCATTGTTAATTATTTCAATTAAAAAAGTTGTTTTTAATTAAAATTTAGTGATTTTCACTATTCATCAAAAATTGAAAGTTTTCAAAAAAAATAAAATAAAAAATTCACCCTAAGATAATTTCGATATTATGAATCCAAAAAAAAAGTCCATCTTTAAAGATAAAATGTATAAAATTTTAAAAAGTGGGTATTACTATTCATAACAGCTAGTTTGATTGGTTGTGGTTTGTGTTAGAACTCGAAGTTGCGTACAACACACGCTACTGTATTTTTCAAAGAGAAGCGTACAATGGAAGCTTTGGGTGTTAGATTATCCCATTCTTCAAATAATTTATTCCTAGAAATTTCTAGAATATTATTGCATAAAAAGACTCGGGTGGTTCTACATCATAAGTTCCTCGGGTTCCCACGTTGCCTCTTCCATCTTATGGTTTCTCCATAGAACTTTTACCAGACGAGTCGTTCGGTTTCTCAAAACATGTTCTCTTGTATCAAGTATGTGGACGAGCTCCTCATAATAAGACAGATCGGGTTCCAATTCTAATTCCTTGTAAGTGAGTACATGTACTGGGTCAGGCATGTATTTTCTCAACAGTGATACGTGGAACACATCATGATCTTTGGAGAGACTTAGCGGTATTGCCAAATGGTAAGCTACATCCTCAATTCATTCTAGAATTTAGAAAGGTCCTATGTACCTGTGACTCAATTTACCTTTCTTACCGAAATGTATAACACCCTTCCATGGAGATACATTCAAGAAAACATGGTCTCCTACCTGAAATTCGAAATCCCTCCTTCAGTTGTCAGTATATCTCTTCTACCAAATTTGAGCTTCTTTGATATGTTTTTGGATTACCTTCACCTTTTACATCATTTCCTCCACCAGTTCTGGGCCTACGAGTTTTATTTCACTAACATCATCCCAACAGGTTGGTGTGCGACATCTGTTTATGTATAATGCTTCATATGGTTCCATCTGAATACTTGAATGGAAGCTATTGTTATAGGAAAATTCCACCAGAGGTAAATATTGATCTCACATACCCTAAAAGTAAAGTGAGCATGATCTCAACATGTCTTCTATGGTTTGAATAGCCCGTTCTGATTGTCCATCAGTTTGGGGGTGGTAGGCAGTTCTCAAACGGAGTTCAGTATCCAGGGCTTTATGAAGACTTTTCCAGAATCTTGATGTAAAACAGGGATCACGATCCAAAACAATTGATAGGGGTACTCCATGAAGCCCCACAACTTTATTAATATATATTCTTGCTAGATGTTCAAGTGGGAAATCTTCCCTTATTGCAAGAAAATGTGCTGACTTGGTAAAACGATCAATAACGACCCATATTGCATCATTCCTTCTAGGAGTCTTTGGTAGTCCCATGACAAAGTCCATCATGATATTATCTCATTTCCACTCAGGTATGGGAAGAGGTTGAAATACGCACCGGGCTATTGCCTTCCAGCTTTCACTTGTTGACAAACCATATATCTTGACACAAAATCAGAAATCTCCCTCTTTATGTTGTCCCACCAAAAACGTTCCTTCAAATCTCTATACATTTTGGTGCTCCCAGGGTGTATGGAGAAATTGGAACTATGAGCATCATCCAACAATTATATTTTTAGATCAGGTATATCGGGAACACAAAGTCTCTTCCCAAATTTCAAAATTCTATCTTCATACACAAAGTCACTCAATATCCCATCATTCATATCTTTAATCTTTTTCTGAAACTCTTCATCATCAGTTTGAGAAATCTTTATCTTTTCTAGTAAAGTTATTTTGACAACCATTTGAAAAAGCATTGATGTTTCACCTTCCATGGTGATTCCCATATCCATCTTTACTAGATCCATGTATATATGATCCTTTTCAACTCTCATCTTGTTCAAAACTCCATGATCCTTTCTACTCAATGCATCTGCCACCTTATTTTCCTTCCTCGGGTGGTAGTGTATTTGGAAATCATAATCCTTGAGTAGTTCAACCCATCTCCTTTGCCTCAAGTTGAGTTATTTTTGTGAGAAAATATACTTTAAACTCTTGTGATCAGTATAAATATCACATTTTTCACTATAGAGATAATTTATCCATATCTTCAAAGAGAATATTACTAGAGCTAACTCAAGATCATGAGTATGATAGTTTTTCTCATGAATTTTCAGCTGTCGTGATTCATAGGCAATAAACCTATCATTCTGTATAAGGACACAACCAAGTACTTTCTTCGATGCATCACAATAAATAACGAACCCATCATTCCCCGATGGTAGAGTCAATATAAAATCATTGAATAATCTTCTCTTCAGTTATTCAAAATATTCTTCACACTCTTTTGTCCAAACAAATTTAACCCCTTTACGTGTGAGCTTCGTTAATGGGTTAGCCAATCGGGAAAATATCTCGATGAAATGCCGATAATAACCTGCTAAGCCAATAAAACTACGTACCTCAGTTATACTCGTCGGTGCTGGCCATTCTTGGATTGATCTTATCTTAGAAGGATCAACAGAGAATCCATCCTTAGAGAAAATATAGCCAAGAAAAGAAATCTTCTGAATCCAGAATTCACAGTTTCTAAACTTCCCATATAATTCATGTCTTCTAAGAGTCTTCAGGATAATGCACAAGTGATTTTCATGATCCTCGTAGATTTTGGATTATACCAAGATATCCTTAATAAATACCACCACAAAATCATCGAGATATTCCTTGAAAAATCTATTCATTAGATCCATGAATACAGAGGGTGCATTAATCAATCCAAAAGGCGCAACTGTAAACTCATAATGCCCGTACCTGGTTTGAAATGCTATCTTTGGAATGTATTCCTTCTTCACACACAACTGATGGTATTCAGATTGATGTTCAATCTTTGAAAATCATTGAGCTCCTGGCATTTGATCAAATAAATCATCAATGCAAGGTAGGAGATACTTGTTCATTATTGTTAAAGCGTTGATTTCCCTATAGTCGATACATAGTCTCATAGATCCATCTTTCTTATTAACAAAAAGGATAGGGGCTCCCCATAGAGAAACACTAGGGTGAATAAATCCATTATTACTCAATTCCTCTAGTTGTTTCTTTAGTTTAACTAATTCCATAGTGCCCATTCTATAAGGGGTCTTCGATATAGGCCTTGAACCAGGAATTAAATCAATGGAAAAATAAATTTCTCATTCTAAAGGATGTCCAGGTAAATATTTCGGAAACACATCAACATATTCCTTCACAATAGGTACATCATCTATTTGAACATTCCTTTCCTCACCCACAGTTATTTCATTCTATTACTCCCCGATAATTGAATTTAGTTTAGCTACTGGGGGTGGATCTAGGTAAGAATTAGGGGGCGAAAATTCTTCTCTAAAGATAAGGTATTCCTTATCATCATCATCAAAAATAGTAACCTCCTTCTTCTTATAATAAATTTTTGCATCATGGTCCGAAATCCAATCTATACCGAGGATTATATCAAATTCAATCAAAGGTATGACGATGAGATCCGTAGATAAAGAACATTTATGTGCTATAATGGGGATGGATTCACAATACTTTGATGCAATGATACATCCCTTAAGAGTTTTGGCTGACAAATCCCTTGTTAAATCAAATTGGAAATATCTAATTTTCTTAGAAAACTGGGAAGATATGAAACAATGTGATGATCCAGAATCAAATAAAGCATTTTCAAAACTTGAGGAAATCATTAAATTACCTTCCACCACGTCTTTGGGGCTTCAACCACAGTAGTAGTGATTTCATATGCTTGGCCTTGGTACCTAGGCCTTTTTTGAGGTATGTTTCTCTGATGCTTAGGAAATTCATTTGCATAATGTCACATCTCCCTGCAATTGTAGCATTGAAAATTGGTAGTATCTTTCTTTCCGTTACAATCACAAACTAGATGCCCTTTTTGTCCACACTTGTAGCATACTCCTTTTCCTTTTAGGCAGGCACTGGGGTGCTTCCATGTGAAATTATCACAAGGTGGAAATTAAATTCTTCCCTTCTTCCCTATTTCCTTATTTCCTTTCCCAGAGTGTTCAGCAGATCTCTTCTTCTCTTGCTTTGATTTAAAGTCATAAGACTTAGAGAATTCTTTTTCTATCTTGATAGCACACGAGATAATATCTTCGTATGACGAGAAGGATTGTGAGACCAATGGTCGATGGGGAAATGGTTTTAACCCATCAAAGAAATGATCAATCTTACTTCTTGGGTAACGTATATAATCTGCAACATACCTTTCTAACCTTGTAAAGTTAGCCTCCTACTTTGTGACATTCTTATCCTCCTTTTGTCTCAGACTCAGAAATTGCCTTTCTGTATCTACTCGATGATCACGAGGAAATTATTTTTCTTAAAATAGATCTTTGAACTCCCTCCATTCCATATTTGATACTTTATCATCTTCCTTCATGTTTTTAATCAATGACCACCATTGATCAATATCTCCAGTGAGGCGGTAAACTACCATGATAACTTTTTCCCTTTCACTAATCCATAAGGCATGGAATATTTTCTCTAAAGAGTTTATCCATTGCTCAACTACTAAGGGATTTTTACACTCATTTAATGTTCTTTGTTGTTTCCTCATGAAGCGATCTAACATTGATCCTCCATGCTGTGGATCAGGGTGATCCATATGGGCAAGGTTATTATTCATAACCTGAGTGAGTTGTCCCAGTATGGTGATTAGCTGATCAGCACCAGTTGCATCACCAGCTCTACTATAATTATCTTGAGAAGGTGGGAAATACTTATATGGAGTGCGTGAATTGATACAGTTTCCATTTCTTCCAGTAGGCACCATTTCTAAAAAATGGCATACACTAGATTAGTTTATGAATTGCATTACAGAAATCCAAACTTGTAAAACCCTTAACATAAATTGAACAGTTTATGTATATAATCCATAATCATAATAATGTTTTCATTGAGTAAGTATATACAAGTAAACTCTTCATAATAGTTTGTAAAGAAAATGAGAATTATCATAAGAATATCCCCCGAGAGTGTCATAACCAAGAGTGCAGCAAGGCCCGTTGTCATGTACCAGTTCCCGTTCGAGTCTAGCTCAAAGCGGTGTTTTTGGGTTTTACCCCTAGGTACATCTAGGCCAGATCCGCCTCTATTTGCTCGTTTCTAGATATGGATGTATTGTTCAGAAAACTCACAAAATATCTACAATAGCAAAATTCTAGGAAGTTCTTCTATACTAATCCTCAAAGTCTATCTTAGGGTTATGTGCTCTAATCATATTTTATCTAAATATAGTTTCCATGGTTTGTACTAAACTTCCTCTGATACCAACTGTAACGCCCCGAACCCAGTTACCCAGAGTCGCTGCATTATTACATAAAATTGGCATGATCATAAGGAGATCATGTCTTGAAAGACCGATCAGTTTGGTATTATTGGAAAAAATATTCACACATAAGTTCAACTTTACAACTTGAAAAGAAATACAACACAAATATATTTCATTAGAAACATCCAAGCCTCCTAGATTATTCACGCTGGTCACTCATAAATAACTTCTTCATATCCTTGGAAAATGAAACATAAGAAAGGGGTGAGCTCAAACGCTCAGTAAGGGTAAGTAATACGGTGGAAAATGACATAAATATTAAATATGGTAAATAATTGAAACCACATTCCTTTACCAATAATAAACATGAATACTTTTATGGCTTGAATATGAGATGAGTAAAGAATTCCATAATAAAAAATAATCATGGGTATTCTACTTTTCAAATGACAATATGAACCACCAATATTATTTCCATAATGAGGGAATCTATAATGCCATACATTCTGAAACATTTTGTCAAGGCCTCGACCAAGACGTCTAAAAATGATTAAGGCCTCGGCCAAAAACATAAATCATATTGGGAAAGGGCCTCAGGTAATTCCATATCTAGTTGTCTCATGAGACCTACCGATGCATCGAGGAGCTATAGCGGGCTCCACCCATCACTTACTAATTCCAATACATTCCTCATATGAAAAGGTTTAAACATATCATAAACATTCATATTAAAAATAGCATACAAAATTTCAATACTTTAACCATAAATCATGAATGGTATAAAAATAGCACATCCACGGTCAAACATATCACAAAACCTTCAATACCGTATGTAAGTTTTGTATCATAATAAATCAAATTCAAATAAACTTAAAATCCATCAAAGGATGTTGACATAGTTGAAATCAAATCCCTTTTTATAGAGAAATACCTATTTCTATTTTGAAATCACTTAAGAGTCACATAATTATAAAATAAAACATTTTCTTTGAAAATATTCTTATAAGCTTTTAAGGGAAGCTTAAACGAGTTTATAATGGTAGAAAATAGCCATACGTATAAGTAAAAAAACATTCTTACCATAATTTTGTCAAAAAGGATAAAAAGGACCTTGTTTGGAAAATGATGGAATGATTCCTTTATAAACATCTTATAAAAAGTCAACAAGGGTATAAATGACATTAACTCATAGTCTATAAAATAGTAATAATGTTTTGAAATATATTTTTAAGAAACATGGAGGTGGATGATAAAGAGGTCCGAGTAGATAATTACGCATAAACAACCTTGGATAATGAAGAGATTGTGAAATAAACCCTTACCTTGTACTTTCCTTAGTTGAGGGTAGTTTAACCTCATATATAATGGTGAAATAATTGTTATTAAATTATACAAGAATCATATACGTTAATATGATATCATATATGATTTCTTTGTAAATAATATCTTAGTAATATCATCGTTTCGGGTGTTAACTTACTCGTTTTATTTTATATGTTTTGTTACATAAGTCATGTTTGTTATGGATATGTTGTATCTTATTCATATCCATAATGATATCAAGTCCTTAAACAATATTTTTAATCATTAAATTAGAATTATAATTGAATGGATACAATGGGGAATGAATCTCATCACGTTTTTGGAGACGGTAGTCCGTTCGTACGCACGACCGAAAATATCATTCCTTTGATATTAAAATAATATATAATTGGATGGTATATCATATATATAGAATCATTATCATTTTTTACTTATTATTTACATAAATTACACATCATTATCATACCCATCAAAATAATAATGTTTTGAATAACAATTACACCACGACGTGGAGACGGTAAGCCGTACGTACACACGTATGGTGACATGTCATTCAAAGGATGATATAATACTAAATATGGCTGTAAAATATTTATAATAACATCACAGTATAGAGAAGATACTGGAGTAATTATTTTTTAAAGGAAATAACAAAAAATAAGACGATGAAGAAGAAATGAACTTGAAAAAGGGTGGTGAAAACATTACCTCTTCTTTGGGTTCTTCTTTTTGATTTGATCAAAAGGGCTTTTTAGGTTGGATTTATGATCAAACTAAGGCCTCTATGTTGAAGTGAGGGAAGTTGGGAGGGTATTTGGTCAGGTTTTGGCCGATCCAAAAGGCTTTTAAGGTGTGAATAATTGGTTATAAGTGGTGTCCTTTTATAAGGGGGAGAAGGGGCTCTTTAGGAAAAACTTAAAGTATTAATTTATAATAAATTCATATTCAGTTTCTAATGGATGAAAAGTGTATTATTGAAAGTATAAGGTGGGGATGGGTCTAAATCCTTTAATAAAATATATTTTGGATAGGTTTGGGGTAGTATATTAACCTTATCATTTATATTTAACTCGTAGTTAAATAGTTTGACATTTACCATGTCACTTTGTATTTTTATATTATATGGTTAATAGAATTACTATATACTTCCAAGAGACCCCCAAGTCTTCCATTAATAATAAAAATATCATGATATAAGTCCTTTGGAAGAACCTCATATTTTTAGGAACAGAATATCAATTAATAATATAATATTTGTTTTAAAAACTCATTTATGTCAATTTTGACACTATTTAATAATTGATTTTTGTTAAAGTCTTAACAACTTTATTAATTCAAAAGAAATTCATTTAAGCAATAATAACATGTCATATTAACTAATTAAATTCGTGTATGGTATCAAAATTTTTAAATTATATTTATTTTAACTCTTCTAATACTAATTATATTATTCTTTCATTAATAAGGAAAATACTGCATCATTATTTTGTCATAAATATATTTAATTATTCAATATATAAAAATTATAAATAAAATACCATTATGTAAGAAATAATTTTATATTTATAATGAATAATTATAGTCTAAAATATAACAAATATAACCCTATGTAAAAATTGTTTTTCTAAAAGATATATGCTCATGCCATTTTTGTATTTATTTTAACTTAATTAATATAAAGTGTCATTATCAGTTACAAGTGGATCCTTGGGGTCCCAAAATCGACCCAAAATGCCCATGGTCGGACATGTATCTAAAAATAGTGTTAGAACACGTTTAAGAAATTTTTTTATTATTATAATATTATTTTTTACACTTTTTTACCAGATTTACCCTTTAACCATGGTAAATAAAATATTTACCTAAGTAATTATTCAAAATTTCTAAAAATAAAAGTTACCTATTTACAAAATTTGAACCTCCTAATTCTAAATATGGAATCCATTTTTCTAAATTCAAAACACATAAGTGGAAGAAATTAATTTAAAATTAATTCCCGCTGTCAAAACAAAAAGCGTGTTTATAAGAAATAACAAATATCAAAAGATTGACACTTGTTTATGCCCGATTTAAATGTGAAATTACGTCCAATGACAAAAATTGTATTAAATGGTAAAAATATATTCTAAATATAATTTTAAACCACTAAAATTCATAATTTATCACTATTAATTATTTCTATTAAAAAAGTTTTTTTTAAATAAAATTTAGTGATTTTCACTATTCATCAAAAATTTAAAGTTTTCAGAAAAATACCAAAAATTCACCCTAAGCTAATTTCGATACTAAGAATCCAAAAATGAAGTCAATTTTAAAAAATAAAATTTATAAAATTTCAAAAAGTGGGCATTACTATTCATAATTGATAGTTTGATTGGTTGTGGTATGTGTTAGAACTCGAAGTTGCGTACAACACACGATACTGTATTATTCAAAGAGAAGTGTACCATGAAAGCTTGGGGTGTTACAAAGGTGTTCATTAATCATCATTTTGTATTATTGATGATTATTTTACCTTTATATTTTTCTAATATTTGTAGTAATATAGAATATTTCATCAAAATAATAGTCTTTGTGTATGGTTGTGTTACATTAGCAATTAAATGTATTTTGTGTATAGGGGTCGAGGATCTCAACTAATTAAATTGGGAGTTAACTAAGGATATTTTTGTTTTGAATTCAGTGATACAAATGGATTAGAAATCATAGATGGTTGTTGAATAATAATTATAAAAATTTCATTTAAATTCAATTTGTATTTCAATAGAATATATAGCTATAATTGTTCATTATCATTATGGAAAGTAATATTTGAATGAATACATAATTTGTTAAAGAAAGAATTTATGTAAGATCTTGGATCTGGATGATTATTATTATTAAAAATTATAGTTATATAAATAATAATATATCAAAATTAGTTGAGTTGGCGGTGTCCCATTTTATTATAACTCTTAGAGAATCTCTCGTGGTGTCTCCAACTCATTATATTATTTCCAAGGATGATGCATCTTGGAATTTAATTAACCTTATTCAATTTTCCATTAATGTAGACAAGAATAATTAAATGAGAATAATTATATATGGGGAGAAAATATATATGGATGTAATATAAATTACTCAAATTACGGATTGAATTCCGTGGAAAATACTTTTGGAAATATAGGGATTTTGAATGATAAGGTGGTTGACATGGTGTATTTGTATTTGGGAGGGGTCTATATTCAATGATCAGTATCTATGAAGCCTATGTTTTTGGTTTCAATGATCTAACATTATCCCTTACTCTATGCATTACATGTTGATCAATATATTAAATTTTTCAGACAAATTAATTGTTAAAATTATTAATGAATACCCCACACACATATTTTATGTAATGTTTTTACACATTGATTCATCATGGGTAGAGTAATTAAAATATTATTGTTCTAGTATAGGACATTATTATTGAACATGAAATAAATATTTTTGGATTTACTTTAATGATTACGATTTATATAGGAAAAAAATTATTTTTAATATATAGTATTATCTTGGAATTATTAATAAGGTATTATTTATTAGAAGCATTTTTTTGACATGAATCATTATTGTTTTTTAACAATATAAAAACATTTCCTTTAATATGAAGTATTTTTGTTTCATCACTACAGTGTGGGGTAATATAAAAGGAATTTTCTTCTCTCATAAAATAAATATTTCCTCACACTATTTAGATACAATGAATTCTAATGAAGCCATGGTATAGGTTTATACAGGGCAATTTAGTGGGTGGTATCTCTTACATTATTTTTTTCAACACATGTTTGTCAATTTTATTTGAATAAAATTATATTTATCCAATGTGAAAAATTAACATATTTCTATATAATAGTGAATTTAGTGGAATAATAATTAATACTAATGAAATCAGTTTGATTGGGGTCAAAACAATATTCATAATTGAGGGATTTTATTCTCTAAGTTTATTAATGTCTTACAAGGAAATGACTTCAAATCAAGTTCTTTGGTGTCCCTCTCATCAAGGGGTGGATTTAATTATCTATCTATGATAAAAACATGGCATTAATAACAAAAATATACTTTCAGTGGGTTGAAAAAATCTCTACATTGTTAGTTAAATTATCCTAATCTAATATTCCATGCATATATACCAGTTCATCTCATGCCCACTGTTGTGGTGGATTAGGTTATTATTAAATGATGGACAATTTATTTCTTGATTTCTAATGGGATGTTAGTGGAGTAAAAGGAATTTATTTTCCATGATAGAGTAATATATCATTTCTAATTATTGATAATGGTATCAACTATTATGGACTATATAGTATGATAAAAGTGTTACATGAAACAATTTACATGGGAAGATCTATACAAGTCTTCACTCTATGATCACTAATATTTGATTAATTAAAATAACAATAAATAAATTCTAGAAATGGAGATAGAAAAAAATATCATCTATGTAAATAAATTAACAAACATAATCCATATATTATTTACCATTTAAAAATTTTCATTTCTAGTGGTAATATTTATTCTGGGGAAGGACAAATGAATTGAATCTACACAATCTTTGCCTGGATAAACATTTTTCCAACTCATGAACACCTCAAAATTGTTTATTTGTATTGATAGGGTTTTATGTATGATTATTTAGTTTATTGGTGGTTTACTCATCCAATTTAGGATAACAACAGCAAGTCTCCAAAACTATTATAGATATAAGTTTACCCATGAATGACTAACCAATAACTATACAATTTAATCATTGATGAATATGATTGATCTAAATCATGTTTTTGAATAAAAAATACATGATATGTTTTGTATACCACATTCATTAGATAATCTATATTTTAAATCCATATATGAAGGATTTATAGGATTTATCACTATAATGGGTGGTATAAGGTGTTATTGGGTGGGACATTCATAATGAATTATTATTCTTATATTTCCCAAAGATAATAATAAACATATATATAGTTTGGTGAAATATAATGACACATGTAATACAATCTATGGTTTCCTTATAAAGACCTATTGTTTTCAATTTATAGTCATTAACCCATGACCTCTTCTATAAAGTTGAAAATCATTTATAATGGATGACTATTCCTTTTAGAGTAATTTCATTCGACTAAGGATGATTATAATATATTTAATTTCATGTTTACTATACTATAAGGGGAATGTTTCCTTGAAATGGTTTTATGTGGGACTAACACATGAGCAACCTATTATATTATGAAATGTAAGTAATGTTTTAAAGGAATTATAGTATATATAAAAGTATTTATTATATTTATCACCAAGGATCAATTATTGGACTCTAAAATTAGGATAGAACATGGTACTTATCAATATATATGTTCTGATTATCTTGATATTAGATAGAGACATGGATTATATTTAAGATAAGAAAAAAAAATTATAGAATAAATTAATTGTTAAATATTTTTTGAGGATATATGTTTATTGAGTAAAATATATAGGTATATAATTCAAAATAACGTACTCCTATTAATAATGGAGTACCTGATCATAGAGGTCACATGATTACGTAATGTATTTTAGTCATGTGTTTTAGGATGTAATTTTTTGATCTTTATTGAAATAGTATTTTTTCAGTGATAATATTTGAAAAAAGGGATATATTGAGGTATTTTATTCTAGTAATAAAGAAGGATGAAACCCTATTTATGTGATCTAGGTGATTAGTGATTCCAAACAATTCCTTGAGGAATAATAATATATATAAATATCTAAAACCTGGTCACAATACCGGTTCCCCTTTTTGGTTGGAGACTCCCATCAAAATTTGACCATCATAAAAAATGGGATAGAGATTATTGAATGTTTTATTTCACAAGGTTTCTATGTATAAATCATTAAAATGAACAAAATACTATTATTTAACCAGAAATATAGCAGTTTTGGATTCAAAAATAATTATGTGAGATTTTATAAATGATTGATCAAGTGTACTAGGGATGTTTTCACATAGTTTATCATGATATCTATTCATTAATTAATTATGTATAAATATGAATCTACTGGGTTCATTTAATTGGATAACCCCACAAAATTCTCATCTAGTTTAAATAAAAAGTTTTTGTACTAATATTTTCACAATGACACATGTGTACGCATTAAAAATGCATAAGTATTTGTTAATGATATAAAACATATTGGAATTAAACTGGGTGTGTGTGGTTGTGGTTGGGATGACAGATGTGTCGTTAGTTTAGTTGACATGATTTTTTTTACTATTCATAATATATATTTCATTAATAAAAAATTTCCCAAAACCATTCTCATTAATTTTTATTAATGACTTGTGCAAAATGAGACTTCCAAAAATATTCCATCACAACTCTTCCCATAAAATAATATATATTAAACATGGAAATGACTAAATTAAAGGATTAATACATTTATATATTACATGAAATGTTTTTATAAAATGGGTTGTTCTAATATTGCGGTAACAAAACATTCACTAGTTGGAATTTCATGGGAAACTGCTAGCGATGAGGGTTTTTCCATGTAGAAAAAAGAAATAAATGTTATTGGTGGAAATGGTATGCACAACACCTAAAATTAGGGAACTAATATTGGATTATACAAATAAAAGGATTTATAATTAAATATTAAGTGAATAAATTAATATGGTTAATAACATTAAATAAAATCCTACAAATTAGATATCTCTATATTCACTATAGTATCCCCCATAGTCCCTTCTTCATATTAGTATAGGGAATGCCGCTTTGTAACATCCCAAAATTTATTAAATGGAAACTACCTTCTTACAATTATGTAATATAGTATTAACCACAAAAATCACTTTAAGAACACAACAATGACATTATAAATTGAGAATGAATTAAATAATCTGTATTTCTAAAGGTAAATAAACATTACCAATATAATAGTAACATGAACATTGGAATAGTTATTTGATCATTAGAAATATTAATTTATCCAATAGAATAGTAAACTATCTATAAATGTATAACTAAAATTTAGGCATCATATAAATAAAAATATGATATAATTATGTCATAGTATAAGTAAAAAAACATTTTAAAAAATATTAATTAAATGTTTGTAGTTTCAGAAAACATATTTTTTATTTATAAATTAATAATAAATATAAATAATGTAAATATTTTTTTCATAAAATATATTCATAAATTAATTTTTTTGGTCTTATAATTAAAATATTATTTTATGAGAACTTAATTAATATTTCAAAGTGTTATAAAATCAGTTATGGTTTTAAAATTAGTATTTCTAATTAAATTTTGATTTTAATAAAAAAATAAATGTATCATATTACGAATTATTATCAAATAATGGTGTTATTTTTTGAATTATATAATTCAAAAAAAATGATTAGTGTTAATTCTTGTTATTTTTCTAAAATACATGAATTTTTGGTGAATAGAAAATTACGATAATTTATGATAAAAGTTAAATACATTTATCATTCAATTATAGATTATGTATGGATAATATATGGCCAAAACATCAATCAACCCATCATTATTTTAATATATTTAACAATAAGTTTCAAACTATTCAAATATTTGAGCCAACATAATAAACTAATGAATAAAATAATGGGATACCCCTCCCCCACTCCTCCCCTATAAATACCACCCTCACAATATATTATCCTCACACCTCCCAAGCTGTTAATATTTTCTATATTTTACTCATTACCCTTCCAATGTCCCTCCCCCACGTCCAGAAGCCCATGTTATCCTTAAAATCCCAAACCATTATCCCAAAGGAGATTCTCAAGGGGGAGACATTCAAGAGGAAAAATCCCATTTCTTTTTTTTTCTATTTTTTTCTTTTATTATCCTATTCTCAACACCGCCAATATAATAGGAATGAAAAATAAAATATATTTTATGTTATATAATTTTATTATGCTAATGAATTAATTCATCTTCTAATCTCACCCCTTTACATTTTATTATAAAACTGAAAATATCGTCCGTGGTGTGTCGATTTGCCGCCACCATGGACGATGCATTATTATTTTTCACTATCACACTCATGTATGGTCAGAAAACCATCATTATGGTTAAATAATATTTTATTATACATATAATAATTTATATAATTTTTTGGATGTTATTTATTAACATGATGTTAATTAAAATGATAATATATTGTGATTGTCGTAGAATCCACTAAATAAATTCAATCATTTTATTAACTATCTATCTAATGATTCATCCTTATAACATATAAATAATTGTATATAAGATAATTTACTATTATTAATGTTCATCAATAACATATATTTTTAAATCAGGATAACTATTACAATGTAATATGAACTTGATTACTCATATCTTAGCTTGCAGATCATAAAAACCAAGAAAAAAACACCCCTAAATGATGAAATTAAACACTATAACTCATAAAAAGCCCATAAATATATTTAATAAATATATAATGAATCAAATAAATATATTAATGTATTTATATTTTTTAAGTAACGAATTTAATTTAATTATCCTATATTTTAATGTGAATAAATAAATCACTAGTGGAAAAAACATTTAACACGTCAACGTATTTCACATCGGTTTTATATAATGGACATGAAAAGCTATAAAAATCAATTTATCACTTCAGTTATTTTATAACTGATGTGATAAATCGATGGGAATCAATTTTTTTTCATCAGTTATAAAATAACAGACATAAAAAATACTAAAATTAAATTTATCACATCGGTAATTTTATAACTAGCATGAAATATTGATTGTGGGAAATTTATCATGTTGATAATAAAATAAACGACGTGATAAACCACCATTTATAATGTCGGTTATAAAATCACCGATGTGATAACTAATTTTCTACGTCGGTTAATAAATAACGGACATTATAAACTAAAAAAAGGTTTATCATGTCAGTTATTTAATAACCGATGTGATAAAGCATTTATATGATTTATCACACCCCATATTCAGTCACACTCTTTTCTTCTATTGGGTGAACTGTGACTTTTCTCTCTGGTGTATAAAACATAGAAATGATTATTCGAAGTCAGGCCCTCCAGGATCGTTTTTCCATCATCATTCATCATCATTATTATCACCAGATCTATTAGGTCGACTCGCAACACTCAAGTAAGCCTCACACGGCTTAGTTTTATTCTTTATTTTTCACGATGACCTAAACATATGTATTGAGATGTTATTTTTTTATCTTTTTTACTGTTATTATGGTAAGTTTCATAGTGTTTTTATACCATTCTACAATTTTATCTGTTAAAATAAACCATAGAAGTGATAACATGCAATTTTACGAATTTTTTGTGTTCTGTCATGTGTGTGTGCATGTACAGGGGTATCTAAAGGGGTGGGGGAGGGGGGGGGGTGTCCAAGGTTGTGGGGGTGTCTAAGGGGGTGGGAGGATATCCAGTGGGTGGGGGTGCCTAGGTCGGTTGGGGGACTATCCAAGGTGGTGGGGGTGTCTAAGGGCTGTCCAAGGGGGTGGGGGTGGTGTCCGGGGGGGGGGGGGGGGTATAGGGGATATCCAAGGGGGTAAGGGGTGTCCAAGGGGGTGGGGTGGGGGTGTCTAGGGGGGAGGGGCCTATCCAAGGGGGCAGGGGTGTCAAGGGGGTGGGGGTGGTGTCTAGGGGGTGAGTTGGCGGTCTAAGGGGGTAGGGGTTATTCAGGGGTGGGGGTGTCTAGGGGGAGGGGGTGTCCAGAGGGGTGGGTGTTGTTTTGGGGGTGGGGGGGGGGGTGTCCAAGGGGGTAGGGGTGTCCAGGGGGTGGGGGTGGTGTCCGGGTGGTGAGTGGGTTGTCCAGGGGGTAGTGGGTGTCTAGGGGGTGGGGGTGTCCAGGGGGGTGGGGGCTGTCCAGGGGGGGGGGGGGGGTTATCCAAGGGGCTGGAGGTGTCCATGGGGGTGTCCAAGGGGTGGGGGTGGTGTCTAGTGGGTGAGGGGAATTTCCAATGGGGTAGGGGGTGTCTAGGGGGTAGGGGTAGTGTCCATGGGGGTGAGGGGGTTTGTTCAGGGGGTGGGGGTGTCTAGGGTGGTGGGGGTGTCTAGGAGGTAGGGGGATGATGCCAAGAGGGGGTGGGGGTCCAGGGGGTGGTAGTGGTGTCCATAGGGGTGATTTGGCAGTCCATGGGGGTAGGGGGTGTCTAAAAGGTGGGGGTTTTCCAGTGGTGGGGTGTGTCCAGAGGGGTGGTAGTGTCCAAAGGGTGGGGGGATGTCCAAGGGGGGTGGTAGTGTCCAAGGGGGTGAGGGTGGTGTCAAAGAGGGGTGAGGGGGATTTCCGAGGGGGTGGGGGTGTCCAAGGGGTGGTGGTGGTGTCCAGGGGGTGAGAGGGCTGTCTAGGTGGTGGGGGTGTCTGGGGGGGTCATGGGGTGTCCAAGGGGGTAGGGGTGGTGGTGGTGTCCAGGGGGTGGGGGTGTGCAGAGGGTGGGGGTGGGGTCCAAGGGGTGAGTTGGTGTCCAATGGGGTAGGGGGTATCCAGGGGTGGGGGTGTCCAGAGGGGCATGGGTTGTTTGGGGGGGGGGGGTATTTAGGACATGGGGGATGTCCAAGGGGGTAGGGGTGTCAGGGGGTGGGGGTGGTGTCGAGGGGGTGAGTGGGCTGTCCAAGGTGGTAGAGGAGTCCAGGGGTTGGGGATGTCGA
The DNA here is from genome assembly GCA_963277665.1 of Viscum album. NCBI lineage: Eukaryota > Viridiplantae > Streptophyta > Magnoliopsida > Santalales > Viscaceae > Viscum > Viscum album. The sequence goes on from OY728159.1 coordinate 1,027,627,561, forward strand.
GGGGGGGGGGCCGCCCAGATGGGTGGGGGATATTCTATTGTTGGGGGCTATCCAAGGGGGTGGTGGTGTCCAGGTGGTTTCCAAGGAGTTGGGGGTGGTGTCTAGGGGAGGTGAAGGGTCTTTATAAGGGGGTAGTTGTGTCCATGGGGTGGGGGTCTCTAAGGGTGAAGGGGATGTCTAGGGGGATGGGGATGTCTAGGGGGTTGGGGTGCCCTGGGGAGATGTCCAAGTGGGTAGGGTGGGGGTGGTGTCCTAGGGGTGGCAGTGTCCTAGGGATGGGGGTGGTGTTCAGGGGGGTGAGTGGTCTTTCCAAGGTGGTACAAGGTATCCAGGGGTGGGGGTGTCCAGGGGTGGGGGTGTCTAGAGGGGTGGGGGTGTCCAGAGGGGTGGGGTCTATTTAAGGGGTGGGGGGGGGGGGTGTCCTGGGGGTTGTGGTGCCCAGGGGTTGTCCAGGGGGTGGGGAAGTGGTCTCCAGGGGGTGAGGTGGTTGTCCAATTGGGTTGGGGTTGGATATCCCCCTCACCCCCTGGACACCACTCCACCACCCCCTAGACACCCCCACCCCCATGGACACCCCCACACCCCCTGGACAACCCTCACCACCCTGGAAACCCCCTACCCCTTGGACACCATGGATATCCCCCCTACCCCCTTGGACACCCCTAACCCATTGGAAAACCCCCACCGCCCCTTGAATATCCCCAATCCCCTTGGACACCCCTTGGTATATATATATCCCAACTGTTTCATTGAAACTATTGGCATATGTTAACTTTAGGAAGTCTATACCAACAGTTCATGTAGAATAGTTGGCATAGGTATATTGTAACGACCATCATGCCAAAAATGTGTGAAACCATTAGGATATTCTATCCCAACTGTTTCAGGGGCTATCCAATGGTTTCAAATCATTGGGATACGTGTAATTATTAGTAGGGAATGTATACATATTTTAATATTTATACTTCATATTTCTTGTTTACAGAAGAGTGAATTTGGTAACTAGTTGCACCATGATGTATTCTTTGTGTACCTTAAGAAGAAATGATCCATGATGAATTTAAAATTGTTATATCAAACTATATTTTTTTTTGAAATAATTTTCATGCATTTTTTTTTTCAAATACGCATTGATTTGTTGTATATTTCAATATTGTTTTACATTCAAATTATTATATTTTTCATATAAATATAATATTAGATCATCTTAAAAATATGTATAATTTTGATATTTTTTAGGTAATAATGAGTCGAAGTTATATTAATACACATCAAATAAGTAATTAATACGAGGAAGGTGTTTATTCCTTTTTAGAATTTGCTAAACGAAACATTCCAAGCAGTGAGATGGTTTCCTGTCCATACCTGAAATGTTGGAATATGAAGAAGTTGAAAAGTAGATACATCAAATATCATCTGATTTGTCATGGTTTTAATCTGAGTTATAACCCATGGCTTTGGCATGGTGAAACTAAACATAATGTTAGGTCTACTACTGATGATGATTTTTAAGATGGTAACTATGATGGAATTGAATAAATGATTCCTAATATTGCAGATGAAAAAATTGATATAGAACCAGTAATTGTGAGACTATATGGTGATGATGAAAACCATTATATCATAGTTATATGAATTTTATGGTTTTGTAGGTGATGTTAAGATTGATTAACCTGACGGGAAAACATGAATGGAGTGATAGAAGATTTAAAGATTTGCATAAATTGTTGAAATACTTTCTTCCAAAAGACAACGATATTCCATATCCACATTATAAGGAAAGTAAAATATTATGCCAGATTGTATTGGGATACAAAAATATATATGCATTTTTGAATGACTGTATGATATATATGAAGGAATATGAATTTCATTAAAAGTGTCTTAAATGTGGGACATCACTATATAAGTGGAAAGAAAAATCACATCCTAATGCAGGGATTACAAAGATCCCTGCCAATATATTTTGGAATCTTCCTATAATTCATCATTTGAAATTTTTATTTGCAAATTCACATTATGAAAAAGGTAAATATGGAATGCTGATGAGAAGATATGTGATGGAAAAATATGACATCTATCTGATTGTCCATGATAGATGAAAATTGATGAGAAGTGTCCTACATTTGGAAATGAAATTATAAATCTCAAACATGGGTTGTTCATAGTTAGAATGAATCCATACCGAACCCTTAGTAGCACACATAGTTCGTGGACTGTTTTATTTTTAATTTACATCCATTGTCCTAAAGTTTGCATTTAACGCAAATATTTCATGTTTATTATAATGATCTCTGGTCCAAATCAACCCAGAAATGATATTGATGTTTTCTCGACACCATTGATTGATTATTTGAAACTTTTATAGGATGATCGTATTAGAGTGTATGATTCTTATAAAAATAAATAGTTTCGACTACATGCTGTGCTAATGTTCACTATAAATGACTTCCCAGTGTATAGAAATTTTTCTAGATACAATGTTAAGGGGTATAAGGCATGTCCAATTTGGGAACAACAGACTTCATATTGTCAATTTCATCATGGGAGGAAAACATTATACATGGGCCATAAATTTTTTTGCGTATGGATCACTCTTATAAAACACTAAAAAAGGTATTCAATGGCTCACATGAATTTTATATTTCTCTAAAACATTTATCCCCTGATGTGTATTTTGAGAGGGTGAAAAACCATGATGTGTCATTGGGAAAGACACATAAATCTGGTAAAGATAGACATATTTGAAAGAAAATGTTAATGTTTTTTGAGCTACCATATTGGAGATATCATGAAGTTAAACATAATATTGATTTCATGCACGTGGAGAAGAATATCTATGATAGTTTGATTGCAACATTGTTAGATATTAAAGGAAATAATAAAAATGGGTTTAATAAAAGACTAGACTTACTATAAATGATAATAAATTTGGAGTTAGTTCCCACTCCTAATGGAAGACAAACATTTATTCCCCCGGCTTTTCATAAATTATCTAAGAGGGATAAAATTATCTTTGTTCAGTGTATTAATGATATCAATGTGCCTCAATGTTATTCTTCAAATGAAAAAAACATTATCCATTTTAAGGATTTAAAGTTAATAGTTATGAATTCTCATGATTTTCATGTCATGATGCTACAACTTCTACGAGTTTCACTGTGTGAAATACTTCCTATCCATGTCAAAAAGAATATAATGAATTTGTGTTATTTTTTCAATTCAATTTGTAATAAGGCGACATATGTGAATGCTTTGAACATTTTGGAAAAGGATGAAATTTCTATACTTTTTCAATTGAAAATGTATTTTACTCCATCTTTTTTTTGATATAATGGTTCATTTAATGGTTCATCTGTTTTGAAAAATTATGCTTTGTGCACCAATTTATCTTCGTTGGACGTATCCTTTTGAAAGGATTATAAAAATATTGAAGGGGTGTGTTAAGAATCCATATCTACCCAAATACTCCATTATTGAAAAGTATATTTCTGAGGATGCTGTAGAGTTTTGTATGACCTAATTGGCTGCGGTAGAGCACAGAGGTTTTCCTCCATCTCTCCAGGAAGGAGTTAATAATGAGGGTAGGTGGATTCATGTCTTGAATGTAAAATTGAAGTTAGTTGAATAGATGAAGAAGGTAAAATTATACATCCTGAATAACATAGATGATGCTTAACTGTTTATCACATTTCATATTAATGAGTTGAAACAATGTCATCCAAAGAAGAAAGAAATGTGGATTTTTAATGATAAAAACAAAACATTTTTTCCACGGTATAAAAAGACCTTGCTCAGTAGATCAGATGTTTTAGAGGCATTACAGTGGTTAGTGGGTGGTCCATGTTTAAATGTTATAACATGGTCTGAGTATGACATTAATGGATATACATTTTATATGAAAGATCAGGAAAAAAGAAGTGCATTTTAGAATAGGGGTGTATTGGTGTTTGCAGAAGCAATTAATTTTTCAAGTTTTAAAGACAAAATGCCAATTTCAGCATCATGTGCATATTATAGAGTCATTAAAGAAATATGGGTGGTTGATTAATTTAAAAATAAATTTCATTTTTTAAATGAAAATGGTTTATTGGTAAAGTTAGTGTTAGACATTATAAATTTGGAATGAATGTTGTTAATCTAAATAGATTGGAAGATATAATAGATTATTATATATTGGAAGACCATGGAAAATAGATTTTCTATGTAGTTGATCAATCATACATTCAGTGGTTTGTTGTTTTACATGGGATAAAACAATATGTTGGTGAGGATCAACTTGATGAAGATGTTGATTTATGCAATATCCTTACATCCATGGAAAGATTAGCAGAAAATAATAACGAGCATGTTGAAGATCTGGTTTGTGACATAAGGAATTTTCATGACGAAGGAATTTGGGAAATCAATCCATTTATACATTCATAATATTACAGGTAACATATGTTTATTTCTTATTTACACTTATTATTTTCATAAAATGTTAGATATTGTAATTTTTTCATTATTAAAATGCGTATTAAAACAATTAAGTATAATTTTTTTTATTTTAGTTTATCATGTTTTCCATTACGTAACTTATATATCTATTGATTTTGTTGAATGCCAATTACTTTACCATGTTTTCCATGTTTACCATGTTTACCATAGTTTACCATAGTTTAACTTTATGTAACATATATATTTATTGATTTTTTTGAATGAAAATTACACTACCATGTTTACTATGTTTACCATCTTTACCGTTGTTTAATATGATTACCATATTTACCATGTTTACTATAAAGTAACATAGTTCAGTTTTCCATTTATTGTTTACATTTGTATTGTAATATTTGAATTTGTATATTTGTTAACTAATGTTTAATTTTTTGATTTGGTAGATAATTAAAGATCAATTAGTTGATCAACCACATGATACTAGATTTTATCATTACAATTATAACCTTGGGGAAGAACATTCACATGCTCCTCTTGATGTTCCCCAATCTTCTTCATGTGCTCCTGTAATGACAAAGAAGAGTTCAAGAGTTGGTAAATGTGGCCACACATGTTTACCAAAATTATCACTTGCCCATAACAAGGACGAGATGATACTGGTTGATTTTGATGAGAATGATATTCCTAGAGGTCCAAATGAAAAATATATTAAGTTTTTTGTATCAAATCAGGGTAAAATCTAAGTAATCATTTTATATGATGATTGGACATGTGTGGAAAAAGAAATAATATTTTTATTGTGGGATAAAATTTTGGTTAGATATTTTTCTATTTATTGACTAATCTATAAATGTTTATAGTATAATATGTTTTACCTCTTCTTTATTAGATGAAATTTGATATTCCTGACACAGGAGGAGTTATGAAGAAATTTTTATCGATGACTACCATGAGATGGATGGATTTTGATTCAAACCTCACATCTGATTTTATAATTGGTCATAGGAATCATGAAAATCCATGTCACATATAACCTTTCATAGATGAAGACACATAGAGGAAATTTGTTGAAAATAGAAGAAAAGAGTCATTTTTGGTAAGGGTAATGTAAAATTTTATAAGTTCTTCTATATAAATCATATTATTAATGTTTTGTTACTGATTTATTATTCATAATTTATATAAAACAAGGAAAACTCATTAGGATATCCAATATAACAATGTATACCCTCATAGTTTATCTCTGGGAGGGTATAAATTATTGGAAGAACAAATGATGGCAGAAAAATTACAGAAACTGATAGCTGAGTCTTTAAGCTTTGGAATGTTTTCTCCTATATCCCCTCTATCTAGACATGAAAAAATGGAAGAGATATTAGATGAGAAAAAGGACAATATCTTTCAGAATAATAGAAAATTGTAGCTGAGGGGATTGTAAGATATTAATTTTATTTATATAAGTTAATTATATTCTTTATATAATTTGAATCATTATAGAAATGTTCAATTAATTAATACAATATTCTATTTAAGAGGAGAGATCATAGGGGGTATTTATAGCTGCTGGGAGGAAAAATATTTTATCTACAGTATTGGGAAAGCCCGAACACCCCAGTCGTGTACGAGGATATCCGACGGGTGTATTATTGAGAAAAGTGTTGCCATGTTATTCAACTTCTTACACTGATGGGATTTATAAAAAAATTGTAATCCTTGGAGGCAGAAGTTTAAAATATTAATGCGATGATGGAGGACATGATTAGAGCATCAGTATAGTCTATGTTTGCAGACTTACAATGACAATTTTAGACTGTATCTCCCACTCCTCCACCCCCTGCAGACCCCATTATTTATCCTCCACCTCATCCTGTAGCTCCCACTCCCCCAACTCATCTTGCAGACCCAATTTTGTATCCTACTCCTCCACCACAACTTCCTACTTATTATGAGTTGTATGTTGATGATCCTCATAATCATACAGATTCATATGGGCTGGTATATTTTATAATAGATACAGTTCATCATCAACAGATAGAGGTAGATCATTATAGGGTCAATATAAATGATATTATAGATATATTAGCTCGGTTAACATTACCTACAGATGAGGTGATGACAGTTGGACATAGTATCAACTACTTTTTAGTTTGGCCATCTAAACTTCTGCGACTCATAACCATAGATGTATGTATGTTTTACCTTTTTTTAAAGGTTTAACATTTGAAAACTAATATATTTTTATATTTATTTTTATAGGAATACTAAAAAAGTAATGAAATACACTATAAACAACCACAAAGACAAATGGCTTTGAAATCAGATACATATTCTAGTAGTCTTGACAAAATTTTAAGATATTCAAATTTGTTGGTCGATAATTATGAGTTTCCAATGGAAGATCACGTTTTTAGACTTGCAATAAATGTGGGTATTATGAAAAATGATATCATGAAGCTTGTTACTGGAGATATGTTGGGCATCAACATGGTGAAGATTTTTTCCATGTAAGTATTAACACCTTTCCCTGTATTATATTTATTAAAAATGTATACTTATGTCTGTTTTGTATTAGAAATATCTTTATAACATGTGTGATAAGAACGAGTTGACAGATGTATATGGATTCATGGACCTATAATTGATTTTCCCAGAAGGACAGGAATTGGACGAGGAACAAAGAATAATTTATATGGATGAAAGGTTTGAACAGAATATAATCACATAGTACTGAATGATTCCTTTTTGTGAGAGGTATGAAACATATATCTGGAAGGGTGTTTGTTATATTTTTACATAAAAAATTCCTAACATTAAATATTCTTTTATATCAGTGATCAATTGATGTTTTCTGTTTTCAGTCCAAGGGAGAAAACACTTTATTGGATATTCTATGTACAAGGAAATGCGGGGGGATGTTTTTTGAATATGTTGAAAAATTAAGTCTCAATTTATTAATAGTTGTTTATAATATAATGAATTTTAAATTTATCCCTTTTTTATTATTTTATAACAGGGATGAGTATATTTTTGAAAAAAACAAAGAAAAAAGTTCAAATATAAAATATGTAAAAGTAATGGTAAATAACCATTTATAATTTTTACTTTTTGATGTGTTACATAAAATTGATATTTTTAATTGACACTCATTTAAACATAATTCTCATGAATCACAAGGTGTCATTGAATGAATATATTATTTGATAAGTTTTATGTATGAAATAATTTCAATTGGAACAGTTGTGAAGTTTGACTGGTAATATTTCCTTATAAATTTTCCATAATATTTCATTTGATTTATTCATTATTCTTGGTAAATACTATCCTTTTAATTTTATCTATTTGATGACCCTCAACCCTATATTTCTCAAGAGGCCAAACCATTATAGGTGGAATGGTCAAATTATTTTATAGGTTTGATTAAATTTTAATTTGTTTGTAGGGTAAAATGTAATTTTGAATATTGTAATTATAATTGGGTGTTTGGTAGTTGTTTTGGTTGGGTTTATTTTTTTAGTTGAAATTTTATGTTTTGATTGTTATATATGTTAATGTTTAATTTTTCTCTAGTTCTTCACTATTTGGTCTAGTTCTGATGTCTTTTTGGTTTTGATTTTGGTCTGGTTTTGGTCTGCATTTTTGCTTGTTTTATACTTTTTTAGAGCATAGTAATTGTTTCATGGGGGTGGTGGTGTCCGGGGGGGGGGGGGATATCAAATGAGTAGGGGGAGACCAAGGGGTGGGGGTGTCTAAGGGGGTATGAGGATATCCATGGGGGTGGGAGGGTCCAAGGGGTGGGGGGCTGTCTAGAGGTGTGGGGGTGTCCCGGGGGTGGGGGGAAGTACAAGGGGGTAGGGGGTGTCCAGGGGGGCTTTCTAGTGGGTGGGAGGGTGTCAAGGGGGTGGGGGTTTTCAGGGGGTGTCAAGGGGGCAGGAAGGGCTCTCTAGGGGGTGGGTGTATCTATGGGGGTTGTCCAAGGGGGTCATGGGTAGTCTGTGGGAGGGAGTCTAGGGGGTTAGGAGATGTCTTGGGGTGGGGGTGTCCCAGGGTGGGAGGGTGTCTGAGGGAGGGGGGCTGTCCAGGGGGTGTCTAGTGTGGTGGGGGTGTCCTGGGGGTGGGGACTATCCAGGGGGTGGGCATGTATCTAGTGGGTGGGGGTGTCCAGTGGGGTGGGGTGGTGTCTAGTGGGTGGGAGGGTGTCCAGGGGTAGAGGGTGTTGAGGGAGGTTGGGGATGTCCAGTGGGGTGAGGTGGTGTCTAGTGGGTGGGGACTGTCCGAGGGGTGGGGGTGTTGTACAGTGGAGTGGCGTGGTGTCCAGTTGGTGGTAGGGTGTCCAGGGGGTTGGGGGGGGGGGCTGTCTAAGGTAGTAGGGGTGTCCAGGGGGTGGGGGGCTGTCCGGTGGGTGGGAGGGTGTCCATGGGGTGGGGGGGGGGGGTGTCTAGGGGGTGTGGGTGGCCAAGGGGTGGGCGGGTGTCCATGGGGGTGGGCGGGTGTCCATGGTGGTGGGGGTGTCCAGGGGTGGGGGGGGGGGGGGGGCTATCCAAGGGGGTAGGGGAGTCCTGGGGGCTATCTAGAGGGAGGTATTTCTTGGGGTGGGTGGGTGTCTAGGGGGTGTTTAGGGGGTGGAGGATGTCTCATGAGAAAGGGGTGTCCAGGGGGGGTGGGGGATCTCTAGTGGTTTTGGGCTAGTTTTGGTCTATTTTCAGCTTGTTTTCGGTATTCTTTGGCAGCAAAATGTAATGGTTAAAATCATAATAAATGCATGGTTATGATTTTCTATGTTGGTTATTTAATAATCTATGTGAAAAACTGATTCGTAGAGTGGTATATAATGCTGGTAATTTTCATAACCGATGTGATAACCTTGTTTTTCACATCGGTTTTCAAATAACCGATGTAAAAACACTTCAGAGGGATTATTTATTAAGTCAATTATGTAATAACTAATGAAATAAACAATATATTATGTCCATTATTTAAAAACAGATGTAATAAATCATGACTCAGAATCGTTTTATACTCCAGTTTTTTAGGAACGTACATGAAAATGGCTTCATATTTCTGTTTTTATGTTTGTTTTAAAATAAACGACGTAAAAAAAATATAACGTCCCCTGCAATAACGTCGACCAAAAACAGACAAAAAAAATAAAAAATAACTGATGTATAAAATGATTTTTTTACAATAGATTTATAAAAAAGGTATGGGGACTCTCAAACACAACTCTATTTCTTTTGGATTTCCCTCTTTCAGAACATTTTCATTGTGTATAATCTTACAATATTAATCAAATATAATTTAGTTTTCATTAAATTTAGAATTTCTAGGGTATAAATGTTTACAATATGATTTTATGAGAAATTCAATGATTATTTCACACGAAATCTTCCTTCTCAAAACAAATTCTTTACTTATCTTGAGATTATTTTTTCTTCACTCACGATTGATGATTCTTTTACTATGTATGTCATTACCTTTTTATTTTTGGTCGATTTTTTTTCCATGAACATATTTAATATGAAATGAAATCCATTTATTTCTATGGGTAGTTTTATTTCAATGATTGATAATTGCTCTATATGGAGTTAATGATAATGTAAATGTTATTGAATTGTTCCTAACTCACACATTCAGTTTTAGCACATATAAATTTTTTTAAATTTTTTTCTAAAAAATATACTGAAAAATACACAAAATTTAAAAAATTAAAATAAAATTTTTGGTCTAGGATTGTAGACAATTAGATATATTATTTAAACCATAATAAAATTGTACTGATCAAAATAAAATAAATGAAAATACATCATTTTCACCTCCTCCCCAAATAAAATCACATAAAGATTATATTCTATTAAACCCATAGAAAACAACATAGGATGTGTATCAAATTTCATATTAATGAGTTTTCAAAAATTACAGTGAAAAATACCTTTGTAAAATTCCATTACAAAATATTATAATGCATTTAAAATAATTATAATTTTAAAAATTAAATTCTATAGCGATTCTTGGAGAAACATTAATAAAGATACTAAAAACAAAACCACATGGAAACTTGTAAGAATTGAAGGATGTGGGTCTTAACTAATTCCTTTAGGTATGGGTTCACTCTCACCTCCCTCTCATGTTTAAAATATCCATGTTTGAATTTTTAGAAAAATAATTAGGGATTTTCTTACATATAAATACTTTTCAACACTGGTGTTTTTTCTTTAGAAACATGATCATGAATTAAATAAACATAATCAAATTTATTTATATATTTATATGAACTATCATTATAAATTACTTGTGATATTTGGTACAACCACAACTCTTATAACCTTGCATTTTCATGGACTGTTAATAAAAAATTAACATCTATATATTTAATATTTCACATGAATTACATTTCAATAAAACTTTGACATTTAACATTTTAAAATCATCCTTATATAATTATATTAAATAATAATTTCCCAAAATAATCATTTTATGTTTTTGAACATATAATAATAAATAAAATTTCACATATAATAATAAAAAATGAAAATATCAATTCAATATATATATATATATATTTCATAGAATAATTATATAGTACACATTAAAATCTACTATGTAATATTTCTAAATAATTATTTTTATTACAGAGTAATTTAAATATGGTAAAATTATGAAATATCATAATATGAATTAAGGGTGAATTTTCCAAAAAAAGAAACATTACTTTTTTAAAATCATGCAATGAAAATCCAATGAATATATATATATATATATGTATATATGCATGTACACATCGAAATAACAACATTATTGAAACATTGACATTAATCTCTCTAACAAAAAAAATATAAATGAATAAAATGATTGTATACATAGTTGTAATTGTAAAATTATTAATTCCATTAAATTAATAACAATATTGTCATATTATTTTTTACTTAGATGAAAAAATATAATCAAAATAAAATATATTCCTAACTAATAATTTTTAATTTAAGTCTATAAACACAAAAAAATTATAAGAGTAACATTTTTTTAGATAAACAATTACACCTTGATTAAAAAAAATTAAAATTTGGTAAAATCATTATTTGTGATCAACCACCAATTCATTCCAAATCATGTTATTATAGAAGAATATATATATATATATATATTAACCAGAAAATAGATTTCTAAAAAATGGAATTGAAAGTTGATTACAACATATATAGGTATATGATTCATGAAATTTGAATGTGTATATATATATATATTCACTTATATATAATACAACCTTAATTATCATAAATTTTAAATAACTTAAATAATTAGATGACCATGAAATAAATATCCTTTGGGTTTGAAAATAATACCCATATATAAATATATACATTCCTTGAAAAATGTTTATACATGAGATAAATAAAAATTATTTTGATAAATATATAATAGAAATACAATGTCCAATTGCATGATTGAAAAAAATAAAATCATATTTCATCTTTGGACTCTATCTCAACCTCTCAGGATAGAAACATTACATTTAAAATTTTATTAGTACATTTTTATAAGGATCTCATAGCCCTAACTTCCACAGTTTATAGAGTAGAAAAAATAAATAAATATAATTTATTTACCTATAGACCAATGATTTCCAAGGATTTAAAAACAATGAAAAATTTAGGCTTTTCAAGAAATATGGGGTATATATGTTGACAGTGAAAACACATTCATACACTGAAATGGTTTTATTGGATGAAAACCCACCACAAAAGATTGGCTGAAAAAAATTTAATACTACTTTAGTGAAAATCCAAATGACATCTGAAGAGAAAAAAAATCCTTCTGTTCATAATCTAAAGTCAAGAAATCTTTTGAAAATAAACCACAACGAAAAATAAAAATATTCAAATAATATCAGGAACAACATAGATCTATGAAGGAATCAATAATTATCAATGAAAATAAGACACTAAAATAGAGAACAACTACCTCACAATGATCTAAATATAATTAATTGGTTTTCTTTCCTTAATAGAAACCAAAATCCGAACCACAATGAACCGACTTTAACACCTCTTAGACCACTCTCATCGGACACTGAACTCCCTAGGCTTGAATCAAACCCTCACTGGCCTTTGGTCATCTTTATACATGGATCAAAGCTCAATTCACGGATGATCTCCACTCAAGAGACTCCTCTCAATCCATCACTCAAAACCACATATCGATCTCTAAGAGTTGAATCTCCATCTACCATGATTTTGGCCTTGTAGTTCCCTACCCCCTTAAAAGATTTCTATTTTAATAATTATCAACTCATTTTGGTTTTCAATTTTCTATTAAAACGTTTATTAATATTATGATAGCATAATTTATTAATATATAATATTAATAATATCTTGAACTTATTTCATATACATTTATAATTTATATCATTTTATTAAAATAGTTTTGATATATAATCATAAATCATATCTTCATAAAACCTAATTTTTAATAGTAATAGTTTTATAAATTTTAATTAATTCATAATTCATAATTAAAAACTAATAATTTTTATTTCACACACACACATATATATATATATATCATATTTTTGGAAATCAAAATAAATTAATTATATTCACATATAATTATTATTTAATAATTTTGAAATGAAATTTTGATACATATATATTTTTATATTAAATAATTTAGGACTACTAAAATGAAAATTTATAATAAATATAGTTATAATTTATAATTAAAATAATTTAGTTTTTGAATATATTTAAAAATTAAAATAATTACCAGTCTTTATTTATAAAATATATTGTTTTTAAAATTTAGGTATTCATTCATTTTTATATCATTTTGGTAAAAATATATTTTTTTTATAAAATAATCAACTAAAAATATTTATATTAAAAGAATATTTTAAACTAAATACTACTATAAATAGAATTGGTTTTTAGAATATTAATATAAAATAAAATTTAAAATGATAGAATTGTCATATATTCATAATTATTCTTTATTATTATATATTGAAATTTTATTTTCTATTACTTAAAACATTTAATTTCAATAATTATTTCTTGTAACATAGTTTATTATAAAACAAGCTACTAAGATGTTACTATTTTTATGTGATGAGTTTGCCTGTAATTATATAGCGCATGAAAATGCTATAATTTTCTAGGGAGCATATAATTATATAGAACTCCAATGCATTTTGTAATGTGATGTTTCTAATTAGATAAAGTGAAATATGTGTGAACATGATGCTATATTTTTTCACAACTATGTGTGGTATCTTACCACTACGACATGATAACTCATTATTATGAATTGACACATTTCATTCCTTTATCTAATTCTTCTACTTATAATTATGTTAAAGATATTATGATGACGATTATGCTCACCCATGTTTATTATATCTTGTTTATCCTCATATTTTTATTTTAGAGCACCACTTCTTTTAATGTATATACTCAAGTGAATACATGTACTACAAAGAACATGAGGTCTAATAAGAGTCCTGAGAAAAAGAAATTAAATAATTTTTTATGTTTTATTATGTAAAGGTTATGTATAATGCTAATTTTACTAGGAAAAAACATTTGGATCTTGGATATATTGCACTATTATATTTTTTACCTTTGAAATTATGTAATAGTCATGCTAGAAATATCATGGTCTTTGTATAATCTCCTTGAGCGGCCTTAACACATTTAGTTGGGGTCCGCATATTGGATGTTTAATTATTTTAATTTTTTTATATTGAACTAGAATGTGGGATTTGAGTGCATAGGATAGGGGAAAAAGATTTTGGAGAAGTGGTAAAGGTAAAAAATTATTAATTTCTCTAATATTCTATGAATATCGACATTATCCTCTCTAATTATGGAGATGCGCCTGTAAAGGGCTCCTGAGCTAGGGTTTTCCTCTCGCCGCCGTCGGCCCTTCACTGCGGACGGCGCGACGTTCCCTCTCGAGCTCGGGGAGTCGGCCAGGGTCTCTACAGTGTCGCGCAGTTTTGTGGTCTTCCCTTGCTATGGAGTTTCTCTTTGGGCTTCGGTAGTTGCGGGTTCCGACCTGTGGGTGTAAGACCGGTCCCCGCCGACGGCACACTCTTCGGAGCGCTCTTGGGTTCTTTCTCGGCAACAAGCTGGGGTCCTGCGGTGTGCTTCTCAACATCTGATGGTCGCGCCCTTGCGTCGGCGGTGCTTGGGGTCCTTGACATTATTAGGTGAGTGTGGTGGGGTTTCTCCATGTCTGAAGTGGTCGTTTTGGTTGGTGGCGGTGAGATCTTCTGTTTCAGGGTGTTGCATGTGCGCTTGGGTGGTGTTTCTGTGATTTTTGACCCTTTGAAAATGGTTTTTGATTCTTCCTTTCATCTCATTTCTTGGTGAGTTGAATTATGGATGTATTGGTGGTTTCAATTAGTTTTTCAATCTTATATATGTCTTTTGGTGCCTCCGGTGAGGTGATGAATTTAGAGATGGTGATGGCGACGGCGCGGTTGGTTCTCGCCGGTGATGTTATTGAATGTTTGTGATTCCCACTGTGATTCCGCCGGTGGTGTTTATGTGGAGATGCTGGAGGGACGATGGCTTTATGGTGATGACGATGGCCAGAGAAGCTCGCCGGCGAGGAGGTGCAGTCTCGCGGCTTGAGGAGGTTTGCGGACCGAGGTGATCACGTGATTTGATGAAGCCCGAGGCAGTGCGTGGCCCGAGGCATTGAAGGTGGTGGTTTTTAAATTTTTTAAGTATTTAGTTTGAATTTTGAACTTCCTGATGTGGTGATGTGGATTTGTAGAGTTTCGGGTACCGGCAAACCCTTAACCGGTTTCAGGGGAACCGGCTACCCTCAAACCGGCCATTAGAAAATAAAAAAAATGGTTTGAAGTAAGTATGAATATCGACATCATTACTTATCCACAAAAAACTATTTTATTAAATTCGTGTTTTGTGGTAAATTTTATAATCATGTATTAATTTTTTAATAGAAAAGAACTTAAACATTTATTAGGATATCTAAAAACAATTAAAAGCATGAAATAATTCGATTAATAAGGATATTTATATTTATTCTAGAATTCCTCTCTCACATATAATCATTTTTATTGAAGTGGTGTAGACTCAATATTACTTTAATTTTTTTAAAACATGCTTCCTTATTTTAAATTAAATCCATTAGTAATGAAGAAATACTATACTTAAATATCAAACATCATTTTAACTAGTTAAAATCATCAAGTATTCATACATGATGAACATCTATTTTGGTGGTGGAATCAAATATTAATATACTGATAGTGAATTATATATTTAATTAGATAATATATTAAAATTGGAATAAAAAAATCAATCATATATGAATGATACTTTACAATACCATAACATCATTATATCCCCAATATACAAGGGAAGGAATAGAATCTCATATGAGACATCAATCCAAGAGTAAATGTATTTGAAGTGTTTCAAATGTGATGAGGTGTAAATTTAGTACTACAAAAAATTACTCTTAATTACCATGTGTTAGAATAACTATGGTTGTCTAGACTTAACAATTTTACCTCTATTAATTTCTTAATCTCTAAAAAACATAGGTTACATTAGTTCTTAATAAAAAAATTCTTTTTATTTTAAACATTGAGAAGATTTATTCAAACACTAATATATCATTGAAATGTGTGGAATTCCAATTCTCAATAAAGATAGTGAATATTTTGTCATCATTCACAAATTATAGTGTTGTCCTTTTAATACTATATATATATATGAAGGGAGATACAATAATTTTATCAAAATAAGATAAATAATAACATCCATATACATTTTAATATTCCATTTAGAGTTGAATTAATATATTATTATGATCTTATGGCTTGAGGATGAAGGGAAATTGTCCATATAAATTTCAAACCAACAATATCATGGGACCCCATAGGGTTACATGTAAATTTTATATGATTGTTCATATATGAAATGAATCTTTCACATCTAAAATGAATTATAAATATGTATTTTATAATAAAAACATTATTATTTATTTATATGTTAATTTTTAGTACTTTTTAAATATTATAACATGGGATGTTTGGAAGACCACATTTATTATGGATATATAACTAAAATTAGAGAAATAGTCAAATCATATAATGCTATAATGATAGAGAAATTACCACATTTGTGGTATTTTTTATTTTTTTGTGTGATTATCTAGGATATATATATTAATATAATTTTTTTATGTATTGATAAAATACACATGTGTAGTCAATTATCTTGGAAATAAAATTAGATCTCTATATCATATTCTGAACCAAATTGATAAATATTCAAGGTGTACGACCTATAACCATAAATTATCTGGATCAATAACAGCCACATGATTATCACTCATAATTTAAATTTCATCGATAACAATAATACACTACATTGATAATAAATAACATTTCACAAGTTGTGTATGTACATTAATAAATTAAACAATTCCAATATGGGGTGATCATAGCCTAATTTTTTGAGGTTTAAATTTTTTGAGTATTATGAAATGTATCAATTATTATTGAATTTCAATTGAATGTAGTAAATTAACACATTTTTGTTGTTGCATTATACATGATGGGAATTAATGAATGATCATGATAATATTTTTAGATAAAATTACATGAGAGGATAATTATGTTAAGATAAATTAACCATCAAATAATGAATCAATTTATTTCACAATTGAATATGCTCAATCATAGGATAAATTCCACAAATGGAATATTATCCTATACTCACGGTTTCAAATCGTGGGTAGAGCCCATAAAATCAGCGGTATAGTCTATACCAATAGTTTATAAAACCATAGGATATTAATGCATTAGTATAGCTGATATCAATATCCACATTTTTAAAATTTTATACATGCATTTATGATTTGAGGGAAGAGGTTTATGTCCAACGTGTAAATAAACCTATAACAATGGTTCTAAAACTGTGGTTCTAGGATTAAAAAAACCATACCACCAAATTAAAACCTTGGACTACCTCTATAAAATGAAATTCCTAAAATAGACACCACTTATAATTATCTATATATAAATATATTTTTCAAAATTGTTGATAGGTGGAAAGCCATAGAAATAGGTTTTCCCATGGAATGATTTTTCTCTATTGAAATTTTTTCCACCAAGCCTGTGTGGAAAATCTATACCCATGTTATAACAATAACTAAGGCATAGGTCATCACAATACACACAGTTTTGGGAAACCTGTGGGTATAGGTTTGACCTATACCGATGGGTTTTCAATGAATTGTGGGTATAGGTCTTGAACCAAATAATATACCCATGGTTTTCCAACACTGTGGGTATCAGTCTTGAACTAAACCCTAGACCCATGTTTTTCCCAAAAACAGGGGTATATTTCTAAATGAATCCCTATACTAATGGTTTTTGAAAAACCATAGGTATAACCCTATTATCTAGTACATTTTTTTTAGAATGTGATACTATGTGAATTCATTAGAAACGTACATAGGCTAAATAATATGTATTACCGAATTGAAAATATTTATCAGGTCACCAAAGGTGAAACTCATACCTGAAAGCATCAGTAGAGTGGTGAATGTTCCTCGACAAGTCTGATGAGTTATGAATCTAATTGGGATGGTGACTTCACCAAGATATATTTTTTAATTTTTGAAGAAGTGGTTTCAACCTAAAAATAAATCATTAAATTATTTATATTATATTTTGTATGAAATTAATGTAATTTATTTGCATATATTATTATAAAACTATGTTCCCCTATATTTATGAATAATTAGAATACTTATAAGTGTATAAAAGATGTATTTCATGAAACACCTCTTTAGATACATGTAACCTAGGATGTTGATAACTATAATTCTAAAAAATACAATTACTATAAACATTATAATTTATAAAATAACCTATTTTTAGTTTTGTTTCATCTTTTAATTAGATTCATATTACATTTCAATGAACACACATAATCTTAATTATGGTATGATTTTTCAAAATGAAAAAATATTATAAGTCCAAAACTAACAGTATTAATTGAATAATCAAAGAGATAGTATATAAAATAACTATGATTTTATTAAATGGAATTATCTAATGAAATTGAGATGATGAAAAATCCTTATCATCAAACCGCTTTATGAATATAAGGGAAAAAATTAATGACTATGCACGACATACCCTAGAGTGTTTTAGTCTCCTAAGCGTATGAGATAATTTTTCGAATTTAAAATTCATGGCAACCAAAAAACAAATAAATCCAAATTTTAGTATGTTAATTCTATTTCACAAGTTTGATACACTATGAACATTGTAATGATTTATTTTTTAATTAATTCCCAAAAATGTGGTTTGAATTTTTTTTGTAAAAACAATATATTTAAATGTTTTTATGAAAGGAAACCAAAAAAATTAGTGCTGAAAGATTGTATGAACATGAATTGATAAAACCCAATCACAATGAATGGGGAAATGAAAATATTTCATTAGATATGTGTTATAAATGAATATTAATTTATCTTTTTAATTATAAATTAAGATTAATTATGATACTTATTTATTGTAATTATTCCCACATTTGTAATAACAATTAATATATAATGTCTATTCACTAATTATTATCAATGTAACTTCAAAATGATATATTTATTATCATTTATCAAAATAAAAAATGTAAATTGATGTTGTATCATGCAATACAATCATTTAATTGGATATTTGGGTTTGTTATTTAATTATCACCTCTATAGTTAGGTTATTAATAGATCAAATTCAAATTAAGACCATTGTGTTATTACCAGGTTGAACTCATAAGGGAAATTATTCTTCTTAATTAAAATTTCATCTAATTAATTTCAAACCACCATCAATTAATAAAATTCTTAATCCTAATTGAATTATAAACCCTTTTGACTGAAAAATGTTCTTGAGGAATCACAAATACAAATGAATAAAATTAATGTTGAACTTATACAAAAAAAAAGAAAAATGGATCTTAACTAAAATACTCAATTCTATCTCTAATATATGTGTCTATAATCAATACATCAATGTTCTCAATGAATTTATTTAATCACACCAAGAAACTATCCTTGCAGTAGTGATTCTTTCATGGAATGAAATTTCTAAAAATTGAATCCCCTGTCAATGGTTGGATTTATGAATATTTTATAGGACTTGAGATCAAAACATTATATCACTATGGATTATTGAGTGAAATATTAATATTCTAAATTTAAAAATATTTTTTAACTATCGTCATGTTTGAAATTAAACGTATGATTCATAATTTAAAATATATCCATTTTCAAACCACATATATTTTAAATAACACAATTAAATCCTATGGATTTTTAATCAATGATCTAACCATATTCAATTAACTTTGAGTAGGATATGATGCATTATAATAACTGTTCTTTTATGTTTATGTATCCAAAACAACATGGTTCTAACAATTTTTGAAAATCATTGTCTTAAACTCTATATTTTTGCTGAGTCTCCTATAATATCCTTAATATTAATCTAACACCATTGTATTGTGGTGTGATACTTCTGAAAAAAACATAATAAACCAGAAATTTTCAACCATTGTTCTTACTAAATAAAACTTTCTATCGTAAGAAGCATTAATGTTATTAAATAAGCTGGATGATTTAATAATAAATGAGAATAGTTACATTAATATAATTTTAACCTACCAATATTTACTTGTATGTTAACATCATGTTTTTCTCAAATGGTCCTCATTAGGGCATGTTCACTAAATTCATGGTGTTGGTTTTTATAGTCATCTTTGTGGAAAATTTGATAACCATATTAACATGAATATTTTCTTAATGAGTATCTTATATAACCATTATAAACTTCAAAACAATATTTTATAGACTATTTTATTTCCTTTTTTTCTAATGTGAGGTCATTACTACCTGAATTGTTGTATCATTCTAATAGATTATCTTCTATTATTTTATTTATATATAAATATCTCCTTTATTATATTATTATCTTACATGTGTAATTAATTCCTCAGGGTGTCAATCTTCAGAATTTACCTCCTTTAAACCATGTTGAGATTCTACATTATTGTGGTGTACATCATAACATTTCCTTCAATGTCCTCAAAATCATCAAAATTGATACAAAAAAATAATATTCCAAGAAATTATTCAAAAACATAAAAATGAAATATTTTATCATTTAATGAATTCAATAATCATTTTAAATAAATCTTTTTTTTCTATATCAAATTTCATTATAAATAAGTATTTTCATGTAACCATGAAATGAGTCAGTGTCAAGTCAAATATAAATGACCATTTAATTAAGAGATAATGAATATTTGATATTCATAATTTAAAAATCATAATATAATTATTTCTAAATAAGATAATTCATGATTTTCTAAGATTTACAATCCTTCCACATACAACACTCCATTATAAACTCTTTTTCCCTTCTACATACATCTTTCAACCACTCAAAATTACTCAATCAATATTGTGTCAACTAGAGTACAAAAAATACATTAATAAAATATGATATATGTTATTTGATATATTACAACACACTAGTAAATTCAATTTATCCATAGGTTCACAAGTTACATCCATAACTTATTAAAATACAATCATCACTAATAATATAGTCTTTTCGGAATGTCCATATATCTTTGGGGCTTACTGTTGGTGGGAAATGGGGAAATTGTTTTATTAATACATAATGAAATTATGGAAAACTCTAAAAAATAAATTCTATCAATTTAACTCCAAGATCAGTATCTCTAATCATTGACCAAGAATCTATTTGGACTTCTTTTTCTACTTATTTCATTCATTTACAACTTAAATATAAAATACTAAAAATTTTCCATATACTAGAATAATGTCTCATTTTAATAAATTGGACTTATGAGTTAATGATTCTCTAATAAATTTATGATAGTAAATACCTTCATATCTATTAAATCCAACAATATTTTATCAACACTATTTGTTATATTTTGTAATATATTGGGGAATGTGTAAATCTATTAGTAAAGAATACTAGAGTTGGTTAAATTGAACAAACTTATATATACTTTTTATTACCTATATATTAAAATTGATTAATTTAAATATATATCTATTATTACATTATTAGTGTTCTTCTATGTAACATTATTTTCGAAATTTCATTAAATTATATAGCACATCGAATGATTATATTTGTTCCCAACTATTATAATGACTATGAGGTTCTATGTTAATATTCATAAATTATTGATCAATGAATTGATTAAATCATCCTAGTGAAACACAAATAAAATAGGATATTATGTGTTGGTGTCTGATAATATATTTAGACTTCATCCCATAAAATTAGATCATATAAGGATCCCACATATGATGTTATTATAATTAATATGCCTTTACGAATTCCACTTTTTTAATATGTCATTGTGTATTCATATATGTGTACATTTGTATTAGTCCTTATTCATCATATTATGATTACTATGAATCATGATCCCCATACATTGATGTAATATATAAATCTATTATAAAATATGAAAATGATACAATTCAAAATGTTAGGTGACTCATGAGTGATTTGTCATGAATGAATAAGTTATGAATGGTCTTTAATAGTCAAAATAAATTGAAGTATATATCCAATTACCTTTTATTAGAATGAATAATCTTATATTAGTCTAGGAATTTTCTTGTTTTATTAATATTTTAATTTTATGAAATTCAAAAAAATAATATATCAGATGTATAAATTGACAAAACAGGTGATGTAGATAGCTTGATGAGGTATCACAACAAAGGAATTATATAACCTAATTATCATCTGAAGTATATTGTTGTTATTGTGAAATTTGTTCCTCAATATATGGTATTTATGATACGTTGTTATATGATAGCCATGGTGTTCTATTGAGATAGCATAATTTCATTAATAAAGAGTCCTATAGGGTCATAATATTATTATATACACTGACATATTCAATATATATTTGAATTTAATATTAAAATTAACTTTATTCTCCAATTCTAAGGAATAATATTTATTCATGATTCCTGGAACACAAATATTGAATAATCATTTATTAAAGATAATATAAATTTTAGTTGAAAATTAAATTAAAACAAGTTCACTTGTTTAGTCAATATAAATTCTTTAACTTATATATAATAAATGGACTTGAATTTATTTACATAAATAAATAGTTATTATTTATGAATCAATATATATAAATGGGGATTGAAATACTAGGTTATGGTTCTAGTAGGAATAATATATTTTATATCATTTAAATGTATATTAAATAATTTATTTATGAAACTAAATTAAAATTATTCTAGACTTTAATGTTCGTCATGGAAATAATAATAGTTTTATTATTTTAATAATAAAAATTGTGATTTTTTATATTTAAGTTATTGATTAAGCGACCTTTTGAAATAAATAATTATAAAATTAATCATATAAAACTTGTGATCTAATTTCTAGGTTGAGATGATCAAATTTCACAACATTAGAAAGGGAGATTTCTCTCAAGTTTTAGAGATAAACCACACATGAAATCACTCATGACTTGAAAAAATTAATCATTCTCATCCCTCTCATGTCTCAACAGATATATAAAAATAATTAAATAATAAAATATACTCTTGTTATAACCAATTATAAATGACTCAAGTGGTGAGAATCATTTTTTCTTTCCTACTAAAATTTTACAGCGATGTTCTCAGGAACATGAATAATATTTTTATACTCGTTGAGGGATTGTTCAAATAGAATCTTTTACAAAATTATGCTGAGACAAGAGTGGCCTAATAATTGGAATATTAATAAACATTTTCATTTATTAGTAATTCTTATAGATATAAATAATTTATAAATGAAACGTGAAAGTACATATATTTGAGATTTAAAGGTTTCTATTTTTCTAGTATTGAGTATTAATATAAGGAATCAATAGAGTTCCATTATCCATATGTATCCAAACTAATATAATTTTCTACCTAGAAATTTCATGTGGTATAAGAGATACGATTAAAAAATTTATAATAATTTTCAATTTGTTTATATATTTTTTCATTTATTTTCAATTTTTCATTGAATGATTTTTTTTCATTAATATTAAGGTAGTGAGATTAAGTTCATTGAACATTATGTGAAAAAGAACAACCTCATAGAAGATAATGAAAAATAATTAACCATGTGGTTTGAGAGATTCTAGAATGATAAACGTGGTTACATTACATATACCTGAAATATAGGCATTGAACCCAAATTCACCACATGTGGAAATTTTTTTTAATTATCAAAACAAAATTAGGGAGAATTTTGCTTAAAATAATTTCATATCACATATTTTATATATATATGAGTATAGTATTGAAGGGTTATAAATCATTTGAAACTCATTCACATATTGTAGCTTTGAATTTCTATCCTTGCATGAATCATCGAAATCATTTGGTAAAAGTTACACCAAGATATTTTAATGTGAATTTTTCATTTTATTAATATAGAATTTGACAAATAATATCACATACACCACGAAAATGAAATGGGACCACAAATATTAAATAAAATTACATAGTATAATTATAAGGGGAATACATCCTCTATAAAAAATATAGTAAATAATTAAAAATTTGCACACTCGAATAAAAAATGGATAACATTAGATTAGATTATCTCTTAATTATATATTTAAAAATTATTCCCTATTTTATTAAAATAAAAACTTTAAAAATTATTTAATTATAATATGTACCATTTAAATATATAATCTAATAAATTAAATTTCATTCATTTAGTAAATAATATGATATAATGAAAATAAAAAATTCTTTTAAAAATGTTTATTTCTATATTAATGTTGTTTTTATTTATAATTTTATTTTTTATTTAACATGTTAATGTATTTATTTTATAATTTTATTTTTCAAATAGCTCTGCATTTTATGATTCAATATATCCTATTTTTATTATGGATTTTTTTGTATTATTCTTAAATATTGAGTTTTGAGTGAATAATGAAGTCTATCTTTTTTAAAAATAATATAATTTTAAAGAATCAATAATGATGTAAGAATGAATTAATAATTATGAAATATTCATTTAGAATAGAAGTTTTGTTTAATAAGTAATATTTTGTATTTTTTAAAAAATACATTGAAATTGGGGATACATGCTTTACTTGTTAATAAATATGATTTCTATTTTCTATGTAAAAAATTATTTTGATATAATTACTTTTAATAGAGTTTTTTGGAAGATTATGTTCAGTTATAAAATGGAACAAATTTCTTCTTAAATTTTTTTGGACAATTATAATCCAATTATTTCAATGAAATCAATTATTGGAATAGTTTTCATGGAAAAGTTTTAGAATTTTTATTTTATAAAAAAATGTTTTCAACGAATTTTGAATTAATATTAAAATTAATTTCTTATTATATTAAAAATTAATAAAATAATTGATTTCATAAAAGGAATCAAAATGTTCATATTTTTTAATTATATCCCTTTTATATTTGGTAACATCAATTATATACCTTGGTAATTTTTTTAACTTGGTTAAGGATGAAATATGTTTAATGGGTTAAAATGTATATATATTGTATAATGATAACACAAAAACATTATTACATCTCATTAGTTATGTGAATTTTATCCTCCCTTTCCATATCATCAAATATGAATATTTTTGGATTATTTTTCATGGTTAATGATATGTATTATTTTATTTTTTATAATTATTTATAAGTGCATCACTCCCTTAAATTATAAAATTTCCTCCGTTTCATAAATTATTCGTATACGGATACTACCCAATATTAACTAGAAATTTTCAAAATATCTCCACAATTCTATTTTCTATATCTTAGAGGTGCTACTCTCATTAAATAATTAATCCTTAATTTCATAAGGTGTAATCCTAATAGATTTTTGAAGGAGTGGATATAAGTTCTCCCTAAACTCTTTCATGTTCATTTCATTACTAGACCATTCTAAATATTTTATATCCATTATATCATACTGTAATCAGTGTCTCTCCTAGATTAGAATGTGATTTCGTTGATGAAAAACTATTATATACATTTTTTTCCATCCTAGGGGAAATGAAAATTCAGCCACTTGTACGGGTGTACTACGACCTCTATTAAGCGATGTGTTTATGTTTTCATAATTGAATCATACATACAATTAAAATGAATGATACAATTAAAATATGTTAAATTTTAACCATATATATGATTTCCTAAATATAAAATATTATATACATTATTTTTTTCTAAAAATTTGATAAATGACAGATTCAATCATTTTTATGTTCAGACTAGTACCTCTATGGAATAAAGTGATTCATTTTCTATTAAAAAAAATTCATTAATGGTTATTAAAATATATTTTAATGGTTATGTATAATAATAGTGAAATTAAATGTTTTTTTTAAAACATGAATTATAGAACAAGGATGCCTTATAATTTTTTCTTTAAAATTTAATGGCTATAGGACCTCTAAATGTATAACAGAAAATTAGAAAATTTAGAAACAATATTTATTTTTTAAAAATTGAAAAAAAATTAAAAATGATAATGAAATTATAAAAAGAATTATTAATAAGTATGAAAATAACTAATATAATTTTATTATTCGGGAGTTAGGGGACGTGGAAATCTATATCAGACTGAAGGTATATGAATATAATTTTAATATTTTTTTAATAAATTCCATTCAAGAAGAATTACTCCATATAAATTATCCTAAAAATGGTTCAAGAATGATCTTATTCTACATAATACTAATATTAATGGGTTTTTTCAAGTATTTTTTATATTTCTTTATCAATTTTTATCAAGAATGTTTTTAATATTTACTACATAGACACACTTTCACATCAGCATAAGTGTAATTTTTTAATAGTCTTTATCTAAATGTTTTTATTATATTGCTATGAATAGCATACATTCAATCTATTGGGAGTTTCTTACTTATGAAATTATTATAAGGGAAAGGATATTTAATATCATTTTTTTGACATCGAGTAATCTTCTTTTTCATATGGGGTTCAACGAGTTTTATAAGGGTTTTGTGATGAAAAAAGTGAAAGGATTAAAATGTTTTGTTCATGATAAAATACATGAGACTTATTGATGGTGGTGGTTGAGCTATATATATCTCATGACTATGGTTGTTCTAAATATAGAATTTCAACTCACATGTTAATGATATATACATAAATTGTTAAAATGAGGAAGATAACCATGAATGTTATTATAATAAAATTAACTGGGTAGGGTTTATATTAAAAAAATTTCAACATAAGTGATAACTGGTTATGAATTTATTCCACCATGTTACATATTTAATGATGTATAATGGTAAATGAGAAATTTAATTGATTCTTTTAGGTGATAAATGTAGAAGAAATTTTAACATGGAAATACCTGAACTTCGAAGGGGTGTTTTAAAGATTTCATATCTTCCTTATAAGGGATAACTGATTTTATTATTCTTTCTAAAGTTGATTATTTGGATTAATTTTTTAACATGTTATTTTTCATGAGGATATGTTTTATTTATGTTCTATGTAATTTATTATAGAAATGGTTAAAATTTATCAAGTGTTTTCATGATTATAACTTGAGAAAGAAGATTGTATTATTAGTTTATTCCATAATATGATTTTTAATTCTAGTATAAAAGTATGTAATATTTCTCATAGGATATAAGGATGATTATAAATTTGATATAGTTTAATCCTACCACTATATAGACTGAACTTAAATGAAGTTAAAATTTTCAGAATAATTTTTTTTATAAACTTATATCCCTATTTTTTTTGAATATGCAGATTCTATGGATCTATCCAATTTTTTAGGTAAATATTTTTCCTATTTATCTATAACACCAAACCAATATAATTAAGGAAGTATACTAAATGGAAACACTTGTTAAAATCAAGGAAATTTTGTGTTTTTTATTATATTTAGTGTCATCTATAATGTATCGAACATATCCCTAATAGACCAGAGCATGTGCCTAGTACTACTACATTGGTATAATATATATGGAAATTGAATCCCAATTAAACTAATAGTTAATTAGATATGGTAAACTTGATACAAAAATGAGTCTTGTATTACAATTTATTAAAAATTTTATTTATATATTATTTTTGAGAATAACTTTATTACATATAGAATATCCTTTTATATCATTGTTAGTACACATTATTTAATCCTAAGAGAATATAACCAAATATGTGTGATCTCAAAAGATTATTTATGGTTAACTACAATTATAATAATCAATATGTTGTGGGAAATAATTTGGAACACATTTCATGTAATAAATAAATGATAAAGAAGTGAATAAATAGTATTTAAATTTAAATAATTGAGAACACATTTCATTTAAATAACATTACTATCATGTAAATATAAAAAATGATCAATATTTAAAGGAAAATAAACGATAATTCATGTTAGTTAATAAATTAAATGAGAATGAAATACATCCATATAATTTTTAATTTTAAAAATAATACTGATAATAATAATAGAAACTGAATTATGAATTAAGGAAATGATTAATTATTTGATAAAATGTTACCCTATAACTTTTAATCTTAATTGTCAATAAATTTCACAAGATAGTTTAAAAAATATTTTATAGAATCTCATATTATTTGGGAAACTTATTCATCTCATGTGACTAATTATCCATAGGGGGAATTATTATAAATTATCCCCTACCCATTTTAAACCAATCCGGACCATTCCTCATATAACTAATAATCTATTTGATTCATAGACAATGGGCCTTTTTCAAAATTTTTACTTAGTAAAGGATATATATTTCTCAATATTTCAATAATTTATCAAAATCATTTAAAGTGGGAACCACATGTAAAAATTTCAGACATTATATAAAATAATAATATCCCTTAAAAAATAATAAGTATATTCTAGATAAATATATTTTGCAATGAATAATAACTACATTAAATTGATTGTTTTTTTGAGAAATTTATGGATCAAAAATGAAAATAAAATCTCAAAATTATTTTTAATACATTCATATTTTGATGTTAAATCAAATTTGATGAGTTAATTAAAAATGAATGATAAAATACAATGAAGGATAAATTAAGCATGAAATTACATTTCAAAATGAAAGTATATACTAGACCTAAAATTGAATTGGTGTATAATAAATAATAATTCTCAATTAAATGTAAATTGAGATGAAATCCCTTTATATATGCTTCAATTTAGTGGAACTCTCTTTATCTGGCCGTACAATGGTTTTTAGAGTCTTATTGATGATCCTAAGAACCATATTAGTTTTTCAAAAATAAATTATGATTGTTTTTTTAAAATTATATCACTATATGGTTAATAATTGTTCATTATTTTCACTATTATGGGTGTTAATTTCATTATTTTTAGAGTATGCTTCTAATTGTTCTTTTTTGTTCCTATAAAATTGATCATTGTTTTAAAATCTGAATTATTTAAATAATTAAATAAATATCAAATATGTTTATATAAAATTATAATATTTATTCATATGAAATGAAAAGAATCTTTCTTGGAGACGATAATCCATACATATGCAAGAAACATTCTTCCATTTCTTTGTCTTAATAAAGAAAAAAATTAAATGATATATATGTATATTATTATTCTAGTATCAGAAGTCATATATATATCAAATATGTTTATTAAAACCACCCTTAATACATTCCATGTAAATTGTTAATGAATAACATCACTTATCTAGGTGATATTCTACCATAAACATGAATGAGGTTATCGTATTAAAAAATGGAAAGTATGAAGGTATGTGTTATATTATATTTTAACAAGAATTAATAAATCATAAATAGAATAGATATTATATAAAAATATTATATCCATAATTATTCCCAACCATTAAAAGTGGAAATGAAAAAATCAATGATATCAGTTCAGAAGGAAGTAGTCCACCATTCACAAAAACTATCATATCCCATTTGATGGAAGTGTGTACAGGTGTAGGTTGTAAAATTAACAAAAAAAAGGTCAGATGTTTTTTTATATTTTAGTTATTATATAATAATTAAATAAGAAGAATTTATGGGGGTGAAGAATCAAATAATTCAAAGATGCATATTGATGAACTTTACCTATTCCCCATGAAACTCTTATTGGTTTTCACCAAGTCATTCCATATATTTAATCCATTTGTATAAATTAAACTCACATTAGTGGTAGAATTTAATTTAAAATGTTTCCCAAAAGACATGATAACAATGCAACTTTTTAAAGTGATCATTTTCAAAAGTTTGGAATGTTTTTTTTAAAAATTAAACATAAATTTTTTAAATTTTCAATAATTGGATTAATATATTAATAATTGAAATATTTTGAAAGTATAAAAAATTATAAATATAATTTAACAATATAAGTAATTTAGACAAAAGGTTTTTTTCAATTAAAATTTGGTATATTCATTATTCATCCAAAAATAAACCTTCTTAGATTAATAAAAAATATTCACCCTAAAAATATTTTTTACACTATTATTTTAATAACTAGGTTTATTTTTTCAAATAATATTACTAATAGTTTCAAATTTTATTTTTAAAAAATGTTCACAATTCAAAGGTGGGAAAAAATTATTTTGAAAAATACATTATTTATTCCTAAAACTGGAATTGATATTATCTTATGCCTATAAAATCAATTTGATGAATTTAAAACCATTTTTTAAATATATAATTTATTAATTTAGTTAAAATAATTCACAAATATATTTAATTTATTAAGATTACACACCTTTAGCACATAAAAACATTTCCTTTATATTCATTATGTTTTTATATTCATTTATAATTAAATTGTAAAAAAATAGTTTAAAAAGTAAATTTTTTTAATTTTTTAATGATATTTATAATCTCAAACATTATGAGTGGGAGAAAATTTTTGTTTTAAATAATAATATTAATAATATTTGGTAAAACTCTATCTTTTGTGTAACACAAGATATAGAGGAAAGACATTGATGCATGTAACAAAATCTAACATAGTGTTTCATGAATTTCAAGAAATATAATAGATTAAAGTTATTTAAAATAGTAAATATATTTCATTTATTTGGGATTTTATATTCCCTTCCATTCTTGGTGCTTTGTGTCACAAATTCTATATAAATAATGTAATTATTTTAGAAATTCAATGTTTTATATTCTCCTAACATTATAAAAGTTCTATCATCACAATTTAAAGTTGATCTTGGAAATACATGGTATGATATAATATTAAGAGTATACTAAAAAACCAACAATATAAAATATTTAATTAAATATCAACTTATTAAGAGAGATTAGAAAGTACAACAGTTATATGCAATAACATATACCTAGGTATATACAAAGGATAAATATGTGTCCCTTGATGGTATAAAAATAGAGGAAAATCATAAGTATTCATATGGAGTTATTGATGAAATTACTCACAAACAAGTTAATGATGAATGAAAAACTGATGGCCCTAAATCCATAAATCTCTGATAATTTATAAGACAACTGGTTCAAAAAAATTATTGTTTTGGAATATCATTTTTTCAATATATGGTTCCTAATTTTGATAAACAATCATGAGATGGTATACTTACATGATTTTATTTCATTCCATAAGCATAATCACATCCTTTAGTTGTGATCTTATCAGTTTATAGTTCAACCCTTATATCAAAAAATGAATATACAAAAATGATTTTTTATGTTTGAAGAAATAAAATTTACATTTTGTGTATGAAAAGGTTCATCATAGAGTAAAAAGTATTTCTATGAGCCGCAATTTATTTTCCAAATAAAATATGTTTAATAAAATAATCTATAATCATCAAAAGTAATAATTCTATTTCATCATTAATATTTAATTGGAAAATTATTTAATTAAAAATTATGACATTTTAAATAGTATCTCTTGTATTCTAGTGGTAGGTGTGAAACCATTATCATCGTTTAGTCATGAGATTAAGCCCCACTGCGTTACAACTGGAAACGGGTTGTCACCCTATAGGAAAATTTTCCTTTTTCTAAAACAATATTAATATAATAATTTTTATGTTACCAAAAATATGATGGCCATCCTTCAATTAATGATGACCATTAAATAACCTTTTTAATAGAGTTCTTAATATTGTTTATAAAATGTCTAAAATTTTTATATGACTATAATTACAATATAATTAATAATCATATCATCCGAAAAGGTTATAAACACCATCAAACCTATTCCTATAAAAAATAAATACACTATTAATTAGATATTTTTTCACTAAAACATATACATTCCACATGTTTTAAAAAAAATCTCTTTAATGATGGTAGAATCTCATCCCATAGAACCTAAAAATGGTGTTTAAGACTATGAATTTATGATAAAATTTAAAATCAAAAACCCATGATGGTATCAATAACACTTAAGTTAATGAATTAAAAAATTCACCAACAATTTAAAATAATTTTTAGATGATTCATTAATCTTATAACCCAAATAAAATTTTTAAAATTATTTTTTCACCTTATTTCATGAAACCCAATGAAAAATATATAATCCTTTTTTTTCTACTGGTCTCTTCATTAGTCTAGGGATTAACCTAGGAATACATTTTCATTATAAATTAAAATCTTTCATAATTATTGGTAATGAAAATGTGAATTTTCATATGTATATTTGCCATGAGTGTCATAAAAGACATGAATTGAGGCTTATTGTCCTGTTGTAGGATGTACTTAAGTGAAGACCAATGCACCCTTTCTAGAGATATTACATATAGAAACATCTATTATAGAACCACATACAATTTTAGTATATATATAGGGACATATTTCGATTAAATATCATATCATACATACTTTATAAAAACATTAGGATGTTCTTATATACAGTTTCTCAATTTCAATCAGAGGGTTATGTTCCCTAATCTATTAATTCTTAAATATTGGTTCCATGAATTCTACTATACATGACCTTATACAAACCATAGATTCCCATACTTAGTAGATTTGACCTAGTGCCTACTACCATTACTATCACATAAAATAAAAGGAAATGACATCCTAAAGGAACTAATATTTTAGTATTTATGGTAAAATAGATACATACATTGGTATTTGATTACAAATAAATAAAGACATTACAACATAATTTTTTTATGAACAAATTGATTTAATCAATAATATACTTGAATATATTTCTTATTACACTTCATATAATCATTAAAAAGAAAAAATAAGGGCTATCTTAAATTATATGTAAAGGTTATGTACAAGAAAATAAATAATGAATCACAGATCATAATCAATATGGAAGATAAATATTTTAGAACAGATTCTATTTAATAAAAATAATTGAAGGAAGTTCATAAATATTATGTAATTTAAAATAACTAAAAAAACATTTAACAATTTTTATGATCATGAAAATATTATGAATAGTTAATATGGAATTTTAAATAATAGAAAACAATTGTTATTTAATAAATATGTTTAAATTGAATTGAATCCCCATATTTTTTCACAGATAGAATATCATGGATAATAAAAATAATATCTTAATTATAAATGAATTAAATTACTAATTATTGGATTCCATATAATGTAGGGTCATGTATAAATTATGTCCAAGACCCTACACAAGACGATTTAAAAAATACAGGTTAGAAATCCATCTGATTTAGCAAAAGGGTTTGTCTCATGAGATGATAGAAACATTTAGGGGATTAGGTTATATTGTAACTAACCCATGTCATTCTACAACAATGAATTTATATTATATTGAATAATTTAATTATCCACACAAAAATATTTTTGATCAAATATCCAGATTGAGTAAAGGATATGAAATTATCAACATTTCCCCAATTAATAAATATAATTCAAAATAAAAATTATATCTAAAAAATAGTATATGATTTAAAAAATAATAACAATTATTAAAAAATATGTATATTCATGATAAATTAAATTTACAATGATAAATAATTAAAATAGCGTGATTATTTTAGGAGAAAGTAAACAATCAAAAAATAATGTCAAATTTGACAATAACCTTTGCCACATGATAATTTGAATGTAAAATCACCTTAGGTGAGACAATTATAATTTAATATTAAATTAACATGAAGGATAAGGTATTAATGATATTAAATTTAAATGGATAATTATATAAACAACATAAACTTCATTTGGTTCAAAATAAAAAATAAATCTCAATAGAATAAAAATTTAGATAATATCACTTAACATAAGATTTATTTAGTTGAATTATCTTTAAAATAATGTATGATATTTTTAATCATGTTTTTAAACATCACCAATACCATATTTCTAATAATTATATTATAAATATTAATTTTCTAAAATCATATCTCTTGTTTGTTAATAATCGTTCATTATTTTCTCTCTTTTGGGTGTTAATTGCCTTATTGTTTCAGTATGTTTCAACCTTTTATCTTCCATAAATATTACATAAATCATTTATTTATAATATTGAAAATTTAAACCATTATTTAAATAAAATATATATAAAAAATATATTTATTTATATTAATTTAAAAATTTATTGAAAGGAAATGAAATCAACCTTTCATGAAAACATTAATTCATCCACATGCATAAAAGCTTCATTGATTTTATTGTCATATTAATGAAAACAGTCTATTATATATATGTATATTATAATTAAAATAGAATATTTCTATCATATATATCACATATATTTTTTAAGTCTATTCTTAATATAATACATGTACACTATGATGGAATCACATCGCTTTGAGAGGCGATAGACCACTATATAGATGATCGACATTATAGCAAGGAAAGGTCCAGGGCTTAGGAAAATCCGAGCCTAGTAATTTATTTAAGAACAATTAAAAGAGAGTAAAAATTAATGAGCTTAAAGTAAACATACACATATGTGATTGGACAACCCCACACATGTCATCATAAATAAGAGCAGTAAAATGATCAAGGGTTCTGATTGTCCACATCAAGGTTGATTCTAGAACCTCCCTCTCTGACAAATCATACTCCACGTTATTGGCCTCCCTATACAAATTAATGATATGTAGTTTTAGATGATAAAAAATATAAGGCCCCATCCTTAAACCTTACTTAATCTTGAGTTATTACAAGATTACACATTGAGGATCTTTTCAGGTTTAGAGTTTTAGAGAATTAGACCATAAAACTTTCATTACATTCCATATATAAACAAAGTGGTTACATAAAGATAGTATTCTTCATTCCCATCAATGGAAACACATTTAAAATAAAACATGGATTATTTCTTGACACTTCCTTGACACTATCATCATATCGTGTACCTTTCCCTTGACCTGTGAAAAACATTTCAAAAAAACATGGGATGAGCATAAAAATCTCAGTATGGGTTATAAAAACATGGAAAGGAAACATGGGTACATATATACATAAGAATGAAATCATACTTTACCCATAAAACATAAGCACTTTAACATACCTCATCAAATCATGAGTAAATCATAAAAATCATAAGACATAAAGGTAACTTGAGGCATTCATAACATTCTTACGTAGGGAGTAACCCTCTTGGTTACGTTTGGAATACCCATCACAGTATATTCCCTAAATCTCTTCGGATAAACCTTAACGTTTCACTCCTTTGCGTTACCCAATGCATTGGAGAGCTATATCGGGCTCACCCGCCCTTAGTTTATCACGGAACCACCCGTCTTCATAATAATGCCCAAGAACCTCAACATAATCATATCACATAAAACATGCATATAGGAAACATAACATTTCCACCTTTCAATCACAAGATATCAATACAACACATTGATATAAAAACATTATGGAAACCATTTTCAATACCAAAATAAAAGAAAAGTAAGACATGGTATTTATTTTCCTTTTAAAAAGAAGGTATGGCTTGTAGAGAAAGCCGAAACTCAAATAATGGTCACGGTGGCGGAGAAGTCGTTGTCACCGCATACATATGACAAAAACATTCCCTTTTGTCGTTTAGTAAAATGCTTCGTATAAAAAAGATTACTTTTGGATAAACGTAAATGTCAAAGGGTTTTATACACCATATAAAATAAAGTTGTGTATAAAATAAAATATGCCTCAATGAAAGGAGATTGACATGAAGTCCCATACCTCGTATCCGACATGACCCGACCGTTATTTAATCTCCTGAATAATAAACTTGAGTTAATCTATACTTTCTTATGAACCTTTTTCAAGTTCATTATTCCTTTTATAACATGTTATGAACATCATGTAATAATTTAAGTTAATAATGTTCATTTTGTCTGTATTTGGTTCTTAAGTCAAAAATAGACTTCTTACACCTACATGTTGTTAATTTGGTCAAAGATTTGTTATATCCAGAATTATTCTTAATGATTTATATAACATATATATCATATATATTCATCATATACATGTATTTATAATATTACATCACATTCAGAGGTAAGAAATGAAATGCACCGTTCATGGAGACGGTAAGCCGTACGTACGCATGAATGCTACTTCCATTTCTATTTTGTACTTTCTAAAATGGAATCATAATGATATAAGAGTATATTATAATTCCAGTATAATAACATATATAATATCATTAAATTTATGCTTTACACATCCCACATATGGTATTAACGAATCAAATCACTTTCAGGGGGCGGTAGTCCGCACTTCCTAAAATGAAGATATCGTGTTTACCCATAATGGAAACCATAATGGTATGCCCAAAATGAAAAAACACAGAAGCTTAAGGAAAACATAAACATATTATATATCATATATAAAAATAGTGACATCATAATGGCCACCTTTTAAGGTGTTAAATGAGTATTGAACAATCATCATTTCGGGAGGCAGAATTTCGCCATCCACGGAAACCGTATGTTCTTTAACCATTTGATGTAGTTGTGTGAGAGTGTATCTCAAATAAATCTTATAACAACATCCTAGTATATTGAAGATACTGGTGTTGTTACAAAATAAGTAAATAAAAAGAGTTTAGTGGGTTGGAGAAGCAAAATAAAACAAATGAACATGAGAGAATGAATTACCTTTAAAAGTGTAACTCCTTTTGATTTGAGCCTAAAGGCTTCCTTTGAAAGGATTCTGCCCAAAATAAATCCTCTAGTATGAGGAGAGGGATGTGGATAGAGTAAATGTGCAGGGTGTGGCCGATCCAAAGGCTTGAGGAGTGTGTGAAATGAGGTAGAGGTGGGGGCCTTTTATAAGAGGAGAGGAGGGGCACTTTTGGAAACCATGAAACTATTATTTTATTTGAAAATGTGTTTCGGTTTTAAAAGGTCCCACATTGATATAATTCGTGGATAAGGTGATAAGGGTTCTAAATCCACCCATCGAATAAGTTTTGGACATGTGTAGTTCAGAGATTTTACATTATCTTTCTATTTTATTTAAATCGTCAAATAATGATGTCATCGCTGCATCATTATTATGTCATAAATACTTTAATTTATTTAATGTCTAAAAATTATAAAAAAAATACTATGATGTAGGAAATCTTTTCATATTACCAATGAATATTTATAATCAAAAATCTGATCTTTATAACCCCATATAAAAATTGTTTTTGTAAAACATATTATGTTTGTGTCATTTTTACTTTTACATTAAATAAAAAGTTATTTATGTCATTTCCCAAAAAAAGTGGATCCATGGGGTCCCCAAGTTGACCCATGGCTTGTCTTGGTCGTCCATGACACAACCAATGAGGGTAGGACATGTGTCAAGCTCATCTTGTTTTATTAAAGCATTATTTTTACCTTAAACTACACTAATTACCACTAATCACGATTAAAAACTTAATAAGTTACTATTCACCAAAAAATTATTTTAATCTCATTGAACCACATTTCACTTCTTAATGACAACCATGTATGTCGGATTTTTGAAATTCAAAACAAAATGATGGGAAAATTTCATTTAAACGGAAAATCAGTTTTTATAAGTACCACTTAGTGGTTTTACTATTCATCAAAAATTGAAGTTTTTTAGAAAATTACCAAACATTCACCCTAAGATATATTTGATATTAAAAATTAAAAAATGAAGTTTATTTTACAAAATTCAAAATATATAAGTCACATTAATTAATTTAATAATTAATTCCCGCTGTCAGAGCAAATAGCGTGTTTTTATAAAACAATAAGTATCAAAAGATTGACAGCAGTTTAAGTCTAATTTCAAAGTGAAATTGATTCCAATGACCACCATTGGATAAAATGGTAAAAATATATTCTAATTTAACTTTAAAACTAATTCAAAAGATAATATAATCATATAAATAAATTAGACTAAAAAGCATTTTTGATGTAAAATGCAGTATTTTTCACTATTCATTAAAAAATGAACATTGCCAGAAAAATACCAAAAATTCACACAAAGTAAATTTTGATGTCCCAATCATAAATAATAATTTTATTTTGACAAACATAGCTTATAAAATTTTCAAAAGATAGATTTAAAAAGTGTTTTCCATCATAATGTAGTAAAACAATCTTTTAAGAATATTAGTGTATTCCATGCTTAAGATTGGATTTATTTTCATTTTAAGCCTCTAAAACACTATCTAATTCATTAATAGACATAGATAAAAATATCTATTATTCATTACTTACTTGGGATGTTACATCCTTCCCCCCTTTAGAAAATTGCGTCCCCGCAATTTATTTACTTATCGAATAAATGGGGGTACATATCCCTCATTGCATTTTCAGATTCCCATGTTGCCTCTTCCATTATGTGGTTTTCCCACAAAACCTTTACCTGCTTAATCACCTTATTCCGTAACACTTGCTCCCTGTGGTCAAGAATCTGGACCGGTTGTTCCTCATAAGATAGGTTCTATTCCAGCTGAACTACCTCTGGACTCAAAACATGAGATGGATCTGGCATGTACTTTCTCAACATCGAAACGTGAAAAACATTGTGTACCTGAGATAAACTCGGAGGTATAGCCACTCGGTATGCAACTGATCCAACTCTCTCCAGAATTTCGTATGGTCCAATGAACCTTGGACTCAACTTTCCTTTCTTACCAAATCTCATCACACTTTTCCAAGGAGAAACCTTGAGAAAAACATGATCACCTACCTCGAAAGATAGATCCTTCCTCCGGTTATCTGCATAACTCTTCTGCCTGCTCTGAGATGTTCTCATTTTCTTCTGAATCAGCTGAACTTTTTCTACCATCTCTTCTACCAATTATGGTCCCATAAACTTCCTTTCACCCACTTCATCCCAGAAAGCTGGAGTTCGACACCGCTTCCCATATAATTCCTGAAATGGTGCCATCTGTATACTGGAATGAAAACTGTTATTATATGAAAATTCAACAAAAGAAAGATGTTGGTCCCAACTTCCCTGATAATCCATAGAACAAGATTGTAGCATATCCTCTAATATCTGATTTTTTCGTTCTGACTGCCCATCTGATTGAGGATGAAATGCTGTACTAAAATTTAATTCAGTACCCAACTACTTCTGAAGGCCTTTCCAAAAGATAGAAGTGAACCTGGGATCACGGTCAGATACAATGGAGAGAAGAACTCCATGTAACCTGACTATCTCTTTGAGATACAAACGAGAAAGTTGATCTAGGGAAAAAGTATTTCGTATAACAAGGAAATGAGCAGACTTGGCCAAGCGATCAACAATAACCCAGATTGCATTATTACCTCGAGATGTCATAGGTAATCCCACAACAAAGTCCATGGACATATTCTCCCATTTCCACTCTGGAACTGGTAAAGGCTGAAGCATCCCTTTCGGTAACTGCCGCTCTGCTTTAACCTGTTGACATGTCAAACACTTCACCAAAAAATCAGCAATAACTCTTTTCATTCCATCCCACCAGTAAAACTCCTACAGATCTCTGTACATCTTAGTACTGCCAGGATGAACTGAAAATAGAGAACTATGAGCTTCACATAACAAATCTCTCTTCAACTGTGAATCACAAGGCACACAAAATCTCTTCCCAAATCTCAAAACACAATCATTATCAATGTTGAATTCAGGAAACTTACCTTTCTGAACCAGCTCTACCTTTTTCTGCAACTCATTGTCTTACTTCTGTGCTTGCTTGATTCTGCCTGATAGAGAAGATCTCACCGATACCTGAAACAAAATAGAAGTACTTCCTGCACCAACAACTTCTATTCCAAAGTTCATCAAATCCTTAACCAAAGGATCACGTTCCAAATGCAACATGGTTAATGAAGCATTACTTTTCCGACTCAAAGCATTAGCCACTTTATTTGCTTTTCCCGGATGGTAATGAATTGTACAATCATAATCTTTGATTAATTCTACCCATCTCCTCTGTCTCATGTTTAACTCTTTCTGAGTGAATATATACTTTAAAATTTTGTGATCGGTATATATTTCACCCTTTACTCCATACAGATGATGCCTCCAAATTTTTAAAGAAAAAACAACAGAAGCTAATTCCAAATCACGTGTAGGGTAATTTACCTCATGTGTCTTCAACTGTCGTGAAGAATAAGCAATTACCTGATCATTCTGCATTAGGATTCAACCAAGTCCTTTCAATGAAGCATCACTGTATATAACAAACTCACCATTCCTGGAAGGTAGTGCCTAAACTGGAGCATTCACCAATCTTCTTTTCAATTCCTGAAAACAATCATCACATTCTTTTGTCCAGATAAACTTAACACCCTTCCGAGTTAGCTTATTCATTGGACTAGATAACCGTGAAAAATCTCTAACAAACCT
The DNA here is from genome assembly GCA_963277665.1 of Viscum album. Lineage (NCBI taxonomy): Eukaryota > Viridiplantae > Streptophyta > Magnoliopsida > Santalales > Viscaceae > Viscum > Viscum album. Next base: position 1,027,667,836 of record OY728159.1, read on the forward strand.
TTAGTAATAGCCCACCAAACCAAGGAAGCTACGAATCTCGGTTACATTTGTGGGTCTTGGCCATTCTTCCACAACTTTTTTTTTGAAGGATCAACAGTTATTCCATCTTTAGAAACAATATGACCAAGGAAAGAAATTTGTTGCAACCAAAACTCACATTTGATGAATTTTCCATATAGTTTCTTTTCTTTTAAGGTTTGAAAGATAACCCTTAAATGTCTTTCATGCTCCTCTTTACTTTTATAAAACACAAAAATATTATCAATGAGAACCACCACAAACTTATCCAAGAACTCATGGAAAATTCTATTCATTAAGTCCATGAATACAGCAGATGCATTGGTTATCCCAAAAGGCATTAATACAAATTCATAATGGCCATATCTCGTACGGAACGCGGTCTTCGGAATATCTGCCTCCTTTACCTTCAGCTGATGGTAACCCGATCTCATGTCAATATTTGAAAAAAACTGAGCTCCCTGGAGCTGATACAACTTCATTTTATGGCCCGACGTCTGCCAAAGTAGTTGCAAAAGATTTCACCACCCCTTTCTGCTTGTAGTCTAACGGCTTCCCATCACTCAAGCTCTTTGTCGGACACTCATTTGCATAGTGACACATCTCATTGCACTTATAAAATTTCACTAACTGTAAATACAATTTGGTCTTACCTTCACCTTGATCCTTTTCAGTGCAATCACGAGCCTTATGTCCCATCTTACCACATCGGTAGCACTTTCCAGAATTCAGAAGACATTCCCCAACATGCCTTTTGCCACATTTATCAGAAACTGGAAACTTAGTTTTCTTACCATTAGACTTATTTGAAGAATTCTTACCTTTCTCCTGCCACCTCGGTCTCTTCTTCTATTGGTTGTTATAGAACACTTGGTCTACAGAAAACTCCATTTCCACCTTCTCAGCACATCGAACAAGCTTTTCATAACTTTTAAACTCACGGGAAGCTAATTCCCTTCGATATTTTGGCTTTAATCATGAGTAAAAATGATTGATTTTACTATCAAGGTCTCGGATAAAATTTGGAGCATACCTTGCCAAACAAGTGAACCTTTCTTCATAGGTAGCCACTGAGTCTTCCTCTTGCCTCAATTCCAAGAATTTATTTTCCATCCTAAGTCGAACAGCCTTAGGAAAATACTTCTCAAGAAAAATACCTTTGAATTCATCCCAGTCGAGAGCATCAATCTCATCAGCGTCCTTGATATTTTTAACCATCGACCACCACTGATCTGATCACCCTCCAAACGGTAAATAGCAAGACTAACCTTTTGATTGTCTGAACACCCCATGACATCGAAAATCTTCTCCAGTTCTTTAATCCACCCTTCAGCTAACACAGGGTCAGATGATCCTCGGAATGATGGGGGATGTTGCCTCATGAAAAGTTCTACCACTGACATGTTCCTCTACGGTTGATCTGGCTGATCTCGTGCATGGATACCACCACCATTTATAGCCTGAGTCAACTGTTCCATCACTGCAAAAAACTGTTCAGTTCCAATTCTGACCATTTGGGGGAATGTATCTTTGGTATTATAGTCAATATATGAAATTTTTATTAAATAAATTTAATTTATTTAATGATTTCTGAGAGAATTTGTCTAGATGAAATTACATGACATGTAGTTGTTATACACCTTGTGTAACTCATAAAGTTCTACATGGATTACATATTTAGCCCCTTGGAGAGTTTTAATGAAGAATGTATAATGGTTAACATGATGTGTCTTCTATATCCCTCACACTTGTTTATGATAATTACAAATTTATCTAAGATAAATAATACATGAATTAAATATATTAAATTGATAATAATTTTGGCATTAAAACACTTTTCACAGTTTGTATTGGTGAAAATGATGTGTGAAAGGGTTTTGAGATTACTAATTTCTTAATTAATTAATTTCCATGAAATTTTTGGTATATATTATTTTTACGGTCATATAAAAGACACATTAGATAATGGAATATCTACTAGTGAATTTAAAATATATTAACGGCATTTTGTGTAGTAAATAATGTCATAAAAACAATAAAACGATACACAAGGAACTAAAAACAATTTAATATCATGAAACATAGTGTATTATAAATTAAATTTAACTATACAATATAAAAAATGGAATATATAGAGCATATACACATGACATTTTAGTGAAAATACATTCCATAAATATGTCTACATTCCATGATGCATGTACTACAATACATTTTAAATTATAGATAGAATTTAAAATATACTATAAGGTTACATGTTGTGTTTGGAGATAATAAACAATGTATATTTATTAATTATATATGAATAAATTAATTTAACTTATTTAAAATTATATAAGGTCGAAATCTCGAGGCTTGATTCTCTTATAAATTTAGATAAATTATTTAATTAAGTAGTATAATAATGAATTTTATTATGCAAGTTATTTACTGTAACTGACAATGAATATAAATGAATACTATGAATTTTTGTTAAATGTAAATTCATTTCATTACTCAATGATCATGGGATAGATTTAACTATGAACATATTGGATTTAATTGAATTTAATTATGACTTTTATGGGTTAATTTGATAATTATTGTTAAATTAAACTGATGATATTTTAATTGTCTCCACTTCTTTTTTATGTGTGGGTCTCATTAACTATAAGTTATTTTACGAAATATCATTAAGATAAATGTTCCCACATGTGTGTTTGTAAAAAAATATAAAGGATGCAGAACCCATGTGTATGGGGGAAGATCAAGATAGAGCTAAGGTGAGACCACCCCTTGGGCCTATGGGCCATGTTTATGTTCCCCTTCAACCCTTAAAATGGGGATTATCCATAAGAAAATAAAAATGAAGGATTTTGATCTATCCTAACAGAATATAAAATCTATATATAATGAAACATATTTATTATTTTATATATATTTCATTGTTAATAATTTTTTTTAGAATCATGTTTTCTGAATCAGATAAATTACAATAATTTTCATTATTTCCATATGGAATGAAATAAATTGATCATGAATAAATTATTTATCGCTAAATGGTAAATCATTTTTGATAAACTAAAAAAATTATTAATAATGAGAAGGGATAAAATAAATATTATTTACTAATATAGATAAAATACCTCTATGGGAAATTTTAATTCATAGAGAACCTTCAATTTTCTATGTAACTATAAAACCATAGTTTATGTGTCTATCTTATCACAATCGATGATATTTTTTAATTATTAGGCAATCTTATCGAAGATAATTGATCAAAATAAAAAAATTGGCATTTACTCTTCTAGAAATAATATATTTACAATCATTTGGATGATTTTTTAAAAAAATAATGTTTCTAAGAATATGTTTATTAGGTAGTCCACTAAATTTATCATAGAGTTATTAGTTAATATAGTAGTGAAGACACACATAGCTAATTCCATTTTATTAATTATCATGGACAATGTCAAGGGTATGAGAATAAAAATATTCAACCTTCAAAATATAATATCCATAATAGTATATATTCTGAATCCAATAGTGAAGTCAAATTGATTTTTCAAAAATAGTGGGTTACCAATGAATAGAAATTGTTGTGTAAAATTACTATAAATCAATATGTGGTGAGAATTTTATCAATGGTGTATAATTAAATAAAAATTATCATAAAAAATTTAAAATTTATCTATATTAGGTAAAAAGTCATCTTATAAAAAATAAATTCCGAGAGTGGAACAAATTCTTGAGAGTCATAATAGTATAAGAATAACAGTCTTACATGTTAGAGTCCTCAATTCCTAATAAGAAATCTATGGAAGTGGGTAAGGAAGAGATATATATATATATATATATATATGAGAATCTTTGATTATGACCAAGTCATCTAGTATCGTATGTCATTATACAAATACATAGCTCTATAAAAGATTCATGAGGATATAGATTCATATACCTTGTGATATTATCTTCACCATAATTGATGGGACAAGGATATGAAAGAGTGGTATGAGATATACATTGAACTATTAATATGGAAGCATATAAAAGGACTGTATGTATGAAATAATGTTTTCAATATTATAAGATATATTGAGAATTTAGACATATTGGGTTTATGATACAATAGATATTGAAAAATGACATCAAATTTCCCTCTCTCCAGTAGAGAATCTCTAGTTTTATTATAAACTATTATATAAACAATAAAGATATGCCCTTATTTGATCATTATATGATTCATTTATATAAAACATATTTCATGGGGAAGTTAAATTTAAGAGTCTATATGGTGAACATTTGTAAGGTAAAAAATATATATGATAATTTATATGTCTATTAATATGAGAAATATCCTAAAAACAATACATTGATCTAAATAATATATCAAGAAAAATATGAATAGTATCATGCATATAAAATGAAGGGTCAAGGGATGTAGAGTTACAACTCAACAATGAAACATAGGGAAGCATTAGGTGAATTTTTTATTCAATGTAACTGTTCTATATATACAATTTGGTTATTAGATATAGATTGTGGGTTGTAAATTTTTATCCATATATAGAAATCAGGTAGATTGAGGAAGGATTTTAAATTTTGGGAGATCTCTTGGAATTTAATAGAACAAGAATTATAGCATGGTGATACGATACTAGAATCATAAAATTGAAATGGGAATGATTATAGACCAAATGAATGTTAATTACATTCATAGTTCTATAATGATAATTATATATTTATATATTTTAGATATAGAAGTATTTATATTATTGTTTTGGAATAAAAACCACTACATTTTTAATGGTGTAATTTTATATGATATAACACAAAATTAAAATGATATTTATATACTATAATGTAAAATCTATGTGTTTGGAATTTATAAAAAGTCATGTTCACTGGACTCATATCACACCCAATTTAGGATTCACTAATTCGGATACACAAACAAGAAGAGTATAAAAATGAAAAAACAAATTTACATGGGTAAATTACCAAAACCATGTTCAGTGTAAAGGGTGAATGGGAAACAAAGATCCATAAACTAGTGAACTCAGATTAATGTGTAGATTTTCACTTTGATTATGTATATGGTTAATCCTATGTCTAAACATTTATAAATATACTAAGAAGATATGGTTATATCCACATAATAATCTATAAGTATGAATCCTTATAAAAATTAGGGAATTAAATATTAACATGGAGATTTATCTTGATAAGAAGTTAATGATACATTAGTTGAATTTTATTAGAGAATATCTTAATCAATAGTTCAAAGACTCCCTTAAGAATTTTGGGATTCTATCTAGAATCCCTACTCCTTATACACCTTAGTGGAATGCTGTTAGTAGAAGGATGAAACGAGATATGTTTTTTAAAATTTTTGTTGTCAATAATGATTCATGATGATAATCAATTATAATTTAATATGTGTATTCTAAATAAATATATTTACTCAGTTATTTTATTAGGGTTCTGAGTAATTTATTGTGACAATATATTGAAACAAACAAGCATAATGAGGTAGTATCTATATCATTATATGACATCCTATAAAAATTAAATTATATTATCTAGGGAACAAATTAGATAATTAAATAATTTTCAATAGTCATCACACTATTCTTGAGAAGGAAAACATCTATAATGAAGATATTGGGAATTAAATTGAATTTAACGAAGTTGATACTAGATATACAAATTAATTGGATCCTGAATAACCTCAATATAGTCCCATGTAAGATTTTATTTGAGAGACACCAATACTCTATATATTCTTTGGAGAGGTTTGAGAAATATAGAGATGATATTATTTTCATAGATGATAATAACACATTTTTTTTTGACAATGATGAAACGATATCATAAAAAATTATTGTAAGTATTTGAGATGTTGAAAGAAGGAATAAATATATAAATTATGGGATATAATTCATGTACTATAATTATGTTTTTCATTCAATAGAAAAACTATTATATGTATGTACTATTAGGAGGTATAATTATTCCATTAAGAAACTAGAAACAGATTTTACTATTATTACCTATAACAAATGATTAAATTTAAAGGATTTATGAAACCTCATGTAATAAATAATAAGAAAACCATTTCACTTATTTCTATGAAAAAATCAACTTGAATTATATGTTTCATATTATCTCACCATTAATATGTTATTTTCTAGATGGATTCTGAGGTCATATTACATAAAAATATCCACATGGGAGATATCTATATGGACCATCCAAAAGAACATGTGACACTAAAGGATTAAAATAAAGTATATAAGTTATAGATATATATTTACAAACACTATAGGTTTTATGAGCTAGTAATTTGTTTTATATAATTATTATGAATTTCTATGTATTCATTAAGTGGAATTAATATTTTATTATAGATTGATCCATACAACATATGAACACATATAATGAATCATTATTCAATTAACATGAAACATACAGTGATTTTACATGAAAACTTGTATTAAAAAATTTATTATCTCAGAATATATTTGATTTTATCCAATAAAACTATAAAAAATAAAATGGTACAATAAATTGAAATTAATAATATCATTAGAATTGGTAACTATCCTAGACCCTATAAACTATTAAGAATCAATATTATTATACAAAAACTAATAATTATAAAGAATACCATGAAACGGAAATCACATTGTGAGATATAAAATAAAAAATATGGAATTTAGAAGTATGAATCAAGAACTGATTATAAAATAATGATCCTTGTATTCATATATATAAACATAGAATCTAATCATTACCATTATAACCATTTCTATATTTTTCATTATGGAAATGGTCTATGGATATAAATGTGTAAAATAGGTATATCTGAGTTTTGTATTGTTTTTAATTAACTTAAATAATATATTTTTACATAATAACTATGAAACAATAAAACTAATATATAATTGAGATATTTCTTATTTTTGGGTGATAAAATATTATAATAAATATAATTAATTCATATAATTAAATGAAATATTTCCATATAAATATATTGATAAAATTAAAAGATTAAAATATAAATAATTATTTACAATTTTATTAAGGTTAAGATAATTTTTCTATAATTTTTTTAAAAAATTATATTTTTATAGACTATTATTTTTTATAACAAAAGTTATATAATGGTGAAATGATGATGATGGTCATTATTTATATTTATTAACTGTAATATGAATTATAAGTGATGTGATATAATGAAGAAAACATTATTTCTAAAAAATTATTCTCTATATATTAATTGTTTTATTTATTTTTAAATAAAATTAATTAAAATATAAACTCATAAATTTTTACATTTTAATTTCAAAAATAAATATGTTTTAATTCCTTATATAAAAACCGGATTGATGTATATTATTCTGATTTTTTGAAATTATTTAATTTTAACAGGAATAGTGAAAATACATATTGTATAAAAATTATCACTATTAAAATGTTATGTTTTTTTAAAATTATATATATATAGAAGAATAGTTGAATAATTTTTTAAAAAATACAATTAGATTTTACAACACACACTTTTAATTTTTTAGTAATTTAATTATTAGTTTACTTTAAAAAAATTGTGCTTATTATAAAAAATATTTTTTTCACTTCCATAAATTTAATTTAAAAATATATATCATATTTGAGTTCAAAATTTTTATAATCAGTAATATAGTCAATTTCAATTATAGGCCTAGAAATTAGTGTACTGCGATTATTGTAATTTACCACGATTGTGGTGATTTTTTTTCTACAATAGTTGTTATATTGTCATTTTTTCAAATTTTTACATATCAAATGAAATTAATATCTTCAAAATTATTAACTTAATGTATTATTTACCATCTATATATTTAAATTTACAATTATTAATTATGTAATAAATGATAAATATGATTTTGAACACCTAATTGTGAACACATGCTTTTATAAAATTTTTTTTTTCAATATATTATTTAGTATAATTTAAAACAAATTTCTTTAATGTTTATAAATTGAATTAGTAAAAATCAATATTAAATCTAGGATCAAAAGAAAACATTTAATAATTTGGTAACATTATATTTTCAATAAAATAAATAACTTTGAGAATAACTAGTTATGAAGGTAAAATAAGAATAATTTAATATAAAAATCAAGTGGGAAATACCTAAAAACATATGTATTATTTTTTTTAAATCATTTTTGAGTCATTATCATACAAATCCAACATAAAAATTAATTATTTAATAATTTTAGTGTCATTTACCATTGAATTATGTAATTTTATCATTGATATATAGAGGGTATTGACAATAATACCCATATATTCACTTATAAAAGGATATCGATTCCACACTTTCATTGTTGCACTTATATTCAATTTTTTTTTCTAAAACACTTCCCACTATACTTCTACTAAAATCCATTTTCTCATCATTATACTAATAATATCTATATTTTTGTCTAATACTTCATCTTAAATAATATTTTTTGATAAGATCATGCCACAAAAAATATATTACCTACATTTTAATATATTTTTCAAAATATACCTCTTATAAACCTCAGATATAGATATAAATTTAATGAATTTATTATAATTTTTTTTATTTTTTTATATAATTATAATATGAATTATAAATTTCTTTCAATTTACTAATGAAAACAAAATATTTGTCAATTTGTGTATGCGGAATACGACCTAAAAAAGTGAAATATTATATTTTTCATTACAACCTATGCTGGTTTTTTTGATGATGGTATAAATGAATAAATATTATATATATAATATAAATATAATTATGAAATAAAAAATTAAAATATACATTAATTTGAACTTAATTTATTGAAATGGAAATGTTAATTATGCATTTTGAGGACTACCGCCTCCACAGAGTAACATTTTTTATTTTTTCATCTTGATATTCATTATTTGTCAAAAAAATAAAAATATGATTCAAATTATAAAAAATTACATATAAATTAATTATTTTTTATGATTATATTATAAACCTTCAATACCATACTCATTTATCGAGATATTAAGTGTTCATGTTTGGGTTGTTTTAATCACCAATATAAATAATGTTGGAAAAATCTATTATGGAGAAAGATTGGATCATAAATAATCATATTATTTTAAGACAATAAGATAATTATTATTTTTAGTTATTAAATATTACTATTATATATTTAAATTATTTTAAAAATATCAAATTTTATTTTTTTAAAGTTACTAAATTAAGTTGACACCAAATTTACAAAATTTATAAAATTAAAAATATTAAATAAATAAGTAGAATATGATCATTAATGGATAAAATTGAATTAAATATATATAAATACGGTTCTTAGGAAGGTATCTAACATAATTGATCTTATTCTTCAAGATTATATGTCCATTCATATAATGTATCATGAACCTGGTGATAGTTTCCATCATAACTAACCTTCATGGAGGCATGATTTTTTCACAAATAATCATTTTTCATGGTTAAATAGTACAACCTTGAATCATAATATATAAATTTATTATTTTACTTTTAATAATAACAAATATTAATTCTCTTCCTATTGTTGTAAATGATTAATATCTCCACTATAATATTGTGGATTTTCATAAGTCATAATGTATTCCTCATTTTTAATATTTTACATTGAGATTAATCTTTAATGTAAAATTTTATAACATATTTGAATTATCAGAGATTTATTTCGGTTAAAATATTTCTTTTTTAATATATTCCTATCTTGCATAAAAATAAAATAAATTATAATAGAATTTCAATCATTTAAATTAAATATTTCCCCTTGGGATCCATAAATTTCCACAAAAATATTATTTTTTCTATTTAATTGGAAGTAAAATTTCATTTTATATAATTAGAACATCATATTTAGCATATATAATTTTCAATTTTTTTTATTATGCTTACTATGATGTTTTATTTCAACAAAGATTCTCTAAAACATAAAATGAAACATTTGAACCTCCCACATTACATGCAGGATACATATTCTCTAAAATTTTCTCTAATTAATGCTATATTATTCTCTTGACTACTTCAATTTATATATATATATAGCTTATATATATACATACTTAAATATATTTATCATTAATATGGGTATACAAGTTTATAGTTTCCTTTTAAAATTACCACTACAATTTAATTATTATTTAAGGGAACATTTTTTGTTTTTACATCATGTCTTGAATCATCCTTATAAATTGTTTCAAACCATGAATAACTTATAAGTAATATCATTATGTTCTTGGTAAATTTAGTTCACTTATATTTAAATATAATAATATAATATATTTTATACTTTGAAATGGACCTTTACATATTTTACATAGATTCACCCTTGTTGTTCGTTTAAAAACATTATTCAATAAGATATTTTTCATCAACATTAATAATTTGATCTCCATAATAAATAAATATATCCCTTATACAATGTTATAAATTCAATTTGATCTATCTAATTCTTATGCTAAGACACTTTATTGTTTATAATTGAATAAATCATTAAATTAGTATTTTGAAACCACTTCTTTCTCATGGGATTAATAATTATAATTATTTATATATAATACCTTTTCCTCATGTGTTTGTCATATGTATTACTATTATTAAGTGATATTCTATACTTTAATTATATATCATTATAATAGAATTTTTAATTTTATTGATCTCATGAGATGTTATGTAAGGTATTGGGGAGTATGCCTAATCTATAGTGGGGCTTTGACCACATTATTATGTTGGTATTAGGAGTGAACCATGACATATGATTATGATCATTTATATTATAATTATTCAAAATATTACATGATTCGATTATTTTATTATTTAATTTCACTATTCCATGTTTATATTATTATAATAATGTTATTTATGATATCATGTTATTTCACTTGACTCTTATGTTATAATTTATTTACACGTTTATTCCCTTACATGGATTTCAATTATTCCCCATTACTTATACATTTTCTAATTGGTATACATTGTAGTTTTTTATTATCTATTATTTTTTGGATCCCTATTTCTAGTATTAATTATTAAATTATTTTTTCATTTATTATAATATATTTTTATTCATAACCATACAATGTCTCCAAAACACTTGATCCTTGGTTTTTAAATGTTGTAAATAGATGTGAAAATTTATGAAATCATTTTTCAAAGATTGAGTCATTATAGTTTTTACTATAGAAATGATTTGTTATTTTATTCAAATAGAATGAGATAAAAAGATGTGAAACTATATGGGGTAATTTAATGGGCCAAGACAAACAATTAGAAAATGTCATGACATTTTGGATATGTTTTTAATAATGAATTTTCATAAAAATACTAGCAAGGATATTACACAAGGATGCATGATCTATCAAAATTTTATATTGTTGTAATAAAAATGAAAATTTTATTTTGGAATTTTCCTAAATAATCAACCAAAACGAGATATATTCCTACCAAAACACTTATTTTAATAGACATATAAAACAATATATGTTCAAAAACAATATCTATTTGATCCAAAATGAAGTATATATGATGTTATGAAATTAGATCAAGGATTATGTACAAACCAATTATTTTGAATCCTAGTTTAAACAAAGATAGATTTTGGTATAATTTAACGCTACTATAATGGTTTTAATGAGAAATAGATTTCAAGGATGAGTTTTTTATAAGATCATTTTGGTCACTCATTTATGATATTAAATATTTATCACCCACATTGACCCCTTTTAGTTTTATAAATGGATATAGAAGAACAGAATATGGTTAAAAATAAATTTCATTGATGATGTTATAATTTTCCCAATGAGAAACATAATGGGATAAGAGATGGTGTTATAATCATTATGAATATGAAAAACCAACTATGATGAGTTATATGTAACACTTAGGACTTAATTGAGTTTCATAGAGAAGAAAATGATAGAATTATGGTGCCTCATGAATGTTCGCATGAAAAATAAGATGATGGATCAAATGTTAACCTTCATCTATGAAAAAAAATTGAGAAGATGAACCATGGAGAATGTTTCGAGGGAAATAGAAGAAGTTCAACTATAAATAACATAGGGTATACATAGATATGCTATAAGGAAAAAATTGATGAATCTAGTTAATAAAATGGGTAAAAATTATGATCTATGTAATGATTTATGATAAATTTTATGCTTTATAAGAGAGTTATTTTGGAATAATCTATAAAATTTAACTAATCCATGTTATTAATACGAAAATCAACACCAATAAACTCTTATATTATTAGAACAATGAAAATAAAATGAAACAAGTACCATTGAAGTAGATAGTGATAATTAAGTGGTATTTAGTGCCCTTATTCATCAATCAAGATTTACAGATGTAATATGTCATGTGTTCTTTTAGAAACTAATTATAATTGAAATGAAAACACATAGTTGAATAATTAATATACCAAATGTATGTGAATCTTATTCATGTTTTTGAAATTATGATATATGTGAGTATTATTATCATTAATTCTGAGAAATTTAATTAAATTTTCCAAATTTATTATTTTACCTCTACATAGAAGAAAAAGATATATTTTTTGAATTATTAAATAACATTTTATATAAACCCATGATATTCTATGAATAAAGAGTTATTAATGATAAAAAAAGGCTTATATTATTGTAGAGAAACCTAATATTTTGAGAAATGGTATTGTTAGGAAACATAAATGTTCTATATGATTATAATGATTACATTTATCTATAAAATATAAATTAATTCATGACAACTATTTTAATACCCTAAGATATTTTTTTAGTTTGTGATAATTATAATTAATATGATTCAATTTATTAAATGTTGGAGAATATAATTCACATGTTTTAAGATCCATTTATGTTTTCATATTAATATATATTGTTTATCTAGGATTTTAGAAGAATTTATACTTGATTAAATATTAGGCCATACATCATATAAAACAACCAACAAAAATTATTTAATTTTAATTAATCATTATTACTTTGTTACATGAAACCATTTACCACATGTATGTTATTACTGAACATTAAGGATTATTAAATCAATTAAAACATAAAAATTTAAAGTAGGACAATAAAAAAAATATAATTATTTATATTTAACTATAAACAACTACGGACCACCATTAAATTTAATATTCACTAATTTTATAACAAAAATTTGATTAGGATATAATTACATGAAATTAGAAATCATATTGTCATTTCTAAAGTGAAAAAATGGAATTGATAATTGTGGCTTAAGATGTGAGAATATAATTAATAATTTTAATAATTGTATATATCATTTTTAAATCTTACTATAGAAAATATAATCATTACAAATATGGTTGTAGGGTCCCAAAAATTCCACCAAGGAGAGAAATACCCCCATTATAACTTTGGTGAAGGAATCACACACATTTATATGTTTATAAATGTGAAGGGACTCAAATTGAGTGGAATTTATTTGAATGATCTTGAGAAAAATTCAAATTTTCAAATTCCCTGCTTACCATCATCAAGAAAGGTACACAAAGAAGATGGATCGTGAACTGCTGGGTATACGTAAAAGTCAGTGAACCACTAGCTAATGAAGCAATGGCCAGTGATAAAGGCAAACCATGAACCACATCATCAAAGGAGTTTTGTATAGAAGACCATCCGCGTACCATGCCGCGAGCCCCTCAATTCATAGATTAAGCAGAAGGGTAGGGTTGTGTGATCCATTATCATGAACCAAAGCCTCTGCAAACCCTGGTTGATAGAGTCTTCCTTGGGTTAGAATATTTCTTCAATGGGCCTCCACAAATGGTGATGCGTTCCCAGTAGATAAAATCTCTCTTATTCTCCAAAAAAGGATAATAGTATAAAAGGAGATGGATAGGGAGAATGATTGGCGATGAAGGCTTGAGGGAGACTTAGAGGTTGTACTCCAGCTTCCATTTTGTATCATGTGTAATGCATGAACTGCGAACCACTTCCTCCGCATGTACAGTCAACCTTGAACTATAAAATGGGGGAATTGAACAATAATAATTAAACTACAAACCTAATGGGTAAAATTAAGACGAAATACTTCTCAAGGATTAACTTTCTGAGAATGGTAAACCCAATCACCACCTTATGTATGGTGCCCCATGTAGCGTACCACTATGTGGACTGAACCTGGAACTGCGTACCCAATCAATATGTGGACATAACCCAAAGTGGCATGGTGATCTGCGTACCACATTGGAACACGCTTGGCGATACCCTTGCCCAGGTACCACACTAGTATGTTGATGGCCTCCTGCCCACATAGCACCATGGTATGTGGAGCCATCCCCATCCCTCCTGAGAAACCAGTATGCGGAACAAGGTGTTTTCAGGTATTTGTTACTTCTGGTTCCTACCTCACCCCTCCATTACAATCCAGTCTTCTATGATCCCTCTACCAATCAGTCCTCTGGATCTAGGAAAAATCCTCCTCCAAATCAACCAGACCCGTATGATCAAGCCATTGGGAGCATTAGCATGCCCCCTTGAGTATACATGCCCACAGTAAGCGGAGTCACGAAGTCCCTCCCAACAAAGGTGTGGGCTTTGGGAATGCCTATAAGGATACATTCCCACGGTAATGCATATTCCAACTTTGGGATGCTGACGTGTACCTCTCTATTCTAGGGATTAAGGGTGATCTCTTTCTTTTCCATTCAATGAGGAAAATTGATCAGTCGAAGGTGTTATGTTATCTCCCCCATTTGGTAAGGAAGAAAATCCCCCCTTCCCAGAACATGCTTCTGGGCCCTCACACAAAGGTAAGTCCCCAATCTTCCGAGGTAAGTCCGCATGACCTTTAATTTTATTCCACATGGAATGGATCGTTGCTCCACTCCCTCACCCACGGTGGCCCTGACTTCTTCCACCTTGTGCTCTCCCTCCCCCACCAACAAGGGAAGAGTCATGTGCATTGATGAATCTTTCTAATTCTCTTATTTTTCAAACCGAGCATGAACCATGTGAGCATATATGTTTGTGAGGATTACAACATTTGAACGCGTTATATACTACGAGAACTCAAATTTATGATTGAAATAGGATACGTAGGATGCCTAATAGAAGGCCTGAGATCATTTGGGTGCCCACCCATAAAGGGTCCACCCAACCATGCCCCCTAAAATGAAAAGATTCTATGATTAAACCCCATAACAATAAAAACTACATGAGTTATGATTCCAATCGCAAACAAATATAGGAAGCCCTCCTTGTGGGCTTGATCCCAATATCAAGTCACCATCCACCCCTAGATGATAATAAACTTCAGAGCCCCTTATAATATCGCTAAGTCAGCATCACCTCTATGGTATCAAACATATGCATGCTGATGATGATCTTTCAAACCAAGGGTAACCTATGGATGCGCTCTTTGGGAATGAACCATGGATTCAAGAACATATGAACATGACTTAAATCTATAAGAGAGTCCCGAAATATGAAACAATCCTCCCCTGGATTGGTGTGGTGAGCCTGACCTCCCATCCTCTTGACCAATGGAGTACTTAAGTGTTATTGGCCAAATCTTCAGTCAATGAGAACCTATCTTTGGAAGGAAGGTCCATAAATCATGGATACCAGGGCCGTTGGGAATTCATGGCTCCACTAATAAACCCATTGGAGACCATCTGAGGATGTTATATACATGAAGAACTGATTGGATGGGTGCTTGACCCCCCCCCCCCCCCCTCAATCACCTGTTGGGACCAATAGTTCCTGCAAGGTTAATTAAATATTCTTTAAAAGATACTTATATTGAAATGAGCGTATAAAAGGAATGGTATGTCTGATGAGAAACCACATCTATTGAAAAAAGGGACGGGGGATGGGTGAGGATCCTCTTTGAACCATTTCTGCACCACCCATAAATACGTCACCTTGGAGGTAGAACAAAAATGGTGAACCCAATGTGTATCCTTAACCAAGGTGGAAGTTATACCCACAATGATAAAATACCAAAGTATTCTTCATGATGAACCATTTTGTTCACCCCGATACATTCAAAATGCGCCACCTCGGAGGCAGAAAAAAATGGTGAACCTGATGTGAATCTTTATCCAAGGTGTCAGTTCCACCCATAATGATAAAAGGAAAAAGGATACTGCATGTCAGACCATTTTGTTCCCCCAGTATGCGAAAAATGTTCCACCTCAAAGGAAAAAAAATAGTGAACCCGACATGAATCTTTATCCAATGTGTAGTTTCTACCCCCATTGATAAAAGACAAAAGGAAACTACACTTTAGACCATATTTTATGCCCTGGTTAATTAAAAATGTGCCACCTCAGAGGTGGAACAAAAATAGTGAACCGGATGTGAATCCTTAACCAAGGTGCTAGTCTCACCCCACTCAGGCCCCTTCGCCCCGCAGAAGTATAGAAAAGGGGAAGGTGGCCAAGCTGAATCAACAAATATGCATATGTTTAAAGGAATTCTACTTTGATGATGTTTTTTGGTATGCATTTTATATATGTATATCTAAGGTTCTTGTAGAGTGACCTTCATTCCAAATTACATCCCAAAAATCCATGAAGACGCACACATATGCGATCTCATAGTTGGATTGGGCATCAAAGAAGAGCAGGACACCTTTGCCCACCCAGCATATTAAATGCTCGGTGTTTAATATGCTGATCCAAGAGTACCATCAAAATGTTACCCTCCATATGCTGGAGGCCACAAAATAAGACCTCCAGTCTAAAAAGGTCTGACAGCAGCTGCCGTTACCTCAGCACAAGGTGGACCCGAAGGTCATCTCAAACCATTTTGGGAGCCTGTCCCCAGAACGCGAC
The DNA here is from genome assembly GCA_963277665.1 of Viscum album. Taxonomy (NCBI): domain Eukaryota; kingdom Viridiplantae; phylum Streptophyta; class Magnoliopsida; order Santalales; family Viscaceae; genus Viscum; species Viscum album. Next base: position 1,027,684,693 of record OY728159.1, read on the forward strand.
AATGAATACCTACCATAACTCTTGGAGGCATATGAAGTCAATGCTGACGACTTCATCTCAACTGTACAAGGGCACTACCCATGGGATCCCACCAGAGAGCATCGCCATCGACACCAGATTACCAGGACTTCTTCTAATGAGGAGGAAATTATTCCGAGGGATCCTACCAAAGTACAAGATACCCAGGCCCCTCGCGCTACCCACCACGGGAAGATAATATATAATCAGTGCAAGTTATCACCCTGGTTCCTGAGGAGCATCTCCACCATAATAACGTGGAAGAATTCAATGGGTAGAAATATGAATCTACCCTCTCCTTTCAACGCCACCACATAAATAGGGTGGCACAATATGAGCACATGCACGTTCTTTAAAATTGTCACCAATCCCGCAATGCAGACAAAGCTGTGAGATATAGGCAGATGCAGATTTATGCAGATGCACAAAAATCCCACCATCTAAAAAGGACAAAACTCAGCTACACACAGGCACAAAAATATGCAGATGAATTTCAATCCTACCATCACAATAGGTAGAAAACCAGCTATACACAGGCACAAACACCTGCTGATGCATTTCAAGACTACTATCCAAATAGAGAGGTAGCCAAATATGAGTGGAGTCAAATTCTTGCTGATATATATAAATCCCATTAGACAAATATAGTGGCAATCGAGCAGATGAAAATCCCCGATTTTGAATCTTCCGACCACCAATCAAATATGTTGGAAACCAATGAAGACAACTAGTGGAAGAATCATTGCTCTATCCTGGAACAGGAGAACTGCAAGTACCCACTAGCTACTAATGTAGAAATGGAGCAGTCACAAACTCCTTCTCCAATATCAGAATGGGCCTTCATACATGTTCTACCCCAAGATATCTCTCAGAAAATCCTATAATTTATGAAAGATTAAACTTCGATTCTAGACCATATCCACCAAACATGCCAAGATATCATTGCATCAGTGGAAAATGGGAGAAATCGGGCCCACGACCAGATTTCCTTCAACATAATGACTCACTTGAAAAATGAGTTAGTGAATCCAGAGTTGTTATGCATCACTGCTCTAGTCCAAGAGGGTCGATGGAAAAATCCCAAGACATACATACAACCTGATTGGGAATAAATACCCACTCTAATAGGGGGACACTGGTCTAACGTGGTGGCTACTCCATGGCAGAAATATATCCATTCCCAAACTCATTATTTTCATCAGTGTATCTAGACGACATCATGAGACCCAACAAGGCAGGGACCCATATATGAAGGCCATTACCAAGAGTAGATAGCCCCGGTTACCGGTAAGAGAGATCCAAAAAATGGAAATCAATAAAGAAAACTGGAAAATGAAGAGAACATACATGATCCGGCTCTGCTGGAAGATGAATTTCTTGATACATTAAAACATATAAAAAAGGCTCATGACCCTATCATTCCTTTACCAAATTATGGATGTGGAAGTAGTAGTTGAGAAGGACCTCCCCACAATGTGGCTCCTAAAAGATCTGAAGGTCCTCCACAGAGAACCCAAGGGGGCTTACTCTGTGGGTAAATAATGGCTGATCATAATATCCTATCTCTTGATGCTCGTCAGGGTAGCCCTCCCCTCGACCTGAAGATTAGACAAGAAGATGGTCCTCCCCTTGCTGTCATCTGCCCTGATGGTCCTCCCCAGGGTATAAGATATAGATATGCATCCCCATGAAGTCTTACATCAAGTCATGATGGTAGTCATTTTCATGATGATGGTCATTGATAAGGCGCTCCCCATAATGATAGTTACCCTGAAGGTCCACCCCACAATAATGCCAAGAAACGAGAAGGTCCTCCCCTCATTGCAGTACATCCTGAAGGCCCTGCCCTGGATTTACACTATAGAAATTTTTCCTACATCTAGATATCAATTCATAATGTTAGTCCTTACCATGATGACAGTAATTGAGAAGTCCCTTCCCAAAATTATAGTCACTTTGAAGGTTCTCCCCAAAATGACGTCAAGAAGTAAGAAGGTCCTCCCCTTGCTACAACCCGTCATAAAGGTCCTCCCCATTGTACATGCTATCAAGAAAATTACCACTATCATGAATCATGATGTCATGGTATTCTTTGTCACCATAGAAACACTTGTGAAGGTCCTCCTCACTACCAAAATACTTGCTGGCAATAAGTTCCTCCCCTTTCCAAAACAAATATGAGAAATCCCTCCTATATGGAGGTGCTTGAAAGGGAGTCAGACACATCAAGAACACCATCTATAACGAGTGATATTCTTTCTCAACTAGAGGATGGCCCAGGGCCATACTCATCTCTTGAGTCACCCCCACGACATCTGCAAATCGATAAGGTTCCCACAATCCCGGTTTGTTGGAATGAAATCATCAATAACCAGTCAATTTGGGCATATCAAGTAGAGGATCCTCCAATAGAACAATAATAAGATAGGTTGCTTATGAGAAGACAACTAGCAGGGGATAATAAACCAATGATGTATTGGCCTACAATCACTTCTCACTTCGACATACATGGATATTTTTATGGGGAATGGACACATGACATTTTCCTCAATATATGGACAAATATTCGAAAGATGAAACCAAAATTCATACCCTACGAAGGGTACACAAACCATGTCATCCCAATAGGGGAGCTTCACCATCTAATCAACTTAAAATCCCTCCCATATGTAAGGAAACCATAATTAAAAAGGAAAAAGAAAACCCAAGAACTTTCTTGCCTCCATGTACTGCATAAATTGCATCACCTCATTAGAATTGCCTCGGTTAGAGTTCATCTTCGGGTGTGGGGAGAACATGGAGATTTACACTTCACCTCATGTCTCGTTGATCAAGCTCCAATGGAAATAACATCCTCTAATGTCATCACCTAGAGGTAATAATGAAATAAAACCCTTTCTCAAGAATGATGAGAAATTCTACTATAGTCGGCCCTGAGTAAGCCTCAAAAGCGTTTGGGATGACAAAATCATGCCATTGAAAAACATCCAAGTCAAGTGACAAGGAACATCCAATAGGATTCACACCAAAGGGAATCCAACCAACAAGCAGTGCTCATCCCATCAAAAGACCATAGAATCTATGCAGGCCCAATTCCATGCTCGGATTACACCCTCATGGGAGTAAGTGAAATTGAAAGTGTGGATGTAGTGGTGGCTACTTCCATTATTCGGGACCAGTCACAACCCAAAGGGTTGGTGGAATTTTTAAATCAAAATGCCCCCTTGAGACCAACAAATCCAGGCCATAGCGCATCGACTGGAGAATGGGAACAATCCCAACCTGTAGGGATGGGTTCATATTTACCAAAAATCCCCACATAATGGATGTCTATATTTCACTATCTTGGAAGAAAGATGAACTGATAAGTTACCCGTTCCACCCCTTCTCATGGTTCACACCCTCTAAGAAAATGGTGCATTACGTGGTTAGAACAATGCTCCCTTCGGGTCAATATTCATAATGAAGCCCAAAAAATACCATATAATGGAAGGAGTAAGTCCAATAAAGGGTTCATGAATCCATCCTACCATTAAGCATATGGTATAACACCCCTAATGCCATATGCCTCATTGAACGCGGTGAACATAAACCCTACGGATATCACGGGAAATGACACAGGGGGAGAAGACTCAAATAAAGATGGATCACTCACAGAGGCATTCCAAACTGAGCCTGATGGTTTTCATACCCGAAACTAGAGGGATGTTCTAAATCTCGGTGCCCCCTCAGTCAATCTGACATTACCTCCCCCACAAAACTCCAACAAAAATAAAAATAAATCCATGGTCATCTTGGACCCACCACCTCCTCCCCATGAGAGTGTGTCTCTTACCCTCTAGGAATGGTACACCAAGTAGGTGGAAGAAATCAAAGAACTCTGGAGAATTAATCCCGAGCTACGTCGAGGGAGTTACTCGTCGGAAGTGTTCCCTCTGTGGAACGTCAGCAGGTGCTCCAAGAGGAGATGACCATAAAATAGGCACTCATTCCTGTGAATGAACCCAGGCTCGGAAGACTATTCAACCCAGCTCTAGAAGGACATCAAGACATCCCCACATTTGGAAGGTAGCCAGAAAATATCCAGGTAAACCCACAAATGATTCCCCCCACTAGTTATCCACCCCAAATTCTAGTTGCATCCGCTTCGTCAATCATGGACTCTACTGCACCAGGTCAAGCTGAAGCCCGACATGATAATTTTCAAGGGATCTTAAACACCATCGTGTAGCTAACAGCTCAACTAAAATCTATAGAGAGAAAACATGCTGCACTATAACCATAGCACAAACCCTACCATGAGTTGGTGAGAAATGTTCTGCTACCGCCAAACTTCGGGAACCCCATATTCCCAGTATTCAATGGTTTGGGGGACCCAGAACTACATTTGATGAACTATTCATCTTACTGTGACCCCATGATTGGAATTACAAAGAAAAAAAATGTTGTAAAACTCTGGTGCTTTGTAAAAACCCTGCAGGGCTCGGCATTCGTATGATATACTATCTTGCCATCCAATTCAATTACAGGTTGGGAGGACCTTCTGTGTTAGATTTTCTTCCAGTTCAGTTCAACACTGCCAATGACGATAGTCAGAGATCTCATGAACTACAAGTAGTGAGGTAATGAAAGAGTCTCATTATTCATTTCCAGATGAGAAGGCCTGACATATTACTTGAACAATCATCTCTCCAAGGATGAGATTCTTTCCACGTGCATCGATAACCTTTGGGGTGAATTGTGAATGTTGATCATCCCAGGTAAGTCCACCAGTGGTTTTAAATAATTCTCTTTAATTTCACCAAGGTTATAATACTCCTTGAAAAGGACTAATCCTACATCCCATGTTGCCCCGTTGTCCCCTTAGAAAAGAATGGGAAAAGCAGAAGTCGCTTCTGTCATGATTAATCCACCCCCAAAACTAACATAGTTGTGAGGCCTCCAACAAACAGTGCGGGGCCATTTGGATGCCAACATCCACCCCCACCTCGACAAGATGAGAAAAGGGGTGCTAAAATAAATCAGTTCTAATAATGAAGAAAAAGTGTTTATTTGTTCTGAGATGAACTGGTCCGTAGCTATTTTATAGCCACGATGAATTCTAATTCTATTCAGCTTATAGATCCTAAGTGAGCCGATGAAGTGGGTCTCGATGACCATTTTAATTATTGTCTGTATCAACATATAATAGGACACACCATCTAGGAAGGATTTGTTTTCCAGGATCTCCTGAAAAAGACTGTGGATTATGGGAATGATAAGTTGATCCCACCACCAATACAAGTGGCATATATTTCCACCTTCAAATAAAGAGATTAAAAAGAGTGGAAAATAGTCACTAGTAAGAAGGAGAAATTTTTGACAACTTTATGAACCACAATACCATCATCCGAGTTGATATAATCCTCGATGCGCTATTGAAACAACCTATTGTGCCCCCAGAACCTCCTAATAAATCATAACCATCCTCCTTGGCCTTGCCGTACTTTAAAGGCCATAAGGGAAGAATGAAAGAGCAAGAAGATGAGATGGTACCAAAGCTGAAATCAGGGTTTACACTTTTGGACATCATTCCAATGGACATGGTTCAATTGGAACTGCCCCACCAAACAGTACAACATGCACTGCCCCTCCAAAAAGTTCAACAGGCACTTCCCCTCCAAACAGTACCATCAGGAGGCATTCAGATAAGAATAGCATCAGATCAAGAAATAATCTTAGGATCCATTAATTTCTTTCAATTGATGGACCCCTTCTCTAATTAAGACTAGGAATATGAAATCAAATTCCCCAAACACAAAATGGAGTGTTAGAGGATGAGGCTATAGAGGTCAGAGGATTCCCAGAAGGCATGATCATGGAAAGAGCCAAATTCCTAACCACGCCACAGGTAAAAAAGTTATCATTACCCACAGAAGGACCCTCTAACATACACAATGAGAACCAGAATGCTCCTTCACCCCCATCAGAAGAAATACAAGCCCAAATATCTTTGAGTATCCATTAGGGGGAGAATAAGTACTGAAATTCCCAAGGTATATTGGATGACCAGTTCGTACAAACATGGAATGAACTAAAAAAACTGATGGACCCTGCTAAAGAGGATGAACCATATACATTCAAAGATGAAGCCCCTAATGTGTTTGTTAAGGGGAAACCCTAATCTGGGAAGTTTAGACCTTTATAACTGAAGTATGAAATTTTAAAGCAGATGTATTTAGTACCAACAAAGCTGTCAATTCTGGACATGTTGAGTTTGTCTGCATATGTAAGGAAGGCACTCATTGAAGCCTTGATAAGTCCCCAAGAGTTTGAGGCTGAAATAGTAGCAGTTTAATTCTACCGAATGAAGACCAATAACGAAGTATGTAAAATCGTCATATCCTTCACAGATAGGGATGAAGACGCTATCATGCAAGGGCACATAAAACCCTTTTATGTGTCTAGAAAGATAAATGTAATGGATGTTTAGAGGATCTTCATCGACAAAAACTTTAGAGTTAACGTCCTACCACTGAGAACGCTTCATAGACTAGGATATGATGAAGAAATACTAACACCCTACACTAAAACTCTGTTGGGATACAACAAAACTGAACAAAAACCATTGGGATGAATCAAACTTAATAATCAGCTCAGAGATCTCAATATAAGATTCTGAGTACCTAGTGGGGCTGAAAAGTATGACTTTCAATGTTTTGTTATGGATTCCATGGCTGCATCAGCATGTTTCAAATCCATACTCATACCATCTGTGCATTAAATATTTCAATAATTAGAAAAAAAAGATGTTTCATACCGATAAATCCCCGTTAGAGTTATGTGAGTTGTATTACATCAACAGGGGGTTCTATGGGTCAGAAGAAAAACTTATTTAGGTTGATGAAGTTGATTAGGTCAATTCCCTAAATGGATTGAAGATAGCTCTCACTGACCCCTTCCAATATCTCGGGGAGGAGTACATACTACCCATCAACCAAACTGAATGTGTAATTACAAACTTAGATATAGAATCAGTTGTCTTCACGGTCATTTCTAAGACCACCAAGTCCAAAGAAATGAAAGAGGGGGTTGACTCCCATTTTTCTAGGAAAATCCCTATCAAATATTTTCCTGACCCGTCCTTGGGACATAAAACTAACATTTCCTCACACACTAAAGAAAACGACGATTTATCTTCCAATATTGGAGATTTTATCTCAAAAATTATTTCTCCATCAGAAGGAAAATATGATGAAGATGATGAGTAAGAAGATAAAGAAGACCTCAAAGATTCCCCTTCTTCATTTGAAGAAGGTGTTTCAACCACCATCGATGATAATAAAGAGATAAATTTGGTCACTGAAAATGGCCTACGACACACTTTAATTAGTGTGTCCATTTTTATTTAGTAACAGGAGGCATATTCCTCTATCCTAAAGAAGAATCAAGATGTGTTCTCTGGGAATTACCCAGAGATGCCAGGCCCTGATCCTGACATCACCACCCATCATCTGGGCTTACCAGAAGATCTCCATGGTAATAAAAAGGTATCTAGAAGGACCCATCTGACACATGATGCCAAATGAGAGGATGAAAATGACAAATTGATCAATTCCAACTTCATATAGGAGGACTAATATCTGATCTGGCTGGAAAAAATAGTCCCTCTCAAAAATAAAAATAGACAGATTATAAACTGTGTTGGCATCAGGGATCATAATCAAAATTTTCCAAAAGACGACTTCACAGTGCCGATCACAACATTTTTGATCGATGCAATCCCTGGATATGAAGCACCCTCCTTCATGGATGACTATTATGAATACAATCAAATCCAGATGGCCTAAGGAGATAAAAAATCTACCAAATTTAAGGTTCCTATGAGAGTGTTCTGTTATAAAGTGATGACCTTTGGTCTAAAGAATATCGGCACCACATATCATCATTCCATGCATCACATCTTCAAGCCTCTTTTAGAAAAATTCGTCGAGTAATTTGTTGATGACCAGGTTGTTAAATCACAATAGCGTTCACACCACCTCGATGACCTTGAAACTATCTTAAACAAATTTAGATAGAATAGTTTACAGATGAATCCCCAAAAATGCGGCTTTGGTGTTACCTCAGTGAAATTCCTCAACTTCGTCATACGCCATCATGGCATCGATGTCGACCCCGAGAAGATGAAATAAATTCTTGGAATGTCCCCACCTTGAAACCTCACTGATCTTAATGGTCTTTAGGGGAACCTCACCTACATTTAGAACTTCATAGACAACCTATTAGGTAAATGTTTACCTTTCACCAAGATCATGAAGAAAGGATTTAGTTTTTAATGAGAAAATGATTGTCAAGAAGAATTTGACAACCTTAAAAGATATCTCTTAATCCCGCTGGTGCTCATGCCTCAAGTTGAGGGGAGACCACAGATTTTATACATAAATTCCCTAGAATGATCATTAAGAACCTTCATCAAGTAGAAAAATGTTTTTAGAAGGGATAACGTCCTCTACTACCTCAAACAAACAATGATTTGATGCTAAAACTCAATATTCAAATATTGAAAAGAACTTCATAGCCCCAATCTTCATAGTAATGACTCTCAGGAATTAACATCAGCACCATGAGGTCCACCTAGTCTCCTACAACATCCCACTCAAGTATATCCTCAACCATCACATGCTAAATGGCATCCATCACGATGGGCGGCCATCCTTCAATAGTTTCACATAGGATATGTTCCCTAGAAGGCCATCAAAGTCCAAGAGTTAGTACAATTACTTGACGATCACCCCTAAAAAGAATACACACCATTGGAAACCGAACATCTGGATGAATAAGTGTTTTCCATCTAGGGGGACCCCTAGATGTGGGAAATATACTTTGACGGTGCTTCCAGAAGCTGAACAGGGAAAAGAATGGAGGATACTGAGCTCAACAATGTGTGGATGGGAGTCGTAATAGTATCTCATAAAAATAACACCATGCCATTCTCTTCCCAGCTATCATAAGGGTGTATGAACAATGAAGTAGAGTATCAAGCCATCATTGAAGGCATTGAATTGGAACTCCAGTTACAAGCCAAACACCTAAAAATAAAGGTTGATTCAGATCTTGTCATCAAACAGATCAACAGTGATTATGCTATCAGGAAAGAAGTATTGGTTACCTTGATGTACAATGTTCGAGTACTGATGGTGGAAATTCCAGCAGAACCATTGTTGACTCATGTCCCACATTCACAGAATTATCACACCAATGCTATAGAAAATGCAGTCACAACTTTGGCCGATCTTGATCGAGATGAAATAATCATTAGTAGTACTCATCTTCAGATGGTATTTCCAATCATCCAGAAAAATATGATGGAAGTTGATGAAATTATCCCTATTATTAAGACTTATGGTCTTACAACTAGTTGGATGATACCCATTATGAATTACCTTCAGAATGGCGAACTCCCACCCGTTAGGGATGAAAGGGAACATGTATGAAGATGGGCAGTCAATTTCACCCTGTACAATGGGATAAACCAAGAGATGATTCTCTTCAAAAAAGGCCTTAATAGAGACCTTCTCAGGTGCATTGATGGTGAAGAGACTGTGACTGTCATGTAAGTAGTGTGTGACATATCTTGTTGAGCACACAAATTAGCAACCAAGTTGTCTCACCAAATCCAGAGGCTTGGGTATTACTGGCCCACCATGATACAATAATTATCCATATTAACTATAAAGTTCCATTCCTTCCAAGTTCATGCTAATTTCATGCACCACCTCCTAGAGTTGCTTTATGCGGCTAAATACTCCTGTACATTAGTCACCTAGGGGATAGATGTTGTGGGACCATATCTTCCTGCTATATCCAAACAATTCATGTCCATACTCACAAAAAAAGACTTATTTTTTAAATTGGATGAAGCCATACCCCTTAAGGAATTTGGAGAGAAAAACATCATCAGCTTTGTGAAGTCTAAAATCATTGACATATTTAGTGTCCCTCATATACTACTGACAGAAAACCGAACCAACTTCTGCTCTGCTGAGCTGGATAAGTTGTACCAGGAATATGGAATCAAGGAAAACCAGTCATCCCACAAGCACACGGAATCCAGTGGATAGATAAAGGCTTTCAACAATACTATATTCAACATACTTCAAAATATGGTCAATAAGGATATGAAATCATGGCTAGATAATCTCCTTCATGCTTTGTGGGCTTACCAGAACATGACCCGCACCACTACTCAAGCAACCCCATACTCACTAGTATACAGATCAGATGTGGTTTTACCTATAGAAATAAAATGGACATCACATTTTTAGCCATTTTTGATCAACTATCCACAGACGAGAATTCCAAGAGATAGTATTATGAATTGGAGTAGTTAGACAAAAAAGGCGGCACACACTGCACCATTTGGAAATATACCCAAATCAGATTACACGAGCCTTCAACAAAAAGGTTATCCTTCGATCTTTCCTTGAAGTAGAAATGGTGTTAGTCCTCGGAACACCGATGATACTATGGAATAAGCCCCCAAAGCTTGAACCAAAGTGGGAAAGACCATATTTCATACATAGGTTCTATTCCAATGGAGTATACAACCAGATATCAATGGACATAGAGCTTTTCACGGCTCCCATAAATGTGATGTTCTTGAAGAAATACTTCGCACAAAATTTCCCCCATGATATGGTCCAAAATCAGTGACCCTAAACTATGAGTTATATCATGTTACGGTTAGAACTCAATGTCCCTAAACTATGTGTTATATTATGTTATGGTCCATAATCTAGACCTTAAACTATGATTAAAGAAAAAAACCCCAATGATATGTTCCAAACTCTATGCCACTAACCAATGATTCATTTAAATGATCTTATGTTATGGCCCCAAATCTAGGAACATAAAATTTGATTTAAAATTATCCCATATCATGGTCCAAACCCTACAAACATAAACTATGAGTAAAAAAAATTCACCTAATGTTAAGGTCTGAGCTCTATGTCCATAAAATATGAGTAAAAATTTTCTCTGATGCCATGGTCCAAACTCTAACGCCTTAATCTATTAGTCATCTTCCTTTCTACATGAAATTAATCTATAAGGAGCTCTTCCCTAGAATGAAACAATAAAATGTGACTAATATCCTCACCATAGGATGTTAAACTACATAGAATAAAACATCCTAATTGCATGACAGTAAACTGCATGATCATTCGTAGAACTACGTGTGGCTTGATTTATTCCGTCGCATGATACATAACGATGCATTGATCCTTGATCCTAGCCAAGCCCCCCACACCCATAAAAAATGCCTCCATCATGCCCCCTATCTACCCATGTTCATAAAGGAAACCGTTATCAATCCGTGTTTCTCACATCGAGTACAACTCTTGTGAGCCTAATAATGGTGATAGAGATTCTCTTTCAAAGGTCAACTATGGGGTAACAAGGTAGTACCTACAATAGTGATGGGTAGAATGAAAATTTACCTACGCTTTGGACCAAGCCAAACCGGTACGGGGAACACACAAAACTATGTGCATCTTGATTCCTACCATTGCAGGATACGTAGAGATGCCTCAATATTCGATCCTGCCCAGTCCCACAGGGAAAGAAAATGATAATACCCCCATCATATTCTCTGTCTCCATACACTTGCAAAGGAGACTCTGTAGCCTCACCATGTTTCTCACATTAATTACAACTCACGTGAGCTTAGAAATATCGGTAGGTATTCTCTTATGAAAAAAATGTAGGGGAGTATGGAAGGCCTGACACCCGTATCATGTAAAACCAAATTTCCCTCAAGTGTCCCTAACACATCGAACAAATTTTTTTTAGGGAACAACCAAAACTACATGGGTCATGATTCCCTCCCTATCAGGATATGTAGTGACACTAATATTTGATATCCTAGACCAGCCACCACTTAAAAAAATACACTTTTCCCCCATGCATGGTTTAGACCAATGTAGAATCTCCATGAAGGTCATGTTTAATCATGGTTTGGGTATTGCCACATTCCCAGACACACCATTCCGATTTTCGAACAACCATACCTCGGGAAAACATGAATCCTCATAATCATATAATTCTATCTGGGATGGAAGGACATTGTCCTGTTGACACCTTTGATTGACTATGCACATCATGCACGGGGGGCTCTGCATATGTTGCCCAAAAAATGGCCATTATCAAAAGAAAATTCATCCCCAGATAATTCCTCTCCTACCTTTGTACACCCAATTTCTTCAAAGCCCCATGTCATCCCTCCTGATTTAAGTCGCCCCTGGGACTATGGTTTACAACTTCTATCATCACTCACGTCTAAGGAACATTGGAACACACTGATTGTGATTAACTTGAAACATTTGAAGACCTCCACAAGGCCAAAATCATCCTCACCGCACTATGTTAAACTGGAAGGCAAAAATCTTCCTCACTGAAAGACAATAAAATACAAGGCCAAAATCGTCCTCACTGCCTGATGTTAAACTGCAAGGCCCACATATTCCTCAACACACAACATTAAACTACAAGGGAAAAATCATTCTCACTGCACGATGTTAAACAGCAAGTCCAAAATCGCCCTCACTACATGACGTTAAACTGAAAGTCCAAAATATTCAACACCACACGATGTTAAAGTACAAGTCTAAAATCATCCTCACCGCATGAATTTAAACTGCGAGGCCAAAATCTTCCACACTACTTGATGTTAAATTGTAAGGAAAAAATTTTCCTCACCGCAATACATTAAACTGCATGGACAAAATCGTTCTCACTGCACGACATTAAAATGAAAGGCCAAAATCATCCTCACTACACGACGTTAAACTGGAAGTCTAAAATCATACTCACGGTAGGAAATTAAATTAAAAGGCCAAAATCGTCCTCTGTACATGATGTTAAACAATAAGGCCAAAGTTGTCTTCACCACACAACCTTAAACTGCAAGGTTAAAATCATCCTCATTACAGGATATTAAACTACAAGGCCAAAATCATCCTCACCGCATGGTGTTAAATTACAAGTTAATGAATTTATCTTAAAAATGACCTCTAATGTTGAATTCACTATTCTTATATGGTGACATAGAACCCTAGTGAAACCTGTTTCTCACCCTGAGCATAGTTCATGTGAGATTGGGTATATTAGTAAGGGATTCTCTATGCCATTATGGAAAAAAGACCCAAGAATTTGGTCCTAGATGTACGCCCGTAAAAGGCATGTCACAGTTCCATCCCCTGAGAGGAGCCTTTTTTCCTTTCCATGTGATGTTAAAGGACCGGGTATCCCAAAGATAGAATGAATACCTCACCCTGAATATGAGTTGGATTTACGCAAGGGACAACATTCCATGAGTAAATCACAGCCAAAATGTTCCCAATATGTTCGGATACGCTCTTTCCATATTCTAAAATCTGTTCTCTAAGAGATCATGAATCCACATAACCCTCCAAGTCCATATGGGATAGAAGGCCATTGTCCTGCAGACACCTTTTCTTGACTATGCATATCAATCCCCAGTGGCTCTGCATACGTCGCCCAAAAAATGGCTGTCAATCGAAGACATATTTATCCCCAGGTGAATCCTCTACTATCTTAGTATTACCAATTACTTATAATCCTCATTATACTCCTCCGGATTCTAGGGCCCTCAAATACGTTGTTTACATTTTCCTCCTTTCACACATCCTAGATATATAATAGAACATTGGGTCTCAGTTCACCTCTGATCTCTTTTGATATTTCTAAAAGATATCCCATCCTCATGCGAGATGTTGATCAACATGAAAGGAAGCGTTACCCCACTCTTTTCCAAGTATCCTAGAATAAGTTAATCTAAAAACCCTCATTTTGTGATTAGGGGAACCACTGGTCGACTGTCAAGCACCGTATTCAGAAAGTTCCAATCTCCATAGTCCTCAAAAGCCAACAGAGGAAGAAGGCCAGTGTCCTGTGGACACCATTTCTTGACTATTCATATCATGCCCCAGTGGATCTATATACATCTCCCATGAAAAATTGAGATCAATCAAAGGAAAATTTGTCCCAAGGAGAGTCCTTTACATCCTCCGTATGCTCGAATGACATTCACCTATTGTCACACCACCATGATTTGGAAAACTCATCGATGGAGTCTTATGTATCTCCTTATTTCCAAGAGCCTAAGACATAAAAAGATAAGGGGAACTCTTAGTTAGATTGGTCATTCACCAACTCTCCCTCACGCAAGTATGAAATGTGTGGGAACAGTTGCCTGCTCCAAGAAAATATGAATGTTCCTAATGTACTCAGACAAAACTACTCAAGCCAGCCACTTATTGTGTCTCCCATAATCAAGATAAATTCAAAATGTTTCAAATCCCACCAGGAAATCAGAAATGGAAGGCAGGTGTCCTGTGGACACCTTTTATTGACTATAAACATTTTTCCCTGGTGGCTTTGCATATATCCCCCATAAAATGGACATCAATGAAAGGAAAATTATTCTCTATGAGAGTTCTTTCCTACCTCTATATGCCTAAAGCGGCTCCTGAGCCTCATGTATTTCTAGAATACACAAATCCAGGGTTAGGAAAAATCCCTTAACCATGTATGAAGGATTCTAGAACACTCCCAACTAACGGTCCCATGTTGGGGCCCTACCCCGTTACATTTGGTCAAATATATTTGAACTAAAACATCAGTATTAATATTGATTGGAAGGATTGTGAACTGCCAAAAAAAAGATGCTATACTCACTAGAGTTAAAATATTTTAACGGAACCTCTGGGTAAAAGTTGAGTATCAGTTCACTAAAAATACACATTGTTCCATTAGAAAAGGCGCAATTATTGTTGGGTTGGAAAACCAAAAAGGGAGGCCTATGAAAAATCCATGTTAGGCCCACTAATTACGTTTCAAGAAAGCATAATAAAAAATTAGGTTAATAATGGAGAAGACATAAAACTTTGTGAGGATTTCCATTCAACATCAATAGTAGTCGGACTACCCTCACTGAGTCCCTTTTCCAAGGTAAAAAATTGGAGCTCCATTAGGTTATCTCATTTAACTGATTTCAAGTCATGGTTTAAAATTAAAACTTGATTGAAATGATGTGGATAGGAAGAGACAAAGAAGAGGTTTTTAAAATCCTAATCTGTTTCATTGGGTTCACCAAAAAATTTAGGAACATCGACAATTTAGAGTCTCTCTAGAGTAAAAAAAGGGAAGAGTACATGCTGTAATTTGGTACCGAATGACAATATGGCCCGATTCTCTATTTCCAAAAGGATGACGAGTGACTACTCTAGGCCATGGATGGTATGTTCCAAATAATTTCTTTCCTTCATTTCATCTTTGATCATCAATCACACCCACTCGAGGAAAAATTTAAGGACCAACCCTTTCTTCTGGATGACTTCATAATTGGCGTGCAAAGAGGCCAGTTTCTCCCCCAACCTAGCTGCGTCAGCTTCACACACTTGTAGATCCTTCTCTCAAACTGCCACCAAATCATGGGCCTTTACATCATCAGCTATCAGATGATCAAATTCTTCTAAAATATCTGAGATGGTTACCACCTGGTGATGGGAAGAATTAATCCATGCCAGCTTTTCCTCGCTGTAGGTGAGGTCTTCATGGTTAATGATGATTTGGTAAATAAATAAGTGATGGTGATGATAATAAAATCTTTCAGAACCTATCTTTGTTAATAACTACTAAAAAATGTCACCATCATCAACAAAATTGGCTAGGGGTGTCTCTGCGACAAGAGAATGTAACTGGAACCATACCTCTTTGTGTACAGCCTGGTGTCTCATCACTGCACTTGAAATTTGATCCTCCCCTACTTTGATGTGTTTTTTAGAAGGAATCATCTTTATATGAGTGGGGAGGGACCTGAGGTTAGTCACACAATGTGGGAGACTCTCTTTCCCTCAGATGGCCTAGCCACTGGAGCTGGATGCGGAGGACTGACTGTGGCCATTGGGATAATTGGCGAGGCTCGGATGGTGCCATTTTCCTTAAGATATTGGGAAATATCTTCATGAGGGGGTAGTCTGGATCACTCC
Organism: Viscum album; assembly: GCA_963277665.1. Taxonomy (NCBI): domain Eukaryota; kingdom Viridiplantae; phylum Streptophyta; class Magnoliopsida; order Santalales; family Viscaceae; genus Viscum; species Viscum album. Next base: position 1,027,700,763 of record OY728159.1, read on the forward strand.
CCCACAAAAACGGGTTCTACTGATTAAACCCCTCCCAAACACTTTTGACGACGGATTGAGCACCTTTTGACAATGAGAGAAGGAGTATAAGGTGTACCTATCATTGTTTCAAATTGAACGGAAGTAGAAGGCATGTATGTTGCACCTCTCATGATAAAAGGAATGTATGGTGTTGTTTTTGGGGCATGAAAGGTACAATAAATAGTCAAGGGTTTCTGTACCCATAGAACTTGTTCTTTCAGCCTCTCTGTAGGGAAAAAATCGAGAAATAGTTGGCCATACTCCAGTAATAAGAAAGTGGGTCCTGACATGTTAGGAATGATAATCTCTCTATGAGAACCTTCATGCATCATCAAAAGACACAATTTTCAGAGAAACAAATGATGAGATTTTCCCCTTAGTCGAACAACCGGATGTAGTGCAGTCTATTGAAGGCATCCAAACTACCTGAAAATCTGGTAAAGGATGTATGGTTCACAAATAACTACACGGTCTACACGAGTAGTGAGAATCCCACCCCAAAGAGGGATTAGGTATGAAAATTCATCCGAGGAACCGCCACTGTCACCTATAAATGATCCATGAGGGGTAGGATGCGGTTCAAACAAGAATTGAGAGGTGTCATTCAATATATCGACTGCATTGGTAACACTTATGGTCCTTGGATGAACATTAGAAATGCTAAGAAGAGCCAGATAAAAGTCAGAATGGGGAACCCATGAGGTATGATGATATTCATAATAAGGGAAGTGTTCTTCAACCCACCTGTACATGAATTGGAATGATCTACTGAGATGATTCAGAGACCTTCCTTCCTGAATCTATCCCAAAATTCATAATGTTGGGCGATGGTTGGAAGGGAGAAAGTAATGGGTTGAACCTCTGCCAGCATGTGTATTGAACCCCAATGTATACGTCACAGGATTGGAAGATCCATACACTTAAGATAATGTCGATAAAACCTTCTAGCCTAAGTGTGGGTTAAATTTCAGGCCAAAACTCATATTCCCATGTGGCATACCACCCTGCTTCATGGGTAGCACAATATGAATCTAGAGTTTGGTGGGACTGATGTGTTGGGTGAGTTCAACTGCGGCATGCATTCAGTTTGGTTATGTTCATCAGAAATAATTACCTTATCAACATGTGAAATGGGATGAGTAACATGACACGAGAGGATGATCCAGTGATCCCACTACAAAGAACAATTAGCTCTTTGTTAAAGGAGATACGTGATCAATGTCATTCCATGTGGCGGTTGCTGGTAGAAGCTCATCATACATCTCTCAAAGGATAAGGAGAAATTCATGCTGATAGATGTCCCATAGAATGATCACCACCTCCCCATGTAGTAGGTGAAATTTATTGGTGCTCAAACACCAAAGTCTCAGCAATTATAGATGAATTTCACCTGGAGAGAAGATTGGAAACATAGACACTTAGGCTGCCTGGTGCAAGCCCACCACCTCCAGCTGGTTATGGGACTCCAGATAGGTATGATGCTCCCAAAATGCCCATACCCACTCATTAGAGAAACATTATTCGAACCAAAAATCCTACTTGGTTCTCCACCATCCACTAAGATTTTCTCGAGATATGCTGATAATGGATGAGTATTTTCAGATTTCTAGTCATGGGACACCATTTAGGAACCCGTGATTTCCTTGAGTCCATGTCGAACCCCACAATATTAAGATGTTTCCTAAATAGTAGCGGCGATGAATTATCCAATTGGTGAAATATTGGAAGGATCGTGATCTTGTGGTGCCTCTAAAAGGAAGAATGATATTTCAAGGTCTAGAGACAATAGAGGAACATCAGAAGGAATAGAAAATCTTTAACGTGGAAACTGTATGGATAACATATAAGCTAGATGTTGCGACATCAAAAAGACCGCCAGAAATCTATCATGGAGGAAAATGTGGGTTTAAATATGATCATTGTTATTCCTTTCCATGGAAGACCTTGTCTTCATCAATTTATCAATAGCCTGTCAATCAACCATTCTAGCCTGCATAGGATGATCTAGAATCCTATTAAAAGTTAGTAAAAAACAATTGTTAGAAAAAGGCTATAAAAAAAAACAAAATGGCCAAAAGACATAAAACTTGTTTGCAAAAGGCTCTACGTATTGTTCCTAGAAGTGGTACACAGAAATAGAATTCCACATACAACATGACATGTGGAAGCTACTCCACCTACAACTATGGTATGCAGATGCAATTCACCGCGTATAACTATTGTATGCAGAATGACCACGGGGCGTAGGCCTGCGAACTATTGGCCGATAAGCAGAACGGTTCGAAGAATGTAGAAACTGTGAACCTTGGACTCAGTTAATTTTTCATTTAGAAGCTATGAATTAAAACTTATGTGTGTATTAATAGTTTTTACGGTTCGATTCACCAAGCCATGTTTGAGGAGGGAACAAGGTTTCCACATAGCGTTCTTCCACATAGGATCCAGATTTTAGGTTTTAAATTTCCACAGTCCCATTTTCAGAAACCAAAATGTGGTTTGCTGATTGGGAAATGGAGATAAAATTGGATTGAGAAACATATAGTGTAGTTTGCGAATGCGGTTTTTATAAGGAGCATGGTACACGAGAGTGTAGGAGGCCGAGAAATAGGGGGCACTTTTCTCCGCGAGAAATGCAAAAAGGCAAATGACATTTGGCCCTATATATATTTGTGGTCCTATCATACTAGGTCTACCTATTCTACCGAAAACCATTTCAGTTCAGGACCGCTTATACATTGGAATAGTCCCCTTTTTATTCTGAACGGACACCATTCCAATGGGGGGAATTTGTAGAGTCTTGAAAATTCCGAAATTGGTAAAAATACTCCCACCATCGCTTTGTAGATGGAATCAAGAACTTCTATAAATTTATCATGGTGAAGGGACTCAAAATAAGTTGCATTTATTCAAATGAACATGAAATAATTTCTGTAATAAGTGCCCCATGTACCATCACTGAGAAAAGTATGTAGAGAATACAGATCACGAATTGTGGGGTATGCGGGATGGTCTTCGAACCGCTAGCCCGCAAAGTGATTTAGAGAAAGAAAGGAAAACTACATCAACCAAAGGATTTCTGTGCGGAAGACCATCTGCATACCATTCCATGAACCCCTCAATTTATAGATTAAGTGAACAAGTAGGATTCTGCGAACAATTATCTTGAACTTAAGCCTCCAAAAACCTTGGTTGATCGGTTATTATATAGGTTAGAATATTACTTCAATGGCCCTCCACAAATTGTGTCTCATGCACAGTAGATTTGATCTCTATCATGCTCTATAAAAGGAGCATAGTATAAAAGGAAGGAGGAAGGCGAGGGAGTGAGCTCTGGGATGGGCGAAAATGGGATGAATACCATAGAGGGTGTGGGGGAAATTTCTTACTCACCCAAAGAAATGTGTAGATTCTATCTCGTGAATAATAAAAAGTTTGTGGAATCCATCCTGCGAACTATATGCAGAAAGCAGTTCATGAAGGTCCTCCCTGCCAACTGTATTCTGAAGACTCTCTACGACCAAACATCAAATCAATAAAAATATATATAATAAAAATGGTTTGAAAATTACCATAAGGGGAGGACGTATGCAGATGCCCCTATACGGAAGACAGAATGTGGGCCCCCTTATGTTGAAGACAATTTGCAAAAATTTCTACCGCATACCATCATATACGGCCACCTCCTCGGCGCACCGTCATATATGGACAACTCTTCGACGTACCATGCTAATCGCCCAACTCCAATTCGGCAAGGTCTATGCATAAAACCATTCATTCCAACCAGTCCATATTGTGGGGTGCAGCCCCCACACTTCGACTCAGGATCAGTGCTGGGACCGCCACTTCGTCACTGTCCCCCATGAAAAATGGAGAATCGTACCGTGAACGTTTCAGGCTGGGTCGACACGATTTTCCATTGCACCCTTATTCCACCCTAACAACCATCCCCTAAATACCATGAGAAGAGATATTCCTCATGAACCTCCCAAAATCCTTATCACAAGCCTCCTATGCCATTTTGATCCATAAATCCATGGAAAATCACAACTTTAATGTTTCTTAAATGCCTAAACACAACCTTTCCATCCATGAAATTTTGTTTCTCTGGTGATTCTGGATCCTCATAAACCTCCATGGACATCATAAGTGAAAGGCCAATGTCATGCAGACACTTTTGTTTGACTCTATACATTATGACCAAGTGGATATAAATATTAAGCCTATAAGACGACTGCCAACCAATGTAAAATTCATATTCAGAAGAGTCCTTTACTACCTCTTTATGCCTCAATGGATTCCATGCCCCATATAATTTCTGCTGATCCAAGAATCCATAAAGTCAGAGTTTGCACATTCCTTCCCTCTCATGTTCGAGGTGTGTCATAACATCCCAGCCTGATTATCCTTTAGATAATAATGGATCATTCCCCCCACGGTCCGAACTCTATGATCTTAAAATATGAGTTATCATCCTATCCACATGTCATTAAACTATAAAGTATTCTACCAAGATATATGACATTAAAATATAGTATTTCAGGTGATTTTGGATCCTCATAAACATCCATGGCCATTAGAAGTGGAATCCCAGAATCCTATGGACACCTTTGTTTGAATATTCACATCTTTCCCCGGTGGCTCCACATATGTCGCCCCCATAAATGTCCTGTCAATAAGAGGAAAATTCTTCCTCAGGAGTGTCTTTTTTTACCTCTGTACACCTCAATGGCTTCCATGCCTCATGTCATATCTCCAAATCCGGGATCCTCCAAAATCATGGTTTACACATTTTGTCCCTCTCATGATCAAGGCACATCAGAATATCCAAACATGATTTTCCTCTAGACAGTCATGGTTTCTACAATAAGTGGTCTTTATCACATAAACCTAAACATCAAGACCCAAAATATTCATTTCCATATGACACATAAACTATGATTCCATCGTCCAAGCTATATGACATTAAACGGTAGTATACCTCCTATGATGTTTTAGATGAGGTATGTACCCAATCTTCTGAGGCCGGACCGCATGACCTTTTATGCCATATCACATGGAATGGTTCTTTTATCCGCACCCTCAATCACCGCCACCCCGACCTCTTCCGTTGTGGGATCTCCATCCGCCACCAACAGGGTAGAAGTCATGTTCATTGTCGAATCATTAAAATCATCTTGTTTTTCACACCGAGAATGACTCACGTAGGATTAGAGGTTCATGGGGATCACAACATTATAAAACCATCTAAAATACAATAACTCCGATTCCTGATTGAAACATGATATGTAGGATGCCTATTAGAAGGCCCAAGCTCAAGTGGGTGCCCACCTATAAAGGGTCCACCCAACTATACCCCCTCAAATGGGAATCTCCCATGCATAAGCCCCACAGCCATCCAAACTATGAGGGTTTCAATTCCTCTACCAAGGATATGTAGAAAGACCACCTTGTGGACCTGATCCCAACATCAAGTCACCTTCCATCCCCCAAGATGACAATAAAATTCAGAGTGCCTTATAATATGGCTAAGTTATCATCACCTTTGTGGAATAAAACATTTTCATGCTCCCGAAAATCTTGCAATCCAAGGGTAGCCTGTGAACACACTCTTCGGTAATGAATCAAGGATTAACAAACATATGAACACAAATTAAATCTATAAAAGAGTCTTGAAATAGGCAACATTCCAGCCTCGAAAGGGTGTGGTGAGCCTAGAATTCCATACTCTCGACAAATGGATTTCTTATGTGCAGTCAATGATCACCTACCGTTGCAAAGAAGTTCCATGAATCATGGATACATGGACCATTAGGTATTCTTGGCTATATGAATAAACCTGTTGGAGACCATACGAGGAAGTTATATTAGATAAGGACCAATTGCATAAGTTCTTGACCCCACAAAATCCCCCGTTGGGGCAATAGTTCCCACATGGTTAATTCATCCATCATTAAAGGATAATGATGTTGAACAAGTAAAAAAAAGGAATGGTAAGTCTGATGAGAACTTGACTCTATATAAAAAGGGATGGGTGAGGATCCTTGTCGATCCATTTCTGCACCACCTGTAAACACGCCACCTTGGAGGTAGAACAATGGTGGATGTAAATATTGTTGTTGAAAAAATTGTAATTTGATATATATGTTAAAATATGTATGAAAGAGTTATTTTTTATTAGTAAAGAATTAAAATATTTAATTTTTTTAACTAAATAATAACCATAAAAAAATATAATATTTAATTACTTTTTTATTTGTATGTACTAAAAACATATTATTAAAAATTAATTTCATAAAATTTAATGATATATTTTAATATAAATAGATTAACAAAATTAAATGATTATTATATATATAATTATTTACAATTACCTTTTGGTTAAGATCATATATTATAAAAAAATATATTTTTCAAAAAATAGCATTTAATGGACTAGTTTTTTAATCTAAATAATATATTATTGTGAAATTATGACAATGATTATTATTGAAATATATAAACACATAATTAATTATAAATTGATAATAAATAATATTGAAAACATATATATCCAAATACTCATTTACCCACAAAATAATTTTTCCCTTTTTGTTTGTATTTTTAAATACTTATTTCAATATAATATTATTTTAATTCGATTAAATTAAATTATTTTTTTAACTGTAAAAAATAATATTAGATTATATTTACTTCTAAACAAATTTCAAAAATAATAATTTTTTGAAAAATAGGTATAACACATATTTTAGGAAAAATAACACTACTAAAACATTATATTTAAATTAATCATTTTATAATAAAAAACATCTTTTTATACATTAAAATAATTTATTTTATAATATAATTATGAATATATAAATTTGGTATTCAATATTTTTGTTATATAAGTAGTGGTTCACTAAAAAAACAACTTTTTATAAAAATATATATAAAATTTATTTCTTTTCACTTTTGAGAAAATAATCTCATAAAATGGATAACATATTTAAGAAAACAATGACCATAATTGGTAATATATTCAATTTAATTTTATGAAAAAAATAATTTTACTAGTTTTAATTTAAATTACAACAATAATGTTGCAATTTATTTTTTCAAAGAGTGTGTATATTATGACAGCATAGTTTAAAATAAAATATAACATTAAATTACTTTTCAATTGTGATTCAAATATAAGTTCACTGTATATATTTTACTATATAATAATTTATTAATTTATTAATCAATACTAAATATTAATAGGAAAAAAAGTTATGAAAACATATTTTTCTACAAAAGGTGTAATTTCAATATATAATTTTTTATTAAAAATATTATCTCTTATAATTGATAAAACAAAGTATATTAAATGGATATTAATGTAATGTTTATATGATTGATATTTATTATGAAGTGTTACATTTAATTTTTGAATTAATGAAATGTAATTTGATTAATACTGGTTATAAGGGTAAAAATAAAAAACATTAAAATATAAAAAATATAAAGTTTAATAACTAAAAACATTCTTAAAACATGTGTAGGAAATAATTTTTGAGAAATTCTTAACCCAATTTGAACCCATCGAACATTAGTGTTTTATTTTTGGATACATTGTATTTTTAATAATGTAATGTAGTGAGAAATCACAAAATTTTACTTTTATTTAATTAAATAATGGGCACATTATAACCATTTAAATTAATATAATACATTATAATTTACCTGAAAAACAATTCTAAAAAATAAATCATAGCTTCAGATTTTTCATATTTTGGGTCCTGACCTCTAGATGTTTTCATTTAGCCATGATTTCTAGGAAGATTTCTAAGACGATATCGAGTATTGAACATACATATTACCTAATATTTAATCATTTTTCGTAATATTCATCTCAAAATCTTCATATATCAATACAAAAATAAGGAAATAAATATCAATATTATAATAAGGAAATATTATTTGAAAGTAACAACCATTATTCAATACACATTATGAAATACAGAAATAAAACATTGTTAGTGGATTTGTATGGACTAGTGCCTTCTTGAAATGACGTAATTAATTTTTTCAGAATGAAACATATGGTCTGATTTAATTATTTGGTTTTTTAAAAATATGATATTTTTAATATTATTTTGATTCTATAATTTCAATGTGTTATATAAGTCACAATCCAACCAATGAAATCCCCAAATCGGTCAACCGGGCCATCCCACAACAAGGACTAAGAGGCATTCCTGATCCTCTTAGGATGGAACCATGTGTCTGGAATCAAATATAAGTCATTTAGGAATGATATAGACCTTAAATAATAATATAATAATTAAACTATATTAATATAAAATTTTGAACTTGCAAGGAAAAGTATATAAAAACAAAACGACTAAACATACCTCTAAATGACCTCATTGGCCACCTCAAACGAAAGTACCATAATTTATCCAATAGTGAACTAGATTTGGGATACCTAGATATGAATTCTAATAAAGAATGTATTCATGAGAACCATGATTATTATTATGGATTCCCAAATAAAGAAGCACATCTTATTCCTTAATGATAAAAGTGATCATGTCTTGATATTTTGTAATAGATATATTAATATATGGGTTTGATTTCATTTTATAACATGTAACAAGATAATAACACCAAAAAACACCATTTTCTAAACCATTTTACAAACAAATTTTCTAATAATTAATTATTCTCCAATAAATAATACTAGAAAAAAGATACTTATTGTGTTGGGAATATCTCAGTGAAAAACGAGTACATGTAAATAAGTTATGATATAAAAAATTAAATGAAAACATAATAATTAAAATGAATTTATTAAAACGTCAATAAATGAGGGAAAATAGATTACATTTAAAATAGTTATCATGGTATATACCATGAAACCATGTGAATAGAATCTACACACACTTGGTTTAGAATCCATCTGTTAGCTTATCAATGTAATTCAATGTCAATAACAAACCCGAATTCTCTCAACCAGCCTCACAAATGGAAACCCCACCTGTGTAGTCCAAGGGGGTCTAGTCCAAATAATCCAAAATAAATAGAAATCATCTACTGACTCTAACTATTATAACTAAGATCCCAGGTCTATAAAAGACATGTTAGAAAAATAAGTAAGCATAAATACAACATCTCAATAATTTAAAGGCACCATACAAGGTAACACCAAACTACCAATATAATTCATGATAAATCCAACTACAATGGATAATATCCATGGTGGTTCCCTCTTTTCATGATAATGATTAAAGGTACCAACCGTGCCTAATCATTTGAAAACGATCAAATCCCATTTGAAATATCATTATGATGTACCATGGAAGAAAACATGTAATTAAATTTTATGATAATATATCCAAAATGAAATACATGTTTGCAAATTTATAATTCGGTTTATATAAGTAATTTTCAATCGCAATGAAGAACTCAAGAATATTAAAATTTTAAAACATGTTTTTATAATAAAAACTCATTCTGCAACATAATTTTTGTAATTCATAGCACAAAATATACAAACTATGTTCAATAAATTTTTTAAAATTTACTCTCTTTAAAATATAATGGGAACACCCAATAAAACATATAATAAATTATAATTCTCAATTTATGGATTCAGAAATATGGTGACCTACTTCCAAACAAGCTACCTTTAATGATGGTCACTCAACACTTACACACATATTCACCTTTACCCACACATAGAAATATATATATATATATATATATACACCCCTTGATACAATATACATATTCCCCTTACCATATATGACTATGATCAAGGAGGATAAAAATAAATAAATAAATAAATATATATATATAAGCAAGTATATCTAAGATTACCTATGCATACGCATGCATGTCATTTTCAAGAATGGGTGCTGGAATCAACCACATAGATGTCCAAGGAAAATTATAAAAATACATGTATCCCAAAAATTTCAAAATCTATAATAAAAAATAGTGCTCTGAGGAAAATCAAATAAAACTCTACATGGATTTGGTGGAGAACAAGAATCCTATCAAAACCATGGCTAAAAATAGCCTCAATGGGACCCAGAAATCATAGCCATCATGAATTGGTAAAAAATACCAAAAACAATGTTAGGGTTCAGATTGGTCACCCATTCCAAATATGGGAAGTGAAAAAACACAATAAAAACACACCACAGATCAGTAGAATAAGCGATGCGGAAAGGTGGTTATTGGAAGTGGGTGGTGCACGCTAATTTATAGGGGAGAGGGGCGGGGTCACAGAAAAGGGAATACCAGAGAGGAGGGAAAACCCCTAATGTGGTCTAATAAAACTAAATAATAATATTATATTATATATTAGGTTATTGGGGGTACAATTACATCAAACACACACTCCACACACACACATTCTTGAAAGGTAGGTCATATCCCCCAAGGGATAACCCATCCAACCACCTACTTTATTACATTATATTTTTTTCCTCAAGGCCTAGTGAATATATAGCCTATTACATGGCCAAAAGGCTTGAATTTTTTGGTTTGAGGCCCATTATGTAAATAGTATGACTACAATATGAAGTAATTATAGTACTCTCCACAGTAACTCCATTGATGCAGTACACCCTACAATACTCACCGCTACTATAGCTGTAGTGCCCACCACTACAGCAATGTATCTGTTTCTTCAGTTTTTTTACTATAATAGTACATTTATAGTATTGCTACAATAACTTCTACCTAATGGGGTTTGAACCCCCCTTTTTTATGTAGAATTACGGGGTCCTTAACTAATAAAAACTCCAACTAAAAATGTGTTATTGGGTAACAAGGAATATGTTGGAGCCCCACCACACCTTTCTTGGGCCCAATCCACCACCTAAGTACCACATGCACCGAGCTAAATATGAGTGTCGTAGGACTCGAACATGAAAAAGTAATGTTTCTATGGAGTGTCCACCTTACACGATACTACTAATACAACCCCATTCAAAAAAATCTTGAGTTGAAGGTGGGGGGATAAATAATAATATTAATAAAACTTATAAAAAAAATAATTAAATAATAATAATAATGTTATTATTAAAATTGTTTTTTAAGTGTTGGGTGAAATACACCGTTTCTACACAATTTATCCATACTGTGCACAAATCATGCACCCCATATTGGGAAAACCCAAAGAGTTGAACTATTGGCCCATTCCAGTAATGAAATAATGATATAACCATTCTAAATATGTGTGATACAATTTGAAATTTTCCCACATAGGATCTAGATGGTTACTTCTAAAAATTTTCTAACTGTGTGTCTTCTACCCCCTTATAGAAATTATTTTTTAATGAATTCAAGACTCAAACCGTAGAAAAATAAATTAAATAAACAAATTAATATAAAAAAAATTCAGGGTTTGGAAATTTACCGCACAAAAAATTATTCCCCATTAATGTCATCGAGTCCAAATGGGGAAGAAAATTAAAGCTTTTAACCCTAAAAGAGGAACTCTAAGAACTAGATGTCTAAATTGGACCCAAATATGAATGAAAAATATTGAACCAAGTGTCATACCTATATCTAATAGTAACACCCAACTAGAACAAGAGTGATAAAAAATATGATCTTTAATGGATCTCATAATAATAAAATATTGCACTAAGGCACTAACTCCCCTTGTATAAACAATTACAAGGAAGAAAAAATCCCAACAAAAGAAGGAAAGTTTCTAAATCTCATAGAAACAAACTTAGTATTCATATGTAATACAACCATAGATCCTTAAAAAATATAATAATAGGGATCACAATATATTATCAAGATATTATAGAATAAATAAATAAGGAAAATAAAAAGTCAAAATACCTCAAAACTATAATAAAATATATCAAGATCTAGAGGATAGAGAAGATCTCATTCATAACTGATCCTTATGATTAAAAAATATATGTATGCTCCCCAACAAACCAAAGTTGTGATAGGTATTTGTAACATCTATTAATGTTGTATTAGAGTGCTCTGAATCATTCGTATTGTAACTACAGAAGAGGTGGATCCCTTTCTGAATAAGTATAATCTAAAAGAGGTTCAATCAGGATATGGTCCTCTAGACTGATCATCTCACTAGATGGGGATCACCTACCAACATCAAATGGAAGATGACCAAACAACCTCCGATCTTTTCTCCAAATATATTAACTTTTAAAGATATGATTGTTTCTCCAAGTCCTCAAAATATGGAATCCCATATAAATAGACTCCACCACTAATATCTGGGTGATGACTTGTCATGAAATGACGAGTCTTCATGGAATTACTCAACTAAATATCTAGAGAGAAAATTACTTTCTCAATAAGACATTCAATGTACTCTATAACTATTTGCATACCTTTTATTAGGCTAATAATCTAACTGAAATTATATGCCTTGAAATCCACACGAACCACTAATAAGACATGTTCTTAAAAATCTCCAATATCATTACGAATTGTAATGAATATGTGATGATGACCATAAACTAATCAATGATATTCCCTTAAAAAAATTAAAATAACATTATCCATATAAACAAAAATATTCCCCATGGTACATAAGAATTATTCAACAATATCAACCAACACTACCACATCTATGTAATCCAAATCACCTCAAAAGAATAGTAATCCTCATAATGAAATTGGCCCCACCAATCTATCATGAGTCTGGGGGATGTATTCAACTGACCGATTCACTCCTAATCCCTTATGAATCATTATAAATCTACTAGGAGGAATAAAAAAAATAAAAAAAATAAAAAAAATGAAGATTAATGACAATCACATTTTAAATTCTAGAAAAAAATAATTAAATACTTACTTAGTGAAATTATTTAAAAATATAAATCAATGAAACAACCAAATTAAATTTTAGAAAACTCAGATATTGAAACACTTTAAAACATTAAATTTCACATTTTAAAATGTTTATTTCATAATTTCATATTTAAAACCATTTTAAGTCACATAGTTTAATTTTAAAACATTTCCTCACTCCATCACAATTCAAAAAACAGAATAATTTTAATGGTCCTCAACCTCAAACCCCTTTTAAAGAAGAAACCGATTTTAATTTTCATTATTAACAAAAATATACAATTCACCTAACCGAGATTACATCATACATTCCCACCATATTGCAATTCCATAATAAGATCATACCTTAAGTGGGGTTCTATTTTTTGAGTGGAATCTTGAAAGTGATAAATGGACCTAGTCATTTTCAAGAAAACCTTGTTTATTTCAAACAAATATCATTCAATAATATATTATTCAAAGTAAAAATTTCAAAATACAATTAAATTTAATCCAATTTCTATCTAAATTCCATAAAAATACATTTTTAATATGAAAAAAGCATTATTTAAGAATTGATTTTAAATCTAAATTGTTTCTTTTATCTCAAACAGCACAAGAGACTGTAATAAAATCAAAATTAATATATGGACACATGGCATACTAGTCATTCATAAAACTACAAAAACAATATTGTGAGTCATCATGAGGCATGTAATCGGGTTCAACATGTCTTCCCATTCCCTATGATATCACCAAGTACCATGAATTCACTACCCATTTCCATCACATAATCGCCAAAAAATCCAACATCAAAACATTTGACACAATACCCAACATACCATGGAATATCGATACATAGAACAATTATGAAATTAGGAAAGATTATCCTCTCATACCTATGAAGTTATGATATACCTAATATCAATCCTATTAGATATCTCAAAATAAAAAGGGTTACTCTGATACCAATTTATCTTGAACCTGTGGAGGTTTACCCCAAACCAGTCACCAGAGCTAGCCCATGACAAGGACCAAGTGGTGTTCTCGATCCTCCCGATCATGAAACTATTGTTAAGATTAAAATAAAACTCAATTAATAATGATTTAACAAATAAAATTTAGTGTAAGTAATAAATAATTACAAAATAAATGAATAAACTACTAGTTGAATAGAAATTAAAACTAAATGGATGAACATACATATTTGTGACCTCATAGTCATCCACCATCAAATGAACTATGCTCTATCCAATAGGGAACTAGAGGTGGGAAACGCATAAATGAAAAATGATAATGACAGTATGTGTGATAACCATGTTTCTCAGTAAGGATGTCAAAAATAAAAACCACACCCAATGGATTACAATTAATAAGAAAAACATCTATTTATAGTTTTATGTACATATATTAAGAAAGGTTTTCATTTTTTTATAAATAAGTAACGACATATGAAATTAAAAAACCATTTTCTTATCCATTTTTTAAAATTGATTCAATAGATTAATATATTTTCGAAAAAATAATTTTCTGAAGAATATACATTCAGTGAAGGAAATATCTCTGTGAAATTGAATTAGTGGAAATAGTTTTCATTTAAATAACTGATGATATAATAATTTCTAGTTCATACATAAATTTTTATATGATTTTATAAAAAATCACAAAATTGAGGAATGTAGAATACATGTAAAATAGTTATCATAGGATATAACTATTCAAAAAGTTAATCTTCCCAATTTTAACTCTATTCAAAATCCATTTTATTGCCTATTGATATGATCCAATGTCAATAAACAACCTAGATATTATCATCTAGAATCTATTGTTGCACATCCCACATGGATACACTATGGGTATTTAGTCCATATAATCACGATTATGAGGATATAATTTCATGAATTTCAATCATATACCTTGGATCCCATGGTTATAAAAAACATGGGAGGTGATTATGAAAGAAAGAATACAACATCTAAATAACATGAATCCACAAAAAATGTTAAATCCTAACTCCTGAAAAAATCATTGTGAATTCCCCCATGAATAGAGAGTATCTATGTATGAACCAAACTTCCATTAAAATATTAAATGGAACCAACTGATCCTTACTATTTTAAATGATCCTTTCCCATTTAAAAATTTAGAATCACATTGAAAAAACAAGTCATTAATGTATTATGAAAAAACCAAAAGAAGAAAATCATACAAAATTTATAATTAACCTGATATAAATAAATTTCAATACTAATAAAGAAATAAATAATATTAAAATTTAAATATAATAAGTAAAAAAATGATTTATTAAGAAGACCCCCTAGTAAAAAAGATAAAATGATATGAAAACATGAATCAAAACAACTAAATTCAATAAAATAGTTTTCTATAAATTACTAGATTTAAATTAGAATATGAAAACTAAATAAAACGCAAAAGAAATTTTATTTTTCAATTTAATGTTTCATATATACTGTCACGACCCGTCCTTGGGGCCTGTGTCATGACTAACTCATGCCCTCCTTCCATAGGCCAGGGGCTGGAGACAAGCACCAAAGGCGTAATCCCTATAAAAAGGGAAGGCATTGCCTTTTAACATGTACCACACACACACATAGCCTGAACACAAGCAATAGAGTACGAAACTGAAAGTAAACACTAAGTAAAACTGTATAAAAAAGTAAGTGCTGAAAGGAAAGGGGTTGGAAATAAAATCCCAATAGTAATGTACAATAATTGTAAAGCTAGTATAACTGTAGAAATGTAAAAAGAAACTATTGAGTCATCCTCTGGGAATCCCACCTGAAGGGTGGGTATAGATTGCCTCCTCAGCACACCAGGTCTGTCCGTCCGATCCGAGTACATCTCGCCAAGTGGTCCACCACCGGGTACAATCTAGCTCTACAACCCTCTGCATCGATCACTGATGTCTGTCATCTACAACCAACACAACGATGTACGGGCATAAATTGTGCAGGGGTGAGTATAACGATACTCAGTAGGGGACCCCGAGACCCCCGAAGGTCTCCCAGAATCCACAAAGGATAAACCACAGTATAAATATACAATCAAAATGTATCAACCAACCATACATAGTTATATTCCAATACATATACCTAAGATACGTGTCACAGCCTGACCCCAACTCTCGGGCCCAATCACAACCTAGTTCACACATGAAGTAAAGTAAATCTCATCGATGATAATGATTGAAAGACAAGAAACGACTCACACAGGTATACATCTTTAATATAGTGATAAAGATGACCAGATGTAGTCACTGATTCATCTAAGCTGTTGGACCCACATAGGATACAGGACCAGCTAAGCTGTCAGACCCACATAGGATACCTGACTAGCTACTCTGTTGGACCCACATAGGATACATGAACAGAAGTAAGAACCGTCGGACCCACAGAGAATCCCTATATAGTAGTCATCGCTGTCAAACCCACGGAAGATTCCGGTTCAGTAATCATCATTTTCAAACCCACATAGGATTCCAGTACAGTAGTCGTCGCAGCCAGCTCTAGGGTTCCCGCACACAACACGCTCGATTCCAGGAGGGTCCAAACCTTGAGCCAAGTGATGATACATCAACTACCAGGAAGCCATGAGTTGATGTAACCTGTAGTTATGCCTCATCATAAGGAACCCAACATGACAAACGGCGCGTCAATCGGGCGCCTGATCTGACAGTTATTAGCATTTCTGTTCCAGGACCCTGGTTGGATCTACGCTCGTTCCAAACCTGGTAATTTTTCAAATTCGTCCAAAACTCACTTAGAGTATCGCAAAAGAACCACCTCGTCACGTGGGTCCTAGTTCCGTAGACGGCGCGTCGATCGGATGCGCGGTCTAAGAGATAATCGCGTTTAAGCGAAGACGGGTCCGGCCCGTCAAGCCCAGTGGGCTGGCGGGGCGGCCCGACCCGGTTCGGCGGGTCCGACCCGGCTGGGGGTCAGCCCGGCCCAGTGGAGTGCGGCCCACCCACGGACCCAGCCTGACGGGTCTGACCCGGTGGGGCGCAGCCCACCCGCAGACCCGGCCCGTGCTGCGGGCTAGTTTGGTTCCCCCAACGGCGCCAAGCGGTGCCGCCCCTTCTTCTGCCCGACCATCCATAGCCGTACGGTTTTGTCCGGTGCGAGCGGATCACACAACTGGCCGCGATTATCCCCACGTAGCACCAAGCAGTGCCGTGGTCTTCCAGCCCGGCCATCTGGTGGCCTGCCGGTTCGCCCAGCAGAGCGGCCCGCACAATGGTCTGTGGTCTTTTCTACACGATGACTATGGGTTCGCGGTCCTTCAGCTCGACCGGTAGGCAGCCGTCCGGTTCATCCATCCGAGCGGCCCGTGGTTGCGGGCCACGATCTACCTCCATGGGCGTGCCTACGGGCGCTGTGGTCTTCCAGCGGGCCGGCCGGATTGGCCGGCCGGTCATCCCACGGACCAGATCCACGGTGGCCGGTTTAGTTAGCCGCCTCCACACCTCCACCGCGGCACGACGACGTTCGATCCTGCTGTTTTCTACGCGGCATGACGACACCACGCCACCTCCACCGTCGCGGTTCTTCTCCATCGCGGTGCGACAACACCACGCCCTTTCGACTCCGCCTTTGATGTCAACCAAACGAGATTCAATAGAGGGTCGTCAGGCCATGTTTGTTCGGACCGCACCATCCAAGTTAGGTGATATCAATTTTACACTGTCAAACCAAATTAAACATAGAATAATCGAGGATATAATTTTATCCATTTAAAATTAAACAAATCCCCCTACCTCGATTCAAGAACTTTGTTGATGTTGTGGAAGATGGTGTCACGGAATATGGACGTCGTTCCGTCAACATCAGAGGGAGAGTCATTGTCATTGGCGACATTCTTCGCGGGTGGCATCTTCCCTTGATTCCCTGATTGGAAAGGAAGGAGAGACGTTGTTGTTCTTCGGTGGAGACAGCGTTCTTTGTTGGAAGAAAGCTCTTCCAATTTCTCCAAGGCTCCACCAATATTTGAAAGATCTCCAACGATTATGCCAACCCCAAATAAAAGAATAGATTCACTTATTCAAAGTTGGCATAATGTTTTCAAAATTCAAAACTCAAATTAATTAATTAATTGTGGAGTTCAATTAATTAATTAATGTTGTTGGAAAATTAATGAGATAAAGTGGGAGGTGGAGAGTTTAAAAAATAAAAAAGGGAGGTGGAAAGTAGAGGGTTTAACCAACATCAATGGGGGGTTTCAGAAGTTTCAAGGGGGAGTTGAGGGGTTTGTGTTTGTGTGGGCCCCACCACACAATATCCTCCCATGGGAGGTTATGTGGGGTTGTGGGACCCACTTCCAACTTCCCTTTGGTTGATTTAACCAACACCCACATAGAAATATGTGAATCATATTTTTATTTATTTAAATTAGAAATCCCCCGAACATAACTTCCAACCTGTATAAAACGCAACTATGGTAAAGGTCTCCTTTAGTGAATACTGGTGCTACGAGTTCATCTTTGTCCTTGAATTTCAATTCCGAGCATAGCTTCAAAAGATATAAAATCTCGCTCGTATGTCTACTGAACGTACCTGAACAAAAATTTAGAAAATTATTCTAGGCACACCGGGCCTCTGAATCAGGTGCCGTCAGAAACTACAGACTCGTAAAATTCCCGTGTATTTAAGAAAGAAATTTCCACAACATTTCCAGTTCTTTACATTCTCCCCACCTCAGGGATTTACGTCCTTGTATTCTAAAACACACATTAATAAACAAATGGGGGTACTGAGCATGAATCTGAGGATCCCGCTCCCATGTGCTCTCCTGGAGGTTCCCGTGCTTCCAGTGAATGCACACCAGAGGAATCAACCATTATCGTAGGACATGCTCCTCTCGATCCCGGATCTCCATTGGGACCTCTGGGCATGTCGCCCCATCATCGATGTCCATCTCATCATGGTCGATGATGTGGGATGGGTCATGCATGTATCTCCTCAGCTGAGATATATGGAAGACATCGTGCACCCGATGCAACGGAGGTGGAAGGGACAGGCGGTAAGCCACCTCACCTACTTTACTGATGTAGAGATCCAAAGCTGGACGTACATGGGCAATACATTACTTTTGCGGAATACTTAATACATAACAAAAATAGACACCCATGGACCGTAATAGTTTAGTGTCTTTGGAAACTTGGAACATAATCTTCCAATCGTGGTGAAAGATCATCAACATCTCCCATAAAGATCTTGCCCTTTTTTTTTCTTACCTAAAACCTTTATTTATATCCTTGGGAAAAGAAAACATAAAAAGGGTGAGCCCAAATGCTCAGTAAGGGTAAGCATGGGTAAAATAAAACATACCATATATATTTGAACCAAAAAACATGAACATAATGGTTAAACAAAAATAACTTGAGAAAAAACATAAAACATAGAAGTCCGTAAGGCATAGATTATAGAGAAACCTTAAGAATGATAAAATAGCATGGGAATAAAACATGTAATTGTGGAAACCATTAAGCACATGATATGATTTCCATATTAGCCAAGGCATTGCTGCCAAGACCATCTTAGTGGACAAAGTCCCTTTCTGAATCGAGTTCACTCCTCATTCCAGTCCTGTAATACTGAACCAGATTAACTTACCATTCCAGCCATGTCTATCTCATGAGATATAAATCTTTACCCAATGCATTGGAGGGAGATATAGGTCCCACCCATCTCATAATGAAATCATTCTTTCTTGTGCCAAAAAATAAACATACATCATTCAAAATAACCCAATAAATAAAATGGTTTTCATAAACATCATCCCATCATTACACAATCCTTATAAAAGAAATGGATATCATTTCATAATAAGGAAAGTGAAACCATGTAAATCATAGAGACATTATACTCTAAACATACACATATGAAATAATTTCATCTTATATGAAAAATGGTTTTGATAAAACACTTGAAATGAATTCTTGAGAAAAATATCATTTCTTCTTCAAAATCATTTTCTTTTCACAAAATGTCATGCAATTTTAAAAGAAAAAAATTTTGTTGGAAATAGTCATGAATTATTTGGGATGAATCATCATGAAAATAAGGCTTTATAAAACCATAAAAATCCGTTCGTGCCGTATAAGTTAAAACGAACATTCTTCTCATACTTTTGCTGGAAAAGTCAAAAAGTACCTCGTAATAGTAAGATTCCATACATACCATGTAGTAAAAATAAAAAATGGGTAAAAAGGACTTTAAACATACATGATAACACTTTTATAAAACATGGACATGTATGATAGAAATAACCCCAGTAAATACTGACGAATAAGCAATCTCAGATAAAAATGAGATTTGCAAAATTATCCCTTACCTTATGTCCGATATGCTTCGTATGTATCCGAACCTCCTATATAATGATTTAAATAATTTCATTTAATTATTACAGAATCATATTCATTGTTATGGTATCATATATGGTTCACTTGTGACTTTATATTATCCATTCCTTTGTAAATTCCATGTTAAAGAGCGTTTTGGGTAAAATCGTTTCATTTATCGTTCGTGTTTTGACTTTTAATTATTAATATGATTAATTAGATCATTATTACTTAATTCCAGAATATAAAACATGATTTATATATAATATATATTCATAATATACATATATATAATATATTGATAAATGGAAAGAAATTCACCGTTCATGGAGACGGTAGGCCGTACGTACGCATGAACGCTGTTTTCATTTCCTTATTGAGTTGAACGGAATTAAGTAGATGAAAAACATATATATATATATAAATATACATAAATCCAGTAACTTTATAATGTCATATATTTCATTATTATTTCTTATATATACTTTATAATCATTCTTAAATGGTTAACATGGAGAATGAATCTTATCGCGTCGTGGAGACGGTAGTCTGTACGTACGCACGAGCGATGATATCATCCCCATAATTATTGAATTGAATTGGATAGGATGATACAATATATTATAATCCGTATGATGTTATAATAACTATGTATAGTTATTCTTTACACCATTATACCTATCCAAGTAAGGTGGTGTTGGAAAAACAGATTACACCACGACGTGGAGACGGTATTCTGTATGTACGCACGCACGGTGATTTCGTTTTCCATAGGATGTATAGATTGTGAAATAGGGTTGTTTCATAATTATAATTACATATCAGTATATGAGTGGTAGTGATGTTATTACTTCATAATGAAACAACTAAAGAAGAATAAGTAGAAGAAGAAATAAAGTTGAATGAATCGGTAACGGACATTACCTATTCTTTGAAGCGCCTCTTTGAGACCTCCTCTTAGGGCACAAAAAATGGTCTTTGAAGAAAACCAGGACCCCTAGGATGTTTCTAGGAAAGTGGAGAGGAGAAATCGGCAGGGTTTGGCCGAGCTTGAAGGCTCAAAGTGGTGTGTGGAAGAGAGGGAGGAGGTGCCCTTTTATAAGGGAGGAGAGGGAAACCTTTGGAAATCTTAAACATATTAATTTATAATAAATATAAACCCACTTACAATCCTCCAAAAATGACTCATATTAGAATATTAGATGATATAGGGTTGTAATATCATCAACCAATAAAATTTAGACATGTTAGGAAATTATTTTAAACATTATCAACTTGATTTATCCTTACTTAATCAATTTAATTTTATTTGTGGTAATAACATTCTAAATTTTAAATTATAAAAAATAATTAGTTATTTGTTGTGAATGATCTATAATTAGATACTTTATGAAATTTGAGACCATATCAATTTAAATTTATAATTTTTATATATTATTGTGATTTTTAAACAATTTTATAATATGCTATTTTTATAAAATAACAATACTGTCAATTTTGACACTATTCATTTATTTGAATTTAAATAAAATATATATAGAAGATATGTTCGAAATAAAAGAATTAATAGATTCATAAAAGGTCCTATGTATCTAGAAAATTAGTGGAGAATATTAAATAGTTCATATAATGTTTATTTTATTTTTTTTAAAACGATTTATTTGGTTTATCTCTTAATTAAATAATTACTACAACATTTTTGTGTAATTATTTAATATACTTATTTTTTTCGTAAAAATAAAAAATAAAATCCTATAACGAAGATAAATATATTAACTTTCACAATAATTCTTTTACTAGAATTTATCATCTTAAAATCACAACAATTAAATATTTAGATTTATTAAATTATGAAGGTGACAACTTTGGCATCATTTAAGATAAAATAATATAAGTGTCATAATCACTTTTATAAGACTCCAAACGGTTATATGTTTGGTAATTGGATTATTAAGGTGTATATATACACTAAAAATAAGTTTTGGTCAGGTTTTTGGACCTTTTAATGGGTATTGTTATTTCAATAAAAACTATATTACTGCTTTTTTACTTAATAAATAATTTCTGCATCATTAATGTATCACCATTAATGACAATTATTTAATACCTAAAAATTCTAAATAAATTATAATGATGTAGATAATTTTATTATATTTCTGGATACTATTTATTTTCGAAGTTTTATGATGTTTATAACTAAATTAAAATTATTATACTTATAAGACTTAAGAGAGTGACATGTTGTCACTTTCTTTGGTTTTAAAAATAATTAAATTATTTTCATGGTCAAAAGTCCATAAAATGAATCTAATCCGACCCTTAGGTGATATTGGTATACTTTTAGCCATCCAATAGAATTTTTTCATGTGTTAGGTTAATTTTATAATATTTTATTTACCCTTAATTACCCGATATACCTTTAACTATGGTAAATAAAATTTACCGTAGTTACTATTCATAAATCCCAAAAATTAAAAGTAGCCTATTAACATAATTTGGACCCACTGATTCCAAACATGGAGTCCATTTTTTAAAATTCAATACACAAAAGTTGCAGAAATTAAATTAAAATTAATCCCATTGTCGAATGAAAATGGGTTTTTGATTAAAACATTGCAAAAGATTGAATTGATTTAACCTACGAATTCAATGTAAAATCAATGATAATGACATACATTATATTAAATGGTAAGAATATATTCTATATATACTTTAAAACCATTCAATATTATAATTTATCTACATAAGTTATTACGATGAAAAAAGTTGTTTTTAACTAAAATATAGCGTGTTTTTACTATTCATTAAAATATGGAAGTTATCAGAAAAATATCAAAACATTATCCAATGTAAATTTATATATCAAGATTCAAAAGAATAAGTTTATTTTGTAAAATTTAACTTATAAAATTCTCAAAAATTATATTGAAAATGGGTGCGCCATCTAAAGGCGGCAAAACTGCATTTTTTGAAAAAAAAATACTTATTTTACCCGAAAAAATTTATTTTGTTCTCATACAATGTTATAGAAAATGTGTAAGATGAATAATAATGTTATAAAACTCAAAATGTAGTTAATACTATTCATAAAGGCCAGTTTATAATAATATTATAACCATATATCGTTGTTTAGTGAAACCCGGTATTGCGTACTACACACGCTACCGAGGAAGGTCGTGATTACATATAATGAAGTCAAGTTAGGGTTGTGTGTTGTGCAAGACTTCTTTGTTGTTGCGTATAAAAAAATCCAACCATATTTCATTTATACATTGAACATATATATATATACACTCAATGTTGTGTAGAATGACTATAATCAAACGAACTTGAAATTGTGTATAACACGATCCAAGAATTGTGTTGCGTATACTGCAAGCTAATACAGTGTTGCGTATAACACAAGATAATCATGGTGTATCATAAAAAACATGACATCAAGTAAATTAAAAAGAATAAAATCTCGGGGTGTTACATTCTACCCCCCTTAAAATGAATTTCTCCCTCGAAATTCGTCGGGGTTATACATGGTTTACTATTAGAATGTTTCTTTAATAGAAACCCACATCGTAAAAAGGAATACCAAAACTTATCTTTAAAAACTAATGTATGAAACGTAACGGTTACCCAAATTAACTAATCACTGGGTTTCCATGTTGGAGAACATAGGTGAAAATATGGAAATGGAAGAGAAATCTAACCATCATGTTCTGATGGAGAGTGGTAGAGAACATGGATATGAAATAGCCAACAATCACAAATCCATATATTTGTGATGATCTAAGGTAACATCTGATTCATCGAATATAAGAGCACTAGGACAACATTTTCGGTTTTCAATATCATTTTCCTAAAGTTGAAAATTTTGAATTAGAAGAAATACCTACATTATTTAGATATAATCTCACCGTTGTTCGTGCCTTGAACGATTTCCACTTTATCTCTTAAAGAAAGGAAGTTGATTTTTTCATTCGTGAAGTGTTAGCAGATCATGTGATAGAATGATGGGTCATTCCGTCTATCTTAATCAAAAGGTTAACAATAGTTATATACATAAGTCCATCTATCGTATATCATTCCAAAATGGACATATAATTCATCTATCATACCACTTAATAAAATAAAACTAGTTTATACTAACCAGGGACTTTCTGTAGGCCATTGGTAGGCAATAAAGGCATGTCGCACTTCGGTTGTGGGTTCGATTCCCACAGCCTTGTCTGACGCGATGGGTTGTCGCTCATCCTGCAGGTTGTCCTTTTTATAAAACTACATTACTGTAACATCCCATCAATAATATCGAAAAAAAGTTCTATCCTTAAACAATACTAACTTATGTCCAACATAATCCTTTCCAATCTTTAGGCTTATCCAAAATACTGTTGTCCAATCTCATATTATAGTGAAAAAGATTACAAAAGAGTTCATATAACAAGCATGTTAATACCATCGTTGATCCCCATATATCATGAGATATGACTTGTTGGTCACATTCCAAACATTCCAAGGCCTTAATCATGTATTCTTTTGAAAAATGAGTACCCATTGAATCTTAGTGAAAACATGAGTGCTGTCAAAAGTTAACTCTTTTCACATACCAAAACCTCAAACCATGATATAACTATTTCCTTATATCAGTCAAGAGCTCATGAATACTGGCAAACATTTCATTTTCTCCTTATCCCTTCATTATGTGCATATCATCTTTTTTCCAAAAATATCTCAATCACTTTCCATGGTTACCAGTACCATAAAATTATTGAAAACCACAATAGACCAATAAATAAATATTCCAATATTCCGCGATACTATATATAACATTATTTTGGAATCCCATTACATAAACACTTAATCATTCCACCACATCGTTGTCATATTCAACATTTCCAATAGTAATCGCATGTGACTTCCCTTTTTTCCTTTGCCTTAAGTGGTTGCTCATGTCGATCATCACTAACCCTTGGATTAGGGAATTTATTAGCATAATTCCCCATTTCCTTGCACTTGAAGCATTGAAGTGTTGGTGGTACGTTCTCTGCAGTCTTTTCTTTATTCACATCATTAGAAACCCTTTTTCCATTACTTCGACACTCAGGTTCTTGATGACATTCTTTTCCACACTTAAAACATTTTCTAGTCCCTTTAATACAATCTCCACCATACTTCTTTCCACATATTGAGCATAAGGAAACATTCATATTCTTTTCACCATTATTATGAGATTTCTCCTTGAACTACATCTTTCGTTTCTTGTCAAAACTATGAGATGGATAAGTAACACCAACTTCCATTTCTACCTTGATAGCACAACGCACAATTTCTTCATAGATACTGACGTCTCTTATAGCTAATTCCCTTCTAAGATTTGGTTTTAAGACACTGAATAATTGATCAACTTTACTTTCAGGTTGGATGATAAATCCAGATGCATACCTTGCAAGCCTTGTAAAATTTACTTCGTATATACCAACAGATTCATCATCCTTTTGATTTAGTTCAAGAAACTCCTTCTCTATCTTTGTTTGAAGAATATGAGGGATCTACTTATTGAAAAATAAGTTCTTGAACTCATCCCATTCCGTGGTCTCAATTTCATCTCTTGGCCTCATATTCTTGATAAGATTCCACCATTTATCAGCTTCACCTTCCAAACGATATACTTCTAAGATGACTTTATCATGTTCAGAACACTGAAGAACTGAAAATATATTTTCAGTGGTATAGATCCATTTTTCAGCAACAAGTGGATCAGAAGACCCACTGAAAGAAGGTGGACGTTTCCTCATGAAGGACTCAATATAATATTGTTCCCTTTTCTTCTCATTTGAAAGTCCAGAATGATTCATATCTTGTGTAAGTATAGCAATAAGATTTTTCACTCCATCTCCCATAACATTTGTTTGTTCAGGAGGAAAATCATTTCATTTTCCATTTCATTGATCAACACAGTTCCTTCATGTTCCAGCCATCATCTAAAACACAAAAAGAAAGTGCGAGAGGCAAAAATCATGCTAGGGAAAACAACATAATAAAGGGGGAGTACCTTCAATATCTATCATCTTAGGTTTAATTATAAGATCATTACCATAATTCTAGGACTATAACCTATACTTATACTTAACCTTAGGGACATCCCTAGACATACCTTAGAAATATCTCTAGGGATCTCACTAAAGTTATCACATCTGAGTTTCCAAAGGTTGACTAAACCTTTCCTCTGATACCAACTGTAGAGACCCAAAGCTTGACGTACATGGACATTACATTACTTTTGCGGAATACTTAATACATAACAAAAACAGACACACAAGGACCGTAATAGTTTAGTGTATTTGGAAACTTGGAACATTATCTTCTAATCGTGGTGAAAGATCTTCAACATCTCCAATAAAGATCTTCGCCTTTTTTTTCTTACCTAAAACCTTTCTTTATATCCTGGGGAAAAGATAACATAAAAAGGGTGACCTCAAATTCTCAGTAAGGGTAAGCATGGGTAAAATAAAACATACCATATACATTTGAACCTAAAAACATGAACATAATGTTTAAACATCAAAAACTTGAGCAAAGACATAAAACATAGAAGTCCGTAAGGCATAGATTTTAAAGAAACATTAAGAATGATAAAATATCATGGGAATAAAACATGTAATTGTGGAAACCATTAATCACATGATATGATTTCAATATTATCCAAGGAATTGCTGCCAAGACAATCTTAGTGGACAAAGTCCATTTCTGAATAGAGTTCACTCCTCGTTCCAGTCCTATAATACTAAACCGTATTAACTTACCGTTCCAGCCATGCCTATCTCATGAGATATAAATCTTTACCCAATGCATTGGAGGAAGATATAGGTCCCACCCATCTCATAATTAATTCATTCTTACTTATTCCATAAAAAAAACATACATCATTCATAATAACCCAATAAATAAAATGGGTTTCATAAACATCATCCCATCATTACATAATCTATATAAAAGAAATGGATATCATTTCATAATAAGTAAAGTGAAACAATGTAAATCATAGAGACATTATACTTGAAACATACACATATTAAATAATTTCATCTTATATGAAAAATGGTTTTGATAAAACACTTGAAATGAATTCTTGAGGAAAATATCATTTCTTCTTCAAAATAATTTTCTTTTCACAAAATGTCATGAAATTTTAAAGGAAAGAGATTTTGTTGAAAATAGTCACAAAATATTTTGGATGAAGCTTCATGAAAATAAGTCTTCATAAAATCGTAAAAATCCGTTCGTGCCGTATAAGTTAAAAAGAACATTCTTCTTGTACTTTTGCCGAAAAAGTCAAAAAGTACCTCATAATAGTAAGATTCCATACATACCATGTAGTAAAAGTAAAAAATGGGTAAAAAGGACTTTAAACATACATGAAAACACTTTTATAAAACATGGACATGGATGATAGAAATAACACTAGTAAATACTGAAGAATAAGCAATCTCAGATAAAAATGAGATTTGCAAAATTATCCCTTACCTTATGTCTGATATGCTTTGTATGTATCCAAACCTCCAGTATAATGATTTAAATAATGTCATTGACTTATTACATAATCATATTCACTGTTATGATATCATATATGGTTCACATATGACTTTATATTACCCATTCCTTTGTAAATTCCATGTTAAAGAGCGTTTTGGGTAAAATCGTTTCATTTGTCGTTCGTGTTTTGACTTTTAATTATTAATATGATTAATTAGATCATGATTAATTAATTCCAGAATATAAACCATGATTTATATATAATATATATTCAGAATATACATATATATAATATATCTATAAATGGAAATAAATACACCGTTCATGGAGACGGTAGGCCGTACGTACGCATGAACGCTATTTTCGTTTCCTTATTGAGTTGAATGGAATTTAGTAGATGACATACATATATATATATATATAAATAAATCCAGTAACTTTATAATGTCATATATTTCATTATTATTGCTTATATATATACTTTATAATCATTCTTAAATGGTTAGCATGGAGAATGAATCTCATCGCGTCGTGGAGACGGAAGTCCGTACATACGCACGAGCGATGACATCGTTCCCATAATTATTGAATTTCATTGGATAGGATGATACAATATATCATAATCAGTATGATGTTATAATAACTATGTATAGTTATTCTTTACACCATTAAACCCATCCAAGTAAGGTGGTGTTGGAAAAACAGATTACACCACGGCATGGAGACGATATTCCGTATGTACGCACGCGCGGTGATTTCGTTTTCCGTAGGATGGATAGATGGTGAAATAGGGTTGTTTCATAATTATAATAACATATCAGTATATGAGTGATACTGATGTTATTACTTCATAATGAAACAACTAAATATGAAGAAGTAGAAGAAGAAATAAAGTTGAAAGAATCGGTAACGGACATTACCTCTTCTTTGAAGCGCCTCTTTGAGACCTCCTCTTAGGGCAAAAAAATTGGTCTTTGAGGAAGACCAAGACCTCTAGAATTTTTCTAGGGAAGTGGAGAGGAGAAATTGGTAGGGTTTTCCTGATCATGAAGGCTCAAAGTTGTGTGAGTAAGAGAGGGAGGAGGTTCCCTTTTATAAGGGAGGAGAGGGGCACCTTTGGAAATTTTAAAAATATTAATTTATAATAACTTTACACCACTTAAAAACCTCCATAAATGACTCATATTTGAATATTAGATGATATAGGGTTGTAATTTCATCATCCAATAAAATTTAGACATGTTAGGAAATTATTTTAAACATTATCAACTTGATTTATCATTACATAATCAATTTAATTTTATTTGTTGTAATAACATTCTAAATTTTAAATTATAACAAATAATTACTGATTTAGTGTGAATTATCTATAATTGGATAATTTATAAAATTTTAGACCATATAAAGTTAAATTTATAATTTTTATATATTTTTGTATTTTTTAAACAATTTTATAATATGTTATTTTTATAAAATAACAATAGTGTCAATTTTGACACTATTCATTTATTTGAATTTAAATAAAATATATATAGAATATATGTTAAAACTAAAAGCTTTAATAGATTAATAAATGGTAATATTTATATATAAAATTAGTGGAGAACATTAAATAGTTCATATAATATTTATTTTGTTATTTTTAAAACCATTTATTTGGTTTATCTCTTAATAAAACAATTACTACAACATTTTTGTATAATGATTTAATATACGTATTTCTTGCATAAAAATTAAAAATAAAATCCTATAAGGAATATAAATATATTACCTTTCACAAAAATACTTTTACTCGAATTTATATTATTAAAATCACAATATTTAAATTGTTATATTTATTAAATTATGAAGGTGACAACTTTGGCATCATTTAAAATAAAATAATATAAGTGTCATAATCACATTTATAAGACTCCAAACGGTTATATATTAGGTCATTGGATAATTAAAGTGTAGATATACACTACCAATGAGTTTTGGTCAGGTTTGTGGGCCTTTTAATGGGTATTATTATTTCAATAAAAACTATATTACTAATTGTTTACTTAATAAATAATTTCTGCATCGTTAATGTATCACCATTAATGAAAATTATTTAATCCCTAAAAATTCTAAATAAATTATCACGATGTAGATAATTTTATTAGATATCTGGAGAATATTCATGTTCAATGTTTTATGATGTTTATCAATATATTAAAATTATTATACTTATAAGACTTAAGAGAGTGACATGTTGTCACTTTCTTTGGTTTTAATAATAATTAAATTTTTTTCAGGGTCAAAAGTCCATAAAATGAATCTAATCCGACCCTTAGGTGATATGGGTATAATTTGAGCTATCCAATGGAATTTTTTCACGTGTTAGTCTAATTTTATAATATTTTATATACCCATAATTACCCGATTTACCTTTAACTATGGTAAATAAAATTTACCGTAGTTACTATTCATAAATCCCAAAAATAAAAAGTAGCCTATTAACATAATTTGAACCCACTGATTCCAAATATGGAGTCCATTTTCTTAAAATTCAATAAACAAAAATTGCAGAAATTAAATTAAAATTATTCCCATTGTCGAATGAAAACGGGTTTTTGATTAAAACATTGCAAAAGATTGAAGTTATTTAACCTACGAATTCAATATAAAATCAATGATAATGACATAAATTATATTAAATGGTAAAAATATATTCTATTTATACTTTAAAACCATTAAATATTATAATTTATCCACATAAGTTATTACGATGAAAAAATTTGTTTTTAACTAAAATTCATCGTGTTTTTACTATTCATTAAAATATGAAAGTTATTAGAAAAATATCAAAACTTTATCCAATGTAAATTTTTATATCATTATTCAAAAGAATAATTTTATTTTGTAAAATTTACCTTATAAAATTTTCAGAAATTATATTTAAAATGGGTGCACCATCAAAAGGCGGAAAAACTGCATTTTAAAAAAAATACTTATTTTACCCAAAAAAATTTATTTTTTTCTCATACCATGTTCTAGAAAATGTGTAAGATGAATAATGATGTTATAAAATTCAAAATTAAGTTAATAATATTCATAACAGCTAGTTTATAATAATATTATAACCATATATCGTTGTTTAGTGAAACCCGGTATTGCGTACTACACACGCTAGCGAGGAAGGTTGCGATTGCGTATAATGAAAGTCAAGTTAGGGTTGCATGTTGTGAAAGACTCCTTTTTTGTTGCGTATAAAAAAATCCAACCATATTTCATTTATACATTGAACATATATATATATACACTCAATTTTGTGTAGAATGACTATTATCAAAGGAACTTGAAATTGTGTATAACACGATCAAAGAATTGTGTTGCGTATACTGCAAGCTAATATAGTGTTGCGTATAGCACAAGATAATCATGGTGTAGCATAAAACACATGACATCAAATAAATTAAAAAGAATAAAATCTTGGGGTGTTACAAATGAGGACCTAGAATGGTCCAATGAATCACGAAGATAACTTTCCGTCTAGGCCAAATCTCCATAGACCTTGTTGATGTGAGACCCATAAGAAGACGTCGTCGCCATCCTTGAACTCCAGTGATCTCCATCTACTATCAGCATAGGACTTCTGTTTGATCTGTGTAGTCTTCATCTGCTCCTTGATGATATGCACCAACTCCATTGTAGCCTGAACCATCTCTGGTCCTACAAGTGCTGACTCCCCGGGGTCGGTCCAGCATAGTGGCGATTTGCAAGGTCGACCGTACAATGCCTCGTAAGGTGTCATCCTGATGGTGGAGTGGTAGCTATTTTTGTACAAAAACTCCACTAAGGGTAAGTGATTCTCCTAGATACAACCAATGTCATATACACAAGCACAGAGCATGTCCTCGAGTGTGTGGATGGTCCACTCGGTCTGGACATCCGTCTGAGGATGGATGGCGGTGCTCAAGCGAAGCTGCGTCCCAAAAACCTCCTGTATCCCCTTCTAAAGCTGGGAAGTAAGGTCTACATCACGGTCGGAGACAATAGAATATGGTAATCCATGTAAAATCACAATCTTATGCATGTATAGTCGTTCCAAGCTCTCTTCTGAACCCTACTTTATGATCAGTAGAAAGTGGGATGACTTGGTGAGTCGGTCAACGATCACCCGGATAGAGTGGTCTCCTCTGGATGTACGTGGAAGTCCTGTCACGAAATCCACAGATATCCGGTACCACTTACACTCTAGGACCTCTAATGGTTGTACCAAGCCTGCTGGTACCTGGTGCTCCGCCCTTACTTGCTGACAAGTGAGGCATCACGAGACAAACTCTGCTACCGCCTTATTCATACCTGGACACCAGTGCTATCGTCTAAGGTCCTAATACATCTCCACCACTCCTGGATGTACTGCTAGAGGGGAAGTGTGGAAATCCCTCAACACCTCCTCCTATAGTTAAACCGGACCATGGTACGTCCTCTGAAAAGGATGACATGCTCCCCACCTTCAGAAAATCTATCAGGTACCTGCCCTGAGGATATCTGAGCACTTAGCGTCTCACAGTCAATGTCCCCACGCTGTGCCTCCCTGAATAGCTGAAGGAGTGGAGGAGTGACTATGAGAGACTGCAGAAAGGCAGCTCCATCTCTTTCCACAAAGGACATCTACAATGCGGCCAGCTGCTCCGTCGTCTCTCCTAGAAGCTGAATGCCTAATCTCTTACTGAGAGCATCTGCTACAACATTCCCCTTCCAAGTAGTAAAGACTATCATGAAGTCATAGTCCTGGAGGAACTCGATCAATTTCCACTATCTCAGGTTCAGGTCCTTTTGTGATAAGATGTACCTGAGACTCTAGTGGTCAGAATATACTGTAAAACGATCTCCCATCAGATAGTGCTGAACATATTCAAGGCGAAGACCACGGCTGCTAACTCCGGGTCATGGGTAGCGTAGTTCTGTTCATGCTGTCTCAACTTCCATGAACCATATGCGATCCCTTCATTCTCCTGCATCAGGACACACCCGAGTCAGGTCCCTGATGCGTCGCAGTAAACTATGTACCCTATGCCCTCCTCCGGTAGCCTCAAGATGGTCACCCTGGTCAACCTCTGCCTCAGCTCTTGAAAGCTCTTCTGTCATCTATCTGACCACACGAAGGGTTTCCCCTTCTTCGTCAATGCTTAAAGGGGTGCTGTAACTCTGGAGAAGTCTGGCACAAATCTCCGATTGTACCCAACTAGTCCTAGAAAACTCCAAACCTCCGTCACACTCTTAGGTGGCTCCCAAGCAAGTACTTCCTTGATCTTTGCTGGATCCACAGCAACTCCAGCCTCTGAGATGACATGTTCCAGAAAGTGAACCCCTTGAATTCAGTACTAGCACTTCGAGAGCTTACCATAATGCTGGTGCTCTCAGAGTGTATCCAGTACTACCCGCAAATGGTAGGGGTGCTCCTCCTTAGTAGTCGAGTAAATTATTATGTTGTCGATGAATACTACTACTAAACGATCAAGGTAACGCTAGAATATCTTGTTCATGAGACTCAAGAACACTGCTTGTGCATTGGTTATGCCGAATGGCATAACCAAGAACTCGTAGTGGCCATACCAACACCTGAAAGTCATCTTCTTCACATCCTCATCTCGAACTCTGAGTTGGTGATATCCTGACCTGAGGTCTATCTTTGAGAACCATCATTCTCCTTTGAGCTGATCAAAAAAGTCGTCAATCCTCAAGAGTGGGTACTTGTTCTTCATGGTCTCCTGATTCAGGCGACAATAGTCGACACATAGTTGCAAGCGCCCATCCACCTTCTTGGCGAACAAAATCGGGGATTCCCAGGGTGAAACACTAGGTCTGATAAATCCCCTCCCCTACAAGTCCTCCAGCTATACCCGGAGCTCACGAAGCTCAGAAGGAACCATCCGATATGCTGGAGTTGATATCAGTGTTGTCCTGAGGTACATGTCAATGTAGAAGTCTACCTCTCTGTGAAGAGGTAGTCCTGGAACATCATTAGGAAAAACATCCACGTACTGATCTACCACAACAATAAAAATCGGACTCCGCACATCAACCGCTCCGAGGATGATACTAGCTAACTCATGTGTGATCGGCTACCCCCTCCTCTGTGCAAGTCCATCCTGCACTACAATGTATCCCTTCTCATCGGTGAAGGTGAACCTGGTCCCATCCATGGGGATACACCACACTTTTCACCTAATACAATCAATCTGAGCATGAACTGTGGATAACCAGTCCTTACCCAAGATGACGTCGTAAGGCCTCAACGCCGCTATAAGAAGATCCCAGCCAAAGATCTCGCTTCCTATTGTAAGCTCACACTACTGGCACCGGTGTGTAATCTTCGAGTCTTATCTCGTTGGAGTCTCTAGATGTAAGGATTGAGCCAACAAATCTGTCGAAATCACCGAGCTCTGAATGAGGGTAGTGACAATAAAATAATGACTCACACATGTGTCTATATGTATTACAACATGGGTGGAGTAGACAAAGATAAAACCTCGAATCATCTCAGGTGTGGCGTGGTTGTATGCCTTGACTGCCTAGAGCTGAGCCCGCCTCTATCTACCAGCTCCCTATGGTTGGGGTGGACCTCTTGGTGGTGGTGGTGGTAGAGCCTCAAAATGTGCTCCCCCACCCATTGCTCGGCCAGCTCCTCTGCCACATTCGCCTTCTCCCTACGGAGCACCACGGTCGAACCTCTTCCTCTGCCTGATAGGTCCCTCTACTGTATGCTGCTCATCTGCATGGCGGGTCAGGCAGTCACGAGCCATGTGGCCCTACCCGCCGCATGCTTAGCACTACGTGCTCCTCGTATAGCTGGCTCTGTCTCATGTGCCCAGCACAACCGAACCCGTATCCTGGGGTTTCCCACCTGATGGCCTGGTCCGCTTGGACCTCTGTGTCATCTGTCTACTGCCAGATATAGAAGACTTCGATACGTGTCGTCCTGTGGTGGGTCTCGCCGCTGGTGACTGACCAGCGAGAAAACTCTCTACTATAAGGGATCACTCCATCAACCCCACCTGTGTCGGAATTATGAGGGGAATCGTCGAAGCCCTGCTCTCATTCTTGAGTCCCTGTTCGAAGGTCTAGGCCTTGAAGAATGGGTACCGTACCATATCCGTGGAGTAGCGCGAGAGGTCAGTGAACCTCGATGAGTAATGAGCTCTAGTCTTGTTGCCCTACTATAGATAATGTAACTCATGAATCCACACCACACGAAGGGTGGCTGGAACAAACTCTGAGAGAAAGAGACTCTGGAAGTCTTCTGGAGTAATGATGCCTCATCATGCACCTGGAGCATCAGACTCCACCATCTACCTGCTTCTAAATGCAAGAGACTCGTGGCAAGGATCACAATGAGGTCAGATGGTGTCCCTACCAATCTGAAAACTCTCACGACAGCCTCCAACCAATCCTCATCTTCATGTGGGTCCATTTCTCCCCGGAACCTAGGTGTCCTTTGGCGCTGCAACTCATGAAATGCACTCAGGCAGCATGCACTCTCTGCTGCTGGAGCTGGTGGTATTAGTGGCCCAGCAGGTAGTGGTACCGCTGGTACCTCCATTGTGATGGGTCCATGCGCCGAGGTCTCGTCACTCGGTAAGCTACCATCTCGTACGTAACTCAGAACCCTAGATGGCTACCTTCGTGGGGCCATCCTAAAAGAAAAAGGTGTTCCACAGTTAAAATAGTATACCTGGTAAGCTGAGATAAAGTAATCACAAGGAAAACTTTTCAAAGGAAACACACACGCAATTAGTGTTTTCGTGCACTGGGCCAGAGATCAGATGTCAGATTCCTAGTGTGTGGATACGTCGGCCACCGCACCATCACCGGTTTCCTAAATTTATAACCACACCCAAAACAATTAACACTATTTGTTTGAAAAGAATAAAAATCCAGGTTATGTGGTAGAACCAACTAATCTGATACTAATTTTTCACGACTCATCCTCGGGGCTCGTGTTGTGACAACCCCAAACCTGCCTTCCATAGTCCAGGGGCTAGGGACTAGCACCAAAGGCATAATCCCTATAAAAATGGAAGGCATTGCCTTTTAACCTGTAACACACATACAACCTGAACACAAGCATCAGAGTATGTAGATGAAAGTAAACACTAAGTAAAACTGTATACAAAATTAACTGATGAAAGGAAAGGGGCCGGAAATACATGCCCAACAGTAAAGTACACCAACTATAAAGCTAGTAAAACTACAAAAAGGTAAACCCCAACTACTGAGTCATCCTCTGGGAATCCCACATGAAGGGTGGGTATATATGGACTCCTCAGCACCCTAGGTCCGTTCGTCCACTCCGAGTACATCTCGCCAAGTGGTCCACCTCCAGGTAACGTCCATCTCTACAACCCTTTGCCTCGATCAATGCTGTCTGTCGTCTACAACCAACAAAACGATGTGCAGGAATAACCCGTGCAGGGGTGAGTATAACAATACTCAGTAGGGGACCCCAAGACCCGTAAAGGTCACCCAGAATCCACAAAGGATAAACCACAGTAGAAAGATACAATGACTAAGTATCAACCAACCCTACATAGGTATATTCTCATACATATACCTAAGTTACCATTCACAACCCGACTCCAACTCTCATGCCCAATAACAACCCAGTCCAAAAAACAATTAAAGTCAATCACATCGATGGTAATGATTGAAAGACAAGAATCACACCACATAGGTATAAATATTTCTTATAGTGATAGAGATGATCAGATGTAGTCATTGATTCATCTAAGCTGTCAGACCAACACCGGATACAGGACCAACTAAGCTGTCAGACCCACACAGGATACCAGACCAACTACTCTGTCAGACCCACATAGGATACAGGAACGGAAGTCAGAACTGTCGGACCCACATATGATCTCGGTATAGTAGTCATCACTATCGAACCCATGGAGGATTCCAGTTCAGTAATCATCGATGTCGAACCAACATAGGATTCTGGTACAATAGTCATCGTAGCCAGATCTAGGGTTCCCGCACACAACACGCTCGATTCCAGGAGGGTCCACTCCTCGATCCAAGTTACAAAACATCAACTACCATGAAGTCCTAAGTTTATGTAACCTTTAGTTCCATATCCTCATAAGGAACCCAATGAGATAGGCGGCGCGCCAATCGGATGCCCAGTCTGGGAGTTATTACCATTTCCATTCCAGGGGCCCAGTTGGATTTATGCTCGTTTCAAACCCATCCATTTTTAAAAGTTGCCCAAAACTAACCTATATTATCACAAAAGTACCACCTCGTCGTGTGGGTCCCAGTGCCACAGATGGCTCATCGATCAGAGGTGCGGTCTAGAAGATATTCGCGTTTAAGCGAAGATGGGTCCGACCCACCAAGCCCAATGGGCTTGCGGGTCAGCCCGACCTGGTTCTGGTCACCCGGCGGTGCCAAGGGGAACCTCCCCTCCTCTGCCATGCCGGACATAGCCGTCCGGTTCTATCTGGTGCGAGCGCCCCGCACAGTGTGCCGTTGTTCTTCCCACGCGGCGCCAAGCAGCGCCGCGGTCTTCGAGCCTGGCTGGTTCGCCTAGTTGAGCGGCCCACATAGTTGGCCACGGTCTTCTCCGCGTGGTGCCTACGGGCGCCATGGTCCTTCAGCCCGGCCGCCTAGCAGCCGGCTAGTTCCTCTAGATGGGAGGCCCATGGTTGCGGGCTGTGGTCTCCCTCCACGAGATGCCTACGGGCGCCATGGTCTTCCAGCGGGTCGGTCGGATTGGAAAGCCGGTCTTCTCCCCCGAACCAACTCCACGGTGGCCGGTTTAGCCGTCCGCCTCCACACCACCACCACGGCGCGATGGCGCTGCGGTCCTACTTCTCTCTATGCGGTGCGATGGTTCCGCGGCACCTCCATCGTTGCGGTTCTTCTCCGGCGCGGTGCGATGACACTGCGCCCTTTTGGGACTGCCTCCGATGTCAACCAAACGATATTCAATGGAGGGTGATCAGGCCATGATTGTTCGGCCCACGCCCTCCGTGTTAGGTGATATAAATTTACAACCATCAAACAAAAGTAAACATCGAATAATCGAGGATATAATTTTATTCCTTTAAAATTAAACAAATCCCCTACCTCGATTCAAGAACATTTTCGAAGTTGCGGAAGACGTTTTCATGGAAGACGGACGCCGTTCCGTCAATATTGGAGGGAGAGTCGTTGTCGTTAGCGATGTTCTTCATAGGTGGTGTCTTCCCTTTCTTGAACTAATTGGAAAGGAAGGAGACACATCGTCATTCTTCGGTGGAGATGGCGTTCTTCGTTGGAAGAAGGCTCTCCCTATTTCTCCAAGGCACCACCAATACTTCCAAGCTCTCCAATGATTATGCCAACCCCAAATAAAAGAATAGCTTAACTTACTAAAAGTTGTCATAATGTTTTTAAAATTAAAACATTCAAATTAATTAATTAATTTTGGTTCTAAATTAATTAATTAATGGTGTTGGAAAATTAATGAGGGAAAGTGAGAGGTGGAGAGTTTTCAAAATTAAAAAGGGAGGTGGAAAGTGGAGGGTTTAACCCATGTCAATGGGGGGGTTTCAAGAGTTTCAATGGGGAGTTGAGGGGTTTGTGTTCGTGTGGGCCCCACCACACAATATCCTCCCATGGGAGGTTATGTGGGGACTGGGCCCCACTTCGAACTTCCCCTTGGCGGTTTTAACCACCACCCACATAAAAATATGGGAATCATATTTTTATTTATTTAAATTAGAAAACCCCCAAAAATAACTTCCAACCTATATAAAACGCTACTGCGGTAAAGGTCTTATTAAGAGAATACCGGTGCTGTGAGTTCATCGGTGTCCTCAGATTTCACTTTTGAGCACCAGTTCAAAAGATATAAAATCCCACTCATACGTCTTCTGAACATACCCGAACAAAACCTCAGAAAATTATTCTGGGCACACTGGGCCACATAATCAGGTTCCGTCTGAAATGGCGGACTCGTAAAATTCCCTCGTATTTAAGAAAAAAATTTCCACAAGATTTCTGTGTCTTTAAATATAGTGGAACCTACCACAAAACACAATATCACTAATGATTGTAACATCACACTTACATGCAAGTAATCCATCACACAGACACACACACACATATATATAACCTTTGACCCAATGTAAATATCCTCATCTCAAAAAGTGAATATGTACAATTATGATATATATATATATATATTCTAAATGATACGTACAAATGCAAGTCACTTTCAAAAATACAGACTCAACCCCAACTCAAGGAGGTCCGACACACATTATAAAAATACGAGAATCCCAATTATTAGAAAATAGTTAATTAAAAATTCATATCCATAAAATTTAGATGGAAACATAAATATATCTAGTGGAGAACATGATACAATTGATAACTGGGGAATGAATCAACCTCAATGGGGCTAAAGATGAATCTATTAATGAAATACCGAAAACTGGGTAAGGTATTAGATGGGTCATGCATGCCACTTGATGAGAGAGAGAACACAAAAAAATAATTGATGGAAAATTAATAGGAATATGACGAGACTATTCCTTAGCTGATCATGCAATGGATAAGAAGAAGAAACAAGATAGAGGGCTGGCCATGGGAAATGGGTAATTTTTCATGATGCTATAAGGGAGGGGGCTGGGTCCTGATGATTGGAAGTGCAGAAGAGGAAAAAAACCCCCTAGGGTGTTTAATAAAAATAAATATTAATAATAAAAACAATGAAACTAATAATAATAATAATACAAAAATAAAATAATAATAATAATATATTTAATAATAACAATATTATTATTATTAAACACAAATTTTAGGGCTAGGGGAATTAAATGGTTTCCAAATGATTTACTAAAAACAGGCACCAAATGTGCATCTAAAACATCACGACCCAGGTTCCACGCAATAGTCCCTCAACCTAGTCTAGAATATGACCTTATGTGTGTCACCTTTTATGCTAGAGGCTACTGACTACCAATGATTTTATAATATTGATCATGTGATGAGTATAGCCTATTAATTAGAGTGAAACCATATAAGAAATAAATAAACAATTACAAAATAGAATTATACTATATCCGGAATAATATCAATCTCACATGATGAATGAAACTAGAAATACATTTTTCAAACTATACAACATATATTCCATTTTAAAGTAAATTCCATGTATTAATATAAAAAAACCAAAATAAATAATTACACTAATGACCCCCAAAAATTTTCTTGAACTTTTTTGGTTTCCAAAACCATGATCCTACCCAACACTATTCATCTAAAACATGTCCTTTTACCATATCCTATCCTATAACCATGAAATAAATTTAGGTACAAACTTAGAAACCCCAGTATGGTGTCTGTGAAACTCTGTTGGACACCACCAACTGCATATAAAATAATATATAGTTATGTAATAGTGTATTATTTTGTATATAGAATAAAGAAAAAATCATAAATAAATAGTTATAATGTTAGGAACTATTACTTATTTAACCACAAAAACCCATGTTTCTTGTGGACCCCCGTATCATAATAACTTATTCAGACAATGATAAAGTATGAAATACTCCAAAAGTTTGTCATATATCATATTTATATTATTACCCATCTTGAATTCACAAAATTGAAAGACTATGTAACCATTCATTAATTCAAACAACCTAATGACCATGTTACCATTACATAATTCATAGTTGAATGCCCATGTTTCCATTCATACCTAACAAAATTGAATAAAAATGTTCCCATTCATTGATTCACACTTAAATAAGAAAGTTACCATTAATATCTAATAGAATTGAATGACAAGGACACTATTATTTAATTCAAACATGAATTCCCATATAACAATTCATACCACACAGAATAGAATGACTATTTTCCCATTCCTTATTTCACACATGAATGACCACGTTACCATTCATCAACAGAAAATTAATTCAATAATTAATTATCCACATCATTTTCATTACTAATTAAACAATTAGTTAATCATATCAATCTCATTAATAAGTTAACTAATTAATTAATAATCTGAATCTCATTACTAATTAAATAATTATTCATCTCACAATTACCATTAATTAATTCCACAATTAATTATGCACATCAATCCCTCTAATCAAGTCAATAGTTAATTAATCATGAACGAAAAATTAATTAAATTATTAAATATCTAAATTCTAAATCACAATATATTATAATTATTTCATCAATTATTTAACTCAAATAAACTATCTAAATTTATCAAAACTAATTCCACAACTATCTATCTCAAATATATAATGTTAAGTATCCCCAATTTCAAATCTCCCTTAATTATTTAATAACCCATATTAATTAATTCCATGATGAACAAAATATATAAACATAAAATAGTAATTATAAAAATACATACACATAATTACAATCAAGACTACGTGATTTAATTTATAGACCACCAATCTCAATTTGTAGACAATGTGACCAATAGAAGAATCCCCAATTTTGATGGAATAATGATGTAAAACATGATCTAGATCATAATCTCAAAATCATGATAAATAAATCAAGATCTCATATATATAGATATTGATACACAATCTAATATCTAGATAAAAAAATAGATTTAGATCTGACCAAAATAGGAAGGAAAACCCATAAAAATAATTGGAGAAGAAAGAAAGATCATTTGGGGAGAAACCAAATACCTGAAGAGATGTAGATCATTTAGCTAGAGTTTGAATCACCAATAATAGAGTTTGGGATGTCTCGGAATCCATACAAGATGCTCTAAAATTGAGATAAAATGATTATGGTTTGATCTTGGTCATTCATAAGTATTAGACGAGGATTATGGAACTTTTTAAATAATTATAGGTTGATAAACACCTCGTACAAATGTTCTGAGGCTAGGGTCACAAGGTTTCCCCTAATCGTTTTACCTAACAGTCTTCCTATTCTTGGGGGGGGGTGAAATATTTCTTCTTTTAGGGTGCATGGTTTTACAAACCATGCTCCACCTATAAAAAAAATTTAGTCTAGGGATGTATTGATTGTTAGGACATGGTTCACGGTTATGGAAAAATATGCTCCAACCATGCATTAAACTTTTTATATCATGTTTATCAAAATTTCCTCCATAAACAACACATCCTGGAAAAACAAAATTACATAACAGAAGGAAAAAAGAGAACCTATAATTGAGCCCAATATATATCCTAACAGGTTTGGGAACTTACAACCTCCCCGCATTATAATAGCTCATCCTTGAGATGTACTCCAATGTATCATTCCAAGTTAAAAATATTCGTCCATAGATCCCTCATATATACTTCCCTCTCTCTTGTATTCTCATAAACATGGCCATGATTCCATAATACCTGAAATATCACCACAATATTTCCCAACAACTCTCTGACAATGTAATATATCACATGTACAGGTTACTCCTCAAAAGACTCATTTATCCCAAACTCAACATCATCCAAATTAATCACATGAGTAGGGTCTGGGTGACACCATTGAAATTTTTATGTGTAGAAAACATCATGTATAGAATTGTATCTCTGTCGAAGATCTAATTAGTATTACACTAGCCTAGTTTATTTCACAAACTAAAATGATCTAATAAACCTAAGTGATAACTATAAAACCATGAGATTTTATGGCATAGAATCTTTTTAATTTCATTGATTTCTTGTGTTGAGTTCTAAACCATGATTATCTTGCACTATATGCAACACCGTATTATCTTGCAGTATACGCAACATAATTCTTGGCTTGTGTCACACACAGTTTCAAGTTCTTTTAATATAATTAATTTCAAAAAAGACTAATAAAAGATTTTGTTCAATGTACAGAAAACTATGTTTGGATTATGTTATAAGAAACACCAATGGAGTCATTCACTACATGCAATACTGACTTGTCTTGCGTAGCACACAAGAGTGACCTTCCTCGATAGCCTGCATTGTAGGCAATATCGAGTTTCACTAAACAATGATATATTATTAAAATGTTATTATGGAATATAAAATATCAATTATTAATATTGTTAACCAAAATTTTAATTTTACATATCATTAAAATTTATCTTATATATTTTCTAGAACATGATATAAGAACAGAATCAATTTTTCAGATAAAGAAGTATGTTTTAAAAAAATGTTATTTTTTCACCTTTTAATGAAACACTAATATTAAATATAGCTTATGAAACTTTTTTATATTCAATTTGAAAAAATAAAGCCCCCATTTTTTTTCAAAATATAAAAATTAACGTTGGTTGAATTTTTGGTATTTTTATAATAACTTTCATTTTTTTGATGAATAATAAAAATACTAATTTTTATTAATTTAATGTAATTAAATTGTAAAATTATAATTTGGATTATTTTAAAATTTTAATGAGTTAATTTTTATCCTATTAGGTTTTTAAAATTATTTTATTTAGGAATTTATTATAAAAACATTATCCACTTAAAATGGACATTTTTCCGAAAACTGTTTTTTGTGTCATTTTAACGATTTTATTTTAAATTTAATACTATATATTTTATGAAATGAATTATGATAAATGGATTAAAATTTTTATTTAGAAGGAATAAATGTTTTATGTAGGTCTTTTTATTTTTGAAAAATATTAATAGTAACCATGGTAACTTTTGCTACGACGGTAGAGGGTAAATTAGGTAATTTAGTCTAAAAATAAAATTATAAAGATTATAAAATGACAAAAAAATGAATAAATTTTATTTTATGAATTAAATCCATCCATATACATTTGAGGATATAATTTATGTCATTTAATTGACACTTTTACAGGAAAATGACTTAAATAATATTTAAATCATATAAAAAGACAATGTTTTATTTTTGTTGTCTTAAATATCTTATATGAGTTCACATATGAAAAAATAGGTGACATAAACAAATATAAGTTGTAAATTATAACTTCATAAACACATTTCCATAATATAAATTAACTTTTTATGTTTTGGGACCATTTTGGAGAAATCATGGTCTTTATAATATTTTATTTAATGAAAATTTAATGATGTCACAATAAAGTTTTAAAAAATATACATTTTTAAAATAAGTTTATGAAAAAGGTAAATAGAACAATAAATACTCTTTTTAAAGATACAATGATTATATTTATGAGGTTAATTTATTTTTAATTTTTAGGAAATATATAATTACATTAATGTTTTAAATATAGATGCTAAAGAAATTATATAATTGGTAAAAAATTTATTAACTAATTTAAATTAAAATATTAATAACCATTAAAAGGAAAATAAAATTTACCAAATTTTATTTATCGTGTATATATCGACCAAAAGAATCCAATGGTTTAGTTATTGACTATTTGGATCCATATTTAAGAGATTGTGACACTCATATTATTTTATTTCAAGTGGTGTTAATGTTTTCACCTTCATAATCTAATAAATATAACATTTTTATTGGAATATTTTACAATATAGAAATTCTAATAAATTATAATTCTGAAAAATATAATATTTATTTTTTTTATAGTAATTTATTTTTTATTCTTAGGGTACAAAATAAATATATTAAATTACTACACAAAATTGATGTATTAATTATTTCAATAAGGAAAATACCGAATGAATATTATAAAAAATAATGAAATAAATATAATTTGAGATAATTAATTTTTCCCATGAATTTTATAGATGATATTGACCCATTATAAATATGATAAAATATGGTTCCAAAATAAGAGCTTATCCTAATATTTTTAATAATCTATTAATTGAATAGTGTCAAAACTCACACAATTGATATTTGGTAAAATAATGTTTTTTAAATTATATAAAAATCATAAT
Source organism: Viscum album (assembly GCA_963277665.1). NCBI lineage: Eukaryota > Viridiplantae > Streptophyta > Magnoliopsida > Santalales > Viscaceae > Viscum > Viscum album. Next base: position 1,027,745,307 of record OY728159.1, read on the forward strand.
TTTTTTTAACAAAATATATAATAATTATTATATCGTATAATAATATCTTTTTTATTTATTTATTATCCAATTTAAAATAAATAAGTGAATATTTTATCTATTTAATGTTGAGATAATTGTAACCCTAGTTAAAATGAAATAGAACAACTAAGTGTTACACTGAAAAGATAAGGTTTTAAAGTACAAAGAGACTTGTTTAAAATTTACTTTATTAAGATATTAAAGCTCTATCTAATATCATTTTATAAATTGTGTAATTTTTAGGTTTTTATGTGGGTTTTTATTTTATTATAAATTAATATTTTTAAAGTTTCCAAAAGTGCCCCTCAACTCAATTATAAAAGGTCACTTCTTCTCCCAACTCTTCAATTAATTTTTAATCTAAAATCCCTACCATACCCTAAATTTTTACCTTATCAACTTTCCTAACAACATTTTAGAGGTTTTTTTATTCTTAAAAGACCCACTCTAGTGCTCTAATAGAAGATTCAGAGGAAGAATGTAGAAGAAGAGGTAATATCCTCTACCAATTCAATAAAACGTAAATATTTAAATAATTTCTACTCATGAGTTTTTTTGTTATTATATAACAACTATATTATCACTTTTAAATTTATATGTTATTATGAATTTGAAACCACCATATTTCATCTTCTATACATCCTATGAAAAACAAAATCACCACGCATGCGTACGCATGACTTACCGTCTCCATGATGTGCTGTAATATTTTTTTCATTAACAACATACCTGTATGGGTATAATGATGGAAGTAATAACTATATATGAGTATTATAAAATAATATTTATTCTGAAATAATATAAACCATACATTTCATTACGTTCCAACAATTATGGGAACGATATCGTCGGTCATGCGTACGTACGACCTACCGTCTCAAGGATGTGATTAAATTCAATCTAAATAATCTCCAATAAAGCATGATTATATAAAATAATTTAATGAATTAATATGATATATATTATTCTAATATAATTAATTATATAATATATCTATAACCCAATAAGATAAATAAGAAATTATTCTATAAAAACAGCCATAAGAACATAATGCAGTTAATACCTGAATAACTAATAACAAAGAAATGTTAACAACAAACATAAGATAACATAATATAAATGACTATGACTATAGAATAAGTTAATAAAATTATTTAAATAATTATACAGTAGGTTATAATATATAAAAAGTATATCATACCTAAGGTAAAGGATTTTGTGTCTCACATTTATTTCTATCGGACATATGCCTTTTGCAACGTCTAATTATTTTTTGTGATGTTTATGTTACCCATGAATGTATTTATCATTTGTATAAGGAATCCAATGATATTTACATATGAATAAAATTTTCATTATTTTATGAGGAATATGATTTTACTGATTATTAATTAGTGAGAGACAATTTTCAACCTCATTTTTATCTGAGATTGTTTATACGTAATTATTTACTGGGGTTATATTTATGATCATTGTCCATGTTTTTTAAAAATGTTTTCATAAATTTTTTACTATTTTAATATGTATGTTTAAAGTAATTTTTACCCATTTTTTACTTTTATTACGTGGTTTGGAAGTAAACTTTCCTTTTTTAGCATACAATGTACTTTTTTACTTTTCCAGAAAAAGTACAAGAAGAATGTTTTCTTAACATGTATGAAATGAACATTTTTTACACTTTCATAATGACTTATTTCATAAAAGTGTCCCCTATAAGATTAGAATGTTATTTTCCAATAATATGTTTTTCATTTAAAATTGTATTGAATTTTGTGAAAAGATATTGTTTTTGAAAAACAAAGGATATTTTCCTCATGAATTGAGTTGAAGTGTTTTATAAAAATTATTTTCCATCTATGATGATGCTCTTAAATATGGTTATTTTTTTCCTCTATTATTACTATGAATTGATTTTACTAATTATGGAATAATATTTAATTTGGAATATGTTATGATGGAATACTTTATAAGAAACCCATCTCATTTATTGGTTATGCTTTGATGAATGATTTATATTTTTTTTGAACATGTAATAATGATTTCATTATTATAAGGGTGGGACCAATATCTCACTGTAATGCATTGGGTAAAAATTTATATCTCATCAGATAGATATGATGAGAATTGAATGTAAATTTGGTTCAGTAATAAAGGGATTGAACAAAAAGAAAATCTAGTTCAGTAATACATGGATAGAATGACAAGTAACCATAGTTCATTATTTTAATTTTTCCACTATGATGGTATTGGGAAAAATGCCTTTGGCAATATGGAAATCATATTATGCGATTAATTTTTTTCAACAATTCCATCTTTTATGCTAATGATATTTTATCCTGGTTAATGTTAATTTATGAACTATTCCTTACAATCTTCCACGATTTATTTTATTACAAATTATAATAATATTTAAACATTATGTTAATGTTTTTACATTTTAATGCTTATGGTCAGTTTAATTTTCAACATGGTTAATGATAATGTGAATTTTATCTCACCCTTTTTATGATTTATTTTACCCATGATATAAAGTAAAGTTTTATGTAGGAAAAAACGTGGATATATTTGTAAGAGATGTTAAAGATCATTCACCATGTTAGAGGATTATATTCCATGTTTCCAAAGGCACTAATCTAATATGGTTATTGGGTTTCTTCTTATGTCGTTTATTATGTATTCCATAATATTTTTGTAATGTCCATGTACATCTATCATAGGAGGATACAATTGGTATCAGAGTGAATTTTTAGTCGACCATGGGAACTAGGATGTGAAAACTTTAGTTAGATCCCTATATATATTTCTATAGTATGTTTAGGGATGTACCTAAGGATAATTCAAACAATAAGTTAAAATACTTTAAATATAGTAATGATCATGAATAAATAATTATTAAACCTAAGAAGTTAGAGATTGAATGCACCCCTGATTATGTTGTTTTCCTAGTATGATTTTTCCACTCACACTATTATTTTTTTGGGATTTAGAAAAATGATGGAAATTGGAGGGTTCATATTAATGGATAATTTTATGGACAGTGGAATGATATTATTAATTAGAAACCATATTAAGAGGGAGTTGGAAACAACATTATTATTCCTATACGAAATCTCATAAAATGATCAATAATATAATCTTTAGGGAGTTTCTTGACCCAATTAATAAGAGACAAATGGATTTTCATTGTGATGTTCAAGGAAAGAAAGTTTAATTTTCCTCATGTAATTCATGTGGGAAGAGGAATCATGGATAATGTTTGAAATGGACTAGAAGATACTTTTAGTTCCTAAAAGGTGAAAAAATATAGTAATTATAGAGAAAATGGTTTAGTTAGCACAATAGACAAGAATAATGGCACTGCTATGACATCAACAACAGTTAAATGTTTTAAATTTGGAATGTAAAATCATTATAAAAATCAATTCCCTAAGGGAAAATCTCATGAATAGATTAATCACGGTCGTATGAGTAGTATTTATTTTGAAGATGATGAAACAACTACAAATGATATATGATATGAAAGAACTATTGAGGAATAAAATGATGCATCTCGGTCACTAGTTTAATAATAAAATATAATAACTTCATGATTATAATGAATAATGTTGAATAAGTAATTTTATGGTATTATGGATTAAATAAAAATATAAGGATTATTACACTATTTATTTCCTTAGTATGTGATAGTATAAGTATACTGATATCGTTAATAATGAAATGTGATTGAAATATTTTTGGAAATAACATTATATGTGCATAATGATAGAATATGAAGACAATGAGATGTTTGATAGTATTAACAAACTCATGACTAATATTAGTACAAAGTCATATAATTGGTTGAGTAAATATAATTTTTATTTATTGGTGCATGAAAAGAGTTACTTTTAACATAATGCATGTTTTCATTAAGGTTGTCTGGTAATTAATAGTATTATCATTTTTCAAGAGAATACATGATTATGGTATTCAAATGTTTGTAATATGACGAAAATTAACATTCTTATGAGATATGGTGGATAGATGTTATGTTAATATAGTTCACATGTTTTTGAATGTTTCATATTTTCTGATTTTGGAAGGGTTGTAATGTTATCCATTTATGGATAGTATAAGTGATATTTTAGTTGATGTTTGTTAGATTAATGTATTGTCTCACTATAGGTGGACTTATGCATATTTGATAACATGTTATAACCTCTTTGTTGAGATAGATATAATGAACTATAATTCTATCACATGATCTTCTAACACTTCAAGAGTGGAAAATTAAACATTATTTCATTAAATAAGAGATAAAGTAGATTTTTTTAGGTAATAAGAAACAATGAGATTGTAATAAAATAATGTAAATATTTAATCCCATAAAAAAATTCATCAAAATTAGGAAAATGAATTTGAATTTTTTTTTTATCCTAGTACCTTATTATCCAATTAATCAGATGGTTCGATAAATAATCCATTCTTTATTGATTTCTAGAAGTTAACTTTTTCTAAACCTAATTCTCTATCACAATACAACAGAACTTTATGGTTAGTTTTCTTTTATATATTCATCTTTTCACATACCAACTTTGTTCTCCTATGAGGTAACACAGTGATGATTTATTTTTTGTAACTGTTATGTATTTAACATTGATTTTTAATGAATTTTTATTATTCCTTTATATGATGTTGGTTTCCATGAAAGAAAATATCAAGTTGTAAACTGTTTATAACCCCAACGAATTGTGAGGGTGAAATCCATTTTAAGGGGGTATAATGTAACACCTTCAAATTTTATGAGATATATTATTATTAATTTCATTTATTTCTTATGTTTTATGCTACACCAACATTATCTTGCGATATATGCAACACTTTATTAGATTGCAGTATACACAACACTAATCATGGCTTGTGCTTTGAACAATTCTAATTTGTTTTGGTAGAATTTGTTTCCTGAAATTATAAGAATGCATTTTTTTTAATGTATAATAGAACTATGTTTGGATTATGTTATATTAATCACTAAAGGAATCATTCACTACATGCAACATTGACATGACTTGTGTTAGACCCAATAGAGACCATTCTCGATAGGTTCTATTGTATGCAACACCAAGTTTCACTAAACAATGATATAATATTAAAATATTATTATGGGGTATAAAATATATATTATGAATACTTTTAACCACATTTTTTATTTTGTATAACATTAAAATTTATCTTATATGTTTTCTAGAACATGAGATATAAACAAAATCATTTTTTAAGATGAATAAAGTACTTCAAAAAAGGTTTTTTGCCACATTTTTATGGTACATAAATATTAAATATATATTTTTAAATTTTTTATATTCAATTTTACAAAAAAAACTTATTATTTTAGTGAATAATATAAAAATTCACTTTGGTCGATTTTTTGGTATTTTTCTGATAATTTTCATTTTTTAGGAATAGTAAAACTACTAATTTTGATATTTTAAAGACATTAAATAGTAAAATTATATTCTCGATTATTTTTAAATTTTAATTAGATTATTTTTATCCAATTATGGTTTTTGAAAATGATTTTATAAATGAATTTATTACAAAAACATTTTCCATTTTAAAAGGGGCATTTTTCCAAAAACTACTTTTCGTGACATTTTAATTGTTTTATTTTAATTATATTTCTGTTTCTTCTATGTATTTAATTATGGTAAATAGTTGTAAAATTTTTATTAATATGGTACAAATTTGGTATGTTTTTCCCTTTAATTTCACATCTATATGAATAGTAAGCATGGTAAAATTTGTCTCCACGGTAAAGGGTAAATTTGGCAATTTAAGATAAAAATAAATTTATAATTACTATAAAATGACACAAACAAATGAAAAAAATTTATTTGATCAATTAAAATCTCCATTTAACATTTTAGGATCGTAATTTTGTCATTTAATGGACACTTTTCCCAGAAATTAGCTTAAATAATATTTAAATGACTAAAAGACAAAAATTGTCATTTTCATTGTCATTAATTTCTTTTATGAGTTCACATATTTACAAATTGGTAATATCAACCAATGTAAAAGGAAAATAGTAACTTAAAAAACAAATTGCTATAATATTAATTTAATTTTGACGTTTTTGGTCCATTTGGGATATATTATGGAATTTATAATATTTTATTTAATGAAAATTTAAGGATTTCACATTTATGTTTTAAATAATACATCAATTTTAAAATAAGGTTATAAAAAAGTAAAATTCTATGATATATACTCATTTTATTTATAAAATGTTTATATTTATCATTGAAATTTATTTTTAATTTTTAAGAATGAAATAATTTTCTTAATGTTCTATATATGGATGATGCAGAAATTATTCAATTGATCAAAAATCAATAAACTAATTTTTATTAGGATTCTAATATCCATTAAAAGGAAAACAAAATTATATTTATTTATTATATATCAACCAAAATCATGTAAGGGTCTAGTTAGATACCATTTGTATAGTTATAGAAGATATTGTGACACTTATATAATTTTATTTCAAGTGGTGTTAAAGTTTTCACATTCAGAATCTAATAAATATTTTCTTTTAAATGTAATATTTTCTAAAGTAATAATTATAATAAAAGTAGTTTCATGAAATATATTAAATATATCTTCATAATACAATTTTATTTTTAAAATTATTGTAATAAATAAGTATATTAAATAATTACCCAAAATTGATGTAGTAATTATTTTATTAATGGAAATATCGAATAAATGTTAATAAAAATAATGAAATAAATATAATTTGGGATAATTAATGCATCCAATGAATTTTATAGATTATATTTATACCTTATTAATATTATAAAATATTTTTTTCTAGGATAACATCTTCTCTTGATACTTTTAAAATTTCATGAAATGAATAGTGACAAAATTGACCTAATTTATATTTTGTAAAAATAATATTTTATTAAATTATTTAAAAATCATAAAACATTTTTAAAAAATGTATAATAATTATTATATGTTCTATTATGTTATAAATTATTTATTTATGATCAATTGGACCTCAAATAATTAAATATTTTACCATTTTAATATTTAGATATTTGTAAACAGAGTTAAAATGAAATTCAATAACTAAGTATTAAATTGAAAATATAAGGTTTGAATGGATAGTGAAACGTATCTAAAATTTACTATTTTTTGATTTTACATCCCTATATAATTTCATATTATAAATTTGGATATTTATGATGTTATTAATTAGGGTTATATTTTATTATAAATTAATATTTTTTAGTTTTCCAAAAGTGCCCTCACCTCAATTATAAAAGGGTACTTCCTCCGTCAACTATTTACTTAATTTTGAGCCTTCACGATCTCCCATACCCTACCCATTTGTCTACTTAAAATCCATAGAAAAACATTAGAGGTTCTAATCTTCTTAAAAGGCCTACTATAGTTATCTACGAGGATATTCAGAGGGAGAACGTAGAAGAAGAAGTAATATTCTCTACCTATTATTTCAATATTTTTTCTTATTCTACATCCTATTCATGATTTTTTTCATTATTTCATAATAACTAAAAAATCACTTGAATACTGATACGTTTTTATTAATATTAATAAAAAATATTTCATCTTTTATAAATATTATGATAAATTAAATCACCACGTGTGCGTACTTACGACATACCGTCTCCACACTGTGGTGTAATATGTTTTTCATTGACATCATACCTGGGCAGGTATAATTATGGAAGTAATAACTATATCATATTATTATATATTTATATTTATTCATAAATATTATACAACATTTATGTCAGTACCGTTCAATAATTACTGGAATAATATCACCGCTCATGAATACGTTCGGCCTACCATCTCAATGATGCGATGTAATTCATTCTACTTGATCTCCATTAAATCATGATTATATAAATGTGTTGAATGAATAAATATGATATATAGTATGATAATATAATTTTTTATATGATATAACAATATCCAAATAATAGAAATAGGAACATATTCAATGAAACACGCAGAAGAACACAAAGTAGTTAATACCGAAATAACAAGTAACAATGAAATGTTACTAACAAATATATGAGAATATAATTTAAATTTCTATGATTCTAGAATAATTTTATAATAGTATTTAAATCATTATAAAAGATTTTTAGATACATACGAATCATATCAGACCTATGGTAAGGGTTTACTTTGTCTCACTTTTATTTCTCTAGGGCATATGCCTTATAAGATGTCTAATTATTTGGTATGATGTTTTTGATAACCATGAATGTTATTATTATTATTTTTCTGAAATAAATGATATTTAAAATAGAATATAATTTTTTTAATTTTATTTGTCATATTATTTGACTGATTATTAATTGGTCAGGGATAATTTTTTAACCTCATTTTCATCCGAGATTGTTTATACGTAAGTATTTACTGGGGGTATGTTTATCATTCATGTCCATGTTTTCCAATTTTTTTCATAAAATATTTATTATTATTACATGTTTTATTAATGTCATTTTTACCCATTATTGATGTTTACAACATGGTTTAGACGAAACATTTATTTTTTTTCCATAAAAGGAACTTTTTGACTTTTCCAAAAAAGTACAAGAAGAATGTTTTTTAACTTGTATGACATGAACAGACTAATACTATTTCATAATGCTATATTTCCATGAAGCATACCCTAAAATCATATAATGTAATTTTTACATAAAATATTTCTTTTAAAATATCTTTTCATTTTGAGAATAGAAATTGTTTTTGAATAAGAAAGGTTATTTTCCTCAAGATTTGAGTTCAAGTGTTTTATTAAAATTATTTTCCATATAAGATGGTAATCTTATATAGGGTTATGTTTCTGTAGAGACCCGTATCTTGACGTACATTTACATTACATTACTTTTGCGGAATACTTAGTACATAACAAAAACACACACACAAGGATCGTAATAGTTTAGTGTCTTTGGAAACTCGGAACGTAATCTTCTAATCCTGGTGAAAGATCTTCAAAATCTCCCACAAAGATCTTCCTTTTTTTACCTAAAACCTTTCTTTATATCCTGGGGAAAAGAGAACATAAAAGGGTGAGCTCAAATGCTCAGTAAGGGTAAACAAAAGAAATATCAATCACATAATTTTCATAAGAACATAACATTTTTGGAAATCTTAACCTGCAAAAGAGAGCATAATTTCATAACATGGGATAAATCATAGTAGTGAAAATGAAACCCTTACTTAAAACATTACTCATTGTGGAATACACAAATAATCATAGAGAATCATTTCTTGTTAGTCAAGACTCATTGCCAAGACTATCTTAGTGGACAAAGTCCCTTTCTGAATCGAGTAATCCTCGTTTCAGTCCTGTTTCACTGAACCGGTATAACCTACCATTCCAGCCATGTCTATCTCATGAGATATGAAATCTTTACCCAATGCATTGGAGGGAGATATAGGTCCCACCCATCTTATAATGAATCCTTTCTTATGTGTACCACAAAATCATAAATCATACATCATTTCTTAACCCATGTAATAAAAATGGGATTCTTAAACAACATGACATCATAAAACCATTCTTATAAGATAAAGGAATTCATAAACATAATTCCATCACAACATAGTCAAATCAATGTAAAAATATGGATAGAAACAGAACCCTTTATTATCTTAGATGGAAAATAATTTTGATAAAACACTTGAAATGAATTCTTGAGGAAAATATCCTTTCTTCTTCAAAATCAATTTCTTTTCACAAAACATCATGCAATTTTAAAAGAAAGAGATTTTATTGAAAATAGTCATGAAATCTTTTAGAGGAATCTTCATGAAAATAAGGCTTTATAAAACAGTATAAATCCGTTCGTGCCGTATAAGTTAAAAAAAACATTCTTCGTACTTTTGTCGGAAAAGTCAAAAAGTACCTCGTACGACAAAAGATTCCTTTCAAACAAAAAACTCACCGAAGGGTGAAAATGGTTTTAAAAAAAATTGTAGGTGGATGGAAATAATATTACATTTTGATGAAACATGGATGTGGATGATAAAATACACCCCAGTAAATACTTACGAATAAACAATCTCGGATAAAAATGAGATTGTGATATTTCCCTTACCTTAGGTCCGAATTGCTTTGTAAGTGTCCGAACCTCCTGTATAATGATTTAAATCATGTTATTGACTTATTACAGAATCATATTCATTGTTATGATATCATATATGGTTCACTTATGACATTATATTACCCGTTCTTTTGTAAACTCCATGTTAAAGAAGCGTTTTGGGTAAAATCGTTTCATTTATCGTAGGTGTTTTGACTTGTTGTTCTTGACATCATTATTACATATATCATGATTTACTTACTTCCAGAATATAAAATATGATTTATATATCATATATATTCAGTATATATATATATAATAGGTAGATAAATAAAATGAAAAACACCGTTCATGGAGACGGTAGTCCGTACGTACGCATGAACGCTGTTTTCCTTTCCTTATTGTCTTGAAATGGAAGTAAGTAGATGACATACATATGTATATATATACATAAATCCAGTAGCTTTATAATGTCATATATTTCATTATTATTTCTTATATATACATTATAATCATTCTTAAATGGTTAACATGGAGAATGAATCTCATCGCGTCGTGGAGACGGTAGTCCGTACGTACGCACGAGCGATGATATCATTTCTATAAATATTGAATTGAATTGGAGTGGATAATACAATATATCAGAATCAATATGATGTTGTAATAACTATGTATAGTTATTCTTTACACCATTATACCCATCCATGTAAGGTGGTGGTGGAAAATAGATTACACCACGGCGTGGAGACGGTATTCCGTACGTACGCACGCGCGGTGATTTCTTTTTCCGTAGGATGGATAGATGATGAAATAGGGTTGTTTCATACTTATAATAACATATCAGTATATTATTGATACTGATGTTATTACTTCATAATGAAACAACCTAAGAAGAAGAAGTGGAAGAAGAAATAAAGATGAAAGAATTGGTAACGGTAATTACCTCTTCTTTGAAGTGCCTCTTTGAGACCTCCTCTTAGGGCACTAAAATTGGTCTTTGAGGAAGACCAGAACCTCTAGGATGTTTCTAGGGAAGTGGAGAAGAGATTTAGGCAGGGGTTGGCCGAGCTTGAGTGCTCAAATTGGTGTGAGGAGGAGGGGGAGGAGGTGTCCTTTTATAAGGGAGGAGAGGGGCACCTTAGGAATACCTCAAAATATTATTTTATATTAAAGTCAAAATCGGTTTATAATGGTTCCAAAGGGTATTATTTCGAAGCTAAAGTGGGGATGGGTCGAAATCCTATCAACCAATAGGATTTAGACAAGTTTAGGGTATTATTTTAACCTTATCAATTAGATTTAACTCTAAGTTAATTAATTTAACTTTTACCGTGTCTTTTTGTTTTCTTTCACTATATGGTTAATACACTTACTATAACATGCCAAACGAACCCCAAATTGTTTATTATTAATATATATATCCTTATCTAAGTCATTTGTCCGAACCTTAGATTTTTAGGAATAAAATATCAATTAATAATATAATATTTGATTTAAAAACTATTTTGTGTCAATTTTGACACTATTTGATATATGATTTTTGTGAAAGTCATAACAGAATTATATGTTCGAACCAAGTTGATTAAATCAATACTAATATATCATAGTAACCTAGAAAATTAGTTTAATTCATAAAAAGTCTTAAATTACATTTATTTTGGTATTTATATTATCAATTATGTCAATATTTCATTAATAAGATAATTACTGCATCATCTTTGTGTCATAAATAAATTATATTATTTGATGTCTAAAAATTACAAATAAAATACCATCATGTAGGAAATCTTTTTAGCTTTCTAATGAATATTTATAGTCGAATTTATCTTATGTATAACCCCATATTAAAAATTATTTACTTATTAAACATTGATTTTATCTATTTTAACCCTTCTTTAAATAAATTAATAATAAATGTCCTAATCTAATCCAAGTGGGCCTAAATGGTCATATTTTATTCCTAAGTTTGTTTTTGGTCGAATTACACTTGTCCAATAGAATTAGGACATGTGTTAGGGTAATATTAATATCATATTTACCCTTAGTTACCCTATTTACTATTAACCGTGGTAAAAAAAGTAAAAAGTTACTATTCACCAAAAATTATTTTCATCTCATTGAACCACATTTTAGTCCTTGATATTAACCGTGTCTCTCGGATTTTTGAAATTCCATTCACAGAAGCGGTAAAATTAAGTTTTATGCAAAAATTCAGTTTTTATCCTACCACTTAGTGGTTTCACTATTCATCAAAAATTGATGTTTTTCAGAACAATGCCAAAATTTCATCCCAAGCTATATTTCATATTCCGAATTCAAAAATGAAGTCTATTTTACCAAATTCATAACATAAAAGTTGCATTAATTAATTTTATAATTAAATCCCGCTGTTAAAACAAATAGCGTGTTTTTAAGAAACAATATCTATCAAAAGATTGACACTTGTTTATGTCTAGTTTAAATGTGAAATTACATCCAATGACCAACATTGTATTAAATTGTAAAAATATATTCTAAATATACTTTAAAACCACTCAAATTAATGATTTTTCACTATTAATTATTTCGATTAAAAAAAGTTGTTTTTAATTATAATTTAGTAATTTTCACTATTCATCAGAATATGAAAGTTATCCGAAAAGTACCAAAATTTCACCTTAGGCTATATTCGATACTCCGAATCCAAAAATAAAGTTCATTTTGAAAAATAAGATTTACTGGATTTCAAAAAGTGGTTATTACTATTCATAACGGCTAGTTTTAATAATATTTTTATAGCATATCGTTGTTTAGTGAAACTCGGTATTGCGTACTACACACGCTATCGAGGAAGGTCGCGATTGCGTGTAATGCAAGAAAAGTCAAGGATGTGTGTTGTGCAAGCTCCTTTTGGTGTAGCGTACAACACAAGACATTAATAAAATTAAAAAGAATATTTTTTTTATAAAATCTTGGGCTGTTACATTCTACCCCCCTTAAAATGAATTTCGCCCTCGAAATTCGTCGGGGTTATAAATGGTTTACTATTTTAAAGTTTCTTTAATAGAAACCCACATAGTAAAAGGGAATACCAAAACATGGCTTTAAAAACTAAAGTATGAAATGTAACGATTACCCAAATAAACTAATCACTGGGTTTCCACATAGGTGAAAATATGGATATGGAAGAGAAATCTAAGCATCATGTTCTGATGGAGAGTGGTAGAGAACATGGCTATGGAAAAGCCAGTAATCACAAATCCATAGATTTGTGATGATATAAGGTACCATCTGATTCATCAGGTATAAGAGAACTAGGACAACATTTTTGGTTTTCAAGATCATTTCCCTAAAGTTAAAGAATTTGAATTAGAATAAATACTTACTTTATTTTGGTACAATATCACTGTTGTTCGTGCCTTTAACAATTTCCACTTCATCTCTTAAATAAATGAACTTGAATTTGTTATTCGTGAAGTGTTAGCAGATCATGTGATAGAATGACGGGTCATTCCATCTGTTTCAAACAAAAGGTTAGCAAAATTATATACATAAGTCGATCTATAGTGAGATTAATCACATATGGACTTATACTTCATATATCATACTGCTTAATATAATAAAACTAGTTTCTACTAAACAGGGACTTCCTTTAGGCTAGTGGTAGGCGATAAAGGCCAGTCGCACTTCGGTTGTGGGTTCGATTCCTACAGCCTTGTCCGAAGCGATGGGCTGTCACCCGTCCTGTAGGTTGTCCCTTTTTCTAAAACTACGTTACTATAACATCCCATCAATAATATCGAAAATCTTCTATCCTTAAACAATACTAACTTATGTCCAACATAATCCAGTCTAATCTTTAGGCTTATACATAATACTGCAGTCCACTCTCATAATATAGTGACATCGATTACCAGAGATTTAATACTGTCGTTGATCCCCACATATCATAAGATATGTCTTGTTGGTCACATTCCAAACATTCAAAGTCCTTAATCGTGTATTCTCTTGAATACCTTAGTGAAAACATGAGTGCAGTTAAAAGTTAACACTTTCCACATACCAAAATCCTCAAAATTCTATATACTCAAACCATGATATCACTTAGTCCTTATATCAATCATGAGCTCATGAATACTGTTAAACAATTAATTTTCTCATTTTCCCTTCATTATGCGCATAATATCTCAATCACTTTGAATACCACATTAGACCAAATACATAAATATTCCAATACTCCATGATAAAACATTATTTTGGAATCCCATTACATAAACACTTAATCATTCCACCACATCATTGTCATATTCAACATCGCCAATAGTGATCGCATGTGACTTCCCTTTGTCCTTTTCCTTAAGTGGTTGCTCATGTTGATCATCACTAACCCTTGGATTAGGGCAATTATTAGCATAATGCCCCATTTCTTTGCACTTGAAGCATTGAAGTGTTGGTAGTGCGTTCTCTGCAGTGTTTGCTTTATTCACATCATTAGAAAACCTTTTTCCATTACTTCGACACTCAGCTGCTCGATGACCTTCTTTTCCACACTTAAAACATTTTCTAGTCCCTTTAAGACAATCTCCACCATGCTTCTTTCCACACTTTGTGCATAAGGAAACATTCATCTTCTTTTCACCATTATTCTGGGATTTCTCCTTGAACTCCATCTTTCGTTTCTTGTCAAAACCATGAGATGGATATGTAACACCAACTTCCATTTCTACCTTGATAGCACAACGCACAATTTCTTCATAGCTACTGAAGTCTCTTATAGCTAATGCCCTTCGAAGACTTGGTTTTAAGCCACTGAAAAATCGATCAACTTTACTTTCAGGTTGGATGATAATTCCAGAAGCATACCTTGCAAGTCTTGTAAAATTTGCTTCATAGGTACCAACAGATTCATCATCCCTTTGCTTCAGTTAAAGAAACTCTTTCTCCATCTTTGTTCGAAGAATACGAGGGAAGTACTTACTTAAAAACAAGTTCTTGAACTCGTCCCATTCCATGGACTCAATTTCATCTCTTGGCCTCGTATTCTTGATAAGATTCCACCATTGATCAGCATCACCTTCCAAACGATATACTGCTAAGATGACTTTATCATGTTCAGAACATTGAAGAACTGAAAATATCTTTTCAGTAGTACTAATCCATTGTTCAGCAACTAATGGATCAGTAGACCCACTGAAAGAAGGTGGACGTTGCCTCATGAAGGACTCAATAGAATATTGTTCCCTTCTCTGCTCATTTGGAAGTCCAGAATGATTCATAGCTTGTGTAAGTATAGCAATAAGATTTTTCACTCCATCTCCCATAACATTTGTTTGTTCAGGAGGGCAATCATTGCATTGTCCATTGCATTGATCAACACGGTTCCTTCGGGTTCCAGCCATCGTCTAAAACCCATAAAGAATAGTGTGAGAGGCAAAAATCATGCTAGGGAAAACAACATAATAAAGGGGGAGTACCTTCAATATCCAACATCTTAGGTTTAATTCTATGATCGTTAGCGTAATTCTATTACTATAACCTATACGTATACTTAACCCTAGAGACATCCCTAGACATACCTTAGAAATATCTCTAGGGATCTCACTAACGTTTTCGCATCCTAGTTTCCAAAGGTTGACTAAACCTTTCCTCTGATACCAACTGTAGAGACCCGTATCTTGACGTACATTAAAATTACATTACTTTTGCGGAATACTTAGTACATAACAAAAACACACACACAAGGATCATAATAGTTTAGTGTCTTTGGAAACTCGGAACGTAATCTTCTAATCCTGGTGAAAGATCTTCAAAATCTCCCACAAAGATCTTCCTTTTTTTTTTAACCTAAAACCTTTCTTTATATCCTGGGGAAAAGAAAACATAAAAGGGTGAGCTCAAATGCTCAGTAAGGGTAAACAAAAGAAATATCAATCACATAATTTTCATAAGAACATAACATTTTTGGAAATCTTAACCTGCAAAAGAGAGCATAATTTCATAACATGGGATAAATCATAGTAGTGAAAATGAAACCCTTACTTAAAACATTACTCATTGTGGGATACACACATAATCATAGAGAATCATTTCTTGTTAGTCAAGACTCATTGCCAAGACTATCTTAGTGGACAAAGTCCCTTTCTGAATCGAGTAATCCTCGTTTCAGTCATGTTTCACTGAACCGGTATAACCTACCATTCCAGCCATGTCTATCTCATGAGATATGAAATCTTTACCCAATGCATTGGAGGGAGATATAGGTCCCACCCATCTTATAATGAATCCTTTCTTATGTGTGCCACAAAATCATAAATCATACATCATTTCATAACCCATGTAATAAAAATGGGATTCTTAAACAACATGACATCATAAAACCATTCTTATAAGATAAAGGAATTCATAAACATAATTCCATCACAACATAGTCAAATCAATGTAAAAATATGGATAGAAACATAACCCTTTATTATCTTAGATGGAAAATAATTTTGATAAAACACTTGAAATGAATTCTTGAGGAAAATATCCTTTCTTCTTCAAAATCAATTTCTTTTCACAAAACATCATGCAATTTTAAAAGAAAGAGATTTTATTGAAAATAGTCATGAAATCTTTTAGAGGAATCTTCATGAAAATAAGGCTTTATAAAACAGTATAAATCCGTTCGTGCCGTATAAGTTAAAAAAAACATTCTTCGTACTTTTTGTCGGAAAAGTCAAAAGGTACCTCGTACGACAAAAGATTCCTTTCATACAAAAAACTCACCGAAGGGTGAAACTGGTTTAAAAAAAAATTGTAGGTGGATGGAAATAATATTACATTTTGATGAAACATGGATTTGGATGATAAAATACACCCCAGTAAATACTTACGAATAAACAATCTCGGATAAAAATGAGATTGTGATATTTCCCTTACCTTAGGTCCGAATTGCTTTGTAAGTGTCCGAACCTCCTGTATAATGATTTAAATCATGTTATTGACTTATTACAGAATCATATTCATTGTTATGATATCATATATGGTTCACTTATGACATTATATTACCCGTTCTTTTGTAAACTCCATGTTAAAGAAGCGTTTTGGGTAAAATCGTTTCATTTATCGTAGGTGTTTTGAATTGTTGTTCTTGACATCATTATTACTTATATCATGATTTACTTACTTCCAGAATATAAAATATGATTTATATATCATATATATTCAGTATATATATATATATATATAATAGGTAGATAAATAAAATGAAAAACACCGTTCATGGAGACGGTAGTCCGTACGTACGCATGAACGCTGTTTTCCTTTCCTTATTGTCTTCAAATGGAAGTAAGTAGATGACATACATATGTATATATATACATAAATCCAGTAGCTTTATAATGTCATATATTTCATTATTATTTCTTATATATACATTATAATCATTCTTAAATGGTTAACATGGAGAATGAATCTCATCGCGTCGTGGAGACGGTAGTCCGTACGTACGCACGAGCGATGATATCATTTCTATAAATATTGAATTGAATTGGAGTGGATTATACAATATATCAGAATAAATATGATGTTGTAATAACTATGTATAGTTATTCTTTACACCATTATACCCATCCATGTAAGGTGGTGGTGGAAAATAGATTACACCACGGCGTGGAGACGGTATTCCGTACGTACGCACGCGCGGTGATTTCTTTTTCCGTAGGATGGATAGATGGTGAAATAGGGTTGTTTCATACTTATAATAACATATCAGTATATGATTGATACTGATGTTATTACTTCATAATGAAACAACCTAAGAAGAATAAGTGTAAGAAGAAATAAAGATGAAAGAATTGGTAACGGTAATTACCTCTTCTTTGAAGTGCCACTTTGAGACCTCCTCTTAGGGCACTAAAATTGGTCTTTGAGGAAGACCAGAACCTCTAGGATGTTGCTAGGGAAGTGGAGAAGAGATTTTGGCAGGGGTTGGCCGAGCTTGAGTGCTCAAATTGGTGTGAGGAGGAGGGGGAGGAGGTGTCCTTTTATAAGGGAGGAGAGGGGCACCTTAGGAATACCTCAAAATATTATTTTATATTAAAGTCAAAATCGGTTTATAATGGTTCCAAAGGGTATTATTTCGAAGCTAAAGTGGGGATGGGTCGAAATACTATCAACCAATAGGATTTAGACAAGTTTAGGGTATTATTTTAACCTTATCAATTAGATTTAACTCTAAGTTAATTAATTTAACTTTTACCGTGTCTTTTTGTTTTCTTTCACTATTTGGTTAATACACTTACTATAACATGACAAACGAACCCCAAATTGTTTATTATTAATATATATATCCTTATCTAAGTCATTTGGCCTAACCTTAGATTTTTAGGAATAAAATATCAATTAATAATATAATATTTTATTTAAAAACTATTTTGTGTCAATTTTGACACTATTTGATATATGATTTTTGTGAAAGTCATAAAAGAATTATATGTTCGAACCAAGTTGATTAAATCAATAATAATATATCATAGTAACCTAGAAAATTAGTGTAATTCATAAAAAGTCTTAAATTACATTTATTTTGGTATTTATATTATCAATTATGTCAATATTTCATTAATAAGATAATTACTGCATCATCTTTGTGTCATAAATAAATTATATTATTTGATGTCTAAAAATTACAAATAAAATACCATCATGTAGGAAATCTTTTCAGCTTTCTAATTAATATTTATAGTCGAATTTATCTTATGTATAACCCCATATTAAAAATGATTTACTTATTAAACATTGATTTTATCTATTTTAACCCTTCTTTAAATAAATTAATAATAAATGTCCTAATCTAATCCAAGTGGGCCTAAATGGTCATATTTTATTCCTAAGTTTGTTTTTGGTCGAATTACACTTGTCCAATAGAATTAGGACATGTGTTAGGGTAATATTAATATCATATTTACCCTTAGTTACCCTATTTACTATTAACCGTGGTAAAAAAAGTAAAAAGTTACTATTCACCAAAAATTATTTTCATCTCATTGAACCACATTTTAGTCCTTGATATTAACCGTGTCTCTCGGATTTTTGAAATTCCATTCACAGAAGCGGTAAAATTAAGTTTTATGCAAAAATTCAGTTTTTAACCTACCACTTAGTGGTTTCACTATTCATCAAAAATTGATGTTTTTCAGAACAATCCCAAAATTTCATCCCAAGCTATATTTCATATTCCGAATTCAAAAATGAAGTCTATTTTACCAAATTCATAACATAAAAGTTTCATTAATTAATTTTATAATTAAATCCCGCTGTTAAAACAAATAGCGTGTTTTTAAGAAACAATATCTATCAAAAGATTGACACTTGTTTATGTCTAGTTTAAATGTGAAATTACATCCAATGACCAACATTGTATTAAATTGTAAAAATATATTCTAAATATACTTTAAAACCACTCAAATTAATGATTTATCACTATTAATTATTTCGATTAAAAAAAGTTGTTTTTAATTATAATTTAGTAATTTTCACTATTCATCAGAATATGAAAGTTATCCGAAAAGTACCAAAATTTCACCTTAGGCTAAATTCGATACTCCGAATCCAAAAATAAAGTTCATTTTGAAAAATAAGATTTACTGGATTTCAAAAAGTGGTTATTACTATTCATAACGGCTAGTTTTAATAATATTTTTATAGCATATCGTTGTTTAGTGAAACTCGGTATTGCGTACTACACACGCTATCGAGGAAGGTCGCGATTGCGTGTAATGCAAGACAAGTCAAGGATGTGTGTTGTGCAAGCTCCTTTTGGTGTAGCGTACAACACAAGACATTAATAAAATTAAAAAGAATATTTTTTTTTATAAAATCTTGGGCTGTTACAGTTTCTATCCACATTATTACTATAAATTGAATTAGTTAATAATGTAATCATATTTTATATGGATTTTGTTATGATGGATTTATGTTTATGAAACCCATTTAAATTCATGGATTATGTTATGATGAATGATTTATATTTGGTGGCACATGTAATAATGATTTCATTATGAGATGGGTGAGACCTATATCTCCCTCTAATGCATTAGGTAAATATTTCAATCTCATGAGATAGAAATTAAAGGAATGGAAAGTAAATTCTTATTATTAATATAAGGATGGAATGGCAAGTAAATCTGGTTCAATGACACATGGATGTAATGACAAGTAAGATCAGTTCCGTAATGTACTTTGTCCACTATGATGGTCTTGGCAACAATGCCTTTTCCACTATGGAAATAATATTGTGTTCTTAATTGTTTCCCAAGATTCCATGTTTTATTCCAATTCTATTTTATCTTGGTTAATGTTCCTTTTTGATCTATACCTTTGGAACTACCATGATTTATTTCATGACTCATTATATTGATATCTAATCATTATGTTCATGTATTTACATTATTATGTTTATTTTTTGTTTTTTGTTCTTCATGTTTACCCTTATTGGGTATTTTAGATCAAAAGTTTTATGATTTATTTTCCATAGGATATAAAGAAATATTTTAGGTAGGGAAGAAAGGGGATTATCTTTTTGGGAGATGTTGAAGGTCTTTCACTAAGTAAAAAGATAATGTTCAATGTTTCCTAAGGAACTATACTAATACGATCTTTGGGAATCTATTTGTGTCAAGTGTTAATTATTTCAGAAAATTAATGTAATTTTAATGTACATAAATCATGGTTAATTAGTGTAAAAATATCTGTCTAAGTATCATGCATTTACCCAAAATCAGTGAAACATGAAGGAGAACCCAATATCCTAATGTAAACTCTAGTGGTTGTTATCTTCTATCAGCATACAACTTATATATACATTAATTGATATCCATACACATTCAACTAATCTATAACTTCTTTTATAACTCATGCATGAGAAAATATCCAAAAAACTATCAATCACCTACCTCCATCCAACATATGGGTGATCTACATGTCCTACCATAAAGAGCCTCCTATTATTCCATCTGCATTGTTTCCAGATAACTATTGTTATAGGATAAATCAACCAAATACTGGTTCTTCACCTACGTCCCACTATAGCCAAGAACATATGATTAAATCATATCTTCAATCATCTATATTATACACCTCGGATACCCATATAACTATGGGTGGAATTATGTACTCATCAAAACCATCAAACCTATAACCTTCAATATGCGTATCTAGTTGTGTGATGTAAAGCACGAATCCCGGTCTAAAACAATAATCCATGAATCCCACTACTAATATACTATATCATGTACATTTAAATATCCCATATTACCCTATGATAATTTCTCCCATATAAGTAGGAAATGCACTACCTTGGTCAAATAATCCACAATAAACAAAATAGTATCATTCATTCTAAGAATCCTTGAGAGACCCACAAAAAAATTCATTACTAACGTGATCCCGAATCCATTATAGAATTTTAAATTTTTTTAATAATCCTCTAGTAATTTATTATTGGCCTTCATGTACTGATAGGTGTATCATCATTTCATAAACCCTACTACCAGATTTCTCATGCCCAACCACAAAACTGTTGTCATTGGTAACTGTAAATTTAGTTCACACATAGATATACTGCCCACTTCATGGAATGAAATTACCACACCAACACCTCATGCATGATTATAGGAACCACAAATACATTCCTGAAATTTATGATCTCATCATCATATCTGGTCTAACTAGATGGTGACTCCCCATATTTAAGGCTTTCCATCATATTGGAACACTCATAATACTCATACTGTCTGTCCATGATACATTTGAAAAGTGAATACTCAATTAGAACTAACCCCATATTTATTTTCTCTTGAATCTTATGAAACTCTACATGAATATCATTTATAATAGTGATCATATTCTTCTAAGAACATGACTCATGTAATTCTTGAGTATGATTTTTTCATCTCAATTCTTCCCCCAAACATTTTACATTTTCAAGTGAATATGCCAGCTCAAAATCAAAGGATTACATATTCTCATAGCATCCTTACTACCAGTGGTTCAATATAACTATAAAGATATATAATTTTGGCTATTTTATTTTTTAAACATAGTAAATTTGTTACCCAAAAAATATTTACTCCTACAGTTCAAAGAATAAACAACTACTACCTACTTGAGGCCATATATAAAGTGGTTATTTTCATGTAGACTCATCTTCCAAGAACCATACACTACAACTCGATCTACCTACATAAACAAAACAACATGTATGATCCCTGAATAATCAAAATATATCATATACTACTAACTTGTCTTAGGAAGGATCAAAATCAGTGCTGATGTCATGCACTTATTCAACTCATTGGAACAATTATCGCATGCTTCAAGGAAATAAACAGGTATCCTCTTCTTGGGAATGAAAGAAAGTGGTGATTCCAAATGAGAGTACTCATGGATGAATCTCTAATAATATTTATCTAACCAAAAATATATATTGATATTGAGCACAATCTTGGACTACTCTGAAGAAACCAATTCTTGATATTTTTATGTATCCATAGACTCACCTTACTCTGAGATGATGTGACCCAATAAATTAACCATATCAATCGATAACTCACTATTAGAAATCCATTTGTATAAATGACTGTCTCTCAGTAAACATAAGATTATGTTAAGATGTTGGGAATGATCAACATGAGTGTTGTAGTACACCAACCTATCATTCACAAACACTACCATAAACTGATCCAGGTACAGATGGAATATTCTATTCGTCAAGGCCATAAACATTACTAGTAAATTCACAAATCCATATAAAATTACAATGAACTCATAGAGGCCATAATATCATCTTAAAGATGTCATCATTATATCATTAGTTGAAAATCTCAACTGATGACACCCTTATATGAAGTGGATCATTGAGAATAAAAAATATCATATCAACTGGTCAAATAGATCATTGATATATAGAAGATAATACCAGTTCATCACTTTCTCCATGTTCAACATCTAGTAATCAATATTAAATCATAGAGTCAAATCATCCTTCTTTTTAAACAACACCCATGAGCCCTAATGTGACATAATCGAGATGAAAAATCACTTATCCTCTAACTCATCTAACTGAGTATTGAGGTATAGAAGTTATATAGCTTAAAATCATTATGGTGGAATAGAAACTATCTCATCCCTGAGAATGAGCTCAATTTTAAACTCTATGTCTCTCTCTAGATAAATTCATGAGAAGTATTTTGTATACACATCCTAATGCATGACCCCTATGGGTTAAAATACAAATTTCTTTAAACCTCTATAATCTAGAAATAGAGTTTTATCCTGGGGATTTGATCTCCTAATTTTTATGAAACCGACCCTATACAATCCGTAAAGATATTCTATTCTCCATGGAAAATACAGTTCTCACACGTAGTGGAGTAAAAGTCTCTCCCTTATAGAAATATTTAATCTAGATTTTTTATGCTAAAAATATATATATACCCATAATTATGTTGAATCCTAACATATAGAGCATATAATCACCCCATAGAAAATGATACTCCAAAACATTACGTGAGAATCCCTTGCATATGACATGTATCTAGACCATACTACTATTGGTGTATCTATCATCATAACTCTACTCTCAAACTCCACTGCTAGGCTAAAACAAGTAACCTATTATGAAGAAATAATGAAATGAGAGAAATTATATCGAATTGGGAACTATATAATGTATTAACTAAAAGAATATTACATCCCACTATTGATGGTCCAACCTCTCCATCCCCATGTTTAGGTTATAGCGTACGGAACTATCATACCCATATTCCTTGTGATGTTTTATAACTCCCCTGAGCTTGAAAAAACTTCTGTCGTGTGGAAATCATTCCCTAAAACACGACATCCACTGAACACAACACTATTACCAGTAAAACCCTAGGTGCTACATTGATATGGTGGTGAATATCCCCTTCCTTCACCCATGTTCTTCCAAGAATCTCTATTTCTACACATCAGTCACTGGGTAAAATAGAATATCTATAGATGTACCATTATTATTAAAGATAGGAACTCTACAGGTGGTCATGGGAACTATCTATTGAAATGTTACAACCTATAATACTAGGAAAAAATGACTCAGGTACGATCCTGATAAATTGATCCCTATATTTGTGCACCCTACTTACCACTACACTAACTAACACTGTCTTAGTGATGCTTCCAAATCTTATAAGTCATACATCTTAATCAACTAACTAAAAATATTTGTCTTGAACATGATGCCTACTTCTGGTTACCCTTAACCATGAGAGCCTGATCCACCACCTAATAATGCATCTTTTACCCTAAGAGGTTATCATGAGACTTAATCTCACATTTCTTTTTTTCCTGGGAACACATCTTCATATAAAAATTATCGCGTTACAATTGTAGAGAAATATTTTCCGAGTCTTTAAAGTGTCTGACATAGTCCATCATAGACATAATCCATCGATTCAAACACATGAATCGTCTAATCCCTCCATCTTTAAATATCTGGATTGAAATTATTTAATAAAATATCTAAATTTTTCTTCTAAAACAAACCATAATCCCATCCAGTCTATAACTGAATGTCCCACAAGTGTTTCCGTGATCGTTATAGCATATATGAAGCCCACATGACCCACCTATTATCAGGATTATCTAAATTATAACATAGAGTATCAATGGAATCATCCATAACTCATCTCACTTAGGTACACCCTCTCTAGTAAAAGTTTGTAGGTTTTTCAAATGATGAAACCTCGTTAGATTAGGAATACCATTCACAACCTACCTTGGGACTCTTTCAATAAATTGAATGAAGTGGGAATGTTTTTCTTCAAGATTCTCCTCTGCTTCCTCACCCAGAACAATCATTACCTCATGTCCCACTATTGGTGTATCTTCCCAAGCCATAAACTCATGTAATTCTCTCTACAAGATTCATCGTATATAAATGTATCTAAAACTGAAAAAAAACATTTTAGGAAACAGAACAACACTTAATTTCATTTCCGTAAGAGGGAAATCACGTCAATACACAATAAGTCATTTCTCCAACCCCCACCATATGGTCAAAACTGAGGCACTATCAGTACCTATTACCACCATACTCTTATGTCCTGGTTAAAAATAGTAAAAAAATTCATATTCATGTTTATCATTAGGCATCTATTAATTCTAGTACTTACATCAATTTACAATCATTAATGTTTGGCACATTTTCAATTTAATTTCAAAAGAGGGGAAAAATAGTTCAAGTTCAACAACTTATGAAAAACTATTTTCCCATACGTTCCTAAAATGATGCATATCATGATAATCATGAGTTCCTCGAATGATCCATGAAATCTCAACCTCTATACCATACTAGGCCATAAGTCAGTTCTTCGAAAATATCATCAAACAAAATAACACCACACTACATGTTTGTCTCCCATAGTGAAATATTATTCAATTCTAACTGGAAATATAAATAACAACAATTCCCACCCTATGTTATTGGGTTGTCCCCCAAGAATTAGTTAGATAATCTCATGCACGATATCATAAAAAATTCCCAATTCTTATGATTAAACTATCTACATTTCCAAAATAGTAAGAAATAAGAAAAAGAAAATAATAACATCTCTCATAAAACATTCTAACATCCCAGAATGAGGGCCACTCAATAGTTCCATAACCCGACCGGTCTCATGACCTTTAGATTTTCTCCACATACACCATAGGCTTCTAACTAGTAGCGTGGGTGTAATATCGATCCTGGGGAGAGTATAAAAACATATGTTGACCTCACCTATTTTGATAATCCCAATTATTATTTTACATACCTTTGATAATCCCAATTAATGTTTATCTATATTCTAAATTCTCTTAATCTATGATATTCCATTATCAGGATGATAATCATATTAAAATAATCCTTGCGATATGTTAATCAAAGTCTATCTATGTTTATATGAGTTCTGATGTTCTTCTAACCCATTCAGATATGTTTTGCATAAAACAACAAAGTGTTAAGTCACTGATCTGTGTGTAGCTACTGATAAAGAGAAACTGGTACTCAGTCTACCGATAGACTTAGTCTACTGATAGACAGAGTCACCGATACACTAAGGCTACCAATATGCACATAGATACTGACAGAAATAGAACTACTGATAGAAAAGGTCTACCAGTATGCATACGTTCTCTCGTATAAACTTGATCGCTGATATGTGCAGAGCTATCTATATGAATAATTCTACCAATAGAACCATCTCACAGACAGTTACCGATAGAAATTTTCTGATAGAGTAAGTCCACCGATACATGTGCAAACAGCTACCAATGAAAGGAGCTACTGATCCACCAGTACAAGCACAGAGTCACCAATACATTGAGCTATTGATATACATAGTAAAATCTACTTGTACTAAGATGCTACTGATAAACCACGAGCGACCGATACAGACACCAAAAAAATTGAGCTACCGATAGAAGTCTACCGAGGTACCAATAGAGTATGTCTACTGATAGAAGAAGTTACCGATACCTAGATCTATTAATGCAAGTTCAAAGAGATACCGATGTAAGGAATGCTACACAAAATCCACCATAGATGTCTTGCAACAGAAGGATACTAATGATTGACCATCTAGTCAAACTATATACTCTCAATACTATTTATTTATTATGATAACAGATACATTTTATGTTTTTAATGCAATTAATGTTATTTGATGATATCTGTTGCCATGTCAGGGAACTGTACCTAGTACCCATGAAAAAGGTAATCATTCCCATTTGTTGTAGCTGAAAGCTAGAAAAGGGAAGATAAAGACCTAGCTGCATATACAGAAATAGAACAACAAGTAGAAAAAGCAGGTGCATGGGTGAAAAAGAAAAGGGCTGAACATCATTCAAACATGGTGCATTCGTGAAAGGCTAAATCCATACTCCAAGAACACTGGACATACATGAAGCTGCTCATTATAGAAGAGAACAAAAGCTACATCTTGAGTTATGAACAACAACAAACAATTCATGCACTCAGGATGATAAGATGAATCTGAAACCAAGGAAAAAAAAGGACACTCTGTTTTTAAGAGAAAAACCAGAGAAGGACTCACAAGCTTTTATGACCAATCAGATTAGTCCAGAGCTACACTGCCAACCACTAAAGATTTTCTAAACTCTTTCTCACTTTCTTTAGTGATTCCTTATTTACATTTCGAGTATTGTGTGTACCCTGTTTATTTTATACACACACTATCTCTTGAGCTAAACTGGAGGATTCTTAAATCCTCACTCAAACTCCGTAACTCTTTGTTTCCCACTGTGGAGAGTTGTAGAGGTCGAGTAAGACCTGGACAACTGTGAGCTATTGTTTGTTTTCCCATGTAGAACTGTGGTAGAGGTCATTGTACCTGAACAGTGTGTTCACAGTTTTTTACCCACGATCCAAGGTGTGGATCAATTTATATAAATTTTTGAGAGGACTAAGTCTCGACTTGAGATTGAACCTCTTGGTTACCTGTTCTGTGCTTTTTGGTTTAAGTCTTTAAGTATACTATATATATAGATTTCATATTCCGCTACTACTACATTGAAATACAGAACTATTTTAAATCTTCTTTGATAGTTAAATTAGAAAGTGTTTATACTTATTATAAACCAGTAAGTTAGTTTCAAAAGTTAATGTAATCTTCAGATTAATTTAACTCAGACCTAATCATTCTTTTAGAAACTCATTGAACATTTACACTATGTATATATTCACTACAGTTTAACTTTGTTTTTAATTTGGGGGATTTAAAGAGAAATATTTTTAACAGAAATTTTGATTGGAACTCAATTCACCCCCTCTTGAGTATCCACTTCGACCAACATTTGGTATCAAAGGATTATTATTGTTTAACAAGTTTTCAAACATTCTGTTTTCAACTGTGATTTTAGTTTCATCCTTAATGATCTTAAATTTCTGTTAGTTCTAAATTTTATCTCTTTAAATATGGTTTCTAAAATCTTTTTATGGATAATAGTCTAGAGGGTTCTCATACTAACAGGCCACCTTTCTTTAATGGAACAAACTATTCCTAGTGGAAACTTAAGATGAAAATACATTTGGAAAGTATTGGTATTGATATATGGACTGATATAGAGTAACAATATAAAATTCCAGAAACTGAAAGAACTACTTGGGATGAAACTACAAAGACTGCTTACAATAATAATCGTAAAGCTATGAATGCCTTGTACTATGCTTTAGGAGATGAAGAATTTAATATAATTTCTGCATGCAAAACTCCTTATGAAATTTGGGATACTTTGTCTGTTTCTCATTAAGGAACAACCAATGTCAAAGAAATGAGATTGAATAATTATAATATTAAATATGATAATTTTAAGATGAAGAATGATGAATCTATTTCTGACATGTATCTTAGGTTCAATGAGATAGTCAATACAATGATTTCACTTGGTATGGCTGTTCCAGCAAAGGAACAGATCATGAGAATCTTAAGATGTCTACCAGAAAGATGGAGGGGCACTTCTGTTTCCATTAGAGAATCATGCGACATCAGCACACTCCCTGTTAAGTAATTAACAGGAAAACTTATGATGTATGATGATGAACTTAAGGTAAATAAAGAGGATGATGATGAACCTAAGATAAAATCAGTGGATTTCAAGTCTACTGCTTCTAAGAGCAAGGAAAAAGAGAAAATACATGCAACTACCGAATGTTCAACCAGTGAAGATTCTGATTCAGAATGTGATGCTGAAATGGTTCAAATAGCCAGGAGATTCAAAACGTTTTATAGGAAAAATATAATCTTTCGGAAAAATAATTACAAAGGAAAGTATGACAACAAGGGACATTAGAAAAAGGATTGGAAAAATCCTGACAAGGATGATGATATAGTCTTCTATGAATGCAAGAGGAAAGGACAGATCAAGGATGACTGTCCAAAACTGAAATTTAAAAAGAAGTATGATTATAAGGACAATAAGTACAGGAAAGCTATGAATGAAACTTGGAGTGCTTCATAATACATCACAAGTGAATCTAAAGTTTCTAATTCTAAAAATAATCATGCCAATATGTGCTTCATGACCAACACATCCGAGGAAACCTGCTTGAAGATTTCTCACAAGAAGGTATGGTACTAGGACAGTGGATGTTCAAGACATATGTATGGATATTACTCTTATTTCAAAATCATAATAAAATTTGATGGAGGCCATGTCACATTTGGTGATAATTCTAAAGGAAAGATTGTCGGCCTAGGCCAGATTGGTAACACCGATTTATTCTTAATTTCTAAAGTTTTATTTTTCGATGTACTTAAGTATAACCTGTTAAGTATTTCTCAATTATGTGATGATGGATTTAATGATAAGTTTGAAAATGATTCTTGTAATGTTTTTAACTCGAAAAATGTTTTAGTATTTTCTTCTTTAAGAAATGAAAATGTTTATGCTGTTGATTTGAATTCCTTAGCTAAACAAAATGTTACTTGTTTAAATGCTTTTCATAAAGAGTCTTGGCTTTAGCATAGAATATTAGGACACTGCAACATCTATTCACTTAGAAAATGAACCAATAAAAACTTGGTTAGAGGCCTACCTAAGCTTGAATTTCCAAATGAAAAAGTTTGTAATCCCTATCAAAGGGAAAAACAACATAAAATTTCCTTCAAATCAAAGAAAGAAGTTTCTACCTCTCAACCTCTCGAGTTGGTTCACATGGACTTGTTTGGACCATCAAGACTTTCTAGTTTAAATGGGAAGCACTATGTCTATGTCCTAGTAGATGACTTTTCTAGATATAATTGGGTATACTTCTTATCTCACAAAAGAGAATCTTGTTCTTACTTTGTTAAATACTCCAAATCTGTAGAAAACCTTAGTGGACTTAAGATTAAAACCTTGAGAAGTGATCATTGACGTGAGTTTCAAAATCAAGAGTTTGAATATTATTTCTCACACAATTGCTATAGTCACAACTTTTCCGCTCCTAGGACACCTCATCAAAATGGTATAGCAGAAAGAAGAAATAGAACACCTCAAGAAATAGCTAGAACCATGCTTAATTAATATGACCTACCTATTTATTTTTGGGCTGAAGCTGTGAATATAGCTTGTTATATTATTAATAGAGTCTTAATTAGACCAATTCTTAAGAAGACCCTATATGAATTATGGAATAATAGAAAACCTAAAGTTAGTTACTTTAGAGTCTTTGGCTGTAATGTTTTTATTCTTAATATAAAGGATAATCTTGACAAGTTTGCTTCTAAGAGTGATGAAGGAACTTTTCTTGGTCATTCTTTAACTAGAAAATCCTATAGAGTCTTTAATAAAAGAACCAAATGTGTTGAAGAATCTTTTCACATCATGTTTGTTGAAACTGATCCACATGAGCCTAAAATCTCTCTTGAAAATCTTGAAGAAGATTTGAGTGATATCAACCTTAATGATAAATCTGAAGAACCTGCTGTAAAAACATCCAGTTCTAGACATATTCCAGAATCTACTTCTTTAGAAACCGAACCAATAGATGAACTTGAAATTTCTAGTCCTACCTTTACGAGATCAACAAAGATTCTAAAGAATAATCCTTTGCATGCTGTTGTTGGTAATCTTGATAGAGGGACGTAGAATAGAGCTTTTATATGAGACCAGGTTGAACATCAATCCTTTCTTTCACACTTAGAACTGAAAAATATCAATGATTCTATCAATGATGAGTTTTGGGTAATGGGTATGCAACAAGAGTTAAATCAATTTGAAAGAAACAATGTCTGGGAATTAGTTGACAGACCTAATGACACTTTAACAATAGGCACTAAATGGTTTTTTAGAAACAAAGTTGATGAGTCAGGAAACATAGTTAGAAACAAAGCTAGACTAGTTACACAAGGATATTGTCAAGAGGAAGGTATAGACTAATAGGAAACCTTTGCACCTGTAGCCAGATTAGAATCCATTAGGATCTTACTTGCCTATGGTGCTCATCTGAATTTCAAGTTATATCAAATGGATGTTAAAATTTCTTTTATAAATGGTTTTATAATTGAAGATGTTTTTGTTAAACAACCACTTGGATTTACTAATCCTCATTTTCTAAATCAATTTTTTAAACTTTCTAAAGCTTTATATGGTTTAAAACATGCTCTAAGAGCTTGGTATGATAGACTTAGTAATTTTCTTATTTCGAAAAGTTTTACTAATGGATTTGGTGATCCAACTCTTTTTATTAAAGGAATTTCTAAAGATGTTTTAATAGTTCAAATCTATGTTGATGATATTATTTTTTGATCTTCTAAACAATCTTTATGTACTGATTTTTCAAAGAGTATGAAAAATGAATTTGAAATGAGATTAATGGGAGAACTTAAATATTTTCTCGGATTTCATGTTTTTCAAAATGAAAATGGTAATATTTTTAATCAAAGTAAATATACAAAGTATCTTCTAAAACGTTTTGGTTTTGAAAGTATTAAGGAAATTGATACTCCTATGAGTACAGTCTGTAAATTAGATGCAGATGAAACTGGGAAACCTGTGGATCAAACCAATTATAGAGGTATGGTAGGAAGATTAATTTACCTTACTGCTAGTCGACCGGATATTATGTTTAGTGTATGAATGTGTGCAAGATTTCAAGCTAACCCGAAAGAATCTCATTTACTTGCTGTTAAAAGAATTTTTAAGTATCTTAAACATACTGTAATTTTAGGTATGTTTTACCCAAAATGACATTCCTATGAATTGATGAGTTATTCAGATTCTGACTTTTATAGTTGCAAGTTAGATAGAAAAAGTACATCAGGAACATGTCATTTATTGGAAAAAACCTTAGAATCTTAGTGTAGTAAAAAGCAAAATTCTGTAGCTTTGTCCACTGCTGAAGCAGAGTATATAGTTGCTGGTAGTTGCTGTGCACAAATTATGTGGATGAAACACACTCTTATGGATTATGGATATGACTTTAAGCATGTTTCTATCAACTATGACAACACTAGTGCAATAAATATCTTTAAGAACCCTGTGCCTCACTCTAGAACCAAACAAAATGATGTAAGGCACCATTTATTGAGAGATCATTATTAAAAGGGTGATATTACTCTTGAGTTTATAGGTACTGAACATCAATTAGCTGAAATCTTCACTAAACCATTGAGTTCAGATAGGTTAAGTTACATTAGACATGAGTTAGGTATGTTTAACCTTGATTGGTAGCTAACCTCACCGATGTAAAATTCTCACTGATGTGAAATTCTCACCGATGTGAAATTCTCACCGATCTGAAATTCTCACCGAAGTCAAATTCTCACCGATGTGAAATTATCACCAATGTGAAATTCTCACTGATGTGAAATTCTCACCGATGTAAATTCTTACCGATGTAACCTCACTGATAGAAATTCTCACCGATGTAACCTCACTGATAGGAATTCTCACCGAAGAGTGCGCTGTTTTAAAACTTCTGTTTGTCGCTATAATCTAAATTGTCTTTTTTTTTAAATTTCATTTATTTATTTTATGATTACTAAATGATAAAAACAAAGTCATAAATACTTTTCAATCCACTGAGCCTCAAACCTTTACCCTTAAACCTTAGCTCCCGAATGTATTGAGAACGCTAAATCTCTCAAACCAGCAATGGAAAAAACCAAACTTCCTACCGTTAGAGATGAAACTAATGATCCTAAAGTAAATAAGTAGAAGTCCGAGCAAGAAGAAAGTGGTAGTGCTGCTAGAACTAGGTCGGGAAGGATACCAGTGAATACTTATCTACAGAATAGAACCATTGTGATTGAAAAGGAGCTGTGTGTAGAATGGTTGTTTCCTAGTAAATCCTTAGTACTCGAAGTACATGAAGATCAAATATGGGTAGAGTGTTTTTCTAACAACAATGGTCCCTACTTTCCAAAATTAGTGAAACAATTTTATGAGTATGTGAGCTTTGAGAAATATGAGAATGAAAATCAAGTAACCTCTTTTGTGAATGGAAATGAGATGTCGTTTTCATCTGTTGAGTGGGATGAGTGCTTGAAAGTTCCACATGAAGGTGTATTTGGATATGTCTCGAGAGATATGCCACCTACCAGTGATATTTTCGACTATGAGACTCCTTTGGAAGAGCTGACTGGTGATGGAAATCAAAGACAAGTAGTTGCTGCAGAAATGGATGGAGAGAACAGATTGATATTCAAGTTTGTTCAGCATGTCTTAATACCAAGGAGAGGAACTTTTTCAATTTTAGATATCAGGATATCTATCTTCTGCATCTCTTAAGACATTGTGTTAAAGATAATCTATGCATATTGTTGATGATACAAATGGAAGACATGACAAGGCCGAAATCAAAGACAAATGCTCTATTCTTTTCTAAGTTGATCTCTGTGATGATTAAATTAAAAGGGGTAGATGAGTCTCAATATGAGATAGTGGTAGTGAAGAATAACTTTTGTATCACATCCACAGTGTGCAAATACATGAGGATAAATTGGAACCCTTGGAGATGAGAATTGGTCAATTATGAGCAGAAGGTATATGAAAAATTTAATCATGTGAATCATCCTTTAAGACCTAAGGATATGAGGGATCTAGTTCTAAGACCTGATGTTTAAGAACCAAAATACAATGATGATTCAGAATAGGAAGAGTCCTTTGCTGATGAAGTCGGAGACCCTGACTTAACTCCTAGCCCAAATCCTGAAAAACTAGGTCAAAATAAATCAGACAAGGGAGAAGCTTCTTCAGAGGATGTTGAAGTGGCTGCTGTGGAGAATGAAGAAGATGCTCATGAGAGTGAATCATCTCTATCAGATGATTTGAGCCTTAGTCCAGTGATTGGAAAATCTTTCGTGCCTTCTACGGATGCAAATGAAGTTGACATACCCTTACCTACTTTGGAAGACCCTCCTGCTACTGCAGAGATGGAAATGATAGAAGAAGATTCTTCTAAGGATGAAAGTCCTGCTGAGAATGCTGAGAATGCTGTTTTTTTACTTAAGGATACACTAGTTGAGGGGGAGCATCAATCCAAGTTTGGAAGTGTTATAGTGGCTGTTAATTTTTAGGACTGGGCAGAAGACCGAAGTTTTGTAGTCTGTGGTTTAGACTATCCTGATTCTGACAATGAAGCGTCTCCCAATAGACCTAAGATTACTTATGATGTTGAGACTGAGTTACTTTCTGAAGATGTGGTCAGAATGAAAGATCTAGATACTTTAAAGAAAAAACTTAAGGATAGTTTTGTGTAAGAGGTAAAGAAGATGGAAGTTTATCTGGTCTCTTCAATTCAATCGATCATGACTGACTCAGAGGTTATTTTAGCATCTGAAAGAGTACCCACTGCTGTTGCACCTGTTGATATGATCACCAGGGCAGATCTGGAATCCTCGAAGGATGAGCTGAAAGAATATTTCAATGCCTCAGTTGCTGAGATGAAGCATTGTTTTGCTGAAGAGATGCAGATGTTAGAAATCTCTTTTGAACTCTCACTAGGTTTTAATTTTTCAACCTTCAGGGCAGAAATAGTGGAAGAAGTTAAAGACTTCCAGCCACATACATGATCTCAAAAGCCCAAGAAGACAAGGACATAGCCTATGTCAAGAGTGTGGTAATTTATATGGTTTTCGTGTTTGAAGGTTTTAAAACCTCCATGAAAGATCATGTTAAATCCCAGGATTCCCAGGTTCAAAACCTTATCAGTGGGTTGACCAAGAACATCAGGGAAACAATAACCTTCTCCATTGGTTCTGTTGCATCTAAGTCCGCTGTGGACATGAATCAAATTTGAGCTATGATGAAGGAGGAGCTTGGTAAAGCTTCAACCAGTGGCTCTGTGGACTCATCCGAACAGAGTAAAGTTGTTCTTGGTACTCGTGATTCAACTAGAAAAATAATGATGATAGTCCATGACTATATGAGAGAAGAATATACCACTCAGAAAGAAGTGAAAGATAAGGTGGAGTCCTATTTCTCTAAGATTTTTACCAAGCATCAACTCAAGAATCATTTAAAACTTATGTTGGAAAATATGAAGCTACCACCAGTCAATCAAGCCTTTTGAGAACAAGTTAGCAAAGCTAAGAGAATTGACTCTAGCGTTGGACAAATTTATGGAGAACAAGGATGACTTCATCTCTACTGTGGAGAGAAGAGAAGGCATAATTATGGATTTTATAAATCTTTTTCTGAATTTTTTGCATGTTGATGCTAGACCGTTAATTGTACCTCCTTCTTTTCCTGCCTCTACCTCTACTGCTTCTCCGGTTCAGATGACTCCTGCACAAGCTATTCGAAACCTCAAAGCTATGATCACACAAAGGACTCCCCAGTACAGACCAGGAACAGTTTCTGTGGCTCAACCTCCAATGATCATTTCCAGAATTCCTAATCCTTCACCTGTATCCACCTCACCTGAATCCTCTTCTGCTCCCAAGGGAAAATCTTACATTGAGGATGTGGATTGAACCAGTGGATAGACTGTTTGATAGGAATTAATTGTATTTTGTTTTATTTCCTTGTACCTTTTTTGCAATATGCAATGAAACTGGCTTTTACTTCCTTTCTTATTTTTGTTCCTCTTCTCTTTGTTGTTTCCCACTTTTTGATTATCACAAAGGGGGAGAAATATTTTAACCAAGATTTTACAAAGGAAGAACTATTCACCCAGGGGGAGACGTTTTAAAGGAAGAATAAATAATGAGGATAAATTTTCTCTAAGAGCTATCATGTCTCTGATACTATACATTTAATTCTACCTCTCATAAATTATGTTCTATAACATAAAGTTTTATTTGAGAAAATTGAATTTAATTATATATCTTCTGATACAATTATTCACTATTTTAAAATTCTAATATCAGAAGTTATGATTATCAAAATGGGGGATATTGTTGACCTCACCTATTTTGATAATCCCAATTATGCTTTTACATACCTTTGATAATCCCAACTAATGTTTATCTTTATTCTAAATTTGATTAATCTATGATATTCCATTATCAGGATGATAATCATATTAAAATAATCCTTGTGATATGTTAATCAATGTCTATCTATGTTGATATGAGTTTTGAAGTTCTTATAACCCATTCAGATATGTTTTTCATAAAATAGAAAAGTGTTAAGTCACTAATCTATGTGTATCTACTGATATAGAGAAACCGGGACTTAGTATACCAGTAGACTTAGTCTACCGATAGACAGAGTCACCTATACAATAAGGCTAACGATATGCACAGAGCTACTGATAGAAACAAAGCTACCGATAGAACAGATCTACCGGTATTCTTAAGTCCTCTAGTATACACTTGATCGCCGATATGTACATAGCTACCGATATAAATAAGTCTACCGATAGAACTAGCTCACAGACAGTTACCGATAGAAATATGTCGATATGGTAAGTCCACCGATACATGTGCAAACAGCTACTGATGTAAGGAGCTACTGATCTACTAGTACAAGTATAGAGTCACCGATACATTGAGCTACCGATATACAGAGTAAAAGCTACCGGTACCAAGATGCTATTGAAAAACTAAGAGCGGCTGATACAGACACCGACAAAATTGAGCTACCTATAGAAGTCTACCGAGCTACTGATAGAGTATGTCTACCGATAGAAGAAGTTACTGATACCTAGAGCTACCGATGCTAGTTCAAAGAGATACCGATGGAGGGACTGCTACAAAAAATCCACCGTACATGTCTAGCAACCGAATGCTACTAATGATTGACCATCCAGTCAAAATCTATACTCTCAATACTATTTATTTATTAAGCTAACAGATACATTTGATGTTTTAATGGAGTTAATGTTATTTAATGATCTCTGTTTCCATGTCAGGGAATCGTACCTAGTACCAATGAGAAAGGTAATCATTCCCATTTTCCGGAACTGAAAGCTATAAAAGGGAAGATAAAGTCCTAGCTACATATACAGAAAGAGAACAATGAGTAGAAAAAGCAGGCACACATGTGAAAACGAAAAGGGCTGAACATCATTCAAATGTGGTGCATTCGTGCAAGGCTAAATCCATACTCTAAGAACACTGGACATACATGATGCTACTTATTCTAGAGGAGAACACAAGATACATCTTGAGTGAAGAAAACAACAAACAATTCATGCACTCAGGCTGATAAGATGAATCTGAAACCAAGGAAAAAAACGATACTCTGTTTTTCATAGAAAATCCAGAGAAGGACTCAGAAGCTTTTATGACCAATCAGACGAGTCCAGAGATGCACTGCCAATCACTAATGATTTTCTAAACTCTTTCTCACTTTATTTAGTGATTCTTTCTTTACATTTAGAGCAGTGTGTGTAACCTGTTTATTTTATACACACACTATCTCCTAAGCTAAACTGGGGGATTCTTAAATCCTCACTCAAACTCCGTAATTATTTGTTTCCCACTGTGGAGAGTGGTAGAGGTCGAGTAAGACCTGGATAGATGTGAACAATTGTTTTTTCCCATGTAGAACTGTGGTAGAGGTCATTATACTTGAACAGTGTGTTCACTATTGTTTACCCATGATCCAGGGTGTGGATCGATTTATAAAAATTACTGATAAGAATAAGTCTCGGATTGAGACTGGACCTCTTGGTTACCTCTTCTGTGCTTTTTGGTTTAAGTATTTATGTATACTATATATATAGATTTCATATTCCGCTGCTACTAATTTGAAATACAAAACTATTTTAAAGCTACTTTGATAGTTAAATTACCATGTGTTTATATTTATTTTAAACCAGTAAGTTAGTTTCAAAAGTTAATTTAATCTTCAGATTAAGTTAAGTGAGACCTAATAAATCTTTGAGAAACTTATTGTACATTTACACTCTGTATAGATTCACTACATTTAAACATTGTTTTTTATTTGGGTGATTTTAAGGGAAATATTTTTAACAAATTTTTTTATTGGAACTCAATTCACCCCCTCTTGAGTATTCACTACGACCAATAAAATAGTTTCTATAAAACCACATCCAAAATAAATAAACAACCACCAAATAACATATTACCATAACAAGGATAATAACAATATTACATGATGACCATGATTGGAAATACAATGTTTGAAATGAATAATAGATATTGAATGATAAAGTATGTGCCATGTGTAAATACAAAAAACCTAGAATAAATAAGAACATTTTAAAATCAAAAACAGGCCCCGAATTCATAAAATTATCTCAACTATTCTATAACCAAAAAATATCCATATAACAAAAGGACTTTCCATTATACTATCATGATACCATGAAATCTATTTGGGTACCGATCAGGCAACCTGAGTAGTGTGTGAGTATAACTTAGAAAGCCACCCCAATGGAATCTAAAATTACATCTAGTCATATATCAATATATGTATCTATATAAAGATAATATAAAAAATAAAAAAAGATATCCCGTTATAAAAAATTCTATATATAACCACATAAAACCCTCAGGTTACCATGAAAACTCATATCTCAATAACTACTTCTTCCCATGCTGTTTGAAATATTACCAAAGGATATCATATCATAAAGTTTCCTCAATACCATTCTTGAATTCACACAATTTAATGACCATGCTGTCATTATTTAATTCACACAATTGAATGACCTTGTTACCATTCCTTAATTCATAATTGAATTCCTAGGTTACCATTCATATATCACATAATTAAATGACCATGTTCTCATTCCTTAATAACCACTTGAACGACTATGTTACCAATCATACCACACATAATTGAATGACCATGTCTTCATTCTATAATTTACACTTGAATACATGTGATACTATTCATCAACACATACAAAAATCAAAAATTAGTTATCCACATAAATTTTCATAGAAATTAAAAAATTAGTTAATAATATTAACCACATTAATTAATTCACCAAATAATTAATCATCTCAATCTCATTAGTAATTCAACAATTAGTCATCACAAAATTCCCCATACCAAATTCCCCAAATTATTAAGCTCATATATCCATTTAATTATGTGAACAATTTATTAATATCTAACCCATAAATAATTCAATGATTAATTATATCAGTTAAAAATCATAATATCTCATTATTAATTTATCAATTAATTATCTAAAATAAACTACATCAATATCTTACCATTAAATCCACAATTAATTATCTAAAATATATGATATAAAATATCCTCAGTATCAAAAATCTCTTACTTAATTAATTACGATAATAAATTAATTCAATCAGTAACTAAATTTATAAACAAAAATATCAATCCTACAATTAAATTATCATAATCTCAATAAATACTATGGGATTTTAATTATAGACAACATACCTCAATTTCATGAAAAAAATCTATACTGAAAGCATCCCCACTTTCAATGGAATAACAATGTAAAACAAGATTCAGAATATAAACCCTCAATTAATATAGAAAAATAAAGTTATCTTAAATATATATATATATAGATACACGATCCTAGATATATATCCAAAACACCAGATATAGATCTAAACAAAACAAAAACGGATATCCCCACAGAAAAATTGTAGAAGAATAGGATAAAATTTAGGAAGAGTCCACATACCCAAAGAGGTGTAGATCTACTAATCAGGCTTCGAATCGCTAATAACAAAGGTCATAAGGGCTTAGAATCCCTCTGAGAGGATCTGGAATTGAGAGAAATATTATTATGGGTCAAGATAGAGGATTTAAGGGTATTAGAGGGGAAAGGGTTTGAGAATTTTTTTACTAATTTTCTGGGGAATAATATCCTCAAAGAATATTTCTCTACTTGGAGCACACAATTTACCTTATTCATATTACCTAACCATGGGCCTTTTCTATGGGGAGCAGTATTTCTCATTTTATGGTGCATGGTTTAAGAAATCGCGTGCCTGCCAAAGAAAACCCTATATCTAGGGTTGCATGGTTTTCCCATCTAGATATAATGGTTTGGTAAAACTATGCACTAACCATGCACTACCCCTATTTTTCCTTTTTTCTCAAAA
This sequence comes from Viscum album, assembly GCA_963277665.1. Taxonomy (NCBI): domain Eukaryota; kingdom Viridiplantae; phylum Streptophyta; class Magnoliopsida; order Santalales; family Viscaceae; genus Viscum; species Viscum album. Next base: position 1,027,785,436 of record OY728159.1, read on the forward strand.
TTTCCCCCAAACACATCCCATGTTAACACTCAAAAATAATTACTCAATATGAGGAAAATATAGTACCTATAAATGAGCATGATATATCTCAAGAAAAGGCTGGGATCTTACAACACCTTTTACCAAGAAAACTTAAAGATATGCATGGTTAATGGAACTATGTTCCAATAATGATAAATAGGTATGATAATATTACATAAATACTTGCACTAGCTCCACATAGATACCTATAATTGTGAGGTAACTATGTGATTACCCATTCCTCACCCACATTTTTAGGATTTTTTCTTCAAGATAATGTGGGTCTAAAACACCTTTTAAAATAATAGAAATAAATATGTTATTGAATAAAAATTCTATGTGAGTTAATCTAAATTAATTTTATCTCACTTGTTGTGAAATGGAAATGTTAATCATACATTGTATAAATAATGAACTCTATGAAGTGACATTTTTTGTTTTTTTCTTGAATTCCATTAATTATCAAAACAAGTATAAAGTTTATTTTAATACATAAAAAATAAAAAATATCATTATTATAAAATTATAATGATATTACAGTCATCTTTGTCCACATTCACCAATAATGATATAGGGTGTTCATGTCTGGGTTGGCTTAACCACCTTATTGAAAAACGAAAAATACATTATAATTAAAGGGGATAAATGATGTCTCATTATTTTAACATAAATTTGATAGTATAGGGATATTTATAATGTACTTAAATCATAACTATTTTATATTTAAATTTCTAAATACACTGAAGGTTAATGAATTTAAAATAATAGAGAGATTTTCCTTACCATGAGAGGTTGATAACACCATCATTAGAGGAGATTATTGATTGCATGGGGATCCTTGAAAAGTATCTAGATAAGGGATGGTAGATTAAAGTAGTTTTTAATGGTTTATGAGTGAAAGGAAATGGGATTTTGTAGGGTTATATAAGAAAATAGAGGGGATCTCAATAATATTTCCCAAATATAGGTTTTGGACTATCTACAAAAACATAATCGAAACTGCAAACCGTATATTGAGTTTTCCCATGGTATATACTAAGGAGGATTAGTTTTAATTTTTTTAAAGGACAATGTCTGATATTTTAAATTTATTTTTCTTGTTGATGTATGAGACATGTTCCAAAAGAAATTAATTTAAATCCATAAAATATAATATGGTTTTTGGAAGAATCATAAAGGCTTCATAAAATTATAAAAATGACTAATAATAACTTTATTTTAAAGATTAAAAATATATTCATTCTCCAATACCATATATATAATCTATTACATCACATTGTCATCATTATTTTGTTTAAAGAAAACAATAATTTTATAATATATTGAATTTTTACCCAAAATTTCGACTGTCTTAAAAAACAAAAAGAAAACAATTAGTTAATTTTGATGTTCTTATTCAAAAAATAATAGTTATTTTTCCCAAATATATTTTTAAATTATACCAGTATATACATTAAAAATAGATTCAACTTTTACTGATAAATGATGGGTTTTTTGACAATAACAGTTGTCGAACCATTATAGAAATTAAATTTGTCATCACAAAAATTAAATTATTAATCCTATTTAATATTTATCAATTAATAATAAAATTTTCTTAGAATATAATTAATTTCAAAATACAATATTTCATCAAAATAAATGTATTCAGTGAAATTCAATATTACCAAATAATAACATACGTGTTTTATCATATCAACATAAGAATCATTTATAACATAATAAAAATAAGGAAAAAACATATTATTGTTTAAAATATACATATTCATATTATTAGGGTCTTGATTCAATATCTTTTATTATACAATAAAACTATATAAGGATAAGGTGCGATATGGTGGTATTTCATTTAGGTGGTTCACTGTATATTATTCGTGTTGTGATCTCGATGCACTATGAAATATTATATAAATGGTTCCTTTCATTATTTAGCTATTGGATCTCATCTTAGTCTTGGACATGGGAAAACATAGTGATATTTTCTCCTTCTTAAACTCTTGTAAATGGGATTTATATGACTCGATCCTACCTATCAAGGACCTCAAATTCTTGTTCTTAATCAAATGTATTTTTTAAAATAATATATTTATAGTAATATTATGATCTCTATTCATGAGGAAATTATTAAATTCAATGAAATAAAGGGAATCCGTTAAAGGTGGGATGATGTAGAAGATTACTCCCCAAAAAAACTGACATATTACTTGACTTTTCCCAAAAAAAGTTGTTGTGGATGATGAAGTTTTTCAAATTGTTTTCTCATAGGAAAACAAGATGTATGAAAGAATACTCATATATAAACCTGAATATGGCTATGACCTCTTACTGTCCTTTACATTATCAGTGTGATTGGTATGGTGATTATGATTTTTCCAATTAGTGTGACATTGATCCTTGAGTTTTTCCTTTTCATTGGTGCTACTTTGAATGAGGAAATGTATGTTCATATAACCCCATACAAATACCATTTTTCATTTCTTATCCCTTTTAAATAAAAATTCTTATACCCCATCCTTTATAGTATAAATGGATGCAACGATTAATGGAATTTTATATCCGATTGGATATAATAAATATAATGAAGTTCATATGTTTTATATAACCTATGTACATAATAAGACAACTAATTCAACCAAAAATAATACATTACATTAAAATATATGTTTTTCTATATTAAATTTTGTATGAAGGGTCATTTTAACAATAAAAAATATAATTTTTTTGATAATGTTTTAGAGAAAAATTTGAAATTTAAATAAGGATCATATAAGGGTAAAAATATATCAATATCAGATGATTAAAATAGATTTGTATATCAAATACTTTTACATTATAATAAAAAACAATATAATAATTTTATAGTTTTATCATAGAAGTGGATATTCATACTTTTAAGAGAGACTGCTAAATATTTTTTTAGTTATGAATATGATGTGAAAACCATTTGAAATCTATATACACTAAATAAGTCGAAAGAATCTAGTTTTTTTTGAATTTTATTCACACCAATGTGTATGGTTTGATTGGTAAGTATATAAAAAATGTTGAAATGATTTTAATCTTGTATATTTTCTATTATTTCATAATTGTATGTTCTATTTTTATACATTCAAAAAATTTATGACTTTTATTATATAAAGTGACATTCAAGATGATAAAAACATAAAAGTAAAAGAACATTCAAACATTAATGAATTTATAATGGAAAAAACCTACATATTTTGGGGTTTAAAAATATCATGAGTAAAATGGTATTGAGAATAATGTTTCATCAATGATAACCCCAAAAAAATTGGGTTCATTCAATGAAGTTATAAAAATGCATAAAATATGGAAAAACGTTGATAAGTAGTGACTTCTCATTTAACTATTAGAAAGTAGAGATTTTTTTGTTTTATATATTATAAATAGATTTATACATATTCAAAAAGTAGATAAAAAACCATATTAATTTTTTATTTAAAGAAACCTAATTTTATGTACCTCATAGTATTTTGTTTATGTTTTTTCATTTCACATAAAAATTTTTAATCAAATGTTTCTTATAGAAGAAGAAGAAGATGATGTTCTCTTAATATTGTAATAAATGATAATGTATTGTAAATGATTAAATAGGATACTCAATAAATATTTTAATGGTAGTGGTTTCAATTTTTTTAGGTAGATAGAAAATAACACAATAGAAATTCAGAATCAAAATAGTTATTTTAAAAATCTAAGAACATGTTAATCTAGTATAAATTCTTGTATTGAATTATGATAATAATTCTGAAATTTATTATTTACAAGGTAAAAGTGATTATTTTTTTCAATATATGTATCATTAAATAAATAAGAGGGCATATATTGATCAAAAAATAGAAATGTAGAAAAATATTCTACAATTCTAAAAATGGGTGAAAAAATTATATAACATTTATAAATTAACTATAAATTCACACATATGTTTTAAATAATATAAAAATGAATATTCAATTATGGAAGTAATGAATTATTAAATGGATAAAATTGATATAAATAAGATCTTAAATCTTATCAATATACATAAAAATACTAGTGAAATTGATATAATGTTGTTGTTCAAGAAAAAAATGGAATGGTTATCTAGAGTAAAAAAATATATATTTTCAATGGATATATTCAAGTAAAACTAACCAATATAAAAGATAAAATTTCACTTTCATCTTTTATAGGTTACTATTAAAATAAAATTCATTGTATATTATAAAATATTAGGTATTTATTTTTTTAATCATCATGGATTAACGCAATCAGTAATTTTTGTTACATATCTATGTCAAAATTTATTTAATGATAGACCTATCTATAATTTATACATTTTACATAATCAAATAAAAGATGTATAAGAGGGGAATTGGTTTTAGACTATTGTTAAGTTATGATATCATTCCAAATTTTTAATTACATACAAGTGAATTAGTGATTATTTTATATATCAATATATCTATGATATGTTCCCATTTGAGTATCCTTATATATATATATATATGCCTTTTATGATTTAGAATTCTCACGATCCTTATATATCTTTATATGGATAATATGAAAAATAATATTCATCGTTTTTCTAAAATTAGAATGAAATATCAAATTTGTTTTAATGAGAAGAAGTATATTTTCATACTCATTCACCAACCTCTTAGGATGTATATTTGTTAAATGTTATAATATGTGGCATTATATCCAATCATGAGCATCTAATTTTTTATTTTTCATTTCCCTTCAATTAAAAGAAGTAAATCACAATCTATGATTATTTAAATTAGATATTAATCATTAATATAATACAAACATAAAATTCTCATGACAAGTCTTATGAAACAACGATTACAATATTTTAATTGGTGATTTCTGTGTGGATAATCCAATCAAGGTACTTCTTTTGTTGAGTGTTCGTTGATTTACTAGAATCATTCATCACTAAATGTGCTATAGAATATATATATTCATTTCTTCTATAAATCAATATGGGCGTGACATAATTCTCTTTTTTTGTAATATTATTTTAAAAAATGTAATAATATATATATCAATCCCCAATCCATATATAGTTAATTTTTCCTACAATGATTTCCATCCACTCCAAATATATTAAATACAAATCCCATCTCCAATTTTGTAAAATACCTTATAGAAGTATCATGAAATTCATTGAAACTAGTAAGAATGATTATCTATAAATAAATAGATTCATGGTCCCATATAACATTCTCATACATTCAATTTTTACACATAAAATATAATTCCACTATTTTAATGCATATATTCTTTTCATAGAACATGAAGTGGTGGGTTATACAATTAATGTGATGACATTAATAATGGTCTGATTTATATGACTGATAATATTATGAATTTATTAGAGAAAATGATTTAGATTTTTATGGTCTTGAACAATATGTTGGTTTTAACACATGGCCATGATATAGGGTCATATATATCCCTAAATAAAAACCTGGTTACCTTTTTTTTGGGTTTGGGTTTTTTGAAATTTCTCCTATGTTTTTTAGTGTTAGGAAGAAATTTGGTTGTTGTAGGATTTCATGAAATTTTTAGTGGGATATTATGTTGTGTGTAAGAAATTAGAGCTTCAAGGAGTGAATGGAGTGGTGGAATACCCTACACGAACCATTAATGAATTTTAGAAATGGCTGGGAATAGAGGAATTTTATATTCAAAGGTACTTCAATTGATATTTTCAGTGTGATGATGGTTTAGGATATAATAGGAATTATGGGTGTTGGTTTTGTAAATAATATTAAGAAATATAATAAAAATTACATTATTAAACAATAGACAGCTAATAAATGTGATCATGACCTTACAAGGGTCAATCATGGCCAAAATTTGATATTTGAGCACTAAGGGAGTGAATTATGAGGATATATAAAATAAGGGAGGTATAAGGTCACACTATTTTTTTTAATTATTCAGTCAAATATATAAAACCTTTCTTATCCATGTTTTCATTTATTAATACAATTTTTGTGCTGATCTAAAAAATTTTAGGCTTACGGACTACATAAGGTCAACTGTCATGGATTATGCATCATGGCCTTTAAAGGGGTTCTAAATTCTAACTCAAATATTACTATAGAACTAATTTTTATAGAATGTTATATCAATTGTGTTTTTGATATTCTAGAATTTCAAGGAATGATAAATTATTTCTTTTTCCATTCTACCAATATTTGGGACAAGTGTCCATTGTATTTTGATATGTCCTATCATGCATAGGATATCAAATTTCAATAGTATCCCCCACATTGGCATGATATTGTCACAATAAAATGTAGATATCTATTTTTTATATAATTGAAGTCTTGTCATTAAAAAATATGAAGTTATTTATTGCATACCACACTATATGTGACATTTATTGTGTATATTTAAGATATTTATATTCTAATTCTCTACCCATTTATGATATTATGGGTTGATTTCAGAGTAGAGTATCAAAAATTTATAGGATCCATAATTTCCAATTTCATTATTCACAAAATTTTCTAATATATCCTACTTCATAGTGTCATGGAATATCTCACCTTTAAAATTTTTTATAGTATTCATTCAAATTACATTTTCCACATCTATAGAACACTTATTATTTCATTATTCTTTTTCTTAGTGAGATTTATGTGTCCTAGTAGAGTGTGTTTGAAGATAACACCTTAAATAATGGATATATAACTAAACTACACTATCTTTATCCTATATATGAACAAAATATTAAAAATTCATTATGGATGGAAAAAGTTACCATGAATTCCTCTTAGTTAATTAATTACTTATTTTTGATTTCTTGAAATACCTTGTATTCTCATTCATTTTAGAGTGAATAGATTTTTTCTATAGAAGATTTGATGTCGTATGGCATGATATATTGTCCCTTCACATTGAATGGTGGTTACTAAATGTTTTCATTCTAAAAAACCCATAGAATCACTTTTGTGACCATAAATGTGATCACAAAAACAATTACAGACTAGCTACAAAAAAAATTATTAATTAATTGGAAGTAAGATTTCTACTTCATGCTTTGATTTTCTCATGTTGTGTCCATTAATAAATTTATTTTAGGTTCACTAGATCAAATACACTAGGGGTGAATCAGGGTATGACATATTAAAATTAATACATCTTTGGATCTTGTTTTGTCATAAAAAAACACACATCTCTCTTCTTACAATAACAGTATATAAACCAAAACAAAATCATGCACATGACACAATGATTTTTACTTGGCTCAACTTCACTGAGCAACATCCACGGAGTATAAAATGACAATGTGGTGATGTACCAAATCCACTAAATCTCACTAACAATTACAAGGTTCAGGATAGTTCTTATATTCCCAAGTTCACTGCCTTTAGTAGATTTAGGGTATACTCACATCATTCCCAAGGGCCACTCAATATGTCTCTTCCTATGGTTCACTACCGGTGGGAAGGATCACTGTCTTCCTCTTACTTATATAATTGTTCTTAGAAAGGATCCACTCACCCTTTATGGACTTGTAGGTCCCATCCTTTTCATGAATGAACACACCCTCAACTATATGTAGATGATCCGTTGAAGATAATTTTCATCCATGGATGAATTATTTTTTTCAGAATACTTTTTGGTAATGGAAATGTCTTTCAAAAAAAGATTTGAAACTTTTTCGAGATTCCTTGGGTGTTCTGCAGACCACTTGTTCCTATCGCGTACTCTGTACCATATATGGTATGCATAACTCTTCCTCTACATACCACTGCCACTTCCACAAACCACCATTCATCCACAGACTCCTAGGGCTTCACTATTTCATACCACCTTTATGTACTAACTCCACTAATTTCCTATGAGACCCACTTCTGTGATCCACTACTAATTCTATAGGTGAGTTCTTTCTCCACATTCCACATTCCTCTGCAGACCCTTCTTCATTTGAGGGATTAAGTACCATGAAAGAACTTTAAGTAGAATTAATTCCCCATTAACCACTTCCCATCATTGAATTTCCCTCCAAAAACCACTTCTCCTTCACATACTACCCTACATACTGTGCTGTATTTCTCTACATAACACACCTTCTTCATGCGTGCAGTATGTCGTTTGCATGATATAGTTTCCCAGAAAAACTATCAGTGGAGTTTCTTCCACACAAACCACATTCAGACATCACCAAATCTCAAGATAAAAAATATGTTCTCTAATGATATTCTATGTCTCTTCTAATCAGTGTGAATATATATACTTATATTAGAAAATATATCCACTTAATCCTCTAAATTGAGATTTACCAAATCATTGATTTAGCACTGCCTTCATTGTGTACCTATCCTCCTATCGTGAACTACAACACTTTCACGTACCATTTTTTGACCACAGACTGCATTCTATAAATCATCATATGAATCAACCCATTCCATGAAGCTCCATGCATTCCTCGTACTACGATCACTTCACCACGAACCATTCTTCATACCATTTCCTCCACTCGGTATACTGTTCCCACTTCTTGGTAAGTGGTAGTGAACTATTTTTGGACAAGGTACACAGACCATGTTTCTAGGTACATGGTTCCCTTAATTTTCTAATTTAATTATTAGTTATTCATACAGTTCAATCCTATATAAAATACCTTTCTTTTCCATCATCAAAATGCCTATTTTGAGGCACAAAAATTTAGAAAACACTTTGAAACATTTCTACCTTAAAAAAATATATTTAGAAAACACCAACCATTCTCTTTCATGGTCATATGGATTTGTCATCAAACACAGTCACACCCAAAACATACTGAGAGGACACATTGAGGGATATTTTACAAACAATATCCCCCTTTTGGTTTTTTGAAATATATTCTCATAAAAATTATTTGAATTTTGACACCTCTTTAAGGATCCTCCCTTATTTAAAGAGTATTAGCTTCATGAGATTAACACAACCATCACACATTTACTCAACAAAAACTCTAAGACCATATGATCCATGGTCGGTGGGTGAAACAAGAGTATAATGAAGAGTTCATCAATGAATCACTTCATTCCTGACACCAAATCTTAAATCCAGTGAACTACTTTCACAAGAACCTCAACTGTTATTATATGTATTCTTTGATCAATCACTTATAGCATCATCAGATTTAATACTACCACTACGTCATATCTCCTCCTAATTTCTTCAACATAGTTTCAAATCTCCCTATCTCATTGCTCTACTTAACATCATATCCCCATGTCTTTTCTCCGCTCGTCATTTATACCCCTAGAATTTCTCCCATAGTATTTTCTCCCCCTATAATAGTCACACTTTGTCCCCCTATATCAACAAACCTGAAGGGCATGTTAAGGTTTTATATAATAGGGAAAAGTACAGACATAAATAAATTGGTCAAAGACACTTAATACCTCGGAGAGACGGGGTCCCATATCCACGCTTTTTCTTGTGCATGGAGTTTACTAGACTCTCAGAGCCAGTCGATTCCTTTCAAATGCTTCTTTGGGTATGGCCTTCGAAATAATGTCTGAAACTTGTTGTTCTGATAACAGGTACTCATACATTACAACACCTCATTCTAAATTCTCCTTGATTAAATGAAAATTGATTTCAATTTTCTTTGTCCATGAGTGATTAAATGGTTTTTTTCTAATAACGATAGAACTTGAACTATCAAAATGAATTATGATTAGATATTTCACTTCAACCACAGTATCCTTAAGCTGTTACTTCATCCAAATAATTGTATTCACACTTGAGTGGCAATAATGAACTATGATTCTATGGTGCCCAATGAATTGAAATCTTGTATCTTAGTTAGACATGAAATACTCAATACACCAAGATAGAAAGAACCTCCAAAGGGTTATTTCCTGTCATCTACTGAACCAGCCCAATCAACATATTTATATCCTAATTACTTAGGATGAGTTTTTCAGTATAAATTAAACCAAAATCCATAGTTCCTTTGATATAATAATTTATTCCTTTTCACTTTAACTATGTGGCTTTCTTTGGGATTGATTTGATATCGTGATACTTGACATGTGGAAAAAACAAAATCTAGTTTTGTCACTATTATATATAGTGGAATTATAATAATTTACTTGTATTCTATGATATTAACATCCTTTCCATCAACATCCTTTGATAATTTAATTTTGGTAGAAACCAGAGTCTTTAAATCCTTTAAATTTTCCATTCTAAAAATTCTCAGAACCTCCTTGTTATATTTATATTGAGAAATGAAATTTCCATTCATTCATTTTATCAACTATAAATTAAAGAAAAATGTAATCTCACAAATAATTGTCATTTCTAAACTACTTTTAATGATATCAGAAAACTTTTTACATTTTGATTAAATTGATCCAAAAAATATTACGTCATTGACATAAAACACCACCAACATACTTTTATTATTGTATTGATTGAAATAGAGGTTGTAATAAACTCCACCATACTTGAAATCAAGCTGGTCAAAAAACTGATCAATCTAATAATACCATGATCTTGGTGATTTCTTAAACCTATACATTATCTTCATCCACCAAAAAACCTTATTCTCATCTTCTTGAATAAGAAAACCATCTGGCTACTCAATGTCAAAATATTCTTCCAAAAACCCCATTTTGAATGGATGAATTCACATCCACTATAATTCCGTAAACTTCCATTTCACTGTTAGGTCCATGAATAATCTAGTTGTATCTTGCCATGAAATAGCAGAAAATGTTTTAGCAACATCAATTTATTCAACATAGGAGTACCCTTTGAACATAAGTTATGCTTTGTTTCTAATATCAATTCCATCTCCTTTTATTTTTTTTACAAAATAACCATTTATTCTTGATAAAATTTGTTTATCCTTACCTCAAAAAAATCCCATGTCTGATTATTATCAATTTGTTCAAGCACTTCATTCATTTCCTGAACCCCATTCTCATCTTCAGCAGCTTCACTAAAATAATTAGGATATACTTGTGATAAGTATGATTATTGATATAATTTATTCATCATTATTGTATGCACTAACAATTTATAATAAAGAATGATTTTATTCTTATCAATTTAAAATTTTATCTTATATATTTGTGCATATACTGAATCATTCTCATCCTTCTCATCATATGAGTCTTCTTATGAATAAACCTCTCGAACTTCATATTCTCATGATCTACTTACCTCTTCATCATTACCCCTGATATAGATCATGTATATTTGAATTATTGTGCTTATTCTCCACAATGGTTACATAATCACTTTCAATAATCTTTCCAAACAGTTTATTGAAGCACTTATATGATTTTATTTTCATTTATTATCATTGAAATTACCCTTCATCTCCAACAGATAAAAGCTTCCCATGTTTTTTCTTATATATAATGAAACAAACTCTTACAATGATTTTAAAGTACTTAAATGATGGTTTCTTTCCATTACAGAGCTCATATGGAGTCTTCTATTCTTTTGGACACAGTATGGTTATGTTTTATGTGTATACTTCTCTTATCAATTCTTCTTTCCAAAACTTATCTAGAATATCATTATGTACGAGTATTATTATATCCATGTAGTTCACAATCTAATTTATTCTTTCAACTACTCTATTATGTTAAGGATTTCATACCACTAATACCTAATTTCTTATAACCTATTTTTTGAGATAATACATTACATGGAAATTTGTGAACTATGTTATATTATCAGTTTGAATATTCTAGATTTTCAGAGCAAAATTCTTTTTGCATTCCCATCAATATCATGTAATGCAATTGAACACCTCAGATTTGTGGGTAATGATGGAATCCAATACCATTATTCTATAATAATCAACGAATAGAACAAAATATCTTCTCCCATCAATAGATATTGGTTATACTAGTCCACACACATCAATATGAACTAACTCAAGATATCTTGTTGACCTTTTCTCTTTTTCCTTATATGTCTTTCGAATAATAATCCCTTGTTAGCAGGCATAACATGTGTGTGTACGATTATCTGATGATCAGGGGAGATCTTGAGAAGCATAATATTTTACTAGATCATCCAATGATGTTTGGAAAACTTTATCAAGACTATTATGCCACATATAATTTTCTTCTTCCTTGGACAAAAAGCATATATCTTTTTATCCATTCATAAGGTAAATAGTACCTTTTGTATGCTTTCCTGGAAACACAAAAGAAGCATATTTTTCCTTAATGAACCATGATATCATGGAAATTATTATGTAATGTCCTAAGTCACACAATGAACTAACACAAAACAAGTTGTGACTGAGTGATTCAACAACCAATACACTTTCACGTCTCATGTCTTTTCCATTATCTTTGCTTTCCTAGAGCCAATAATTTTCAACCCTTAATATTTTCCAAATCCTACAATAAATTCTTTTTCATACCTAATTTCCATCACCGGATCCTTTTGAGTTTCCATGTGGGAGGTTCATAAAATATTAATGATCCATATCCCAGTGTGATCTGATTCCATGAACACAATTTCTAAAACCAATTTTTGCTTAGATCTTTGTTAATAGATCCATGATTTTAATTTCATTCACTATATGAATTGATACACTTGAAATTACTCAAAATACATCAGACCAAATTTAACTTGTAGATATGAAAATACATTTTTCATTTTATGCTCATTTGATGATACTTTTTTTTACTTCTTATAACAAACCTTAGTCTGCTATGGCCCATTCCTCTATATTTTTGATGATAAACATCATTCCATATAGTTTAATTTTCCACTCATAAAGTAGTGACCATCAAATGATGTCCTGGAATATAGATCTCTATATGACTACCACTATTGATGATTTTCCCTATTTTATTTCATTGATATGGAACAAACATTTTGTCTATGTCCCATCTTGTTGTAACAATAACATTTAATAAACGATACATTCCTCCAGAAAATACTACACCATTGGTTATCCCTTGGGTTCTCTAAATCTTAAGATTCTTCTTCATACTAAAATAAATATTCAATATTGGAGTGGGAGGATGTGGTGTGACATCATGCGTTACTGATTACAGTTTTTAATCAACCCCTATACCAGTCTTATAATCTGGATTTGATTGTTTCTTTTTTATGTTGGACACCTATGTTATAATTTCATATTTTATGTTCCCTATGTTATCTATTTTCCCAATGTTATTCTGTGTGTTAAAAAATTTTCTTTATCCTTAACAATTTATCATTGGATGAAGAATTCATCTTTATGTTATTAAAATATGTTTAATTTGAAATTTTACAATTTCAGTAAAACTAATGATCTCACTTCTCTACTCATCAATTTTGTTTTTGTACTCAACATCCTTTTCTATTCCTTTTGGAATTGAAGAATTCAGGATTTACATTACTAAATTCAGCTCAATATTCTCTTCTTCCTGATTCTATATATTTAGTTTGGATCTAAAAAATATTATTATCTTTCATTGTTTTGGCTAAATAAATACGTATAACTTCAAGGTAAGCTTCTAATTCATCATAAAGATCATCTCTTCCATTAATTTCTCCTTATTAATATTCACGTTCTTATCTTGGTAAATAATTTCCATCAACTAACACCAAACAAAATACTTTATGATCCTTGTGAACCTCCAACTCTTCTTGCTTATATTTTTCTGAACCTTTATATTCTTTTGAAAGAAAATTGTTCTTTTTGATGAAAATTCTATTTGTACATCTCTTACATTTCACATTTAATTAATTCTTCTTTTGGGTAATTTCATCATTGCATTATTTATCATAATCCTACTTTTTAGTACACATTACTACAAAAATCGCAATCAATACCCATTAAAACCATGTGAATGGAAGTTTACCTTGGAACCATCACTTTCACCATTGTAGATATTAGTATAAAAATTACATGAAATCTTCTAATTAGCCTCCTCAGGACTATCATAAAAAGGAAGATTATCTAGGGCCTTGAATGCCACTTCATTGGACTATACCTTCTCCACTACATCATTGTCATAATTTTTAATTTCATATTTAATTAGGGCACTATGCAAGTTATCTAGTGTATTCTCTTTATGATCTTTGTATTACAATATAGAAACCATAGTATTATATAGATTTGGATGTTTTCTCCAGATACACCAGAACATATTTATATTTTAAAAGTTTCCTCCAATATTGCAGATTTCTTCCATGAAAAAATTCACCAAATTAAAGAATGAATCAACAGACTCATTAGGGTGCATTCTCGAGATCCTCATATTTGATCCATAGAACCTCCATCTTTTATTATCTCACTTTTTTGTTTCCCTAATTAGTAATCAAAAAAATTTCCCACACAACATTTGATGTTATAAAAAATCACCTTCATATAATTTTCATTTGATAATGATCCTCCTAAAGCATTGATATGTTTAGCATCCTCATCCAATTCCCCTTTTCATCTTTTGATTGAGAACCACTATTGATATCAGCTAAGATTCCATTCGTAGCTTCTATAAAGACATACATTCCTAATTATCAGAAGTAATTATGCATTAGATTCTTCCAAAGATGAAAATTATTCCTATGAAAGATCTGTACCCGTTTGTGATTTACCACATCCATTTCCTCTATTGAGGGGGATTCAATGACTTTTAACATTTTTATATGATACATATTATTTTTTACACTAGAAAAAATACCCTAAGAGGGGGGGGGGATTTTGGTATAAATTATTAAATCTACTTCCCCTTTGGATCTTGTTTTATCATTAAAAAAACATACATCTCTCTTTCTCTTGTAGAAATATATGAACAGAAATGAAACCATACAAAAAACACATCGATTTTTACATTGTTCACCGTCACTCATATACATCCATGGAGCATAAAACAATGATTTTCCGATGTACTAAATATGATAAATCTCTCTACCAATTATAATGTTTGGGATAGATCCTCTATGCCCATGCTCAATTCCTTTAGAATATTTAGTGTCTTCTCACTACATTTCTAGGTGACACTCCCTATGTCTCTTCCTATAGTTCACTATTGATGGGAAGGATAACTATCTTCCTCTTCATTTTCTCACCTCCAATGCAAGGGATCCACTCAGTGTTTATGGAAATTTTGGTCCATTTATTTTCATGAATGTACACATACTGAACTATATTCAGATGCTCTATTGAATTTTTTCTTCATACTCATATGAATTCAAACGTTATTTTACTTCTAGTTATATAAATAACTTTCAGAAACTGATTTGATATTTTTCAAGCTTCCTTGTTCGTTTTCTGAACTACTTTATCCTCTCATGTATTGCGTACAGGGTATGGTATTCGGAACCCCTCCTCTACATACCAATGATCATTCCACAAATTTTTATTAGTTTATGGACTCCATAACCTTTTCTATTACGTACCGCCTCAACAAAAAAACTACAAAAACCTCTTAAGTGAACCACATCAAGGAACTAACTCTTCTTATGCATGAGATTTCATCCTCCCATAGACCACCTTCCTTCCATGAAACCTTATTCCATTACCGGCTTAAATACCACACAAAATCATTTGGATGAATTCATTCCATGTGAACCACTTTCCATCGCAAAATGGTCATCTGAAAACCACTTCTCCTTCAAATACTACCCTTTGTTCGATGCCTTATTTCTTTATATACCATAATTTCTCCCAACACGCACCACATCCTTTATGGGATATAGTTTCTTGAAAAAACCGTTGGTGGAGTTGCTTCCACGTGAACCACTATCGGATATCTAAGAATTCCTCAAGAAAAGATATATTCTCTAATCATATTGAATCCCACTTATAATTAGTTTTATTAGCTATCCATATATAGGAAAAGATATACATTTAATAAAATAAATTGATATTTACTAAATCGTTGATTTAACACCACCTTCACAACATACAAATACTCCGGTCATGAACTACTACCCATTAATATACCATTATTCCACTGCAGTCTGCATTCTGATACACTTTATATATGTATGAACATTCCATGTACCTCAATTTATTCCATGTAACACAATCCCTTCACTAAAAACTATTACACAAAACATTTCCGTCACTCCGCAAACTATTCTAGCTACCTAGTACGTGGCCATGAACCGTTCCAAGATATGATAGATGTAAAATGTTATGAGGTATATAATTCCCTTATTTTACTCATTTTCCACGTAGTTCATCATACTATTTACTCCTATTATAGAGACCTCACTTTTTAAACATCAAAATTTCGATTTTGAGGGCCAAAAATATATAAAACAGTAGGAAACTATACCACCATAAAAATTGGTTGTTGGAAAACACCAAGCATGCTCACTCACGGTAATCTTTCTTTTTCAACAAAAACAACCCCACCCAAAAATTACCGAGAGGACACATTGAGGTATTTTATCCCAGCAATTTCCTTATCTTTTCACTGAGAAAAAAATCCTTCAAGATTTCACTAATTCATATAACTATAATGAATAATTGATTATAAATTCATCAGCATTCCAATTTTATATTTTTACCAGTTATTTGTATTATTATCAGTATCCATTAAAATGGTTCATGGATTATCACACAAAAACCATAATAGAAATATACCTAATGGTATTTGGCACACTGTTTAGTATTCCCAGAAAACATCATCACATTTTATCAATGAATACTTCTCCCTTAAGTTTATTTCCTCTCCTATAATATCTTTTATCCCAATATTATAAATTTTAACATTATTTTTTGAATGAGGGTGATATGGGGTACTAGTTTTGTCTATTAACCCATACATCCCCACCACTCTAGTTAAAACCTAGTTATTTATTGTGTCCCAGACAGCTAATTAGTAGTATTATCCTCGTAAATAAAAAATATATATATTTCATGTATAATTTTATAACTACATTAATAGTATTTACAAAAGTGACTTATAACTAAGAATTTTTTTTAAATAATCAACATATAAAAATATATAATTTTATACAATTTATTTGGGGAATGGACCATGAAATTATTTCTACGTGGGTCATATACTTAAATTTCCATGAATGGTTCTTATTAAATGTCCCAATTCTCTTCATTGGGGTTTTTTGTGTTCTCTAGAACACAATACATTAAATTACCTATATATTGAAATATTTTTATTTTTATAAATGAATTATCATATATTGATAGTTAAAGTACATAACACTTATTTGGAAAATGTCTATAGAGTATTTTTCACTTAAAAATGTCATGGAATTTCTTGATTATATTGATATCCTGAAGTGTTTTCCAATATTTTAGTTAATATTAGTCTTATATTTAAATTATGTTATATTTCATGGCACTGATAATGAATTATATTAGGTTATTGTTCTAGTATATGGAACATTCATCATCTCATAATTCAAACACATGGAAATCTAAAAGAGTAGGTATTATAAGTACATACCTAACAATAAAAATTACACGTATTTTTTTAAACTGATATTACTTTTAGAAAATAAAAGTAATTATATTTGAACATGAGATTATTAGAAATTCAAGTAAAGTTACATTCATTTATTTATTAAAGAAAACCATGATTTACTTTATATACATTGATGTATGATATGATAGGTGCCTCATGAATAATATGTTATTAATTTATAAATAAATAATGAATTTTTTTAACCCATGATTCAAAAATGATATCTCATACCTATGATTGTAATGCATCTATAAAAATAAAATCCATTACCATGATGGCTGTTGAGTTCATTTCAAGATGAAAATTAAAAGACATATCGATCATAGTTGTTGATAACAAGAATATGAAACCTTCATAATGTGATATAAAAAAATAGTTTTTATAAATGAGTGAGTGTTAGAATATTGTTACTTCCATTTTAACATTTATTTATTCAAATATCGGTTCCTTACTGATATTTTGAATGATAATAATTAACTCCTGGAATCCTCGAAAAATATGTAGAGGAAGAGCCCTAAAGGGTCAATACATAGGTTTTCCTTCATTATCATTGAAATACATTTTTATTTCATTATTGAAATAAAAATTATTCTTCAGACATTGAAATAATGATAATTCTTGTATTACATATTACAATTATTTTGTTAGTAATTTTAATTTTGTACAATTATTATTCATATATTTATTTATTAAATAATCAAATATAATCTTTATTTATCTACTGATTGAAACACAAGGTGATAAAAAATATATATTTTTGAAAAGATTTTATATATAAATTAAAATATTAATAAAAAATTTATTAAAAAACATGGTGGAAAATATTAATTTATTTATCGAAAGAATAATATTTATAATTTAAGGTTCATAAATTACAGAGGAAGGTGATAAGGTTGAGTATAGTTCTCATTAATCAAAATAAAATAATATTAACAATCTATAAAATAAAATATCAATTCTTAGTTTTATAAAATGAAATATATTTTTTCAAGTCAATGCATTCCATTATATAATATTACTAATGTAATTACTATCTTGTAGAAAATATTATTATTATGTAATTAAGGGACATTAGTAATTTATCAATATCAAATCATATATCTATATATACGTTATTATAAAAGTTTATGGAAAACATGAAATCATTTCATTTATCTATAGATCATCTTCTCTAATGTGAGATTTATCCCAACAAACAAATTAACTTTTTCAATACTCTGATGAATGATATTACATTTTACCTCCATATTCTAGTTCAATATTGAGAGAAAAAGATATAAAAATAATTATCATTTAAGGATTTTGTTTCAGTAAAGGTGGATAATGAAAAACAGTTAGATCAATTAGACTAGATGTTGATGGTCTATTAGTGCCAATAAAGTATGGTTGACCATGTGTTAATTCCACTAGAAGGATTAAATATTGGATACCCTTGAAAAAATTACAGTACAAGTGAAATAGTTATTTAATTTTCAAACACTAAATTAATGAATGATCTCAAGACCCCAAAATGATTACATGTTATTAAGTTAATTTTAAATTTAATAAGAAATATAATTTATTCATGTTTCTAGGATTTTTTGTGAATTTTATTTATCTACATTAATTTTAAATTATTGTAAAATATCATTTTCATATTTTTTATTCATTGAATCTGAAAAGTTCCAAAATAAGTATGATATTTTCTAGTATTTCCACTTCTCTCAAAACAAATTGGTCTTATCTGAGAGGTCATATTAATGTTTAGAAATATTTTTTTATTAATTTCATGATTCTTTTTCTATATTTTGATTTTGATTTTAAAATTTTAAAATTTATTTTCCATTAATAAGTTCCTTTAATTTCATATAACCAAGAATAGGACTTGAAAAGGTTATAAGAAAAATAAATATTTCATTATAAGTTATATAATATTTTTTATTCTATGACTATATTACACATAGTATAATCTAATTACCAGATGAATAGTCCTATACAACTACAATAGTATACAATTTCACCAATTAGTGATGTCCATGTGGGGTTTCAATATATGGTGTGTACTTACACCACATATTGATCTCTAGGTTGGAGAAAATTTCTTTGGGATACATGGTGTGTAACTGATATAAAATTCTTGTAAAAATAGACGACAAAGTATTCATGGAGTTAATTTGTGTGGTGTAGAATTAATTACATAATGTGAAAATTAATTCATACTGTGATTGATAACTTCCAGTCAAACAACCCATTCTAGTTAGGATGTAAAGGAATTTAGATTCAATATACACCATAAAACTCATAAATATCCACATGGATTACATATTTATTCCCTATGTGTGTTTAACCAATAGAAATAAGATGTTTTAGAATATTAATAATAGGTTTTAAATTCAGTGACATTTATATATATTAACATTGAGTAAATGAAATATAGTGTTATACATCATGTAAAATTAATTATAAGAAAGTAAATTAATTGGGAAATTAAAACCAAATTACACTTTATATATCTAGTGTATACATTGAATATCATGGTTTTATAAAATATTATATCCATAATTAAAATACATGTTTTTTTATAACTATTCAATGAGTCTAGACTTGATAGACACCATGCATTTAAAACATACATTAATTGATTTAGACACCATGAATATCAATGTATTCGCAATTTTATTCATAGATAATGGAATAATTGTCCTGAATTATAGATATGAAGTTCATATAGTACATGAAAAGTAACAATTCTATCCCAATTAACCTAAATTGGGTGTCTAATGTATTAAATTATCATATATAAAAGGGGTATAAACTGGAAGTCCTAACCAGTTTAGTAGTTTTGGGGGCCTATATACATACATGACACACGTTTTCCATTAGGGATAAAAAAATATAGAAAAATCATATTCTCAGAATCAATGAATACCATTCACAGAATTATTTTTCATATATTGAGGAAAAGAAAACAAAATATCAATGAGATAAAATATTTAGTAATGGTTACAGATAGTGGAACATACAATAAATCAAAAATTTATAATCAATATTTAATAGAAGATGAAAGAATACATATTAAATTTAATCAATAAATTAATACAATGATTAGATAAGAAATAATCAATATAGAAACCTAAAAATGTAACACACATGAACTTTAATCAATAAATTCAATACAAAAATGAATCCAATGATAATATAAATGCATTAATATCTAAGATTATAAAAACTGAATTTTTATATATGTAACTGAACAATATTGGATTCTACGATCCCAAATATCATGATATATATACTATTAAGACTATTCACTTGTCATTTTAAAAATGTGGGTAAGAACTATATTAATATGTGCAACTAATTTTTCTCATTAGAGCTATCGATTCAACGACAAGACATATAATTTCTACCCCAACTATCACGGGATGTCTAAATAATTCCTCACATATCACATGGTTGATTTAATTCATGAAACATGTTATATATCAAAAAATATCATGACTGAGTAGAGAATATAAAATTATCAAAATTTCCCAAAATAATAAATTAAAAATCATATTGAAAATATTAATTAATATTGAATGTTTTTTTTAAAATTATCAATTCAATAATAGAATCAATGGATATTTATGGGAAATAAAATTTCAAATGAAAAAATATCAGAAGAAAGTTATTGTTAAAAAATAATGATAATAATCACATAAATTACTCAAGACTTGAGAGGTTTCCATTGATTGATTAGGAATATAGGTTTTTTAGCTAATAAAATTTCCATTAGAAGATGAATATAAAATAAGTGAAATATTAAAATAATATTTCATAGAGGAGTTTTACTATTAAATACATTGAAAAATGAGAAGAGGATGCTACATTTCCACAAGTGGTTATGGCGATAGGAAAGTCTATTATCAACATATAAAATAAAAAATAATTATTTGTAATTTTTTAAAATGTACTATTAAAAGAAAATTTATTGACTCATTTAATAACCTTCCTAGAAGTAATGGATAACAAAAATTTTTCAGAATATATAATTTTAGAAATTAAATTGACATTTTGAACCAAATTATTAAAAACATTTACATGGAAGAAAAATATATTAAAAAAGGGAAAATAAAATATGTTTTTATTTTAAAATATTCACTGAATGAATAAAGAAAAAAAGAAAAAAAATGTTTCAATAAAATATTTACTCTTTTTAAATATCAATTAGATAAGAAAATTATTTGACATTATCAAGGATAAATGATAAAATTCATTTAACGTGAGTAAAAGAGATCCCATAAGAATGTGAGTTCATAAAATACATTATTACCACTTTAGTAACAAAAAAATTGTACAACCATTGAAGAATAAACATGAAATGAATCATTAAACATCTATATTAAGTAAGTGTTAATTTTAACTAAATAATATGGGTATTATATACACCACATAAATTTTAATGGGTTCATATTGACAAATTTGTTTCAATGGAATAAAAATTGGGAGTAAATCACTTACCTTCCACATCCTTTTGGATGAACATGAATTAAAATCCTACATAATTGTTATAATAATTCTATTAATTAATAAAAAAATTATTATTTATAATTCCATATAATATCCTCTGGTAAAAGTTTACCACCTATTTTTTAACAATATTTTATTATTAATATTATTTAATCTGTTAATAGTATTATTTTGTATTGAATATTCGATGAGGAAATTTTTTTTATTCTTGAATGGACAATGATTCATAATCTTTATAATTATATTAATGTTATAAAAATCACATTTAATCATTAATTATATTTTTATAACCTTTCATGAAACTTGGACATGAAAATTGAATCACAATGCTTTTTAAAGATATTAGGTTGTATATATGCATGAGTGATGACATCATTCCCTTAACAGGTAAATGAGAAATTAATTGGTTAGTAAATTAATTTTCTAGAATTAAAAATTTTCCATATATGACAATATAAATTTTTGATTATTTACATTATCATTAATATCCATGAGTGTTTCTTATGAAAAAAATTTATGTTGTTTCACGTGGTGGTAGCCAACCATACACATGATCGATTGATCTATTTCTCATTTGATGAAGAAGGATATAGATAAATATTTTTACATAAATTTATTAAAATATATTTTTATGAAGGTTAATGTTTTTACAATATTTTATTTGTAAATAGATAATTTATGGTTGTAAAACTAAGGAGAAAATAAAAAAGGCATTAATATGATTACCTTTTCATTGAAAAACCTCCTTTAAATCTATTAATAAAGAAACTAGTGATGGCATTTTTGAAAAAATAGAATTACTTGAATGTTTTTAAGTATTATTGAAATAAATTTATAAGCTATTGGTCAATAAAAAAGGCTTGATATGTGTGAATATTTTAGAGAATAAGTTCCCATTTATAATTGAGTAAGAGATCCATTTTTTAAAATTCCATAAACAATTCAATAATGGGATGTCACTCACAAACCATGTTCTAAGAAAATTTATAAATATTTTGGTGGTTTAAGGATATGTTTAATCCATTCCTCTACCAAGAAAATGAATCATGTTTTAAAAAATTCATTCCATTATCCTCTAAGTTTACTTAGTTTTATCATTTTAGTTTTTACAATGCCAACTAGTTGTAGACCAAAAACAATTAATTGATTATTCATAAAACAAAATATGAATTACTAGATAATTTAAGAACCCTAATTATAAATAGGAAATCCAATTTATGAAATAATAATTCTATGATTTTGGAAATTTAATTTCAACACAAACTCATGTAATGGGCAATCCCTTGATTTAATCATAACCACATTAATTAATTTTTTAAAATTTTATTATTCATTATGAACATAATTTTTGATTAAATTATTAAATAATAATAATTATTATTTATCAAAATATTAAATAAATTTTACTAATTTCAATTAACTTATGTTTTTTATTTTGTTTCTAAAGACCCACAATTCTTGTAAAAAATGGGTTTTTTCAGAAATGCATCTGTCATGCCTAATATGATCATATTTTTAACAATATCACTAGTATTTATCATTATATGGGTATACATTTATATATATATATATATATATAATCTATATAATTAAGTTTAAATTTTCATCATTAAATAATAATTTAATTAACCAAAATGGATATACATTTATTCTTTTTTAAAATAATTCATTTTATAAAAACACAATTTCTGTAAAATACATGTTTCTGACTAAACATTATTTTATAATAATTTATATATAATTTTAAGTTGAAATTTTTTTTATTAAAAATATTTTTTCACATTATTATTAAAAAATAGTGTCTTAGATAAATATTATATGTAATATTTTTTATTAAAAAACATTTTACAGAAAAATATCAAATAATAATTCTATTCTTATTTTGATAAATTATTCTCAATTTCTATTTTAATCTTATCAAATTTAAATTTTTATGAGGTGAAATTTTAATTTTATATTTATTTTATATATTATTAATATATATGTTCACTTACTATAATTGAGGCTTTCATGTTAAAATATTCTTTCCTATAATTTTTTTCCTCCAAATAATCATGAAAATTACTTTCTAAAAAAAGGCTAGTTCCTCTTCATAAAAATCTATTATTACCAAAATGAACCCTTAATTTTATGAATTCCCATATGTAGATATAATAGTTGATTCAATAGATTCCTCACCAATTTCTCTCTTGTATCAATTAACTTGATAGATTTTCACAGGAAGATAAATATGGTTTAAATTATTTTTATTCAGGCATAAGGAAATGTGTAATGTCCAATATTTATAGCCCTAATAATTATATATAGATCAAAATATGTACCATATAGAGACTTGGAATATTTTCTTATAGGTATTCCATAGATCCAATTCCTTCTAGAGTTTCAATGTGTTCGTTGTATATGTGGATCATTTTTATTTTCTTACGAAAACCTATTACACCATTCCATTGATATATATCAAGGATAACATGATCTAAAATAATAAATATAATATATTTTCTTTGTTTATTAGAATAATTCATTTTACTACTTTGAGATACATTAATATAAGCCTACATAGACCTTATATCTGACATTTCCACTCATGAAGGTTCTAGGGATACAATTTTTATTTCACTATATTTATCCCAACATGATGGAGTATGAAGTATTTTTCTATAAAAGTATTCATACCGAACTATTTGAACACATCAATTGATGATATTGTTATTTTAAAACTCTTACATAGATAAATATTGATCCCACAAAACATTAATTCCATGTGATAATTACCTAAAAACCCATCTTAATGTTTGAATAACCCTTTAGTACTACCAATTAGTTATAGGATGGTTGGAAATTCTCAAATTAATCTCATTATCAAAAACCTTATAAAGTCTCTTACAATGTTCATATGTAATGCATTAATCAAGATAAAGTACAATTAATATAGGTGAACCATTATCCCTTATAATTTCATTACTGTGGAGAATTTTGATGTGCTAAAAATGGAAATCATATCTTATAGACCTTAAATGTATATATTATGATAGGTTATAAACAACATTCAATAATTAATCATTCCTTTATGGAGTATTTGTTAGTTATATTAAAATTTATATAGCAATTTAACCACATATCCACATAAGAATAAGAAGTGGATTAATAAATCCTTCAAGATTTCTTTCGTTCATCCTTCACTTAATGAAACACCAAACATCTTGAAACATAATTAGTAATTTCCCAGTTAAATTTATACCACCAAAATGTTTCCCTCAAATCCCTATACATATTACTACAACATGGTTGTATTGAGAAATTGGATATCTGAGGGTCATCCAAGAATTAAGTTTTAGATCATATGTATTTGTACCACATAATATAATTCTAAATTTTAGTATTCCATATTCACAAACAGTCTATCAAATTGAAACCATTCATATCATTATTTTTCTTTAAAAAATTTCATCATTATTCTAATAAATTTTAATCTTTTCCAATAAATATTATTTCAAAACCATTTGAATACAGAGTGATGCCCCTAATTCAAAAATAATTCATATATCTATATTCTATAAGTCCATGACCATTAAAATCACTATCAATACATAGTTGGGTTAGAAATCCATGATTTTTCTTACTCAATGCATCTTCAATGGTATTTTCCTTTCTTAAGTGACAGTGTATTGAGAAAGAAAATCCCAGTGTAACATATTTAACTATATTTTCCTCTTATTGTAATCATTGTATAAAATATTATATTATTGTATTTTATAGTCTATGTATATCTAACATCATTATCAATAGATATAATGTATATATACCATCGAATAAAATATTACGTTATCAAAATTATGGATATTGGGTTAGGTAGATTTTTTTGAGTCAATAATTTCCTTGATGAATATGATATAGAAATAATATTCATCATAAGGAAACAATCTATAAACTTCTCCAAAACATCATTGTATATCACAACCCCATTATGTAATGATGTTATATTAAAAAATATATCTTTCAAAAATATAATATTTAATTCATCAAAACATTATTCACATATCATTTCACAAATGAACTTAACCCTATGACATGTAGGCCTCGTTAATGGATTATTGAATAAGAAACAATATATGAAAATTGACAATAATGACCATAAAAAAAAATAAAACAATATAAATTACTAATGTACATTTATTTAATCTATTAATTCACTATATTAATCTTTATGAAATCAAATAAGATAAAACCCTCAGATAAATTACTGACAAGAAAATAATATTCCTGAATATATAAATAATAGATAATAAATTATCAATATAACTTGTTTTTACTTGGAGTTTTAAAATTTATATGAATGTTATTGTAATATTACTTATATATCTTATAATGAAACAACATTTCACAAATGAATACCACAAAAAATAATCAGGATATTCCTTCCAAACACTACAAATTAGATCGAGAAAATCTTATGCTATATTATTTAATAAAAATATAATTAATGTAAACTAGTAATGTCCAAACCAAATTTTTAATGTTGTATTCAAAATATATTCCATTATTACTCGAAATTAATGATACCCTTAAGTAAGGTTAATCATTGAAAAATATTAAGCTTCGTAAATTTGATCAAAAAATTCATTATTTCCAGAAAAATAAAATCATAATTTTCTTCATATCACCATATATTTCACTATAATCAATTCACAACCTCATGTATCTATCTTTATTTTTAATGTATTGATTAAGGTAACCCCAGGTGAAACACTATGGTGAATATATCCCTTATCACACGATGAATTTTTTACTTTCTTCAACTCTACTAGTTACTTTGTGTATATTATATAGAGATCATTTGATATTGGTCTTAAATCATTAGTTAATCCTATAGAAAAATAAACTTCATGATCTAGTGGATATCCAGGTGATTACATAGGAAATTAATCAATGTATTCTTAATAAATATTCACAACCTCAATTTTTAGATTACATTTTTCACTGGTATATTGTGTTTTCTCATCATCAACAATATTATCATTCAGAAAAGATACTAAAGTGGATATAGACATGACGAAGATGATGATGTCTCTACAATAAAGAGAAGGAACTGAATATCCTAACCACAAATCAATTTATTTTATTCCTTATTTTGTTTTTTTAGGACATTTTGAATTCCAAATACCTATAAATGATTATATAATTATCAAAAATTGGTTTTGAAATAAATTTATTAAATTGAGAATGTATATTTGACATAATTGGTTCTTCTTGACTCATCCTTAATATAGTAATACTTCCACAAGGTGTTTTAATTGAAAAATAACTTTTTAATGTTCTAGAGAAATATATTATGTATTAGAAAACATTGAAAGTAAAAAATAGTGCAGTGATCAAGAATCAAATAAATCATTTTATATTTTTTTGGTATGATTAATGTAACTTACAATAAATATTTAGCAACATCCACAAAAGTTTTAGTGATAAAATTATCTTGGCCTTCTACCCACGACCTCTTATAAAGATATTTAAATTGAAATGTAGGGTATTAGTGTAAATAATTACACATTAAATTATAGTTAAAGAACATAAAATTAATTATTTTATTGTTACCCTTTCATTCATTATCACAATGGCACTTTTCGCAGCTCTTATAATAAAGTCCCATACCCTTTAATCATTTTAAGGACTTTTCAGATATAATTATCCCCTGATTGAAATTTCCTTATTTTCTTTTTCTTATTTGAATAATTTATTTTACATGAGGTTTACATGAGTTATTTTTATTTTTATTCCCCTTTAATATATATTATATTAAAAATTCACCTTTAATTTTGATGGGACATAAATCTATTTGATTATTTGAAAAATGTTGAGAGACTAGCACCCTTCCAAGACAAGGAATAATCCCATCAATGAAACGGTTTATCTTGCTTCATATATTTTTTTTTGAAATATTTATAATACCAGGTTAATATTATAATGATAGTATCCTAATCTATAATATTATCTTCTTTATTTTACTATATTCTAAGGATCTTTCAATTCATTTATGTTCATTACTCATGATCAATTATTTATCGAAGGATGTTTTTTTAGAATCATTCAATTACATGTGTTTTATTTCATCTCCTTCTATAGTATTCTTTATCAATGAACACAATTGTTTACCATCAATTTTGATCTAATACATTTCAATTGCCTCATTCATCATTTTTTTGAATCCCAAGAAATGAAATATATTTTCAAGGGAATAAATCTACTAACCAGATAACAATTGATTTGTAATCCTATTTGGTGATGGGGGATTATATCACATAATGAAATAAAACATAGTAGAATAACATTGTGGAATAAAATATTGCTTAATTATAGTAATGTTATTCATTATAATATAAAAAATCTTAACTAATATAGCCTTGATTTCCTCAGATCCAATGCCAATTGTATTGGATTTATGATTTCAAATACTTATGTATTTACCAAGATTGTTTATACCAATAGCTCTTAGAATAAAAAATTATAAAATATAAATTATAATAAATTAGTTTATACCATTTTCAATTTTAGATATTAATATATAAATAAAACTTTTGTGTAATAGTTAACATAAATATAAAATTTATTCATTATTTATCATGGAATTATAAACACAATTTCTTTGGGGATGTATTTATTTTGAAATTACACATAATTATTTTTAAATAAAATAATAATTATAAAAATTATATCCTATGAGATTCTAAAACCAGGTGAACACTAAATAATATTTCCATTTACCATGAGATGATCAAGTCAAAGGCCAATGCATTATTTTCATATTTACTACCCAAAGTTAAAACTATAAGAGAACAACATACATTTATAGAATCAAAAAATGGATGTACTTCCTTGAATAAACACAAATAATATTTTTAATAAAAGTATGATTTTATTTTATACGTATATTAAAAGTATAACATAAGGTTTTTTCTCTTAATCCATTATTTCCATTATCTAGTTCCCATGATTTTTACTAAAAAATAATTTATATGAACATTATCAACTCTAACTCCTGTAACTTAGGATCAAAGTGTAATTTACTAAATTAGTATTAAAATACAAATAAACTAATCAATTTTTTAGTTTCAGAGAACATGATATGTACATGATACCCATTTTTCAATGTGGAAAAAATATAAAACATAGCCAAATATAATTACTGATATCCTTGAAACTCATTCACAATATTCTTCTACATATCCTTTAGAAAGGAAAAAAATAAGGGTATGATAAAATTATATATAAGGGTTATGTAAATAAAGACATATCATGAATGAATAGGGGATAGTCTCTATGAAATATTCAATAACTGAACTTGAATTATATTTAATTAGGTAAATGACTATCATTATTTGATAAGGCATAATAAATATGGGAAGGTAAAAAACTGAACACACATTCCATTTAAATATTATATTGGCCACAATAATTCATTCATAGATAATATCAATAAAATAATATAATGGATAATAATGACTCCATTAATAACTATTGATATGATTAATATTTAATGTTATGATATTAGAAATTATGATATCTATAAATTCAAGAATTTTTTAAATGATGTTTAAAATTATGGATAAAATCAATTTCATTAGGACAAATCAATTGCCTCTTAAGGCCTATAGATTCATTGAGAGGCTATATAATTTCACGCACCACAAATTAGTTTATGTAAAAAGTAGTCCTAATATATCAAACAACAGATTTAATTAGTGATAAATATTCAATGTTAGTAAATATCTGTATTGGGTAAAGAAGACAAATTTATCAATATTTCTATAGTGAATCTATCAAATTTAAAATTATTCAACCTATGTAATGATTGAATACATTTTATAAATTAATCAAATACATGGTGAAAATAATATGGATATTTAAGAGAAATGTAATTGCTATTAAAAAATGATCACAAGAAAGATATTTTTTTTAAAATACTGATAAAAATAAAAATGATAATCATGATATGAGAGGTGACCATCAGTTCATCAGGAATATTGATATTTGAATTAAAATCACGTACATTGGAAAAATAATCGAAATAAAAGTGAAATAATAGATATAATAAATCATAAAAAAAATTTATTTGAGAATATTATAAAATGTTTTTATGAAATTTTATATCATAAAACGATTACGTTGGCATAAAATTTTATTATTGATGTATTTTATAAAAGATATTCAATTTGTATTTTTGTTAAAATAAATATTTTTGAAAAATAGTATAAATATTCCATTAATATAATTTGGAAAATTAGGTGGAAAAATAAAATTTCATTATTAAATAATATCATTTATCAAATGTAATTTTGTAAAAAAACTAGAAATCATGGTCATGGTAGTAAAAATATATTCAACAAAAATGGAAAATAATATCTGTTTTCTTTTAGAAATTTCAATTATAAATCATGAAAAAAGAGAATACTTTTGGGAATAAAATTTCTTGAGTCCTTAAATAACAATTGGTTATGATAATTATTGGATATAATGAAGGATAAATGATAATATTCTTTACACAAGATTATAATAAATCCCACGAGAATGTGATAATATAAATTAAATTCTTACTTATCTGGTAACTAACATATTGTTAACTTTTTGAAGAATAAACATTAATTATAACATTTAACATCATGAATATATATTTATTGAAATTAAATACTTTAAATAATATGTATATACACCTCAGAAATAAGAATAGGTTTTTGTTAACAAATATGGATCAATGGAATTGAAATTTAGATGAAATATCGTACCTGTTGATTCCCTTTGTTTGAGAATAATATTACATCATGTGTATTGGTTTTTTGGAATAATAATAATAAATTTAAAAATAATATTAATCTATATAATATCATATATGATACTCTTATAATATTTTAGTACCTATTTTTTAACAACATTTTATATTTAATATTACTTCAGGTATTAATTTCATTGTTTTCTCATGTATTTTTATCTTTAATGTTATTGTTCTTATAGAATATGGAAGAAATACAACACCAATATAATTGTATTTATTTTATAATTATAATATTTAATCTGTTAATATTTTTTATAACAACTCATGAATCTTGGACATGGGGGAATTAATTGGAACTCTTCGTGGAGATGATAGGCCCAATATATGAAAAGGAAACAATATCATTCCATTAATTGGTGAAAGGGTAACAAAATAGATAGTATAATAAATTTAATGAATAAATATCCTGTCATATGTATCATATATATTTAATTATTTCATCATTATGAAATTCCATGTAATTTTGTGATGGGGAAAAATTACATCAGTTCGTGAGACAATAGTTTTTCGTACACATGAGGGATTGATTTGTTTCTCATTTTATAGAGAAAATGGGGGATACATATTATTACATAATTATAATAAAATATTTATATATAAGAGATATTGTTTTATTATATTTTCTTTTTTAATACATAATTTAAGTTTGTATAATAATAATGAATAATAAAGAGATGCGTTAAGATGAATTATTTCTCTTAGAAACCTCATTTTTGATGACCTGAAGATATATAATTAGGATTTTTTTGGGATATTATCATCTGAGTTTGGTCAATAAAAATTTCTTGATATATTTTCACAAGTGAGGGGAGTGAGTACCCATTTATAATTAAGGAGGAGTGTAATTTTTGTAAACACCATAAAATATTTATTAATTTGAAATCACACTCACAATTGCTTCCTCTAAAATTGATAAATAATTATTTTTGGTTAGATATAGTAGATAATAACCATTATCACATTAAAAAATTTAAACAATATATTTCATTATCCTCATAGTTTACTTACATTTACCTTTTTTTTTGCTTTTACCATAATAACTAGTTTTCAACCAAGGTAATTAATTCATTAAACTTGGAGTAAAAAGAAAAATATTACAAATTAGGAACCAATTATTATAAAATTTAATTCAAATTTACCATATATCAACTCAATGTGTGTCAAAAAGTAATTTTAACACATGCCCTTGTCACATGAAAACCATCTATTTCCCCTTACCAACATAAAGTTTTTTTTAAAGTTTTTACTAATCATTCTGTCCAAAAATTATTTTGAGTGTAATAAAAAATATTAATTTTTATTACACCAAACCAATAAATTATTATTTTTAATAAACATCACATATGGGTATGATTTAATTTTAAATAAATCATGAAATTCGAGTAAAAAAATCTATTTATGATGATTTTTTTAATGAAAAGATGATTTTATATTAATTATATGACTTATAATTTCCATTAGAAGATTATAAATACACATTTATTAATATATAATCTGAAATTTCAATTTAAATAAATCATAAATAAATATTATTTTAATTAATTTAATTTGATAGATATTATTACATTAAATATTGAAATGTTTTTCAAAAAAAAAAATGAAAAATAGTATTTTTACCTCCAAATGATCAAATATTAATTTTTATATAAAATATAGTTAACATATTTTTTAAAATTATTAATCATTATATTTTTAAATAAAAGGTTTAACATTTAAATACTTCAATATTAGTTTTTCTTAATATGATATATCAAATGGAAAATTTTAAAAAATTCATTCTTGGATAATGTTTACCAAGTAATATCAATATAGATATTCATCCAATAAAATTATTGTTATTTATAAAATATTTTTAAATTAAAATTTTATATAGTTTTATTTATATATATTTTTAATTAATATTATTGAGTCTTGGGATTAACATTACATTCCTTGTATACTAATTTTCATGCTAGTGCATAGTATATGACAAGTTATATAACGACCTCTACTTTAAATACATTGTTATTACTTCAGAATTGAAGAACACTTATTACAACATATAACAAAACTAGGAAAGGACCTTATAGGTATAGAGTCTTTAGAAACTGGGAAACAAAAACAACTGGTTCATAAAGCATCTACTTTGCCTCCCATTTATTTCATCATATCTAGAGTCCCTTTTTGGCATATCCTACTTAATAACCTTCTTCCTGACCGGGGGAAATAAAACAAACAAAAGGGTGGGCTCAAATGATCAGTACGGGTAAACAAAAGAAATATCAATCACATCATATACATAAGAATATAACTTTTGGAAATCTTAACCTGCAAAAGAAATCATAATTTCATAACATGGGATAAATCATAGTAGTGAAATGTAATCCCAATAATCATAACTTAAACCATGAAACTTTGTGGCATACACACATAATCATAGAGAATCATTTCTTATTAGTCAAGACTCATTTACAAGACTATCTTAGTGGACAAAGTCCATTTCTGAACCGAGTTCACTCCTCGTTTCAGTCCTATTTCACTGAACCAGTTTAACCTGCCGTTCCAGCCATGTCTATCTCATGAGATATAAAATCTTTACCCAATGCATTAGAGGGAGATATAGGTCCCACCCATCTCATAATGATACCATTCTTATGTGTGCCACAAAATCAAAAACCATACATCATTGCATAACCCATGTAATAAAAATGGGAATCTTAAACATCATGCCATCATAACATAATACATATAAGATAAAAGGACATCATAAAAATAATTCCATCATAACATAATCAAATCAATGTAAAAATAAGGATAGAAATAGAACCCTATATTATCGTAGATGGAAATTTTTTTTGGTAAAACACTTGAACTCCATTCTTGAGGAAAATATCCTTTCTACTTCAAAAACATTTTTCCTTTCTTAACATGTCATACAATTTTAAACTAAAATAATTTGATTAAAAATAAACCTGAAAAATTCTAAAGGAATATTCTTGGAAATATTGTTTTAAAAATCCATTCGTTCCGTATAAGTTAAAAAACACATTTCTCGTACTTTTTTCAGAAAAGTAAAAAAGTCCCTCGTATGAAAAACGACAAAAGATTCCTTTCATATATTTTACTAAAAACTCACCGAAGGGTAAAATTGGATTTAAAAAGTTGTCGGTGGATGGAAATAATATTATATATTGAAGAAACATGGATGTGGATGATAAAATACACCCCAATAAATACCAAAGTATAAACAATATCGGATAAAAATGAGATTGTGATATTTCCCTTACCTTAGGTCCGATTTGCTTCGTAAGTGTCCGAACCTACTGTATAATGATTTAAATAATGTTATTGACTTATTATAGAATCATACTTATTTTTATCATATCATATATGGTCATATTTATAGCTTCTTATTAGTAATATTTCATTACTACTAGTTTATTCAGGTGTTTATTACTTTTTGTTCTTATGCGTGTTTTGTCGAATAAATTCTTATCCTTCTTTTTAGGTTATAGATACCTCATTTACAGAATTTTATCAGTTTAATATATATCATATTTATTCACTACATTCATTTATATAATCATTATTCAATGAAGATCATGTAGAACGAGTCGCATCACATCGTGGAGACGGTATTCCGTACGTACGCACCAGTGATGATATCGTTCCCATGATCATGGAATTGTATTGGAGTGTATGTATACTATTTTAGAATCAATTTTACGTTACAATAGTCATATATAGTCATTATTTACACCATTATACCCATCCAATAAAGGTGGTGGTGGAAAATAGATTACACCACGGCGTGGAGATGGTATTCCATACGTATGCATGCGCGGTGATTTCGTTTTCCGTAGGATGGATAAGTGGTGAAATAGGGTTGTTTCATACTTATAATAACATATCAGTATATGAGTGATACTAATGTTATTACTTCATAATGAAACAACTAAATAAGAATAAGTGGAAGAAGAAATAAAGTTGAATGAATTGGTAACAGACATCACCTCTTCTTTGAAGCGCCTTTTTTAGATCTCCTTTTAGGGCACTAAAATTGGTCTTTGAAGAAGAAAAGGATCTCTAGAATGTTTCTAGGGAAGTGGAGAGGAGAAATTGGTAGGGGTTGGACGAGCTGTAAGGCACAAAGTGGTGTGAGGAAGAGGGGGAGGAGGTGCGCTTTTATAAGGGAGGAGAGGGGCTCCTTTGGAAAAACTAAAAATATTATTTTATTATAAACACAAATTCGGTTTTAAATAGCTCCAAATTGATTTATTTAGAAGCTAAGGTGGGGATGGGTCGAAATACTCTCATAAAATATAATTTAGACAAGTTTAGGTTCCTATTTTAACCTTATTATTTAGATTTAACATTAAGTTAAATAATTTTACTTTTACCGTGTCTTCTTGTGTTCTTATACTATAAGGTTAATAAACTTACTATAACAAGCCAAACGAACCACAGGTTGTTTATAATTAATATATATAACCTTATATAAGTATTTTGGCCGAACATTAGATATTTAGGAATAAAATAACAATTAATAATATAATATTTATTTTAAAAACTATTTTATGTCAATTTTGACACTATTTAGTAATTGATTTCTGTGAAAATTATAAAAGAATTATTAGTTAGAAAAGAGTTAATTAAATCAATACTAACATGTTATATTAACCTAGAAAATTATTGGAATTCATAAAAAGTCTCAAATTACATTTATTTGGGTATTTATAACATCCATTATGTCAATATTTCATTAATAAGATAATTACTGCATCATCTTTGTGTCATAAATAAATTAACTTATTTAAAGTATAAAAATTACAAATAAAATATC
Source organism: Viscum album (assembly GCA_963277665.1). Taxonomy (NCBI): domain Eukaryota; kingdom Viridiplantae; phylum Streptophyta; class Magnoliopsida; order Santalales; family Viscaceae; genus Viscum; species Viscum album. Next base: position 1,027,821,017 of record OY728159.1, read on the forward strand.
ATTATGTAGGAAATTTTTTTATATTTCTAATTAATATTTATAGTCGAATTTATCTTATATATAACCCTATATTAAAAATTATTTTCTTATTAAACTTTGATTTTAACTATTTTAACCCTTCTTTAAATAAATTAATAATAAATGTCCTAATATAATCCAAGTGGGACTAAATGGTCATATTTTATTCCTAAGGTTGTTTTTGGTCGAATTAAAATTATCCAATAGAATTAGGACATGTGTTAGGGTAATAATAATATCATTTTTACCCTTAATTACCCTATTTACTTTTAACCGTGGTAAATAAAAGCAAAAAGTTACTATTCACCAAAAATTATTTTCATCTCATTGAACCACATTTTACTTACTGACATCAACCGTGTCTCTAGGACTTTTGAAATTCCACTCACAGAAGAGGTAAAATTATTTTTTATGAAAAATTCAGTTTTTTAACTACCACTTAGTGGTTTCACTATTCATCAAAAATTGAAAGTTTTCAGAAAAATACCAAAATTTCACCCTAGGCTAATTTAGATATTCCGAATCCAAAAATGAAGTCAATTTTAAAAAATAAAATTTACAAAATTTCAAAAAGGGGTTATTACTATTCATAACGGCTAGTTTTAATAATATTTTAATAGCATATCGTTGTTTAGTGAAACTCGGTATTGCGTACGACGCAAGCTATGGAGGAAGGTCGCGATTGCGTGTAAAGCAAGCAGAGCAAGTGTTGTGTGTAGTAAAATATTCCTTTGATGATTTATATGACATTAAAGTCTTGGGTGTTACATTCTACCCCCCTTAAAATGAATTTCGCCCTCGAAATTCGTCACTTTGTAACAAACAGATGAGGATACCTCTCCCTCATCATATCCTCAAGCTGCCATGTAGCTTTTTCAAATTGGTGGTTCCTCCATTAAACTTTCACCAATCGAGTGGTCTTGTTTCATAGGACTTTTTTGCTACGATCCAGAATCTCTATCGACTGTTCTTCATAAGAAAGATCTTGCTCTAGCGGTACAACTTCTGAGCTGAGTACATGTGAAGGTTCTGGTATGTAATTTCTTAGGAGAGATACATAGAACACATCGTGAACTTGAGAGAGATTAAGTGGAATCTCCAATCGGTAAGCAACCTTCCCAACACGATCCAGTATTTCGAAAGGACCGATATATCTAGGGCTCAACTTCCCCTTCTTTCCAAATCTCATGACCCTCTTCCAGGGAGATATTCGTAAGAACAATTTATCACCCACTTCAAACTCTAGGTCTTTTCGTCGGTTGTCAACATAACTTTTTTGTCGACTCTGAGCTGCTCTTATGTGTTGTTGAATAGATCTGACCTTTTCTACCATTTCATCAACAAGATCAGGTCCTAATAGCATTCTTTCCCCAACTTCATCCCAGCAAGTTGGGGTCCTATATTTATTTCCATAGAGAGCTTCATAAGGAGCCATCTGAATACTGTAGTGAAAGATATTATTATAAGAAAATTCCACCAAAGGTAGGTGTTGATCCCAACCACCTTTGAAATCCATAGAGAAAGCTCTCAACATATCTTCTAGAGTTTGAATTGTTCTCCCAGGCTGACCGTCTGTCTGAGGATGATAAGCAGTGATGAAACTCAACTCTGTATCCAGAGTATGCTGAAGACTTCACCAGAACATTGAGGTAAACCTCGGACCCCTATCAGATATAATAGAAAGTGGTACTCCATGAAATCTTACCACTTCCTTCACATATATCCTGGCAAGCTGATCCAGAGAGAAATCCTCTCTAATAGCGATGAAGTGTGCAGACTTTGTAAGACGGTCAACTATGACCCAGATAGCATTATTTCCTTTGGATGTTTTAGGAAGTCCAGTGACAAAGTCCATAGTGATGTTTTCCCATTTCCATTCGGGTATGGGTAATGGTTGTAACAACCCCTTAGACTTCTGTCTCTCAGCTTTTACTTACTAACAAACCAAGCATTGAGAGACATATTTAGCAACATCTCTTTTCATGCCATCCCACTAGAAGTACTCTTTCAGGTCCCTATACATCTTCGTGCTTCCAGGATGAATAGAGAATGAAGAACTATGAGCCTCATCCAGCAGCTCCTTCTTTAATTCGGGGATGGGAGGAACACAAACCCGATTCCTGAACTTTATTATCCCATCGCAATCAAGGTTGAATTCAGGAACATTTCTCACCTTCTTTTGTAACTCGACATCTTCTTTCTGTGCCTCTTTAATCTTCACATGTATAGATCGTTGAACATTCATTTGAGAAAGATACGATTTTACCCTTTCATTATAATTCCAAGATATATCCTTTGTAAATCCATTAATATTGTATCTTTTGTGATCCTCATCATGGATAAACTGGCATGTTCTTGTCGACTTAATGCATCTGCGACCTTGTTTGCTTTCCCGGGGTGGTAATGGATTGAGCAGTCATAATCCATAATCAGCTCCAACCATCTTCTTTGGCGCATATTCATCTCCTTTTGTGTGAAAATATACTTTAAACTTTTATGATCAGTATAAATGTCACACCTTTCTCCATAAAGATAATGCCTCTAAATCATTAATGAAAATATTACTGCAGCTAACTCCAAATCATGATTTGGGTAATTTTGCTCATGGATTTTCAACTATTGTGAGGCATAGGCTATCACTATATCATTTTGCATAAGAACACACCCTAATACCTTCTTGGATGCATCACTATAGATCACAAACCTTTATCTAATACAAGGCAGTGTGAGCACATGTGCACTGGATAAACTTCTTTTCAACTCCTTGAAATTCTCTTCACATTCCTCCATCCAGACAAACTTAACTCCTTTTCGAGTCAACTTGGTCAGTGGATTAGATAATCGTGATAAAACATTCACAAAACATCGATAATATCCAGCCAAACCAAGAAAACATCGGATTTCAGTTACTGTTGTTGGTCTCGACCATCTTTTGATAACCTCTGTTTTTGCTGGATCCACAGATATCCCCTCTTTTGAGATTATGTGACCCAAAAATAAAACTTTCTGAAGCCAAAATTGACACTTGGTAAATTTGGCATAAAGATTCTCTTTTCTCAGGGTCTTCAATATAATTCTCAAGTGATCTTCAGGTTCTTCTTTTCTCTTTGAATAGACAAGAATATAATCTATAAAGACTACCACAAACTTATCAAGATAGTCTCTAAAGACTCTATTCATCAGATCCATGAAGATAGCAGGGGAATTAGTAATACCAAATGGCATCACTATAAATTCATAGTGTCCATACATTGTATGGAAAGCCGTCTTTGGTATATCCTCCCTTTTGACCCTTAATTTATGATACCCTGAACTAATATCAATCTTGGAAAAGTATTGATCTCCGCGTAGTTGGTAAAATAGGTCATCAATGCGCGGGAGAGGATATTTGTTCTTGATAGTGATCTTGTTAAGTTATCGATAATCAATGCAGAGTCTCACTGATCCATCTTTCTTCTTAAAAAACAGAATAGTAGCTCCCCAAGGTGATGCACTAGGGCGTATGAACCCCTTATCAAGATTCTCTTGGAGTTTCTTCTTCAATTCCTGCAACTCAATTGGGGCCATTCTATAAGGTTTCATTGAAATAGGTAAAGCACCCGGTACGAGTTCTATTGAAAACTCAACTTCACTATTTGGTTGAAGACCCGTCAATTCCTCTAGAAAGACATCGTCACACTCCCATACAATGATCATATTCTTAATCGTGAGTTTCCCACCAACCATTTGAGATAAATAACCTTCATTTAGTGGAAACAAGACCCATAAGATGGAAGAAATTTCCACTGGAATGTTATGTTCATCCTTGCATCGATAGACGATCATAGATTGATCTGGAATATGAAATGTGACTTCCCTTATTTGAAAATTTATATGATATCCATATAAATAAAGCCAATCCATGCTATGAATCACATCAAAGTCCACTATAGAAAGGATCACAGGATTTGTAGGAAGCACTTTCCAACATACTTAAATCGGAGAAGAATTATAAACTTTTGATGCAACTGTTGTGCCATTAGGGGTTGTCACAGCTAACTCAACATCTAATTGTAGAGGTAATACAATGATATCCTTGGAAAATTCTTCAGAAATAAAGGATTAGGTGGATCCAATATCAAATAAAACATTTTCTACTTTAGAGTGTATGGTAAGTGTACCTTTCACCACATCTTTATCGTACTCCACATCGCTGATAGAAATTGCATGTGACTTTCCTCTATCTTTAGCCTTAAGAGTTTGTTGACGTCGACCATCATCATCAACCATTGGATTTGTGAATTGATTGGCATAATGCCCCATCTACTTGCACTTGAAACATTGAAGTGTAGTAGGTTCATTCTATGTATCCCTTCATTTGTTTGAATCATTAGACATATTCTTCCGATCATTGTGGCATTCAAATGCCCTATGACCTTCCTTTGCACATTTGAAACATTTACTTGTCCCTTTAATACAACTCCCTCTATGTTTCATTCCACACTTTGAGCATAAGGGAATGCTCATATTCTCTTCAGTGTGCTCTTTAGATTTTCCTTTGAATCCCAGTTTCCTCTTCTTGTCAAACCCATATGACTGATGCGTTACTCCAATCTCCATCTCGAATTTGAGAGCACATCGAACGATTTCCTCGTATCGATTGAAGTCCCTTATGGATAACTCCCTTAAAAGAATTGGTTTTAAGCCACTAAAGATTCAATTTATCTTACTCTCGGGTTGGATAATAATACCAGAAGTGTACCTTGAAAGTATTGTAAAATTTGCTTCATAGGTACCAACAGATTCATCATCCCTTTTCTTCAGTTCAAGAAACTCTTTCTCCAAATTTGTTCGGAGAATACAAGGGAAGTACTTATTGAAAAATAATTTCTTGAACACGTCCCATTCCATGGACTCAATTTCATCCCTTTGCCTCATATTCTTAATAAGATTCCACCATTGATCAGCATCACCTTCCAAACGATACACTGCTAAGATGACTTTATCATGTTCAGAACATTGAATAACTGAAAATATCTTTTCAGTAGTACTAATCCATTGTTCAGTAACTAATGGATCAGTAGACCCGCTGAATGAAGGTGGACGCTGTCTCATGAAAGATTCAACAAAATGTTGCTCCTTCCTTTTCTAGTTTGTAAGTCCTGCATGATTCATAGCTTGAGAAAGTTGTGTGAGTATGGATACAAGATTTTTCATTCCAGCTACCATAACATTTGGTTTCTCAGGGGGGACAATCATTGCATTACTCGTCGCATTCCGCATTAACACGGTTCCTTCAGGTTCTAGACATTGACTAAAACCAAGAAGAATAGTGTGAGCAACACTAATTATAATAGGAAAACCACATAATCAAGAATAAAATTTCACACTTAGGGTCTTATCCTAGGTTATTCATGGCCATTTCTAAAACACTAAGATTGTGTTCTATTCTTAGACTTATCCTTAGCGTTCTTACTAAGGCTTTCACATCCTAGTTTCCAAAGGTTGACTATACCTTTCCTCTGATACCAACTATAACGACCCATACATTACATACATTGTTATTACTTCAGAATTGAAGCAAACTTATTACAACATATAACAAAAACAGGAAAGGACCGTATAGGTATAGAGTCTTTAGAAACTGGAAAACATAATCAACTGGTTCATAAAGCATCTACTTTACCTCCCATTTATTTCATCATATCTAGAGTCCCTTTTTGGAATATCCTACTTAATAAACTTATTACTGACCTAGGGAAATAAAACATACAAAAGGGTGAGCTCAAATACTCAGTAAGGGTAAAAAAAGAAATATCAATCACATCATATGCATAAGAATATAACTTTTGGAAATATTAACCTACAAAAGAAATCATAATTTCATAACATGGGATAAATCATAGTAGTGAAATGTAATCCCAATAATCATAATTTAAACATGAAACTTTGTGGAATACACACATAATCATAGAGAATCATATCTTATTAGTCAAGACTCATTTCCAATACTATCTTAGTGAAAAAATTCCATTTCTGAACCAAGTTTACTCCTCGTTTCAGTCTTGTTTCACTGAACCGGTTTAACCTGCCATTCCAGACATGTCTATCTCATGAGATATAAAATATTTACCCAATGCATTGGAGGTAGATATAGGTCCCACCCATCTCATAATGATACTATTCTTTTGTGTGCCACAAAATCAAAAATCATACATCATTGCATAACCCATGTAATAAAAATGGGAATCTTAAACATCATGACATCATAACATAATCCATATAAGATAAAAGGACATCATAAAATTAATTCCATCATAACATAATCAAATCAATGTAAAAATAGGGATAGAAATAGAACCCTATATTATCTAAGATGGAAAATAATTTTGATAAAACCCTTGAACTCCATTCTTGAGGAAAATATCCTTTCTACTTCAAAAACATTTTTCCTTTCTTAACATGTCATAAAATTTTAAACTAAAATAAGTTGATTAAAAATAAACATGAAAACTTATAAAGTAATATTCTTGGAAATATTTTTTTAAAAATCCAATCATGCCATATAAGTTAAAAAAACATTCTTCTCATACTTTTTTTGGAAAATTCAAAAAGTACCTCGTACGAAAAATGATAAAAGATTCCTTTCCTATCTTTTACTAAAAACTCACCGATGGGTAAAATTGGATTTAAAAAATTATTTTTTGATGGAAATAATATTACATATTGAAGAAACAAGGATGTGGATGATAAAATACACCCCAGTAAATACCAAAGTATAAACAATCTCAGATAAAAACGAGATTGTGATATTTCCCTTACCTTAGGTCCGATTTGCTTCGTAAGTTCCGAAACTCATGTATAATGATTTAAATAATGTTATTGACTTATTCCAGAATCATAATTATTTTTATGATATCATATATGGTCATATTCTTAGCTTCTTATTAGTAATATTTCATTACTACTTGTTTATTCGGGTGTTTATAACTTTTTGTTCTTATGCGTGTTTTGTCGAATAAATTCTTATACTTCTTTTTAGGTTATAGATAACTCATTTCCAGAATGTTATTAGTGTAATATATATCATATTTATTCACTCAATACATTTATATAATCATTATTCAATTAAGATCATGTAGAACGAGTCGCATCACATCGTGGAGACGGTATTCCGTACGTACGCACGAGCGATGATATCATTCCCATGATCGTGGAATTATATTGGAGTGTATGTATACTATTTCAGAATCAATATCACTTTAAAATAGTCATATACTGTCATTATTTACACCATTATACCCATCCAAGAAAGGTGGTGGTGGAAAATAGATTACACCACGGCCTGGAGATGGTATTCCGTACGTACGCACGCGTGGTGATTTCATTTTCCGTAGGATGGATAGGTGGTGAAATAGGGTTATTTCATACTTATAATAACATATCAGTATATGAGTGATACTAATGTTATTACTTCATAATGAAACAACTAAAGAAGAAGAAGTGGAAGAAGAAATAAAGTTGAAAGAATTGGTAACAGACATTACCTTTTCTTTGAAGCGCCTCTTTGAGATCTCCTTTTAGGGCACTAAAATTGGTCTTTGAAGAAGACAAGGACCTCTAGGATGTTTCTAGTGAAGTGGATAGGTGAAATTTTCAGGGGTTGGCCGAGATTTAAGGCTCAAAGTGGTGTGAGGAAGAGGGGGAGGAGGTGACCTTTTATAAGGGAGGAGAGGGGCTCCTTTGAAAAAACTAAAAATATTATTTTATTATAAAGACAAATTCGGTTTTAAATAGCTCAAAATTGATTTATTTAGAAGCTAAGGTAAGGACGGGTCGAAATACTCTCATCCAACATAATTTAGACAAGTTTAGGTTCCTATTTTAACCTTATCATTTAGATTTAACATTAAGTTAAATAATATTACTTTTACCGTGTCTTCTTGTGTTCTTATACTATAAGGTTAATAAACTTACTATAAGAAGACAAAAGAACCTGAAATTGTTTATTATTAATATATAGAACATTATCTAAGTAATTTGGCCAAAACATAGATTTTTAGGAATAAAATAACAATTAATAATATAATATTTGTTTTAAAAACTATTTTATGTCAATTTTGACACTATTTAGTAATTGATTTTTTTGAAAATCATAACATAACGATTAGTTCGAAAAACATTAATTATATCAATACTAACATGTCATATTAACCTATAAAATTAGTGTAATTCATAAAAAGTCTCAAATTACACTTATTTCGGTATTTATAACATCAATTATGTCAATATTTCATTAATAAGATAATTACTGCATCATCTTTGTGTCATATATAAATTAACTTATTTAAAGTCTAAAAATTAAAAATAAAATATAATTATATAGGAAATCATTTTAGCTTTCTAATTAAGATTTATAGTCGAATTTATATTATGTATAACCCTATATTAAAAATGATATACTTATTAAACTTTGATTTTAACTATTTTAACCCTTCTTTAAATAAATTAATAATAAATGTCCTAATCTAATCCAAGTGGGCCTAAATGGTCATATTTTATTCCTAAGGTTGTTTTTGGTCGAATTACATTTATCAAATAGAATTAAGACATGTTTTAGTGTAATAATAATATCACATTTACCCTTAATTACCCTATTTACTTTTAACCGTGGTAAATAAAAGTAAAAAGTTACTATTCACCAAAAATTATTTTCATCTCACTGAACTACATTTTACTTACTGACATCAACCATGTCTCTCGGATTTTTGAAATTCCACTCACAGAAGCGGTAAAATTAAGTTTTATCAAAAATTCAGTTTTTTTAACTACCACTTAGTGGTTTTAGTCTTCATCAAAAATTGAATGTTTTCAGAAAAATACCAAAGTTTCACCATAGGCTAATTTCGATATTCCGAATCAAAAAATGAAGTCAATTTTGAAAAATAAAATTTAAAATATTTCAAAAAGTGGTTATTACTATTCGTAATGGCTAGTTTTAATAATATTTTAATAGCATATCGTTGTTTAGTAAAACTCGGTATTGCGTACGATGCAAGCTATCGAGGATGGTCGCGATTGCGTGTAAAGAAAGCCGAGAAATTGTTGTGTGTAGTTAAATATTACTTTGATGATTTATATAACATAAAAGTCTCGGGTGTTACAAGGTCAAAACATGCCACCATGATGTTATATATGGAACATGTCATGATTCCTCAAGTACACATAATAACCATAAGAAATAAAAAAATTATAATATATTATAGTATTTTTTTATAATGATAATGAATGAGATTATCATGCATATCTATAACTTTATATTATAATAAATTTAAAAAATAAACTATTAATTAATAGAACTAAAAATTATTAAAATTACCATAAATATATCATAATGATTTTTTTTTAAATAGGATAATTTTTTATGATTATTATGTTTTAACAAATAATAAAAATCTAAAAAATATATCAGTTAATTCATTATACAAAAATATACTTAAAAAGAGATGGAAAAACACATCCTTCAAATCCCTAAACCAAGTGTTACGAGTATTAGTCCTCATTATTTTTAAAAAAACTATCTATTTAAATGACTTCCAAATATTTAATTATTCTAATGTAGATCACAGAAAAAATTAATCCAGTGAATGTGATCCACCTAAAAATTAATTTTAAATCTATTAGAATGATGTAATTTTTAATAGCTCACACAATAGTGGTAGAGTAAACTTACAACAAAAAATTTCATAAACCACATTTCCATTCCTATTTAATGAGATTAATAATTTTGATAACATTTTTATAAATTGATTTAACGTTTTGAATGTTCTAATGAGAAATCTAGTGACACTACCATTGTAAATTTAGAAAACATACCCAAATCGAGTAGATTCTAGATTTAATATTGAATCATTATTCATATTTCAATTGATCCATCTATTAAAAGAAGGATTTCACGTAACATTAAAAGTCCACGAAAGTGTCTTAAATTTTACTACTCTTCCAATACACTTTAGAAAAATAATATCATGAATAGATTATCTAAGTTGGCCATTTTTAATTGAATATTAATTTTTCATGAACACCATATACTAAACATGTACTGAATTACATTTCATGTGTGTATGTTAATGAATGGGTTTATAATAGCTAATCCAATTTACATTAACCAATTTTTCGCATTCTAAAAGGATGATATTGTCCTTCTATTGAGAGAGAATGTTCTTGGGGTTATATTTTAAACGTTACTAGATATTACTCATCTGATTAATGTACATTATTTATGAATTTATATCTGATAAATATTTGTTTAATTATAGATTATTTTCGGTAATTCACAATTACAACCATTAAAATATATGAAATTTTTGCTTTTGAGTCATATTATGTATTCTAGACCCCTTTTTCACCTCACATTTTCTTGAAAATAAACCATTCAGATGACATAGCATTGAGAGGAGGAGGAGGATTATAACCTATGATAAGGTGAAGCCAACTAATATGATACTATCATCCATGGTGGAAAACAACACATATCTATCACTAGATCAGTTATTTTCTTCCCAATAGTCATAGATTATGAACCTATTTTTTCAATCAATAATTCCATTATTAAACAAGGTATAACTTTATGTAATTATAAAAAATCTTTTTATATTTACAGTTTAATGAATTATTTTATAACTATTGATAAACATAATATAAATTACATATTTTCAGCATCCTATTAGAATAAAATTTTAACACAAAATATAAAAAAAATAAAAAAATTTTGTTTTCCTAAAGGTCATTATAACATTCAACATTCCATTTATTTTATTTGAATCATTTTTAAGACTGATTTTTAGAAAATATGTGATGAGAATAAAAAAATTATTAATGTAAATAAAATTAATGAATGAAACTTATTAGTATATATTTAAACCATGAGATCATAAATAGAGTTTTACTTTTATATTAAAAACACTGGGTAAAAAATAATCATTTAAATACACATGAAATTAACCATACAACATATTATTTTTCTTAAAACACTTCATAATAAACCATAGATTAAAAATAATAATCATGCTGGTTTCTTATAAAACATAAAAACAATATTTTTTCCTAAATACAACTTTTTATCAAAAAAGAGAATAACAACTCCTTTATAATAAATGATTTTTAGGTTACCTTTTCTAATATAATGATTTCAATGAAATATCATTATCTGTTATAGAAAATCTATATAGGTTCCTTGGGATATCATATTTATATTATCTGTATAAGAACTATTATAGTTGGAATAACCATTATGGAAGAATTGCATGATATTTTTTTGACAACATTATCTTTTTTCAGAATATTGGGTAGGTATATTGGGCTCACTGATAATCGTGATCTATATTATCCACATGAAATATAATATGACACATCAACCTCACCCATAATAATAAGATATATTCATCTAACACATATTACTCAATAATTTCAATGTAGAATATTTTTAAAAAACAATTTCTATCTGACATATTTTTCATCATACATTTGTTTGAAAAATCTTTTAAACCCAATTGCAAAAAAATTTATATATAAAAATGACATTTCATTTTAAGAAACCAAATTGAATAATAAAAAACCAGAAAAAAATTAATGAAGGATTTTGTTTGAATAAGAAGTAGAATTTTTTTGATCTAATAAGAACATAAAATAATATTTTTAGTGGTATAATAAATATTTATGCCATACATGTTAAAATAGAGGATTGGTTATGTCTTGTCTAAAAAATGCTAAAATATTGAATAAAAATTTACCTTTGAAATAAATTGTATAGATGTAAAAAGCATAAAATATACCTTTTAATTAATTCATTTTTATTTAAATACATTAATAATTTTTATTATTATAGAAATGAAAGAAAATTATAATAATATAAACCATTATAACATTTGAAATGTGGTTTTCAATGAAAACAATTCAAAATCTCTAGTCTATCTGATCATGTGTGCTTTTTATCTTCCTGAATAATAAACATATGTTAATTAAATACTTTATTAGGAATATTTCCCAATATTTTTATTCCTTTTATTTTATATTTTAAAATTTTATACATAATTACATAATAAATATTGTTTATGTTAGATTTTTTGATGATATTCAACTTATATATTTGAAATGAATTTTTGTATGTTGACTAAGATCAATATTTTCATTACTTAATAATAACCAGAATAAACATTAAATTATTCTAATTTTTATACATTAATTATAATTATAATAAAATAATTAATTTTTTTATGAAAAATGAACTATGTTACAATAATAGTGGTGATATGTCATATCTATGCATGTGTAACATTTACATTTTCCCAGGATCTTGATAGTAGAAGGAACATTTTGTTTTATCATTAAAAAATTATTATTATATCTTAAATATCATTGTAATTATTTAAAAAAATTATATAAAACATCCATGTTTTTTGGTCATGAAAAAAATGTCACATCAATTCTTAGATGATATAATCAATCGATACACACAAATGATGATATCATTACTCAATTAATTGAAGGGTAATAAATAAGATGACACATTATCATTACATAGGGGAAAATATTTCAATAATATTTTATAGAAATAATAAATTCAAAATTATCAATTTCTATTAGAGGATGTAATTTTAAATGAATTAATTTATTCTTTGATGGGATAGTCCATCAAACACATGAATGATTGTTTAGTTTGTCATCTATGGGAAGAGAACAAGAATATATGTTATTTCATTAACATAAATATTAAAATTATATGGATGATATCTTTTTAGTGATTTAATCTTGTTGTACCAATATTTAAATTTTTTATAAGTTTAAATTACAGTAAAACCTTTGGGTAAAAACTATTCATCTTATTGGGGAAACCTCTTTCTCTCTAAAAGGTTTGTCTGCTATGGTTTTAATTTTGAACCAAATATCTCATGTATAATGTGTGAAGTGATGCGAGTAAGGTATTGGTGTCAGTATAGGAAATCCATGATTTCTCTAATGATTTACGAGAGAGAGGATATGAGGTTCTCTTTCATATTTAAGGGGAGTCGATTTCTTGGAATTTCATAAAGTAATAAAATAATATAAAATGATATTCAAAGTTAAATGGATAAAATTTTATATAATGAAATTATTAAATGTGTATGTCTTGAAAATACTCTTACAATAAACCTTTCAAAATTTAAAATACATTCTTACCCTTGCACCTTTTTTTAAACCCCCATTAAATCTGTTGATAACTTCATTGATATAAATGTAGTTTTCAATTTTGGGATCAAAAAATGTTACTAGAAAAGGAAAAATGACCCATAAATGGACCATATTAAAATTGTAAAACCTATAAAAGTAATTTTGATATATATATATATATATATATTATCATATATTTGTAAATCATTGAAAAAAATTATTAGGAAATATAACTAATTTCTTTTCTAACTAATATTTTAATTCCAAAATAAAAACATTTGATGGAAATATAATTAGAATACAAAAGAATCCCATGTACATAATATGTTATATTTATCTAAAACATTCATGGTATACTACAACTAAATATGACAATATTAGAGTGACATTTTGTATTTTTCTCTAATTAAAATATTATAATTGGAAAAATAAATTTGGAATGGAATCAAATGTCATATCTTAATTTTTTTGAGGATTCTTGTTGAAATAAACTGATAAAAACAAATAAATCCAATAGTTTAAAAGAATTATATAACTTATCACATTAGTTTAAACCATAATTAACTCATTTTACCTTTACCGTGGAAACAAATATTTAATATGATTTGTAATCATTATGATAAAAAAATAAAAGGGGGATATATACGAAATTTGGATATCCAATATTGAAATATGAAAAACAAATTTAATTATTATATTTCTATAATTTAAAAACAATAATTTAAAACTAAACCCATAAATTGTGATGAAAAATATATTTTTTAAATGTAGGTTTTTATTTATCAAATTATTTTTATAGAAAAAATGATGAATATAATTAATCGAGAAAATAAAATAAGGGTTTTTAATCAAATTTTACTAATAAAAAATTAATTCAAATAAAAAATTAAGTTTTACATTTTAAATAATATAATAATTATATAGTTTCTATTAAATATCTAAAATTTTACTATTAATTGATAAGACAATCATTTTAGAATATTTTTAAATATTAAACTAAATATAATGTTGAAATTATGAATTCAATTTAATTTAAATTTTATAGTAATGTTCCAGTATTTTGAAATATATCAGTAAAATAGAACCATTTAATAAATAAAAATTGAATTTGGTTTGAAATAATTCTTTTAAATTTTCACTAAAAATATTCCTAATATTATTATAATGAATATAAGTCAATAAAATCCAATAAATTAATATTAAAAAAATAAAAATAATTAATTCCCAAATTAAATGGGTTACTATCCCCTCCTTCAAAAACAATTTCCTAACAATTTCATTCTTTACTCAAACCTGTTGGGGATATTTTTCATTTATAGAGTATTCATATTCATATGTTACATCTTCGTCCATATATTTTTAATATAAAACATTAACATGATGAATTACATTATTCTAATTGAAATCCTCTTAATGGTCAATAATATACACTATATTTCCATCATAATGTTGGTTTTCATCCAACTAAACTACTTTAGGAAACAAAACATCACATTCATCTAAAATATATTTTACTAAAAATGAAAAATGAAATACATCATTTAACAAAGATAAAATTGGATGAAGAGACACTCAATTGGAAATTGATCCAACATTTTATTTTATTTCAATGGATATAGTGATTATTGTATTTAGCGATTTGTTTTTACCAAAATAAAAAACACTATTCCATTAAGAGTCATTAAAAAACATGATCTCTTACCTCAAATGAATAACATTTTTTTTATATTTCAGCCCAATTTTATCCATCTTCATGTGTTTCTAAATAATATTCACCTTTATTATTCATTATCCAAACAATTCAGTTCCCAAAATCATTATTCACATACTTTA
Source organism: Viscum album (assembly GCA_963277665.1). NCBI lineage: Eukaryota > Viridiplantae > Streptophyta > Magnoliopsida > Santalales > Viscaceae > Viscum > Viscum album. The sequence continues at coordinate 1,027,836,056 of OY728159.1, forward strand.
TATCAGAAAGAATCAACCAAACACCTCTATTCACATAATTAAACAAAATGTTCCATCTGTATATTGGAATAAGAATATTTTTAATTGAAAAAGCAACTAATATAATATTTTTATCCCAAAATTCCTGGTTTCCTTTCGAATGAGAATAAATAATGTGATATAATGTCCAAATTTTTATATCTTACTATTAATTATATTGATGATGAAAAGGTGCACTAGATCTTAATTTAGTACACTATAAAATTTAATGAATATTTGGAGAAATAAATGTAAAAAATGTAATCATTTTTAGATACAATGTAGTGATGAAATAAATTTTACAAGATTATCTCATTGATATTTTTTTTTGAAATACTATTTAAAGACATATAATTAAGATGTTTAATTAAATAAATAGATTTTGTTAATCATTCAATTAATAATCAAATCTCATTATTACCTTTACATGTCTATGTTAATCTCAATATGAAATCTAATGATATAATCTCACATTTTTATCATGACACTAAAAAATTAAGAAAGAATCATACTAGTAATTGATATTTGGTCACAACTGTCACACCCACATTTTCATTTCCACCCATTATTTTGAATATTATTTTTGTTATTAATTTTTCTCTTGCGTTACGAGTGTTTTGGGAATAATTTTTTTTATTGTTCATGATTTGAATTTTGAGCCACGGGAATATTGGGTGGTATTTGGACTTATTAACTGTTATTTTGAAGGTATGGGGAGAAAATATATTGTTGGAGAGTTTTGGAAACCCATATTGTCTCTTTTATAATAGATGATTTATATTGATGCTTTATCCACATTAGTTATATTATTTTTTGGGTGAAAATGGTGATATTGGGGTTTTGTCTATATGTTACATTATTAAGGCACGTAGTTATATTAACCATGATGTTAAGTGTTTAGGGGTTTCATAGTTTTGAAATAATTTACCATGCCTTGTATTTTATGTGTGTTGTCCACACAACATTGGAAAGTTGGAAATCACATGATTTTTGAATGGTTTGTTAAACCGTGTGAGCTAACCATGCAACCTAATTGAGAAAGGTTATTTTGGGGATTTTACTTTTATTTATTGGGATTTCTCATCTAGGGCCTCTATTCATTTCCCAGGACTTAGATGACTATCATAGAGAATGTTGGCTCCTACAAACAATTCCAATTTGTTTTATGGGTTTCCATGGTGATTCTTCTCCTAGATTGAAAGGTTAGGGATCCCTTGTCATTCTCACTATCTTTTATTCCATTTACCCTTATACTCTATCCAGGGCCCGAGATGGTGTTTGGAAAAGATCTATGAATGGTTTAATGAAAGAGACCAAAGAATTATTCTTAGCATCCTCTAGGTCCCTGATGCAGGCCCTGACCATCTTTTTTGGACCAAGGATTCTTCAGGCGAGTACACGGTGAGATCTAGGTACTGAATGGATCTTGGCTTTCACTCTTGAGACCGTGATGAGGAACCATGGAAAGCGCTTTGGAAGCTCAACATTCCACAAAAAAGACACCAATTTTTGTGGAAGGTGTGCACGGGCACCCTTCCTACCATGAGCCTCCTTGTTTACCGACATATATCCCACACTGATTCATGCTCGTTCTGCCCAAATATTTCGGAAACTCCTTAGCACGCCATCATGCACTGCTCGGGAGCTAAGGAAATTTTGAATAAATGGGGATCACCTTTGGATGCTTCAATGGACATTGACTCCAACCTTATTGATCTTATGATGCGCTGATGTTACTCTTCGTCATCGGCTAATTCAAGCGCTCGTTGCACCTTGGCCTGGATCATTTGGGTTCGGCACAACGATTTGATTTTCCACCATTTCCATCAGCCCACCGAGTTCTGGATTGAATGAGCCAATTCATGGATTGAGGGATGAAAGGACCGTAATGGAATCCTTTTTCCTAGCGTTACCCCCTCCTACCCCCCTCATTGAACCCCCCAAAGTAAGGGAGTCTTAAGATCAATGTGGACGCTTCTCTCCCCAAGGATGGGCCTATTGCTCTTGGCCTCCTGGCTCGAAATCATATGGGGCAGTTCATTACAACAAAATATGAACCACATCATGACTTCTGGGAACCTGTAGTTATTGAGGCCTATATAATTCTTATAGGGATTATGCTTGCTGTGGAATTTGGATGGGCTGATATCAACATCGGTTCAGACTACCATTCGGTTATCAATTCCATTAACCACAATGACGCTGGACTTCAGGCCTTTGGCTTCATCCTTAGGAGAATCCACTCACCGTGCCAAATCTTCCCTTGCTTCACCTTCTCCTTTACCAAAAGGGAAGGAAATAATGCGGCCCATAAGATGGTGGCCTCAGGCCCCTTCTATGTCAACCAGATATGGCTGGACAACTTCCCTTCTTGGATCTACATATGTTCTACTGCTGATATTCGTCATTAATATTATCCTCCGTTCATTTAAAAAAATCCATGGAGAGGATATGATTTGAGTTACTATACCTAGCCATTTTACCTTTAATTTCAATAATAAATATATTTATTTATTTTCACACCATCGATGGATATTAATTTCTTATAGATTATTTTTTTGATTAATGTTTTAAGTGAAATGAGGTTATTTATTGCTTGATTTTAATTTTTTAAAATAGTTATATTGGGGTTCTTACACTAAGTGCATGATAAAATTCATGGCTGACACTTGAAAATGTGATTTTGGATTTTAAGTTACGGTTTGTGTTTCTTATATGGGTTTATAAAATTGGTTTTTTATTTAATTTTTCCATTTTTATAGTTATTTTAAAAAAGTGGGTTCACATGTAAAAGTTATATGAGATCAGATCGTAACTTTGAAAAGGGATTCATTGGAAAACCTTATAAGAATGATTTTTTTGCCTCATTGGTTTAAAATAGATTAGAAGTGTCCTTGGTTTCAGAAATCAATTGTGTGAATATGGTTTAATGGAAAGTTAATACAATTTGAGGTGGTTGGGGTGGTGCTGTATTGTGTGATTTATGTGATGGCTTGGATGTGTAATTTGTTTCATAGCTTTGTCTGGAACACCCCATTAAAAACATAAAATAAAAACCTAGCATAGCAATACAAGCTTCTAAGAATTTTTTTACCACTAGTTTTGATTATGTACTAGCTATTTCCCCTTTGTATGAACAACGTTTTTTAGGATTGTGCCCCTTGATCTGGCCAGGTAGGGAGTGATTGAGCATTTGGGCATTATAATTTCATCAGGTATGGATTTCCTTTAGGATGAGTCACATGTATAATATGTTCTAGATTTTTAATATGATCCATGGTATTCCCATGTTTTCTCTGGGACTAGATTATCATTGGTGGATAATTTATATGTCTTTCCTTGTCTGTTTTTTTGAGAATCATTAGTGTATTTCCCTCAATATGTTATCATAATTTATGCTCATGGTCTATAAAATATTCTTGGTAAAAACATAATGCGAGGTTTTTCATAAAAAGGTTTCATGAATGATGTTTTAATGAATAAAAATTTTCTCATTTTTAACTTGAATGAAAAATTAATATTTCACGTTTGGTTCACATTCCCTTATTTTCATAAGGATCATTATCCTCCTCAATGAAAGGATACTTGTTTTAAATTATGATGAATGTGGATGGTTATTTATTTTCAATAGAATGAAAATTTTGTAAAACCTAAATTTATATAATGTATTTCAATTCAAAAATCAATGTTTCTTTATTAAAAGGAAGTGCATTAAGAATAGATTTATTCAGGCATATCTACTAAGTTTTAATTCTCATACTTTTATATCATTCATTTTTTAATTTTGGTTTCATGATTAATCTTAGGTTTAGTTTCCATGGGGGATAATTGGATATTTTTTAGAGAGTGATTCTCAAGGTAACAAGGAGATGTTGTGGTTTTCATGTTTATTTTTGGGGTTTTCTATGTAAAATTATTGTCGAGTTTTTCATATTTTCATTTTAAGTGTAAATGATGTTATGTTTAGTAATCATATTTATTTTAGGATCGTATTATATTATTCAACTTATTTTGATTATTTATATTGGTTGACATCATTCCCATCATCACTTTTTTGACTCCCTTGGCACTTTTTTATAGCTCGTGAATATTAGTATCACTTCAGGGACATGTCATGGGCCAAATCAGGTGACCAGTTTGGTGTTGATATGGGTTAGTTCATGAAAATAAACTTTTAAAAAATAACACATTTCATTTTAGTATAATTATTATATTTATTCATTACTTAACCCAATAAATGATATTAATGGTCTCACTAAATTTATTAATGTCATGATGAATTGAAAATAAGGAGCTATAAACCTCACTTTCAAGGTATTTCATTAATTAGGGATCACATGAAACAGATAAACTTTTTCAAAATCTCATAACCCCTTTATATATAATATTAATCTCAGGAAACACACATTTCAAAACAAAATATACATTTTCTTGTAAATTAGTTTCTTCCTTATTATATTTCATAATTCTCTCTAACAATGATTATTTCACAGATCCTTATTAAAATTCAGGCAGTTTGTGGATGTATAATTTTTAACCCAACATTACTCAATTTTTTTAAATAAATGACCATATTTCATACTTTGAAAAGATAAAGATGAATTATCTTTCTAACTAAAATAATAAATTAATCTATATTCATTATATGGATAGTAACGAATTATGTAGTCATAATCCTGAATCAAATGAAGAAATTTCCTCCATATAATTTTCAACTTATTTTGAGTAAATAAATACATAAAAATTTTGATTAGTATATATCATATAATTAACATTATATAAATTATTTATTCATATATTAAAATAATATATTACAGATTCTTGTTCATGTTCATCTATAGGATAATATTTCCTGGGGGGGGTTTAATAAAGTGAAGCATAAGAAATTGATGGACAATTCTACATCTGAATGAAACCAATTCCTATAAAATAAGAATAATTGTATATTGAAAATTTACCACTTGTAGTGGGTAGGGATAAGAATTAAATATTAATAAATCATTATTTTAGTTTTGGGAAACTATAATCACAATCTTATTAAAGATCAATTTAACTCATTTTTCAACATTCAATGTCAATGGGTAGAAGAAATAATAATTTTATTGAATAAACCAAAGAAAATAACCTAATAATAAAATAAATCTATGAATCAAAACGATATTTTTAGGAATTAATAAATCACACAGAACATCATTTTTTGTAGGTTCAATAGTTATACAATATATAGAAATAGTATCCCCAGGAAAAAAAATCTATTATAACCAAAATTCACAATTATATAATATTAAATATAAAATCTTATCATTAACTATTAATAAAATTCCATAGGATACATTCATGGTCCTCATGGATTTTATAATATACCAATATTTCATCATAAACTAAAAATAACCATATCTTAATTTTAATGTAAATCACTATTCAAATGATCCATGAATACAACTGGTGCACTAGATAACCGAAAAAAATAAATAATTCATATATATAGATAGAAATATTTTATTTAGAATATCTTACTCAGTGAATATAAACTAATGGAATCCTAACCAATAATTGCTCTTAAAAAATCATTAAGGTAACTAAAGTTGATAAAAAATCATCAATATGAGGCAAATGATGATAAGGATTATAATTATTATTATTCAATGCTTAAAAATATAAGTAATTTCTTAAAGAACCTTATTTATTTTATTTAAAATATAAAAAATATCACACCATCGTGAAGTGGATAGATGAATTTAGTATTCATACAAAAATATAATGATTTAATTTTTATTTCCAAAAGATCTACACGAGGCATTTCTATTAGGGGGTTTTGAATTTGACATAGCATGAGGCATTAAGACAAAATTAATAACAACCACATTATGAAAAATATAAATAGGTATATTATACTGAACATTTATTCTCATATATGGATATTACATTTTTTTTATATTTATATTTATTTTATTAATTAAACACCCACTTGGGTACTGTAAAAGTTTACATTCATTGGATACATGGAATAAAATATTCTTAATTCATGAATGTTATTTATTATATATCATAAGGATCTTCACATTTTTATATCATCAAAATAATACCCCACCTAAACCCTTATTCACAACCTGAGGAAAGGAAGTATATGAATGTTTGACCACTAATTCTCAACAATAGCAAAAGGGAGATATGAAATCCTAAAATTATACTAAGGGTATGGGAAAATTCACATAAAATTTATAAACAATCAACTACATATCAAGGAACATTATATTAATCCATGAGATAAATTTTGGATGTTCATAAGTCATGAATCATAATCAAATCAAACAACATGATCCATGAGATCATGACATTAGAATATCAAATGGAATTATGTCATGCACAAAAGAAAATATAACAATATTTATTGTAGTCAAGGATAATTCCCAAAACCATCATAATATAATGGGTTCAATATCCAAACCATCATTGTTGTAATTCTTCACTCTCATGACTATCATTTAAGTGAATATCCCATATTGTAATTGGTTTACTACCTATCACAGTTCTATCTATATCATTATATATAAATCACTAAGAAATATTGTGGAGGGAGATATCTATTCCACCAGTCTCATAATGAAAACCATATTTAGGTGTTCCATAATATTATACAATATTAAAGGCATTATTACCCATGAAATAGAATGGGTTCACCAAAAATATCATTATATCATAACCTGTTGAAAATAATAATGTTTCATAATAATTTCATCAATTGCATAACCCATGGGAAAAGAAGCCAATTTCTTAAGTCTTCAATCATGATACAACTAGTGTAATTGTAATTATATTCGTTACCAACATGTCATAAAAAACCATTCATAGAAAAAAAAATTTCTATCCTTGGGTGGTTACCTCATTAAAGTGTTGTTAACATCAAAGTATGTCATCTTAGAGGGAAAATTATTTTGAAATATCACTTGTAAAATATTATTGAGGAAAAAAAGTTCCCTTTGAATATATTTTTTAAAAACATTTATTATTTTAGAAATAAATTTATTAAAATATAAGGTCAATAAAATAAATAGGATCATTTCAATATATTTTAAACAAATTTGTGAGGAAAATATCATTTCCACTTTGAAAAAAAAACATTTTAAAACAATGTAAAAATATTTTTTAGTATATTGAAATCATTCTTTAAAATAAAAAATCCCTCAAATATTAAGGAATACATTTTCTATGTAAAATACGTTGGATGTATTTTAAGGATAATTGAAATCATTGAGAGGTCATTACAATTTTAAATAATATTCAGGACATGCCTATTAAAAAAAGATTCTTTTTACATTTTAAGTAAACCCCAATCATATATTGTTTTTGAAACCCACATGTATAATCATTTTAATTTCTTTAAAAATTAATATATGGGTAATAATATATTGAATAATATTTTTTAGAAATATGTTACCAATGTGTTGGAAATATATTTATAAATTCTTGTTTTGTAAGAAAAATTATTTTATAAATTAATGAATATTTTTTATTAAAAACCATATTTTGGAACTATTGAGTACATAAATGAGGAAAATGAAAGGATGAAATGTATTATAATGATATAAGTGGATAACAAGAAAATTCATTATTTTATTGGTTTATAGATCAACAAATTATATAATACAAAACATTATCATATATAATCGCTATAAATGATGATATTGAGACAAACAATCTCTTCAACTTTTGTAACTCCAAAATGTAAGTCCCACAAAAGGAATATAATAAAATTGAACTGAAAATATCATAATGATAAATAAACTCATGATATGAAATGTAAAAAAGTATTTATATAAACCTGAAAAAATTATATAGGTTCATAACATAATATATGTCTCAAATAATAATAACTGATACAAAAATCACATACAACCTTGGAATATTTTAAACTCTAAACCCCTCAAAGTAGAGATAAAAAATTATATTTTTGAAATTCAATAATATTTATGACAATAATAATAAAATGAACTAATGATTATAATATATGCTACATACATGAAAAAAGAGATGAATGTGCAATATGTCTCATAGAAGAATACAATTATATAAAAATCCATTGTCTCTTTAATAGTATATTTTATTGTAATAAAAAAAAATAAAACATTAAAAATAATGAAAATAATATTATTCATGATATAAAATTTGAAATTGGTAATATATAACCCATAAAAATGGAATGACGGTTGAATTTGTTTATGTCTCCCAAAAATAAAAGACATACTAGAAACACCGTACCTAATGTCTTCAATTCTAGCATACACAATGAGAAAACCATAAATAAAAATATATGTTAATTATAAACCTAATATATATATATATATATATCATAACATATATTACTCTATTTTGATAATTTTTTACCTATTTATTTATAATTCCATGTTAAAGTTATGTTTTTGGTAATAAGATATTTTTTTCCTATATGTTTTGAATTTTCATTTTTGGTACTATAAGTTTGATAATGATTCATAATATACATAAATTTAAACATTTTTTTAATATATTATAGATTTATTATATATGTATTTATAATATTTCATTATATTTAGTAATGGAAAATTAAATACATCTTTTATTGAGATAGTAGGTTGTAAGCATACATGAACAATGATTCTGTTTTCCTATAAGAATTATATAAATAAAGGTATATGATAAATTTAAATCTTAAAATATCTTTAATTTCTTAGATATAACATATATTTCATAAAAAATATTTAATAACTTTAATTTAAAGCATGAACCAACCACATCACTTTTCATGTCGGTACTCCGTCGTACACACGAACGACAATATCATATTATATAAAATAGAATTAATGAATGAATGTGTGACATATTAATTCTAGAAGAATAATAATATCATAAATATAATTTATAATAAATAAATCCTTCATTATGTACAATCATGGAATATAGTGATGGAAAACCCAAATGAAATCAATTTTTAAGGCTGTAGTCCACCACACGCACGAAAGATGATTTCATGACCCATTTTATATTAGTGGATATAGTTAAAGGGCATGAAATTAACATAAAATTATCTCATTATATTAAATGTACCGATTTTCTTATATTAACATGATTTAATAATATTTTATGGAGGTGGAGGAATAAATTAAAAAAAGAATTATTGATGAATGTTACCTCATTTTTCGGGTATCCTATATAAATTTTCATTAAAGGCATTATAGGATGTATTTATATAAAAAATAAAGAATCTAGGATGAGATTAAGGAAGTAGGTAAGTGATTTAGTTAGGAAGTGGATTAACTAAAATGGGTGTTGGTGAGAAGATGAGAGGATAAGGGGTGGCCATTTAAAAGTGGTGTGAGTAACACACATGTAATTCTTTGAATGAAAGAATCTAACCCACCTTTTTTTGAATTTCATAGTGCTCAAATAAAAATAATTGTTAAAATGTAATGTCATATTGATGAAATATGGATATAAAATGTGTTTTTTTATAGGTGTGGATTATTTTAAACCTTTACCAGTTTAGATTATCTATTTATTAACTGATATTTTCCTTAATCACAATACATATTTTTTGGGAATTTTTTTCTATTAAGTGTGTTCAAATTGGATGTTCATATTTTTAGATAATTTATATAATAAATATAAAAATACAGAATCCAATTTTCTAAATTCTATTTACATATTTGGAGAAAATTAATTCAAAATTTATCCAACAGATTTGACAATAAGGCAGGCTTTGAATGAGTAAATATTCAAAATTATAAATTTTTCTATATATGAATTCAACATATAATTTATTCTAATGAACTAATATAGATTAATGGATGTATAATATTACTAATTTTGCATCAAAATAATTTTATAATGTAATATATATTCATATATAAATTAAACAAAAAGATTGTTTTAATTAAAAATCAATGTTTTTCAATTTTCATTAAAAAAATAATCTTTTCAGAAAAAATATAAAATATTCCCCAATATATAATTTTGAAATTATGAATTCAAAAAATAATTTTATTTATTCATATAAAATTTTCTAAAAGTGAAAGAAATTAATTTTTTAAAAACCAAGTATAATTGATGAGAAAGTTGACATTCAAGAATTATATTTTTAAGAAAAATATGATTTTATATTTACTCTATGTATTATAATAATAATTATATGATTATTTGTTATGATTTAATGAAAAATAATAAATTATTTTAACTTAAAAATACTCATTATCGATTATTTTTATTAATTATAATAGAGATGCATTATTCATTATAAAACATTTTCTAAAAATACATCTTTTTAAATACAATAAATATTCATATAATAAAATCCACCATAAAGTTGATTCAAAGTTAATTAAGTGAATAAAAAAATTAAATAATATTTTAATTTAAAATATAATTCATAATTTTAATTAATAAAATTTTAAATAAGATAATATATTTTTAAAATTTTTTATTTTTTTCACTATTTTATGAAAAATTAAAATTTCCAAAAATTTCCAAAAATCTCACCATATATTAATTTTGATATTTTTATTACAATAATAAAGATAATATTTTCAAATAAATATCATAAAATTTCTATAAATTATTTATAACATTATTTCATAAAAATATATAAAAATCATTTTTGAATAAATGATATTTTTATGAATATAATTAAATTTCTAAAAAAGTAATTCAAAATTTACTATGAATTTATAAGAAAAACATATATTGAGTAGACAATTTATTTGTATATTTTATAATGTGGTTATTAATATTATTATATTCCTATATAAAATATATGATATTACAATCATATTTAACATATAATTATTTCTTGGTCCACTAAAGCTCAATGTCTACTGGCATGCACACTCACATAAAATAAAATTGGTGTTTATAATATAACCTAATGTTGGTGATGTATACAATGAATGCTATAATAACTTTTTTCACATTACAAAACTAATTTAAAAGAATAATTTAAAAAAAATATTCAAAAAATATTGTGGCGTTACATTCTACACCCCATAAATTGAATTTCTCCCCCAAAAAAAGCATCAATATCATTAGTGGTTTAAGATTTGAATATTCTTTCTGAGAAACCAAAATATTAAACATGGTAAGAAAAACTTCCTCCTCAAAAATAAAATGGTGTAAAGACCTAGAAATTTCAAGGAACTTTTTTTCTTAAATTCTTTGGAATTTTACGAGTTTGAAGTTTCTGATGACGCCTAATTCCGAGGCCTGGAATCAATTTATGAATTTTTTTTCAGGTACGTTCAGTAAATGCACGTGTAAGTTTTTTTTATCTTTTGAACCGGTGCTCAGAATTTAAATCCGAGAACACAGATGAACTCACGTCACCAGTATTCTCTTAAGGGGACCTTTACTGCAGTTGCGTTTGGTCGAGAGTAGAAGTTATAATTTGAGGATTATTAATTAATTAAATAAAATTGTTGTGTTACAGAATTTTATATTCAGGTGGTGGTTAACTTCCCCAAAGAGGAGTTGGAGGTGGGGCCCACACCTCTCCTATCATCCAATGAGAGGATATAACTAAGGGTGGGGCCCACATGAAACCTAACCCTTTTACTCCCCTTGAAACCCCCCCTCTTAACTTTTGAACTCCCACATTAAGTGGAGCCTTTCCACTTTCCCCTCATAATGTTGCAAAGTCATGAATAATTAATCCCTTTATTAATTATTTAGATGTTTCATGAGTTCTTTTGTGTTAATTCAAAATTCATGAAAAGACTATATTTTTTGGGGAAACCTATTATTGTATTTTCCTTGGAAAATATTTTTGGGGAGACTTTGTGAGAAAACTCTTGGTGGAACTTCATTCTCTAGACAAAGAAACCTGTTCTCCAACGAAGAACATCTCCGAAGAAGAATGGGAAGAACTTCTCCCACAACACTTCCTCTATGGACGCACCCCGACGTCAACGGAATCGACGTCTGTATTCCGTGATATCCGACATCTGTGACACCGTCTTCCGCGGCTCGTTGATGTGGAACGTACCCTGAATTGAGGTAGGGGTCTTGTATAATTTTAGTTTAATAAAATTATACGCTCGTCATTGATGAATGCAAGTGATCATCTATAGACTTTTGATATTTGCTAACGCGAAGGGTGACGGCCGAAAAAACACCGCCCAACGACCCTCCGAACATTTATTGTTTATTATGGCGGTGGTGATTAGAGGTGGCGGACGTGTGGGGGAAACCACAGATCACATTCACGGGCTGATTGGACAAAGAAGAACTGGCCGGCTAAAGCCGGCCAGGCTGAAGGAACCGCGACTCCCCTTTGGCACCACGCTGCAGATAGGACTGGTTTGGGTAAAAAACGAGGGAGTTATGGAAAAGATAACTGACCTTCTATTTTTAAAGTTCAAATTCTAACTTTGAGTATTGTTTGACCGCACCGTTAGAGAAACCATGCGCTAACCGTGTGGTAGCCACTTCCTGCACAACCTCCCCTTTCACGGCCTCCGGAACCATGCTCCAACCTTGCTGTAGCTACCACTTCAAGAGGACCACTGCACACAATTTGGTCATACGGTGAGACAAACCTTGTGTCTCCTGTATAACATCCAATTGTCCAAAAAACACATCCAATGTTCTTCCAACTCTTCAATTCAACACCCTTACACATTATACCCATAAAGAGCATAATGTAGGGGTTACATACTCAAAACCGAGGGTAATATAGAACCATTGAAAAATCGAAAGACAAATTAGGGTAAATGATTGTATGATTATTCATTTATATATAAAATATCCTATAAAATTTCACGATAATAACATTAGATGGTGTTTTGAAATATAACACAATTAAATAGAGAAAATTATGAAATTATATTACCTTGATGAAACTTATTATTATATAGAAATTATTTTTTACAGGTCATGGTAATATCATGTTGATTTTATATAATTCATTAACCATGAAAGGATTAATTATTTATATAAAATCCTATTATATTACACTATCATCCATTTATTGTTATCTTATTTAATTATTGTGATCATGTTTAACATAATGTAAAAAATATTCTCATTAACTACATTATAATGAAATTTGAAAGAATAAAATATATTAAGTGTCTTGATTGTGATAATATTAATGATTAGTTTATCAAAAAATTAAAAATCAACAAATTTTTGAGAAGTCATGTAATTTTAGAATAAATCATTTCCAGTTTTTGGATATTTATTGATTATATTTTATATATCTATATTCATTATATGAATATAGGGTACTTTTTCAATAAAAAAAATACTTTTTCTTATCCATGATGGTTTTTCAGGAATTATATGGTTTTATATAAAATACACTTTTTTAAATTGTATAATTTAATATGAAAAAATGAAAAATATTTTTTAATTCATCATTTAAAAATAGTATTGAACATCTTTTTGAAAATTTTCTAAAATGTTTTATTTCACAATAATAATTAAATATTTAGGATATTTAATGTAAATGGTGTATTATTTAAAGAATTTAATGGGAAAATTATATTTCATATTCTTTTAATAAATTTACATTTTTAACTTTTTATTAAAAATAATTCTTTTATAGTCTTTTAAATTATTATTTTACATGAATTTGGAATATAAATATTACTATACATCGAATTAATACTCTAAAAATGGGTTTTCGTCACCTTTTGTGTGACTGATTATAAATTCAATTCAACCATCTATAAATTGAGTAATGAAAATTTTATTTTATAATTTGAATGAAAAGGTAAAAATTTTATAAACTTATCCTTTAATTTTGATCATTTTGAATAAACTATAATAATAATATGTACCGTGGTAAATTTAAAATGCATTAATTTTTTGTTAAAAGTTTTTGATAAGGAAAAAAAAATTCAAACACATGGATTTAATCATTTTATAAGTTTATTTAGACCATATTCATCTAAAATTAAAAAATATGACCTTTTCTAAATTTAAAATTAAATTATTCCAATATAATATTTTCTATAAAGAAATATAAAATGTTTTAGCATTTTTATTTTACACTTCTCTTATATATCTTAGTAGGGATAAGAATAAGTGGTAAAAATAATTAAATTCTATTTATAGATTAACAATTATATTTTTTCTTGAATTATTTTTAATTTTTAGTGATGATAAAATTCCACAAAATTTATATTTATTGTTAACTTTGTGTTGATCCAAATAGAAGAAAATTCTAGTAATTAATTTTAAAAACAGTAAAAATAATATTTTTTACTTATTTAGAGTATCCAAATAATTTAATAAATAAAATTAAAATATTAAAGATATATGAAGGGTTTAGTGTTGAATTAATTTTTCTATAATGATTTCTTCAATGTCAAATTAAATAAATATTTTTGAATATGACATTAATGATATTTCATCCTAAAGAATATATTATATAATAATTTAAAAATAATAAAAATATTTCATTCAGAAAATTAATTTAGATATAGTTTAAAATAAAAAATATATTCTATTTATAGGTCATTTTACTTTTATTGTAAATTTATTGACCAATAAATAGTAAATCAAATTTCTATTACCGTAATTTTTCAAAGGGATAATAGGGTTGTTAAAACAATGTGATAAGGGTAAAACATAATATTGTATTGTAAAAAATTTGATGGATGATAAGATTTATAATCCTAATAATCATATATTTGAATTGTGTCAACTTATTGCAATATTAACTTGAAATTAAATTTATATTAATTAAATACTATAATAATTTCCATGAATTCCCCTCTACACACATATAAAACGAAACATTGTCTCCTATTTTACAATCAAAATTTGAGTACTCAATATTGGCCAAAACCTCTAAAACTGACTTCATAAAATGAATTCACAAATTTTATTAGACTTGTCTTGGTCATAATTAGAACCCTATAAGAATAATGGTGTAATGGAAATGAGGTTCTTTGAGAATGAGGTAATGTTTTTTACCAAAGGATTTAGTTTTATTTTTTAGTCTAGCTAGTTAAAATATTCTTGACTATTTTTTTCTTAAAATTTAAATTATATAAATAACAATAATTCTTCTATACATTTATTTAACATAATATATGAATATATTCTTACATTAAATGAGAAAAATCATCGTCCATGTACACAGAGGACTACCGCCATGCAATCCAATGTAATTTTTATAATTTAAATTTTAAGAAAAAAATAGTCAAGAATATTTTAACTATCTAGACTAAAAAATAAAACTAAATTCTTTGGTAAAAACATTACCTCATTCTCAAAGAACTTCATTTCCATTACACCATTATTCTTATAGGGTTCTCATTATGACCAAGACAAGTCTAATAAAATTTGTGAATTCATTTTATGAAGTCATTTTTAGAGGTTTTGGCCAATATTGAGTACTCAAATTTTGATTGTAAAATAGGAGACAATGTTTCATTTTATACGTGTGTAGAGGGGAATTCATGGAAATTATTATAGTATTGAATTAATATAAATTTAATTCAAGTTAATATTGTAATAAGTTGACACAATTCAAATATATGATTATTAGGATTATAAATCTTCTCATCCATTAAATTTTTTACAATACAATATTATGTTTTACCCTAATCACATTGTTTTAACAACCCTATTATCCCTTTGAAAAATTACGGTGGTAGAAATTTTATTTAATATTTATAGGTCAATAAATTTACAATAAAAGTAAATTGACCTATAAATAGAATAAATTTTTTATTTTAAACTATATCTGAATTACTTTTCTGAATGAAATATTTTTATTATTTTTAAATCATTATATATTATATTATTTAGGATAGAATATCATTAATTTCATATTAAAAACTATTTATTTAATTTGACATTGAAGAAATCATTATTGAAAAATTAATTCAACACTAAACCCTTCATATATCTTTAATATTTTAATTTTATTTATTAAATTATTTGGATACTCTAAATAAGTAAAAAAAATATTATGTTTACTATTTTTAAAATTAATTACTAGAATTTTCTTCTATTTGGATCAACACAAAGTTAAGAATAAATATAAATTTAGTATAATTTTATCATCACTAAAAATTAAAAATAATTCAAGAAAAAATATAATAGTAAATCTATAAATAGAATTTATTTATTTTTACCACTTATTCTTATCCCTACTAAGATATATAAGAGAAGTGTAAAATAAAAATTCTAAAAAATTTTATATTTCTTTATAAAAAATATTATATTGGAATAATTTAATTGTAAATTTAGAAAAGGTCATAATTTTTAATTTTAGATGAATATGGTCTAAATAAACTTATAAAATGATTAAATCCATGTGTTTGAATTTTTTTTGCCTTATCAAAAACTTTTAACAAAATTTAACGCATTTTAAATTTACCACGGTACATATTATTAGTATAGTTTATTCAAAATGGTCAATATTAAAGGATAAATTTATAAAATTTTTACCTTTCCATTCCAATTATAAAAAAATTATTCATTACTCAATTTCTAGATGGTTGAATTGAATTTATAATCAGTCACACAAAAGTTGACAAAAATCCATTTTTAGAGTATTGATTCAATGTATAGTAATATTTTTATTCCAAATTCATGTAAAATAATAATTTAAAAGACTATACAAGAATTATTTTTAATAAAAAGCCAAAAATGTAAATTTATTAAAAAAATATGAAATATAATCTTCCCATTAAATTCTTTAAATAATACACCATTTACATTAAATATCCTAAATATGTAATTATTATTGTGAAATAAAACATTTTAGAAAATTTTAAAAAAGATGTCCAATACTATTTTTAAATGATAAATTAAAAAATATTTTACATTTTTTCATATTAAATTATACAATTTAAAAAATTGTATTTTATATAAAATTATATAATTCATGAAAAACCATCATGGTTAAGGAAAAGTAATTTTTTATTGAAAAAGTACCCTATATTCATATAATGAATATAGATATATAAAATATAATCAATGAATATCCAAAAACTGGAAATGATTTATTCTAAAATTACATGACTTCTCAAAAATTTGTTGATTTTTAATTTTTTGATAAACCAATCATTAATATTATCACAATCAAGACAGTTAATATATTTTATTCTTTCAAATTTCATTATTATGTATTTAATGAGAATATTTTTTACATTATGTTAAACATGTTCAAAATAATTAAATAAGATAACAATAAATGGATGATAGTGTAATATAATAGGAGTTTTCATAAATAATTAATCCTTACATGGTTAATGAATTATATAAAATCAACATGATATTACAATGACCTGTAAAAAATAATTTCTATATAATAATAAGTTTCATTAAGGTAATATAATTTCATAATTTTCTCTATTTAATTGTGTTATATTTCAAAACACCATCTAATGTTATAATCTTGAAATTTTATGGGTTATTTTATATATAAATGAATAATCATATAATCCTTTACCCTAATTGGTCTTTTTATTTGTCAATGGTTCTATATTACCCCCAGTTTTGAGTATGTAACCCCTACATTATTCTCTTTATGGGTATAATGTGTAAGGGTGTTGAATTGAAGAGTTGGAAGAACATTGGATGTGTTTTTGTGGATAATTGGATGTTACACAGGCGACACAAGGTTTTTCTCACCGTATGACCAAATTGTGTGCAGTGGTCCTCTTGAAGTGGTAGCTACAGCAAGTTTGGAGCATGGTTCAGGAGGTCGTCCAAGGGGAGGTTGTGCAGGAAGTGGCTACAACACGGATAGCGCACAGTTTCTCTAACGGTGCGGTCAAACAATACTCAAAGTCAGAATGTGATCCTTAAAAATAAGAGGTCAGTTATCTTTTCCATAACTCCCTCGTTTTTTACCCAAACCAGCCCTATCTCGGCGTCTTTCTTCTACTAAAGAATATAGAGGATATCTCATAATTCTGAAGGCGATTTGGTGGAATCTCTTGGTGAATCAAAGCGGGATTCTTGAGGTATATATGGTATTAAAATTAACATAAATGACATTACCTATGAAACCCCTTAATAATTATTTAATATTGGGATGTAAATCAATATTTAGCAATGGGGAGAAAATATCAAAATTAGATAGTGGTAGTAATATAGACATCAATGAAGTTGAGGATGATGATACATAAGTGTTTTAAAAAAGAAAAAAAATCTGTAAATACTTGTGGAAGAGGATATTATAGAGACCCATGTACTATATATGATAAATAAAGAGGTTATAAAACAATAAAAATATTTTATTCTAGTCACTAATGGTTGTGACTCAATATTAGAGGTTATAATCAACCAATGATTTATGAGGAAATAATAAATGTAACATTAACTATCAGAAGGAAGGAATCACTAGATCTTTTGATATCTAATCAAAAAACCAAAACCAACAATGGATTATGATTGAACCTCTAGTGGATGTATAATAAGTTAATGTTATTTTTTTCGAAAAATAATATCAATTTTGAAGGTACATTTATCAAATATAATTCTTGACTGATAGAAAAAGTAATTAAATAGAATAAATGAATTGACTGTGATGTAAACTTTTACATAGTTGATTAAGTAAAATATATTAAAATTATACATGTAGATGCAAATTTATATGATTAGAATAATCGGAATTTTATATTTTAAAAATATTCACAAAGGAAACCTGGTCAAATATGACTAAATTGAAAAAAATGGGTTTTTACTCTAAAGTATTCTATTAATGAATACTAGTTTCATTGATTAATTTAGGTACCAAATCATTCTTCTAGTTCATAGTAAATTTAAATTGATCATGGAATAATGAAATATTTGTTTTTAAATAACTAATGTGATCCAATTAACTGAAATAATATTATTGGGAATTTGAAGGTTTTTATAAAATAATATATTTATATCTTAATTACAATTATAAAATGAAATACTTGTCTTATTGTGTATTAATATTTCATTAACAAATGTTTTTTACATAATGACTTATGTGAATAAACATACATTTCCTGGATCATGATCAATCATGATAGGTGTAAAAGGTTTCTTGGTCTATGTTAGGGTACATATATTGATGATATACAAAGAAGTTTTAATAAGGAGAACATCCTAGAGGTTATTTTTCAATTTCCATATATCATACATATATCCATGAAAATCATTCTTTAGGGAAAATAGTTATATATAGGCTAACTAAGACACATTATACATAAAAGATATGATAAAGAATTTATACAATTTTATATACTATGAATGTTTTTTCCAACACATTTTACATAGTATGAATATATAAATTACAACCAAAATACGACTATTTAGTTGTTATTATGACCATTAAAAATATCAGAGTCATACTAGATAGATGATTATGTTCTTTGGGAGGGATGAGGAGCTAGTATCTTAGGGATATAGATATGTTAGTTTTTAAATTGATTAAGATGACTTGAAATCATTATTATGATCTTTATTCACAAAACAATCGTTGATCTGATAGTATATGATTAGAATATTTCTTTCATTACATACTAGAGTTTAGGTATTTTACTCATGATAAAAGAGTACTACTATATTCCCTCCATAATACCTACTACTAATAAGGGTACTTTTTTGGTCTTCCAACAATATTATTTTAGTAGGTATTATACAGGGAATATAGTAGTATTATAGAAATAATGGATATTATAACAGTAATTGTATTATTAGATATTCCCATAAGATTTATTAAAGTAATGCGAACATCTTCACAGTATAGTTACAAGTAGGATTTCAAGATTTAATTTGGTTTTATGGCCATAGATCCTTTAGACCATCAATTTTTTTTTCAATATGGTAATATCTTGTATGAAATATGAGTTATGGTTGGGATTACATTCAAAAAAATTTAAAATATAATTATATAGAAATAAAAAGAAAATTTTAGATTAATAGTGATGGCCCTCAATTGAAAATGTGATTTATAGAAGAGTTCAGTAAAAGAATCAGTCTAAATTCTGTAGCTAAATCTGAGTATATTTTGGATTTTGACACATCCATCGATGAAGTGTAGATATTAGACATCACACATGATCTTTTTGTAGAGAATAATTTTTCAGAACCTATCACACTATATTTTGATATTACTATAGTGGTGGATCATTCCACAGAGTCATGGTAATATTATTAGAAAAATCATACACTATAAAAGTATCATATCAGAAGCTATATTTCATAGAGTGGTGTGGTCAACATAATTTATGTTTACAATGAGGATAACATGGAGGAACTATTGAAAAAATTGATATCTTAGATAAAAAACAATGATAATTATAGAGATAGTTGGTTAGATTTCATGATTAGTTAGATCTAGTGAAAATGGGATTCTATTTCAAATATTGATGTATAATCAAATATATTGTAGTATAGATTACACATATTTCCAATTATTTAAATATGAATAAAACTATTTTGATATATTGATTGTTATTATACTTGAAATTTAATATGATATTTTTCATATAGTATGTATCTCATTTAATGGTCATAGAATATCGCTAATATGATGATTAAAATGAGTAGTCCGGAAAATATTCTTAAAGATTTATTTTATAGGGTAAAATGAAGTTATCCTGTGAGGCATAGATGATAAAAATTACTCAGTGAATTATTCTTATCATTGGTTTTAGAATTATTCTCATTATATGTCTACCTAGTTATTTCCTTAGCATGGGATTATATGGTCATACATTCCAATTTGAATTCTTTAAGATATTGAGCCTTTGGAGGTTTATCTGAATAAATTTGTGTGTTGATCCTTAGAAATCATATAATTATTAATTAATATAATTATTCATTTACTTTGAGGTATTATATAAAGTCATTTTTTAATATATTTTTAAAGAATAATTATTTGTTTGGGATATCATGAGTGATATGTTATTAATGATTTATTCAATAATGTTTTTTATCCATAAACAAAAGAATATGATATGTCATCCCATTAACTAAAATAAAATAATTTAACTACAATGTAAGACTATGGTGACTTGATATTTCATTTTAAGATGTCAATGAAATTTTTTATTGATCATATAAGTAGAAATCACATGTATACAAAATTATTATTTAGATATAAATAATAAGTGATAATATTACAATGTTATAGTCTATATGTGGTGGTTATCATCATAATATTATCTTTTTTCTCTAGATGTTCCAAATGATTTTTTATTGATGAGTATCTTATAATTTAGGAAACACATACTAATTCCATCGAGGAAAAGTCACAAAGGGTCAAATAACTAGTATTTACATATCATTTAGTTAAAAACTATTATTTTAACTCCTCATGATTTTATGATATTAATCATTTAAAATTTAAACTCTTCAATAGCGTAAATCACACAAAACCCCAAGCACAAACAAATAAATAAATTATTTAATTATGATAATTATCTCTAAGCCGATAGAAATAAGGAGAATAAACATAATTAAAAAAATAATGAAAATATAGTTTACACATTTTTATGAAGTGAATTCATAGGATAAAAATTAATTATAAATTGAAATACAAACAATTGAATATATAGGATGTGTTTTTATAAAAAAAAATATTTTATGCCCATAATGAAATTTTTTGATAATAAATTAAATTAATCACAATTATTAAACGATATTAATAAAATTTATATTATTTTTATTCAGTAAATGTCTTTGAAATTAATCCCATAAGTGTTCTATGATTAAGATAAAAATAAATCCAATATTTCGCTTAAAAAGATACATTTTTCTAAAGGTACTTTTGTCGACTTTTAATGTAGAAGTTGTTTTAAATATAAATATTAATAGTTTTTAAAATAATATTTGAAAAAATAAATTTTTTTTGAATTATTTGGAAAATATTTAATTTGGTTGAATTTGTTCATTTTTCTACTAAGTCCAATGTTTTGATGAAAAGTAAAAAATACATAATTTTAATTTTTTAATTAATTTTCATTTTAATGATTTATAATGTTTTTTATTTTGTTTTTAGTATAATTAATTATATTTTATCATAATTTAATCCAATTTAGTTCATTGTAAATTGTATTCCATTGGATTAGGACATAAAAAATTTCATACTTTGGAACATTTTAACGTAAATAACTCATTTTCTCATTTCATCAGCGACATTAATTTTAAATTAATGTTAAGAAATTATGTTTTCAAAATTATGAAATATAGAATCCTTATTTTCAATATTATGTTCAATGTCTAGTATATATGTCACCATTATTTTTAGACAAAATTAAAAGTTACTTTATTAATTTTTTATTACCATAGTTAATAGTAAATCACAAAATTCTGGGTTAATATAATTTTATAAATATTATAAAATTACCCTAACAGTTGTAAAAATTTTATTGGATGAGTGATTTTTGATAGAGACCATTCATGTTTGGAATTTATGTGTTATTAAATCCTCATGGATAAAATTAATTAATTTATTGTAATTTATTTAATGAAAATTAAATCATGTATACTTTTTTTGACCACTGAAATATTTGTAACATGGGATTATAAAGGGGATATGTTCCACTATAAATATTATTTTTAAATATATACTTTTTTTTATTAATATTGATAATTTATTTTTAATTTTTTGGGTAGAAATATTGAAATTTAATTCTTTCACAAATATGACATATTGTTTGTTAAATTAATAGACATATCAAATAAATGTTATTAAAAATAGGTAATTAAATAAAATATTAAATATTTAATGCCATTAAATAAATTAATAGATGGATTTGACATATTGTTGAAGAGTTTAAAGAGTTTTTTTGAATATATCATATTTTAGTGATGTTTTTAGAAAGTCATGTAATGAATATTGTCAAAATTTACATTATTAAAATTTAAAAATAAGTAGGATAAATTAATTAATTTAAAATTTAAAAAAATATTAAATCTTTTCTAAAATATTGGGATGTTGTTTTAACGTCAAATTTATTCATTTAATTTTCAATTTCAATTTTATACTCAATATATTAACCCTTAAAATTGTAAAAATAAATGTTATTAATGTAAGCGTATAAAATGGATAAAATAAAGTTAAAACAAAAAGCTAAGTATATGAATGTGACCTAAAATGGTCTATATTATTTGGATGAGAGTATTTATACCCATACACATATCATCATTTAAATAAATATATTTTTTCAATAGTAACAAAAAAAATAATTATAAAAATTTTATGTTTTTAGAGTTTCGATATAAGGCCCCAACCTTAAACCTTACTTAATCTTGAGTTATTACAAGATTTCACATTGAGGATCTTTTCGGGTTTAGAGTTTTAGAGAATTAGATCATAAAACTTGCATTACATTCCACATATAAACAAAGTGGTTACAGAAAGATAGTATTCTTCATTCCCATCAATGGAAACACATTTAAAATAAAACATGGATTATTTCTTGACACATCCTTGACTCTATCATCTTATCATGTACCTTTCCCTTGACCTGTGAAAAACATTTCAAAAACTTGGGATGAGCATAAAAACTTAGTATGGGTTATATAAAAAAAACATGGAAAGGATACATGAGTTCATATATACATAATAATGAAATCATACTTTACCCATAAAACATATGCACTTTAACATACCTCATAAAATCATTAATAAATCATAGAAATCATAAGACATAAAGGTAACTTGAGGCATTCATAACATTCTTACATAGGGAGTAACCCTCTTGGTTACGTTTGGAATACCCATCACAGTATATTCCCTAAAATCTCTTCGGAGAAACCTTAACGTTTTACTCCTTCGCGTTACCCAATGTATTGGAGAGCTATATCGGGCTCACCCGCCCTTAGTTTATCACGGAACCACCCGTCTTCATAATAATTCCCAAGAACAATATCATAATCGTATCACATAAAACATGCATAAAGGAAACATAACATATCCACATTTCAATCACTAGATATCAATACAACACAAAAAAAACATTGTGAAAACCATTTTCAATACCAAAATAAAAGAAAAGTAAAACATGGTATTTATTTTTCTTTTAAAAAGAAGGTATGGCTTGTTGAGGAAACTGAAACTCAAATAACGGTCACGACGGCGGAGAAGTCGTTGTCGCCGCATACGTACGACAAAAACATTCCCTTTTGTCATTTAGTAAATGCTTCGTATAAAAAATATTCCATTTGAATAAACGTAAAAGTCAAAGTGGTTTATACACCGTATAAAAGAGAGTTGTGTATAAAATAAAATATGCCTCAACGAAAGGAGATTGAGATGAAGTCCCATACCTCGTATCCGACTTGACCTGACCGTTCTTTAATCTCCTGAATAATAAACTTGAGGTAATCTCTACTTGCTTATGAATCTTTTTCAAGTTCATTATTCCTTTTATACCATGTTATGAACATCATGTAATCAGTTAAGTTAATAATGTTCATTTTGTCGGTATTTGGTTCTTAAGTCAAAAATAGACTTATTACACTTACATGTTGTTAATTTGGTCAAAAGTTCATTATATCCAGTATGGTATTCATGATGTAGATATCATATATTTCATATATATCCAGTACATACATGCATTTATAATATTACATAATCATTTAGAGGTAAGAAATGAAATGCACCGTTCATGGAGACGGTAAGCCGTACATACGCATGAACGCTACTTTCATTTCTATTTTGTATTTTATAGAATGGAATCATAATGATATAAAGGTATATTATAATTCCAGTATAATATAATATATAATATCATAGTTCCATCCTTTATATGTCCCACATAAGGTATTTAACAAATCAAATCACTTTGAGGGGGCGGTAGTCCGCACTTCCTAAAATGAAGATATCGTGTTTACCCATAATAGAAACCATAAAGGTATGCCCAAAATGAAAAAAACAGAAGCTTAAGGAAAACATAAACATATTATATATCATATATAAAAATAGTGAAATCATAATGGCCACCTTTGAAGGTGTTAAATGAGTGTTGAACAATCATCGTTTCGGGAGGCAGAATTTCGCCATCCACGGAAACCGTATGTTCTTTAACCATTTGATGTAGTTGTGTGAGAGTGTAGCTCAAATAAATATTATAACAACATCCTTGTATATTTAAGATACCGTTTTTGTTACAAAATAAGTAAATAAAAAGAGTTTAGGGGGTTGGAGAAGAAAAATAAAACAAATGAACATGAGAGAATGAATTACCTTTAAAAGTGTAACTCCTTTTGATTTGAGTCTAAAGGCTTCCTTTGAAAAGATTATGCCCAAAGTGAATCCTCTAGGATGAGGAGAGGGATGTGGAGAGAGTAAATGGGCAGGGGTTGGCCGAGCCAAAGGCTTGAGGAGTGTGTGAAATGAGGTAGAGGTGGGGGCCTTTTATAAGAGGAGAGGAGGGGCACTTTTGGAAAGTAAAGAAATATTACTTTATTTGAAAATGTGTTTCGGTTTTAAAAGGTCCCACATTGATATAATTCGTGGATAAGGTGATAAGGGTTCTAAATCCACTCATCCAATTGGGTTTTTCCATGTGTAGTTCATAGAGTTTACATTGTCATTCCATTTTATTTAAATCGTCAAATAATGATGTCATCGCTGCATCATTATTATGTCATAAATAATTTAATTTATTTAATGTCTAAAAATCATAAAAAAAAATACTATGATGTGGGAAATCTTTTTAGCTTTCCAATGACTATTTATAATCAAATATCTGATCTTTATAACCCCATGTAAATTTTTTTTTCACGAAACATATTATGTTTGTGTCATTTTTACTTTTACATTAAATAAAATGTTATTTATGTCATTTCCCAACCAAAATGTCTCCATGGGGTCCCCAAGTTGACCCATGGCTTTTCTTGGTCGTCCATGACACAAAAAATAAGGTTGGGACATGTTTCTAGGTCATTTCATATTATTAAAGCATTATTTATACCTTAAACTACACTAATTACCACTAATCGCGATTAAAAACTTAATAAGTTACTATTCACCAAAAAATTATTTTAATCTCATTGAACCACATTTTACATCTTAATGAAAACCATGTATGTCAGAGTTTCAAAATTCAATACACATTAGTGGTAAACTTTCATTTAACTGAAAGATCAGTTTGCTTGATTACCACTTAATGGTTTCACTATTCATCAAAAATTGAAGTTTTTCAGAAAATTACCAAAAATTCACCCTAAGCTATATTTGATATTCTGAATTCCAAAATGAAGTACATTTTACAAAATTCAAATCATATAAGTCACATTAATTAATTCAATAATTAATTCCCACTGCCAGAGCAAATAGCGTGTTTTTACAAAACAATAAGTATCAAAATATTGACACCAGTTTAAGTCTAATTTCAAAGTGAAATTGATTCCAATGACCACCATTGGATAAAATGGTAAAAATATATTCTAATTTTACTTCAAAACCAATTCAAAACATAATATATCCATATAAATAAATTAGATTAAAAAACAGTTTTGATGTAAAATGCAGTATTTTTCACTATTCATTAAAAAATGAACATTGTCAGAAAAATACCAAAAATTCACACAAGGTAAATTTTGATGTACCAATCATAAAGAATAAGTTTATTTTGATAAACATAGTTTATCAAATTGTCAAAATATAGATTCAAAAATGGTTTTCCATCAAAAGGCAGTAAAACAATCTTTTAAGAACATTAGTGTATTCCATGCATAAGATTGTATATATTTTCATTTTAAGCCTCTATAACACTATCTTAATCATTAATAGACATAGATAAAAATATATATTATTCATTACTTACTTGGGATGTTACATCCTTCCCCCCTTTAGAAAATTGCGTCCTCGCAATTTATTTACTTATCGAATAAATGAGGGTACTTATCCCTCATTGCATTTTCAGATTCCCATGTTGCCTCTTCAATCATGTGGTTTTTCCACAAAACCTTTACCTTCTTAATCACCTTATTCCGTAACACTTGCTCCCTGTGGTCAAGAATCTGGACCGGTTGTTCCTCATAAGATAGGTTCTCTTCCAGCTAAACTAGCTCTGGACTCAAAACATGATATGGATCTGGCATATACTTTCTCAACATCGAAACGTGAAAAACATTGTGTACCTGAGATAAACTCGGAGGTAAATCCACTCGGTATGAAACTGATCCAACTCTGTCCATAATTTCATATGGTCCAATGAACCTTGGACTTAGCTTTCCTTTCTTACCAAATCTCATCACACTTTTCCAAGGAGAAACCTTGAGAAAAACATGATCACCTACCTCGAAAGATAGATCCTTCCTCCGGTTATCCGCATAACTCTTCTGCCTGCTCTGAGCTATTCTCATGTGTTTCTGAATCAGCTGAACTTTTTCTGCCATTTCTTCTACCGATTCTGGTCCCATCAACTTCCTTTCACCCACTTCATCCCAGAAAGCTGGACTTCGACACCGCTTCCCATATAATGCCTGAAATGGTGCCATCTGTATACTGGAATGAAAACTGTTTTTATATGAAAACTCAACCAAAGAAAGATGTTGGTCCCAACTTCCCTGATAATCCATAGAACAAGCTCGTAGCATATCCTCCAATGTCTGAATTGTTCGTTCTGACTTCCCATCTGATTGAGGATGAAAAGCTGTACTAAAATTTAATTCAGTACCCAACGACTTCTGAAGGCCTTTCCAAAAGTTAGAAGTAAACCTGGGATCACGATCCGATACAATGGAGAGAGGAAATCCATGTAACCTGACTATTTCTTTAAGATACAAACGGGAAAGTTGATCAAGAGAGAAAGTATCTCGTATAGCAAGGAAATGAGCATATTTGGTCAAGCGATCAACAATAACCCAGATTGCATTATTACCTCGAGATGTCTTCGGTAATCCCACAACAAAGTCCATGGATATATTCTCCCATTTCCACTCTGGCACTGGTAAAGGCTGAAGCATCCCTCTCGGTAACTGCCGCTCTGCTTTAACCTGTTGACAAGTCAAACACTTCACAGTAAAATCAGCAATATCTCTTTTCATTCCATCCCACCAGTAAAACTCTCGTAGATCACTATACATATTAGTACTTCCCGGATGAACTGAAAACGGAGAACTATGAGCTTCACATAACAGCTCTCTCTTCAACGGTGAATCACAAGGCACACACAATCTCTTCCCAAATCTCAAAACACAATCACTATCAATGGTGAATTAAGGCAACTTACCTTTCTGAACCAGCTCTACCTTTTTCTGCAACTCACTGTCTTGCTTCTGTGCTTGCGTGATTCTATCTGATAGAGAAGATTTCACTGATACCTGAAACAAAACAGAAGGACTTCCTGCACCAACAACTTCTATTCCAAAGTTCATCAAATCGTTAACCAAAGTATCACGTTCCAAACGCAACATTGTTAATGAAGCATTACTTTTTCGACTCAAAGCATCAGCCACTTTATTTTCTTTTCCCGGATGGTAATGAATTGTACTATCATAATCCTTGATTAATTCCAGCCATCTCCTTTGTCTCATGTTTAACTATTTCTGAGTGAATATATACTTTAAACTTTTGTGATCGGTATATATTTCACACTTTACTCCATACAAATGATGCCTCCAAATTTTTAAAGCAAAAACAACATCAGCTAATTCCAAATCATGTGTAGGGTAATTTACCTCATGAGTTTTCAACTGTCGTGAAGAATAAGCAATTACCTAATCATTCTGCATTAGGACGCAACCAAGTCCTTTCAATGAAGTATCACTGTATATAACAAACTAACTATTCCTGGAAGTTAGTGCCAAAACTGGAGCATTCACCAATATTCTTTTCAATTCCTGAAAACAATCATCACATTATTTTGTCTAGATAAACTTAACACCCTTCCGAGTTAGCTTAGCCATTGGACTAGATAACAATGAAAAATTTCTAACAAACCTTCGGTAATAGCCCGCCAAACCCAGGAAGCTACGAATCTCGGTTACATTTGTGGGTCTTGGCCATTCTTCCACAACTTTTGTTTTTGCAGGATCAACAATTATTCCATCTTCAGAAACAATGTGACCAAGGAAAGAAATTTGTTGCAACCAAAACTCACACTTGCTGAATTTCCCATACAGTTTCTTTTCTTTTAAGGTTTGCAAGATAACCCTTAAATGTCTTTCATGCTCTTCTTTACTTTTAGAAAACACCAAAATATCATCAATGAAAACCACCACAAACTTATCCAAGAACTCATGGAAAATTCTATTCATTAAGTCCATGAATACAGCAGGTGCATTGGTTAGCCGAAAAGGCATTACTACAAATTCATAATGGCCATATCTCGTACGGAACGCGGTCTTCGGAATATCTGCCTCCTTTACCTTCAGCTGATGGTACCCCGATCTCAAGTCAATCTTTGAAAAAAACTGAGCTCCCTGGAGCTGGTCAAACAAATCATCGATATGAGGCAAAGGATATTTGTTCTTAACAGTGATATTATTCAAGGCTCTATAATCAATGCAAAATCTCATAGAACCATCTTTCTTTTTAACAAATAAAACAGGAGCACCCCATGGTGATGTGCTAGGTCTAATGAAACCATTGTCTAATAAATCTTGCAATTGCTCATTCAAGTCTAAAAGTTCAATTTGTGCCATTCGATAAGGGGGTTTTGAAATTGGCTTAGCATCACGAACTAAGTCAACAGTAAACTCAACTTCCCGATCTGGTATTATTCCATGCAACTCATTAGTAAAAACATCAGGATACTCATTTACCACTGGCACATCATTAATCTGAACAGTTCCTTTATTTTCAACGACGTGTGCAAGGTAACATTCATTTACATCTTTCAAAAGTTTCTCGGCCTCTTGATATGTTATCAAAAGTAAGGGTTCATTCTTGTAAACAAACTGAAAGTCTTTCTGAAAAGAAACTTCTTTATCTCTACAGTCAATCTTAGCATGGTAAATAGAGAGCCAATCCATACCCAGGATAACATCAAACTCTACTGAGATAGAACAATAAGGTTTGCAAGTAGGTTCTTTCCACAGATAAGGATAGGAAGATTCTTATAAATTCTTTTTGCCTCAACATTCCCCCCAGGTGTTTTTACCAAAAGTTCAGGAGTCATTTCTTGAGATGGTATTCCCACTTTACTAGAAAAGGTTTTAGAGATGAAAGAATGTGTAGACCCCGAATCAAACAACACACTGGCATAATCTGAAAAAACAAACAAAGTACCTGATACAACTTCATTTGATGGCCCGACATCTGCTGAAGTAGTTGCAAAGGATTTCACCACCCCTTTCTGCTTGTAGTCTAACTGCTTCCCATCACTCAAGATCTTTGTCGGACACTCGTTTGCATAGTGACCCATCTCATTGCACTTATAACATTTCACTAACTGTAAATCAAATTTGTTCTTACCTTCACCTTGATCCTTTTCAGTGCAATCACGAGCCTTATGTCCCATCTTACCACATCGGTAGCACTTTCCAGAATTCAGAAGACATTCCCCAGCATGCCTTTTGCCACATTTATCACAAACTAGAAACTTAGTTCTCTTACCATCAGACTTTTTTGAAGAATTCTTACCTTTCTCCTGCCACCTCGGTCTCTTCTTCTGCTGTTTGTTATAGAACACTTGGTCATCGGAAAACTCCATTTCCACCTTCTCAACACATCGAACAAGCTTCTCATAACTTTTAAACTCACGAGAAGCTAATGCCCTTCGATATTTTGGCTTTAATCCTGAGTAAAAACGATTTTTTTTACTATCAAGGTCCCGGATAAAATTTGGAGCATACCTTGCCAATCGAGTGAACCTTTCTTCATAGACATCCAATGAGTCTTCCTCTTGCCTCAATTCCAAGAATTGTTTTTCCATCCTAAGTCGAACAGCCTTAGGAAAATACTTCTCAAGAAACATACCTTTGAATTCATCCCAGTCAAGAGCATCAATCTCATCGGCGTCCCTGATATTTTTAACCATAGACCACCACTGATCTGCTTCACCCTCCAAACGGTAAATAGCAAGACTAACCTTTTGATTGTCTGAACACCCCATGACATCAAAAATATTCTCCAGTGCTTTAATCCACCCTTCAGCTAGCACAGGGTCAGATGATCCTTTGAATGATGGTGGATGTTGCCTCATGAAATGTTCCACCACTGACATGTTCCTCTGCGGTTGATCTGGCTGATCTCGTGCATGGATACCACCGCCATTTATCGCTTGATTCAATTGTGCCATCACTGTAATAAACTATTCAGTTCCAATTACGACCATCTCAGGATGCTGATTCGGAAGTTTATTTCCTTCTGTATGCCTTCCTAACACTGCTTCCCTGTTTCCTCTATGGAAAACCATTCTGAACAAACATGTCTTAGATAAAGCAACATGGTAATCTTTAAATGCTATATCATTTCAAAAAAAATATTTTTGGATAATCATTTAATAGAATTCTAACTCCTAAAGTTATCTACACTGACCTCTGATACCAACTATAAGGCCCCAGCCTTAAACCTTACTTAATCTTGAGTTATTACAAGATTTCACATTGAGGATCTTTTCGGGTTTAGAGTTTTAGAGAATTAGATCATAAAACTTGCATTTCATTCCACATATAATCAAAGTGGTTACAGAAAGATAGTATTCTTCATTCCCATCAATGGAAACACATTTAAAATAAAACATGGATTATTTCTTGACACATCCTTGACTTTATCATCTTATCATGTACCTTTCCCTTGACCTGTGAAAAACATTTCAAAAACTTGGGATGAGCATAAAAACTCAGTATGGGTTATATAAAAAAACATGGAAAGGATATATGAGTTCATATATACATAAGAATGAAATCATACTTTACCCAAAAAACATAGGCACTTTAACATACCTCATAAAATCATGAATAAATCATAGAAATCATAAGACATAAAGGTAACTTGAGGCATTCATAACATTCTTACGTAGGGAGTAACCCTCTTGGTTACGTTTGGAATACCCATCACAGTATATTCCCTAAAATCTCTTTGGAGAAACCTTAACGTTTCACTCCTTCGCGTTACCCAATGCATTGGAGAGCTATATCGGGCTCACCCGCCCTTAGTTTATCATGGAACCACCCGTCTTCATAATAATTCCCAAGAACCATATCATAATCGTATCACATAAAACATGCATAAAGGAAACATAACATATCCACATTTCAGTCACAAGATATCAATACAACACAAAAAACATTGTGAAAACCATTTTCAATACCAAAATAAAAGAATAGTAAAACATGGTATTTATTTTTCTTTTAAAAAGAAGGTATGGCTTGTAGAGGAAATCGAAACTCAAATAACGGTCACGACGGCGGAGAAGTCCTTGTCGCCGCATACGTACGACAAAAACATTCCCTTTTGTCGTTTAGTAAATGCTTCATATAAAAAAGATTCCTTTTGAATAAACGTAAAAGTCAAAGTGGTTTATACACCGTATAAAATAAATTTGTGTATAAAATAAAATATGCCTCAACGAAAGGAGATTGAGACGAAGTCTCATACCTCGTATCCGACTTGACCCGACCATTCTTTAATCTCATGAATAATAAACTCGAGTTAATCACTACTTGCTTATGAATCTTTTTCATGTTCAATATTCCTTTTATACCATGTTATGAACATCATGTAATCAGTTAAGTTAATAATGTTCATTTTGTCGGTATTTGGTTCTTAAGTCAAAAATAGACTTATTACACTTACATGTTGTTAATTTGGTCAAAGGTTCATTATATCCAGTATGATATTCATGATGTAGATATCATATATGTCATATATATCCAGTACATACATGCATTTATAATATTACAGAATCATTTAGAGGTAAGAAATGAAATGCACCGTTCATGGAGACGGTAAGCCGTACGTACGCATGAACGCTACTTTCATTTCTATTTCGTATTTTATAGAATGGAATCATAATGATATAAAGGTATATTATAATTCCAGTATAATATAATATATAATATCATAGTTCCATCCTTTATATGTCCCACATATGGTATTTAACGAATCAAATCACTTTGAGGGGGCGGTAGTCCGGACTTCCTAAAATGAAGATATCGTGTTTACCCATAATGGAAACCATAAAGGTATGCCCAAAATGAAAAAAAAGAAGCTTAAGGAAAACAAAAACATATTATATATCATATATAAAAATATTGAAATCATAATGTCCACCTTTGAAGGTGTTAAATGAGTGTTGAACAATCATCGTTTCGGGAGGCAGAATTTCGCCATCCACGGAAACCGTATGTTCTTTAACCATTTGATGTAGTTGTGTGAGAGTGTAGATCAAATAAATAATATAACAACATCCTTGTATATTTAATATACTGTTTTTGTTACAAAATAAGTAAATAAAAAGATTTTAGGGGGTTGGAGAAGCAAAATAAAACAAATGAACATGAGAGAATGAATTACCTTTAAAAGTGTAACTCCTTTTGATTTGAGTCTAAAGGCTTCATTTGAAAAGATTCTTCCCAAAGGGAATCCTCTAGGATGAGGAAAGGGATGTGGAGAGAGTAAATTGGCAGGGGTTGGCCGAGAAAAAGGCTTGAGAAGTGTGTAAAATGAGGTAGAGGTGGGGGCCTTTTATAAGAGGAGAGGAGGGGCACTTTTTGAAAGTAAAGAAATATTACTTTATTTGAAAATGTGTTTCAGTTTTAAAAGGTCCCAAATTGATATAATTCGTGGATAAGGTGATAAGGGTTCGAAATACACTCATCCAATTGGTTTTGGCTATGTGTAGTTCATATATTTTACATTGTCTTTCCATTTTATTTAAATCGTCAAATAATGATGTCATCGCTGCATCATTATTATGTCATAAATAATTTAATTTATTTAATGTATAAAAATCATAAAAAAATACTATGATGTAGGAAATCTTTTTAGATTTCCAATGACTATTTATAATCAAATATCTGATCTTTATAACCCCATGTAAAAATTGTTTTCGTGAAAGATATTATGTTTGTGTCATTTTTACTTTTACATTAAATAAAAAGTTATTTATGTCATTTCCCAACCAAAATGTCTCCATGGGGTCCCCAAGTTGACCCATGGATTTTCTGGGTCATCCATGACACAACCAATAATGTTGGGACATGTTTCTAGGTCATTTCATATTATTAAAGCATTATTTATACCTTAAACTACACTAATTACCACTAATCGCGATTAAAAACTTAATAAGTTACTATTCACAAAAAAATTATTTTAATCTTATTGAACTACATTTTACTTCTTAATGACAACCATGTATGTAGGATTTTCAAAATTCAATACACATTAGTGGTAAACTTTCATTTAATTGAAAAATCAGTTTGCTTGATTACCACTTAGTGGTTTCACTATTCACCAAAAATTGAAGTTTTTCAGAAAATTACCAAAAATTCACCCTAAGCTATATTTGATATTCCTAATTCAAAAATGAAGTCCATTTTACAAAATTCAAATCATATAAGTCACATTAATTAATTCAATAATTAATTCTCGCTGCCAGAGCAAATAGCGTGTTTTTACAAAACAATAAGTATCAAAATATTGACACCAGTTTAAGTCTAATTTCAATGTGAAATTGATTCCAATGACCACCATTGGATAAAATGGTAAAAATATATTCTAATTTCACTTCAAAACCTATTCAAAACATAATATAATCATATAAATAAATTAGATAAAAAATCAGTTTTGATGTAAAATGCAGTAATTTTTACTATTCATTAAAAAATGAACATTGTCAGAAAAATACCAAAAATTCACACAAGGTAAATTTTGATGTCCCAATCATAAAGAATAAGTTTATTTTGACAAACATAGTTTATAAAATTGTCAAAATATATATTCAAAAATGGTTTTCCATCAAAAGGCAGTAAAACAATCTTTTAAGAACATTAGTGTATTCCATGCATAAGATTGTATTTATTTTCATTTTAAGCCTCTATAACACTATCTTAATCATTAATATACATAGATAAAAATATCTATTATTCATTACTTACTTGGGATGTTACATTCTAAGAGTGTCGCTCACCTCAATTATAAAATGTAACCTCATCCCACAGTTCTTCACATGAATATGACAATAATAGATTGACAAAAAAAAATCCTTTTTATCTTAAATTATTTTATCCATGTTATGGTGGTCCTTATCTTTAAAAAATACCTACCATAGGTTATGTTATTAAGGATCTCTTTTTTAGTATAGGTAATCATCTTTTCTGACGCTTCCAAATGTCGTTATTATTATAATTCCTCTTAGAGAGTTGTTTCCATGATGATGTAATAAATTCATTATCATATACATTATTATATTATATTATAATAGGGGAAAACTCATAATCCATTGTTTATCCATTATATTATGAATAAAATCATCGCGCGTGTGTATATACATATTACCTTATCCATGTTGTGGTGTAATTTTTTTTCATAACCCATATACATGGATGGGTAAAATTATGGAAATAATTGACCAGTATGGTAATTATGACATGATATTTACTCTATATAGTTATTATACAACCTAATTCCTTACCATTTTACAAATATGTGTATGATACCATTGCTCGGGTGTACGAACAACCAACCATCTACACGACATGATGCGATTCATTTTACATGTTCATAATTAAAGAATGAAATAATAACTGCATTTAATTATTAAATATGATATTAATAATATTAATATCTATTTTTAGATTATGGAACTATATCCTATCCAAAAAACATGGACCTGCACGATAAAACATGACTAGGAAAATAAAGTAGTTAAAACCTGAATAAAGGGTAATAATGAAATATTATTAACAAGATAGTGATAAAATGATGTAAAATGATAATATAAAATATAATATATATTAATATTATTCTAATATAAAATAATAACATTTTTATATAATTATTTTAGTTGTTAAATCATTTAAAACAAGGAATAAGTATTAGGAAATGTGTTTTTTCATCTCTCTTTTACCTTAATAATATATATTCATTATTTGATCCATATACTCTATTTCTAGTGTTCATAATTCATGTTAATATATAATATCATGAATATATTAATCTTCATGGTTTGTAATGATTTTTTATAATCATTATTTTTATGGGGTATACAATTAAACTATTTATATAGTGGTAAGGGTTTATTTCACAATCACGTCGTTATTCGGGACTGTTTATTTAAATGTATCCACTTGGAAATATTTCACCTATATGTCTATATTTTCTATTTTTTTTAAAAAAATATTGTTTCTATTATCCATTAATATAATAATTTCATTTTAACCCTTTCTTAATTTTTAAAAAATAATTTAAAATTTGTATTTTGTGTTTTTCTACACAATGTTCTTGGAAAATTATTTGAACAAATAAAAAAGGAACGATTTAAATAAATTTTAATGGTGTTTATATAAATCAATGAAACATAAAAATGGATGTGATTATCTGTAACTTATACAAATTTAATGAATTAAAAACCATATTTGTGTTATTAGACTTGGGGTTTTATAGATGGAATAAAATCTGTTTAATAAAAACCTCAGATACTAGATTTCAAAAACCATTAATTAAGTCACATAACCCTATTATATGATTTGTGTACAAGAATTAAATAACATCCCAAAAAAACCATGTTTCTTATTATGAGATTAGATACACATATATTTTTCAATTTATGTAACATATTTCACCAGCTTGGTTATTATACATTATGATTCATAACAATATGATCTTGTATAGTTTACATAATTATTTAAAAATGTAAACTGTAAGAAAAATGTCAACCACACCAATGAACATGATCTGAATAATAATAATGGTAACATCATTTCAGATCATAATAAATTATTTAGAAGGTAATTTGTATCCCAAATATTATCATCATATAAGGACTTAATATAATATTTTAACAAGAAAAAGAATGAAATCTATAATTCATATACCTTCAATGGAAATAAAGAGAAGAAGTAAATGATAGAGGAAAAGATATATAAAGTGAATAAGTGAAAGAATTATTTTCCCACATGTGATAATTTAGTGAAAACACCTAAATATGTGCTTTAAGGGATTATGAAATTTTTATAAGTGCAGACATATTGGTCACATGAAAAATAATTAAAAGGTAAT
Organism: Viscum album; assembly: GCA_963277665.1. NCBI lineage: Eukaryota > Viridiplantae > Streptophyta > Magnoliopsida > Santalales > Viscaceae > Viscum > Viscum album. The sequence goes on from OY728159.1 coordinate 1,027,873,170, forward strand.
TATAAAAATGATGATATTCAATATTAAACCTATGAGGATATGGGACACAGTTGAAATGAATTTACTAAGAGTGAAGAGAAAATATATTAGAATATACTAATAGACGATGCTCGATATTATTATCTTAGTATATATAATGTGGAATAACTAATTTTATAATTCATTTGGATCCTTAAAAAATGTTATGTTATTTAATTATTTATGTTTTCCATTAATGATTTGAAATCATATTTTTAACAATACAGAGTATTAATGATTTAGTGAAAAGTTCAATGTCCTGGAAAACACATGATTGAGAAAATGATAATCTTAATTTGTTCTTAATGATTTTATAATTATGTTGCTATGAATATATTATTGATATGAATAATATAAATTTTATGGTACTAATTATATTGGACATAACTAATGATTTTTTCACAAGTTGTTTTTGCTACCATTAATAGAGTTGATATAATTTTTGGATTTAAGGAAAATATAAAATAATCTAGGTTTTAATTAATGAATAAGGAATAATTAAAATTTTAAATAATTATTTATTTTAATTCAGGTTATTCTTATATTTAAAAAGAATACATGATGATGGTGTTCACATGTTTTTTATTTGATGGCTATGATTTACTTCATGTTATTTGTGTAATTAATGGTAAGTTCATTTTGGAAATTTAATAAACTTCATTCAAATGTTTTGGATCTTTATGTTTTAGAAGGATCATAAGGATAACAATTAATGGAGTGGTTTAATATATACATTGAATAAGATTTTAGTATTTATGTTTTTATAAAAATTAGAAAACATTGGAGAACCATATTGTTTTTAGAGAACAATTGAGAGGGAATGAATTAATTTCTTATCATTATTGATATAAAAATCCACTAAAAGAAAATTTTCATACCTTAATCATGAAAAAATTAATTTTTGTTATTCATTTCTCAGACTAAGGGATGACATTACTATGTACTTATCACTGATTTACCAATTCCTCAATGGAAAAATGATTCAATATGAGAATGTTAAATTAAAGATATGAGATAAAAATTAATATTAAAAAATTTCATAACTGTTAAATATAATGTTTTATTTTTGAAATATTATAAGGATTATAATAATATAGTTTTAAAAAAATGAAATGGTGATGGCCAAGAGACAACTCGTTACATCCGGTAAGGCCACAAGTCATGAACCCACAAGCGAAGGGTGATAGGGGTTAATCGTGTACCTCTAGCCTACGTGATGACATATTTAGTAAAATATATTTTTATCTATTTAATAATTACCAAACATATTGTATAATTTTATTTTAGGAACTCTATTTGATTGAGATACATATATTATTTTTGAATTTTGTTAAGGAATTGATGTTAAAATATCATGTAGAGGAAAAGATGAGTTTTTTGGTCTAGTTTTTTTAATGGATGGAGTTTTACATTTATATAAAGAATATTCCCTTATGTTATTAATCTAGGAAGTAAAACATGTACTCAAATATAGTAAAATTATTTTATAATAAAAAGGATGTTCATTTAATTTTAATATTGAGGTTTCAATGACCTCTTTAACCCATAATATTTTAACAGTATTGTTATGGTAGACATTTCGATAACCATGTTCATTTTGAAATGTCATCCGAATATGATAATTATGTTTATATTCCATGTCATAGTTTTCAATTCACTATAATTCCATCATATTCAAAAGTATGCCTTTGTGGTGACATTCACATTTCCATTACCCTCTTATTAAGAGGATTTTTATTTACTATATTTTATATGTGGGTTTCGCACATGGTTATTTTCTTGTATCAAACACTTATTTTAAAATATAAATTTCAAATATATATTATTTAATTTGTTTATGGAGGGGATAATTTAACACTACAATATTTTTTGTTATGTATATTTTTATATTTAATATATTTAATACGTTATGTCATTCTGAACACCAATCTCAAAAAATAACTAAATTATTAAACTGTGAAAATTATCCCATTTCCATTAGAATGTGGAGAATGAAAAAATTGACTAGATTATGAAAAAATAGATTAAATATAATTATAAAATGATTTCATTGGTTAATAATTATTTATAAATTAAAATAAAAACTATTTAAATATTAATGATGTTTTCTATAATAAAATTATTTTAGGCCCATAATGAAATATCTTGTTAATAAATTAAATTAATAAAATATTATTAAAGTATATTAATAAATCTTATATGGTATATATTCAATAAAATAATTTTAAATTCATCAAATATTTTTTTCTTTGATTAGTAATAGAATAAAGGCAATTTTATGTATAAAGAAGTTATATTTTTCTAAAGGTAGTGTTGCCTCTTTTTAATTGAACACATGTTTTAGGTGTTCTTTTAGAAAATTATATAAAATATATTTTGAAAAATTAAATTATTATTTGAAATAATACCAAAATTTTATTTGGTTATATTTTCTGGTAATTTTCAATTATGTTTCGTGTTTGAATCAGTATTAAAAAATATTAAATTTTAATTGGAAATTTGTTTTTCATCTAAATAATTAATAGTGTAAAGTTATTTTATTTATTAATTTTAAAGTATAATTATATACATTTTTTTTAATTTAATCCAATTTAGGTAAATGTTATCAATTTTAATGTTAATCTGGATAAGACAACATTTCAATCATTTAAATGATTTCACTTTAATAAAACTTTTTCTCATTCCAACAATGATAGTAGTTTTAAATTAATTTTAACCAATTATATGTTTTGAATTTTGAAAAATTAGGTCAATATTTTGAATCATAAAGTTCTACATTATTAAATACATCCATTTTATTTTTTTTACAGTATTTATAGTAACATTTGTAAATTTTTACCCCGGTTAATGGTAAATCATTTATTTAAAGGTAAAAATAAAATTATAAATATTAAAAAATTACCTTAAAACTTTTTCTAATATTATTTTATTAATTATTTTGACTAATATAATACTTGAGCAGATCTAATTAGCTCTTTGAGCCACATAGATGACTTTATGTCACTTATAGTATTTTATTCAAAGAAAAATCCAACCACGTCATACTTTTGTTTTTAACAAGTGAATTATTTTTAATATGGGGTTATATAGGAGATATTATAGAATATAAAAATAATTCTGAAATATAAAATATTTATATTTATGATAACATATTTATTTATTTATTTCAGATGATATAGTTAAATTAAATGATTCCACAATGATGATGTAATAATTGTTTTATTAATAGAAATATTAAATAAATTTTAATAAAAATATTAATATAAATGTAATTTAGTATAATTATCATCATAGATTCATTTTATATATGTAACTAACATGTTAATATAGAGTTCAAATAGTTTTTTGAAGTTATCATATTTTTATGATATAGTTAAAAAGTCATTTAATGAATAGTGTCAAGATTGGAATTGATGATATTTTGAAATAAATAATATTTTATTTAATGTTATAAAATTTTAAAAAAAATATAAAATTATTCCACCAGATTTGTGTAAGGTTTATAAATTCACCCAAAATTCATTTATGGTCTGTTTTTAATTTTATTGTAATAATATGAACCCTAAAATTGTAAAAATACAAGTTGTCCAAGTAGGAGTCAATGGGTTTGAATACGAGTTAAAACTATAAGATTTATGTAAGAATGAGATTTAAATTTTCTAAAAATTATTTATGATATTATTTATACCCATAAACATATTATATTTTTAATAACTCCCTTGTGTTCAATTTTTAAATTTTATTTAATTTATATAAATTTAAAATTTTGACGGTTTCCAAATGTGCCCTCACCTAAAATAGAGAATGTAATCTCCTCCCTCACATCGCCACACAAATTGGAGTCTTATCCAATAAAAAAACCATACCATTTATCATAAAAAGTTATTTTCCATTTTTCCTTATCATTCAAAATTACATTTCCTAGGTACCATAAGAGATATTATAAATGGGAACCAATATAGAAGTGGTAATCGCCTTTACCAACTTCTCTAAAAAAAACCATTTGTCATATAAAATCTCTTCATTATTTATATACATGACAATGTAATAAATCTAGTATCATCTATATAAATATAATTTATTATGTTTATTAGAGAATGTTATTCTATTTTTAATCCAACCTCTAAAAAATGAATGTAATGCGCGTTCGTATATACTGCTTACTCTCTCTACATTATGGTGTAATTTGTTTTTCATCACCACATTACATGTATGGGTATAATGATGGAATAATGGATATATATATTAATTATAAAATTAGATTAATCTTATATAATTAATATAAAATCAAATTCCTTACCCTTTTATTGTTAAGGGAATGATATCGTCGCTCGTGCGTACATACAAACAATAGTCTCCACAACATGGTGGGATTCATTATCCACGTTCAATATTAAATAATAAGAATATAATATTATATAATGATTAAATATGATATTAATAACATGAATATAATTTTTATATGATGTAACAATATCATATTAACAATGATGGATATTTACAGTACAAATAATGCATAGGAAAATAAAGTAATTAAGGCCTAAAACAAGGGTAATAATAAGATATTATTAACAAGAGGGTGATAAAATGATATAAAAGTATCTGAAAAGTTACGATAGATATGAAAATATTTATTATATAACTTAATCACACTGTTCAATCCATTATATAAAATGTTAATGGGTGTATAACCAAAAGGATTTTTGAGTTATGAGTTTTTCTTATCTCACTTTTACTTATTTTTGATATATTATTTATTCAAACCTTATTTATTGTGTGTGGTGTACATACATCCCTTAAATATATCATATCATGAATATATTTTTCATAATTGTATTCATTGTTTCATGGGAGAATCATTATTTTCAAGGTTCATATGAGTCAACTTATTATAATGTGGCAATGGATTATTTCACAATCTCATTGTTATTCGAGGTTGTATTAATTTAAGTATCAACTGGGGAATATATCACATGCCAATCCATTAAAAAATAGTTTACAAATATATTTTACTATTCTAAATTTTCCTTATAATATTTTTAACTCATTTTTTGTTTTTTTAAAATTCATTAAAAGGTATACCTTGTCATTTTGAAAACATTGATCATGATATTTTTCCAAAATAATACAGATGTAATTTTTTAAATATATTTTTATTGTATTTATATTCATTAATGCAAAACATCCACTTATTGATACTCCAATGTGTAAATTTTGAAATGATACCAACCTTTTTTATTATTATATAGCAATATTTCATATATAATAGATATTATTATTGCTAAATACTATGCCATTATATGTTTTGTATACTTGTAAAGTGATTTGATTACGTAAGAAATAATGTTAAATTCATATCATTTAATAAATATTTTTTTTGATAAAGAATATTAATTAATTATTTAAATTGAACTTGTTGATATATAAGGAATGTTTTGGACATGTAATATTGGTCAACGAACATATATAGAAAATACCCTTGATTATTCAACAGTTTCATGAGATGAAAATGTTGGAAAAAGTATATGGGTTTTACCCACAATTATAAAACTAACTCGCGAAAGGTATTGGTAGTAAATATATCATGATGTTTGAGATCATAAAATATAATTTTAAAAATTTATTTCAATATGAATTCTTATATTATTTATCTATGTGATTTTCACTATGACATTATCTATAAGTTATGTTTTCAATAAATTACTAAAGAAATGGATTTTTATTTTATAAATTTACATTTTGATAATGTATTTTCATTATCCAGTTTGTTATAGAAAATTTATTAATTAAATGTTATGGGTTTTCATCTTTTGTAGTCTGTAAATATTATTGGGAAGTTATGTTATCCCTTTTATTTGTATTCATTTCCACAGTTTATGAGGATGAAACTTTTTGGTTATTTCAATGATGAAAATTAAATTAAATTATTATTTTTTAATTACCAATGTAATAAGGGTACAACACAAATATATAGTCATTAAAGACTACTACACTATTCATTCCATCATGATGTTATTCCCTAAAATTAATACCATTGTATTTAATTAACCACTGACTCTTGGTTACAAGATTTTGGGTTCTAATAATTGTTATTTAAAAGTTATACTATATAATTTTTTTATTACTGAAAAATTATATTTATGAAATATTTTTTCATATTAATTATTAATTCACTAATTATATATTGGATCAATATTTCAAAATATCTTTACTCACAAGACTATCCAATAGAATAATTACTTATCTCCCTTTTTTGGAACATGATAAATTATATTTATCATTGAATAAATGTTTATTTTCATATGTGAATAATAAAATAAATATTTATTAATAATATATGGAAAAATATTGATTAAATAATATATTGAAAAATATTTATAATATATATTTATTATATAGAATGTAATATTGCTGGTGAGATTAAATAATTCATTAATTGAAATGATATAATATTAGGTATTATTTAAATAAATAAGGAATTATTTATTTTATTAAATTGTAGATTTTTTTGATGTGGATTTTTCCTATTGTATTATAATTCTAGCATTATTGTTAGCATGGGTAGCATGTTATTTTTATTCTTTGATTATTGGTATTTATGAAACAGTAAATATTGAACCTAGGCTCAAAATGTACCATAATATTCTTTTTCAGGATTCATGAAATCATTTTTTTCCAACACATCCTCCACATAAGGAACATTATCAACATAGAAAATTTATTGTGATCATAAAAATATTATGGGGATTTCTCAAACTAATTCATCCCCCTTGGAAAAAAATGAAAAAAATGTGATATCCTGACTATAATATACTATATTGTGATCAATTAAAAATGCTATATTTTTTGGATCCACCATTATAGCATATAGATTTACATTTATGGAAATCAAAGAACTTTGGAATTATGTAAATAAAAATATATAGATTATACCACAGAATCACTTAGTACCATTATTCTACAACTTTAGTAGAGGTTTATTAGTCAACATCATTAATAATGTAATATCTAAAGCTTCATTTATTTTTTATCTATTAAATTAGTTATAATTTTATAATGAAATATCCTCTTTTCTTGGTTCAGGGATTACTTTTCAATAATGTTAGACTACATTCATTTTACAAAAAAATTATACATCACATTCTTATGTTCTATTCATTGAATCCTAATAATGTCATGTTTCTCATGGGCTCAACCAATTATACTAATTTTCTAAAAATATAAATAATTTTTTCCATGAATTGAATGTGGTCACATGTAAAAACTCATAAAATTGAATAATTATATATATATGTTCATGGAATACACTTTTATGATTTTAGATATTATTATTTGTAGTCTATAATGTATTCCTAATAGTAATTAGTGTATAAAAAAGAAAATATCTAAAAATATAATTTTTATAAAATGTTTAAAATATACTAGTATCAACACTACATGAATAATGAAATACAATCCAAAAAAATTATTAGTGGAATTTATATAAAAATATATTCCTTTTTATTGTGAGAAAATTGTGTTAATGGGGTTAAGATCAATTTAATTAATGAAATGGGGGAACCATGGCCATAACTTTATCAATAAATTACAATGTAGGTTAATTTAAATTTTTTTATGAAGATATAAATGATGTTTTCCACTGAAACCTAGAAACTATATCATTAAAATTTGGTTAGAAAAAATACTATCTGAACCATTCCTGTGCTTCAGTTAATATAGTATGCTCATAGAAAAAGGATCCACTAAACAAAGAAATGTTTTTTATACTAAATTTTAAATAACATAATACAACTTAAAATTATTAGTTTGAACCACCACTTTGTGGAAATGAAGATAAAATAATATTTTTTAAAAAGAAATGAATATCAAAATTAAATACCTCTAATTTTTTTTAATTAAGATATGTTCATATTAATTTTTTTTATTATTATGTAGATTACATTTAATTCCCTCACATTGTATACGAACTGAACCCACCATTTAATCCCCATGGTAATAATTAAATATGAATGGATATTCACTATTAAGAAGTATCAGGATTGGTTAATTGAGATACCTTAATGCTAACTCATTGAATTCTTCCCTACATTTTAATTACAAATAATCACATATAAATTGAGTATGATTTCACACAACTCATTATTAATACAAGAAAAATATATTACAAAAACAAACAAGTCCATGAAAATATAAAATTTACTCATAATGTTTGGATAATGGATCTCTATGATGACTTTGATATTCGATATTTATAAATTTAAAACATATTTTGAAAATTTAACCATTAATTATTTTAATATTTATTTCAATAAAATTATAAAAATTTTCAAGGTTGAGTGGGATCCCATTAAATTATTTGATGGATGAGAAGCGCAATAGACATTGTATTATATGGTCTAATGTCCCCTTTAGAAAAATTAATAGACTAAAAAACCACTATTAATTATATCCTCCCCCACATTAGCTCGTCACCTTTGATTCCATGAAATATCTTATATAAACTATTGGGTGATCAAATTAATTTTCACTTCTCGTAGTAACTTTTTTTAATAGAAGTAGACAATCTATGGACTCCCTGTATTTAGACTCACTAGACTTCCCCACCAACACTCCACCTGAGTTTTCCATGGACTAATTTCTCTATGCCCTATGATCGGATTAATACTATGTCACCCAATGAAACTATTTTGATCATTAAAACCCATTTAAGATAAATCGTTACAATACTACATCACCATATAAAATCTTTTAATATAGTAACGCCACTACTAGAGTATTTCCTTATTAATTGGATAAATTTTCTCACATCATGTTTTAATACTGAGTTTAATATAAGAATATTAAGTGTAATTACATTATTTTCAAATTTATTGAAAATTAATGACTCATTATTTTACCATAAAATAAAAATTTTCCTATTTTGGAATATGAATAATTTATTCAAATCATAAAAATTTTAATGATGAATCCTTAAGAAGATTTTATTTGACCACTAAAAGGCCTAAAATTTATATATTAATTCTCTTATAAATCCCCCTAAAATATGATGAATTTATGTTTCATTTACCACTAAAAAGTGGCAGGTGAATTTAAATTGTTAAAGGTATTCATTGATATGCTATGAATCTATAGGGGAAAATGAAATCTTATTTTTCTTGAACTTTTAGTTCTATATGTATTTTATTATAACTGTAAAAACTCCTTGGAAAACAATATTATGTGTTCTTTGTCTTTATGTTGAACATTTATTTATTAAATGATAGAGAAAAATGATTCTTCGATGTGGAATCATTTATAATTTATAAATCAGTACAAACCCACACTATATAAATTTTCGGTTAAAATTAATCTCATAATATTACATTAAAAGAGTTAATATTATTATTTTGAATAACATTTTTTTCACCCATTAACTAACAAAAAATGGAAAACTATTTCATGTTTATAGAAACAGTAGGATGTATTAATTCAATACCTCTTTGAATGGAGGTCTTAACCTATTTTATTGTCTTTTTGGAATTTTAAATTTTATATTTCCACATTATTTATGAATATGAGGGGGATATTAGATTTTATATCATTGGTTCTCCATAATTGTTCTATAAATATAATTTGTAGTATCATGATTAGTTATTTAACTAGATTAATTGAATGGGAATCATTTTTAATCATGGGCTTTATACCTCTATATTTTAAAAATAAATTTTGGTTGTTCATCTATAATTTATATAATAGTAATTTGTTTATTTTTTGATGCAGAAAATATGTTCATGAAATGAATCAAAATAATTCATTTATAAAACCAAAAAACAAACCATCTTACTTTATATATAATCAGTTCCTTACTTTTTCTCATCAAAATATTTATATATAGTTTCATTTTCATTAATGGTATCTCCAATAGTGAATTAGTGTCATGAGTTTTAGTGATATAATGAATATCCATTTGTTCATACCCATTTGTAACAGCCTTCATGAGGTTAAGGTAAATATTCCCTTCCAAAAAACATATTTTCAAGTGAACTAGATTGAAGTAAGTAATATATGAGTCAGTCTATAGTAATTAGAGAAAAAAAAATTTAGTACTTTTATTTAATTAATTATATCTATTGATAATATATAAATAGGCATGTTAACTATCACACCATCACTAAGTCATATTTTACATATTCAATTGGGTAAAATAAAAATAAGTCTAATAATTTATATTAATCATTCATAGGATTTATATTTCTATGACTGAGATATAAATCATTTCTAGTAGAATCATGGTAATTATAGTCTTCAGAATGAAATGGACTATTGAGTCCATATATATTTTTATCATTTATTGAATTTAAAATCCTACCTACTTCCAATATTATTTTAAATGATAACTGGAATATCTAATAAACAATTATTTTTTTATAATTTTATTACCATGTCCTTTATATTTTTATTGATAGTAAATATTTGATGGATATAGAGTATGGTAATATTTATGATATTTCATCAATGTGTTAGTTTTTGACAAGATCATATTAGAAAATTCGAAGGAAACCATGTATAATTATTCTATTATCCATTAGAGTATTTAATCAGAAGAATAAGATATTTATAGAGTAAAATCAGAATATTTTTTTTTGTGTTATTCTCTATCCATATATTATAATATTCTGAGCCTCTATTTGTACTCTCATTAGGTTCTATTCTATTTACTACATATTTTTTCATAAACATTTAATCCATTTTATTATTCTTTAAAGACGTTTCATCTTCAAAATTTGATTAGTCCTATTATATATAATCCTTATGTTATATAATATAATTTCATTCACCTTATCACTTGGTATGTTTTTCAGTCCTAGTATATTAGAGAGTTTTCTTTACTGGAATTCCTTGAAAATATATTCGAAAAGATTCTCATTAATTATATTTAATCAATTATAATTTTTATATAGTTATCACATTTTTTGGGAGTATTGATATTAATATATACACATGTTATTAATAATTTTATATTTTTTCACCAACTCCTTGATATAATGGTTAGATTTATGAGATTTTTCTTGAAACTACAATTAATGATTCCAATCATATTCCATCATCAGGGCCCAAAATAGCATCCCAATGATAGTTAGTTCTTTTTTCTTGTGGGGAAATTCGTTAATACCTTATTTAAGACTCATATAATTCCCTACGCTATATATCACGCTATGATTTTTTGTAGGTGAAAACACCTTTCATACATATTTAGTTCAGTTTCAAGGTTAAGGCTTATTATAACTAAAAAATATCATTTTAGTTATAGTGTAATCTTCAATTGCGACCTAAATGTCTTGAAATATACGTAGACCTATATATACATAACATAGAAGAAATTGTATTAGGTTGGATGGTATAAGCTTAATTATAATGGTGACTACAATATCAATCATCATACAAATAATTTAAAATTCATTAGAAAGCATGGTGTCTATTATTCCTACTATTATCCATTTCTTTTATATCCTCAATAAAAATTATGTTAAGATAAATTTTATATGGTCTTTCATAATTTATTAATCTCCAATATTTTCTATTATCATTGTTCCTCTTCCAGTCATATATTTGTCCAGTATATGATATTTTGTTAATAATAAAAATTTAAAATATATTAATTTAATATAATAGATAATTATATAATGTTATAATATATTTTTAATATCCATGACTTACTTCAAAGAATTATACATATATTCCACATTATAATACAAACAAAACTCAATTTACCTCAATATTTATATCTTTGCGAGTGTAAAAATTCATATATAAAGCATTACCATGACTTTTATAGAACAATATTGACCATTGAACTTGATATTATACCATTATGATAGAATAATTGTTTACTCAATTTTTTTTTTAAATTTTTTAAAAATCAATATCAAGATTTAGTGATTATCATTCATGTAATTATTCTATTATATTCTAAATTTTCCAATATTTTGAATCATATGATAAAAAATTAGCGTCAAAATAAAATTAATGTGTAGAATACAGGACCAAACTATTATTATAGTAGATCAATAAATGGGTGGATGTTTTTAATACCTCAATTTTTTCTTTTATAGTGATATCCAAAATCAACTAATCTTTTTCAATACCTCATAATGTTTTTCACATGGTACATGTTTCACCACCACTGTTTCTCAGTATCATTAAATATATAGCATCATCAAGGTATTGATTATAAGTGGTTCTTAATGATCTATGGTTCTCGATTGATCTTGTAGTGTGTGGTTCATATAACTAGAATATAAAAATCAAAAAAAATCACCTATAAAATAAAAAATAAAAAATAAAAAAATAGAGAGTAGAATTGGAATAAATATCATATCGACTAGTAATATGTGTTTCTACATGTTATGTATAGTTATTAGTTACATGTAAAATTATTACATAACCCACCTCTTGGAATTATAACTTATAAATTCAATGAGTCTGGTTTTATATTTTGAAATATATAATGGTCCCATAAAAACTATATTGAATGTCTAGTATGGGAATAATAAGATATAAGGTCAATACATTGGGAATAAGTGTATCCTAGAATATTAAAATATTATTAAATAATTTTTTCCTGAAGGACTAGAAAAATAATGATTTAAAATATATCTTGAGAAGAAACAATATAAATTTAATAATAAACTAAATCATGATTATAATATGATGAAAATATTTTATTTAGTTTGTGATAATATTGGATCTATTTTTGAGTTAATGAAAATAAATTATTATCACATCATCTTATTAATTTTAATGTTAGTTAATTTGAATGATTATTGATGTAAATAATTTCACCTCTTTATTAAAAAATAACAGTATCAATATTTATATTACACTCATAGTCACACTAATCTTAAAATTCATAGATTTAAAAAAAATTATGTCTTTGAAAATATGTAAATAATGTTTGATCAAATGTTCTCTTGATCCTCTATAATTATGTGGTTCATCCAATAACTACCTTAAATATTTTAAATGAAATTAATAAAACTATTCGAATCAGGAACAATGAGATATTAATTAAACACATTAAATTCTGAAAGAATGTTACTAATTTTTTTAATGAGTCACCCCGTAACATTAAATCTATTGTTCAATAAGAATCAAATCAGTGATGTTGTAACGATTAACCATAGATAATGAAATATTATTCTCAATGAATAAATGATTTCCCAAGATTTAAATAATTATTTAATGGCACATTAAATAAAATAAATGAAACATAAAAAATATACACACATGAATCAAAAATCATTCATTTTAGAACCAAAAAATAAATATTATCTATGAAGTTTTTGTTTCTCCAAAAATATTTCTCAGTAGCCATGATTTTGTCCCTATTATTTACTTTAAAAAATATCTATCTTACTTATTTAGTATCATATATTCTATATATAGATAACATAAACATGGAAGTGAAATTTTGATTATGGAATGACATTTTAATATTTCATATTTTACACAATTTGTTTAAATGATTCATGAAAAAAATTTATTGAATGAAACCTTGATGAATATATTTCACTTTTAAAATTTTTAGTATCCCAAATATTAAAGTAAAATCATTACGATTTTTTCTATATGGAGTCATCAAAGCACTAATTATTCTTTTATTGGGTTTGTTGATTGATATGGAATAACATTAATTTATTGCATATTTATATCCTCTAGGTCATGGATCATGTTCTTAGGAAAAATATAAATCATCTAATTCATGTTAATTTTATGTGAATAAAATATATTGTGATTCTTAAAACCATTGTGCAGGAAACAAAAAAATTAATTGAATAATATTCCTATAAAGAAATAAAATTTTTAAAGGGATTTAAGGTCATGGTATAGAAAAGGTAATATAATTTTAGATGATGATTATGGATTTTGGGTCCATAAAATATGGTTTCATTTCATTCCAATGTTATTTTTATTACAATTATGTAGCCCCAAGAATAGAATACACTCTACCTTCATGGGGTGAGAGATGATAAAAAATAATGGTAAGAAAGTGTATTATCAAATATACACACAACATATTCTAAATTATAAAATATATAAAAAGTATAAAATCTAATATAAAAATCTATTTCACTTTTCTATATCTATTTTATTCTTATGTGATGGTACTAATGCTTGAAATATAAAATCTGTTCAATGATTTTTTCTTCTCTGTATTTATTTATTCAATTTTTTTTCATTTATATCCTTAGGATCTTACATGTTCTACAGGTTATCCATGGTGTTCATATTCTATAATTCAATTGAGTAAATCATTTAATTATTTGTAGGATTAAATGGGAATTCAATAATATTTTCCTCAAAACCATTACATTGCATAATAATCCGACCATATGACCTATTTGCCAAAAATTATCCAAAATACTCTAGGGAAATATTACATCAAATAATGTAATAAAATTATAATCTATAACTTTATTAATTTTTTACATTATCATAGAACTATATAACACCACAAAAAATATAAAATTCATATGTGATTAATTATGAATTGATGAGAGGTTATTTAAGATTTGAAAATCAATGTTCTGTAGAAAAATTCATAGATAAGTTTACTGTAGAATTTTTATTAAGGGAGATGGGAAAATCAAAAAATAAAATTTTGTGTCTATTCAGATATATGTGATTTAGAAAAAAATACCATTTCATGGAATATATAATTTTTGTTTTAGTAAAATTTATGGTAATGTGTGAAAAATAAAAGGGATATTTGGAATAATAATTTTAGAATGTAGAGTTATTAACAAAAAATAATGTAGAATCCATAAAAAATAAACCGGTAATTATTTATTGAATCATCTCACAAACTATGCAGTGGTATGGTTTATTCTACTAAATAGATTATGTAATATACATTTATTTTAGAATATAAATAATATTAATTATCTATATGTTTTTCATAGTAAAACCTCATCTTTTATATGTCCTCTTACTTTAATTTACTAAAATTACTAGATTATTGCATTTAGGGAAATTTTTATACACATTATAATAATAAATAATTTATACCGAATTTAATTTTTAAATTTTTTGGAAACTTTACGGATCAACTAAATTAAATACCATAATTGTAATATCATTTTAAATATTTAGTGGATACATTCTTCATAAATCATGTTTTAATGTGTATTATTAATTAAAAGATAAATTTTTTATTGGTCTATTAAAACATAGAGTACATTAAAATAGGCCGATAGAGTGGAACACTACATGATAGTCATATAACCTCACCATAGAACTTGTTTGGCATGTTAAATAAATTAAATTCTCATTTTACCTTCCTTAATGGCAACCTCTAAAAGAAGAGTAAAATAATTTTTTTATTTAAAACACGATCCATTAATTTAAATGTTGTTTAGTTTATTTAGAAAAGAGAGTATCAATAACCCAATATAACTGAAATTAGAGATGGTGAATGGTATGTATGAATTAATTCTTATCAATGGATTTAATAACCATAAATCACATCATTATGTTACCTAAATTTTTTTAAATTATTTTCTATATAATAAATAATTAAATTAAACCAATTTTCCAGGACTTTATACATTTCATGACTTTAATGTTATTTACTAGTGCCAAATATTTAAATTTATTTGAATTTTTCATCTTTATACTCCCAAAAGTTATCATAAACCATGAATTGATTGGATCAAAAATTGAAAACATGATACTTTCCTTAGACACACATATCATGGTTTTATCTTAATGATTATAATTTCTTTATTCTTTTACATTATTTTCATATTTATTACACTATTATCATGTGAAAAATAATTTTTTAAACTATTTAATCAAATGGGGTATGATGTTTAGAGTCATATAATATTGAATGACAAGGATTTGGAATATATAATTATAGTGGAACGATTATTTTGATGTGAATAATGATTATGACACTAGTATAGGTAAAAATTAGTAAATTAAATTAAATGTTTAATATCTAACTATTTTCAATAAATTATAGTTTGTATTTATGTTCATACACTTTTTACTATAGTATTTATTATATTTTATGGATATAGAAATCAGAACAATGTGACATGGAAATTTGGTTGATGTGTTTAAGAAATTAAAGATTAAAATGTGGCATCCCCCATTTTGTATAATTGACTTAACATTAATTCAAATTTTATTATTTTGGAAAAAGAATATGATAGAAGTTTCATAACCAAAATAGAGGCCGATAAACTAGAAACATTCTTATATTATTAAAAAAGGTTATTTGATCATATGAATTACATATTAATTTAATTAAATTATAGAATTGTGGGATGATACGGGATGAGATATAATATCAACTAAACATGTTTTAATCATGATATTCACATTAATATCATCAAATTCAAATGATTTGAGATATTTTTTGATTGGACTTAATTGTTTTCAATTTTCAATTTATAATTGAGGTGTATATATAACACCTTAACAGTTAACAAAAGTAAATTTTCACTTAATATAAAATATAATTATTTTGAATAATAATTTATAGTTTCTAGAAATTCAAATACACAATTTAAAATTCATGCTTCAATAAAAGGGAATGGTCAATAACTTCTATAATATTCTAACTGAAAGTTGATAAAATTTGATTGAAACAAATATATTCTATGGGGAATTAAATAGGTGATATGATTTCAAAGGGACACAGGTTGGTTAGCAATATATCTTTACATATCCATGAATCAAGGAATATATTTTCTTAACATAATGGAATTTTCTTGCTTGTATAATATTAGCGGGGAAAGTAAAATATAAAATATGAATCCCATGCAACATGATTAATTTAACTATACAATTATGTATGGTTAGATACATAGATTCACCAACTATCTTTCTGGAGCATGAATGTATTATTTTTCATTTATTAAATGGGTAGTATATTATCCTAGTATAATGATTATTGATAATGTTCAAAAAAAATTTGTAATAACATACACTTGGATAGATGGGAAAATAAGTGAAAGAGATGTTTGTGGTTAGGAAAATTATATTAATTTCATTTTTCAACCCATATATTCTAGAAACTAGAATAAAAATCATTTTATACATATTTTTTAATTTCATGATTTTTTAATAATGGATACTAAAATGTGAACTAATAAGAAACCATTTTTGGATGCTTTCACTATGGCACACTCGTGCATCCGCACATTGGGTTACACATGTTGGATTCATTATTACATTGCATTCCTATATTCCAAAAAATCTTATATTTCATCACATTCAATGATGATGTCTACTCCATGAAAAAAATATCATAATGGGATGTCAGTTCCTCCTCCCATGTATTCCTCTATATAATTTTTTTCATATTATGGGTCTCCCTCAAAGAGTAAATTCAGGTTTATGGAAATCATTCCTTATGCCATCTCTATGTATAAACATGTTAATTATTCTCATTATGTATAGAAATTATTGTCCTATATTGATAGAGTTGTAACCTTTTGTAAGGATAGTAGTCACATTGAGAATCACTGGTATGTTTGGATGCAAGGATCCTTAGTCACCGGTATTATTACTCATCGGAGTGCATCTCATATAAGGCATCTTTGGAATAGAAGTCAATGCATACTATGGTGATCATAAGGTAATTATCTCCATGGGTTTATATATTCCATGTCATTCACCTTAGTTGTCCCATGACTTTTACGAGTTAACTGATGTCATGGGAACTTTTAATCCATGGTTTAAACCTCAGGCATCTCATGGATCACATGGAGTATGTGTTTCAATCGGGGCATGAGTTTAACATCTTTTCGAGATGGTTTAGAAAATTTGGACTAGAAAGATCATGTGAGGATTTTATTTTTTTATTGATACACGATGGTTTGATAATAATTCCCCTTGAGATTCAACTTCGATGGCCGGATCTAACTCCATTTGCAGTTAGAACTACAGGGGTTGAATTTAATGTCCCATTGAGGTGGATAAAAAATATTTATCCCTTGTAGGGAACCTCATGAGTTAACCATAGATAGTATGAAACCTCTAAGAGGAATCTTACATTCCCTATTAAGTGAACATTGATAAAAAACCACATATTTTGATTCCAAAGCTTAAGGTCATGTGACAAAATCGATCCATGGAGTTTAGCATCATTTGTTAAGGATGCCCGTGTCATGAAAGCATTGTCATCAAGGGACAGTGTGGGGATTATGAATGAATGTTTCCTTTAAAAAGTAGAGTATTATTAATTGGATTTGGGTTGGGGAATACACATTGAGCTTCCTAAGGGACCTGGATGAGAATTGGTAACCATTGTGAGTGGAATGATCTTGCTAAGGATTTTACTTGTAGAACATTTGGGTGAATTTGGGTGTTCAGTTTTGACCATATGTAGGCTTCCTATGTATCCCACATAGTTACAAATCATAGAAAATATTGCTGAGAATGTTTGTGGATTACACATTGACCTGAGACCTTCTAAGGTCAGGATTAGAGAATTGCTAGTTAATAGGCCCATTGAAGGATTGGTGTGTATTCCATGATTTCCTTTAACCTCTAAGACCACATATGTCAGACTCAATGTGAGAAACAAGATTTAACAGTAGATATGAAGATCAAAAAACCACTTTTACATTTAGTGGATGGATTCTAGGGTTCTACACGGAGAAATAATGATGCTGGTGGAGTTTATGAATAAAATCTTCACAAGGAGGATATTTTCTATTTTATTGGGACATAGGACATCTTATTTGATGAAATTCTAAGCCACAAGTACACGAAGAATCATGTTCTCATCAAACAGGTTAATGTCACAGTTTCACAACATGTGCTAAGGATGTTATCTTGCAGTTTAATTCCCTAAAAATATGATAAGATTAATGAAGTTTTATGTCATGTATCTAGGACATATGTGGACTAACTCATCACCCATTGGGATTACATAACCATTTTCCATTCACCTCTGGGTGGGGTATGGATTTCTCACGACTAGAGTATAGAAACCATTAGAGTGGTCTATCATGAAGACCAAATTAGCATGCCTATTCTAAGACTGAAAAAGTTTAAAAATATCAATGTTGAGTATAAAAAGGTTGTTGGCATGCTCCATCCACCCTTGGAGTCAAATAAGAAGATATATGAAAGGGATGAATGTGTCAGATAGGGACTCAAGATGTAGTTGGACTGATTCTAGATTGTTTTGGAGGTCTAAGCCCCTCAACCTTCATATAGTAGGGTTAGTAGAAGGGAGGGACCATGAGGAGGCCCATGGAAATAGTTTTACAAATCCATGCCCTCATAGATATTTTATTCATGAAGCATAGGTGCATCTCAAAAGTCAGGGGCTTCACAGAGGGGTATTCTTTTAATAATATGGTTTCCATGCCTCAGAGTGAACTCCTCACTCGGGAAAAAATGTTCCACGAAGGTTAAATGCTACTTTAATCATCAAGAGAAACCAAAGTCTTTCTTCATTCAGGAATTTCAATGTATTTTGAGAATATAATCTCCTCAAAGTGTGGTAGGATTAAAGAACCCATGAAAGGGGGTTTTATGAATTATGGATGCATCCGATGGTGTATTTAAAATTAGTTTGTGATGATCTGGGGTATTGTTAATTTAGAGAAATAAGTTATATTTAGTGTTGGGTAATCATCCAAAAAAACATGGGGAATGAAGGGGTATATATATGAAATGGTTTTGAAAGTTATTATAGGAGTTCATTACATGGAATGAGATTCATGAAGTGGTGTGTCTCAACAAGTTTAAAAGTCAAGCTCATGAAGATAATGTCTAACGTTTAAGCCATCAATAAGCCTTCAGTGATTCAAAATGTCAATTTGGGGAGAGTTAGTGTCAATCCTTCGCACGATCTTGAAGTACCACAATATCTATAGAGCTTTTTGAGCCACATCCATTCATGAAGTGTGTTTTCTTTGATAATCATACCCATTTAAGGGGATGTGATCCAATTTTTTCTCTTAATCACTTCAAACCACTTGTTTTGTTCGCAAACATTCTTGTTGCATGTATATTTTGTAGCAATCTAATTACCCCTTCAACATGGTATAATATAATGAAAATGTGGGTTTGATATTAGAGGATAAATACATAAAATTTAAAATCAACTCCCATTTATGAAGCTCAATCGTGATGATATGGTTCATGATGGATGTGTGTGTGAAGTCTATCATGTTTCACAACACAATCGTATGCTAATAAATAAAGCTAGGGACCTCAATTTCACTAATATTATATGCTGAGAAAATACCTTTTCTCTATTTTCATGGAGATCATCATCTCATATAACTACACTCTATGAGTTCTTCTTTATGAACTAGATCTCTTTTCCATTCTATATAAAATTGTCTTAAAAAAAACACCATGAACCACTTATTCTGATATCGGCACCCACGAGCATGATCTCTATGACCGAGTTCTATGAATTTTATTCACGAACAACCTTAATGAATTATACAAGAATGTTCAACTAAATCATGAATCAAATGGATAATAATGGAGTTGATGTTTCCACTTCTCAGAGGGGTGGACTGTACAATAACATCGAGATCATGGAGTGAATCTAAATCGGATTGGACTAAAATCATTACTTATATTGATGATAGAATCTCATAGGTAATATACCTTGTGGAAGAGGCTACTATTCTATGATTTTACATTTATAAATGATGTCATCATCACAATAGCTAGTAAGGATGAACAAACATAATGGGTTAGAGGCATATTGTTGTATTTCCATTGTCATTGGAATTTTAAGGGACATATATTTAAAGAACAATCACCAATCAGATAAGAAATAATTTAGAAAAACATAAAAATATTTATGGGGAGATTTTGATGAAAATAAATAAATACTACAGTATTCTATGATCATAAAGATGGTTTAAGAGATCTATTCAAGGGATGAAATGATAAATATGATCATAATGAGGGTGGAAACCTCTGTATGAGTGGGTCTGGGCATACTATCCATGTGGTTCATGCCATGAATTTGAGTATATGATGATGTAGTTAGGTTTCCAGAAATCTGTATGGCCCTCATAGTTCTATTTCTACTGACCTCAAGAGATCATTCCTGATATAGTGAGATGGTGGTCATTGAGAACTAGTACATTTCATCTTCAATTTGGGGAGGTTTGAATCATCCTAATTGATTATCCTCAAATCGTAGGGATCCTGATCTTGGTGGTGATGTATGATGGACTCCTCCCCTTATGGAATGTATGATATGATAGGGAAACTTTTTTCCATTAAAAATTCTCTTCTTGATCTCATACAGGGCACAAAAAATGTAATCTATACATGGGGATATCACATTAAAGAAGTTGTTAAGATAATTTTTAAATGAACTTGTGGAATGTATAGTTTCATGAGGGGATAATACAATGAAACAACTGATGAGATTGATGACTAGTCTCAGAGGATATCATCTTGGCAAGGAGGGGTCCTACTGATCTACCATAGAAGAAAACTAGTTGTGGTTTGGGGATATAGTGTCAACATAGAGGCTCGACCTATGGCAAGGTAGGCATGATTCATTTTTGTTCTCATCTATAGTTGGATTTTCCCATTGAGGCATACACACATGGGGGTTCAGTTGAGAACCATTATAATGGATGGGATTCTGTTGATGGATATTGTATCAAACTTGTTTTCACAGTACTATTGAAGTTATACCTGGTACTTAGACATATCTATCAAAGGAATATGGCACTACCTTTGTGTGAGGACTTGAATTTCCTATAAAACTAGTTGGCTGCTCACATGAAGGATTTGAGTACCCAAACTGTATTTATTCTCCTACAAAAAAGGTCGTAGCCTAAAATATGAAATATTAAATGGATTTTCCATTCATGTCTAGTCTGATTAAATTAAGAGAGAGAGTTAGGATGGTAGATCATTTCTTATTTCACACTTTCCCGAAACTGATGAGAGAGGTGACTAGTGATGGAATGGGGAATGTGGAGCTGAGACCGTACCACTTAGCCTTTATGTGTGGGATACTATTGGTGAGGTTATACTTCAAGAAACATTTTGATATGTATAATCCTAACTGGTCCGCATGTTAGTTAATATGTCAATATAGGATGAAATGTATGATATAAATAGAGGTGAATCATGAGAGTCATCTTTTTTTGATGAGTCATATATGATGATCTTTAAATGTGAGGATGTAAAGATACAGCATGATCACCAGCATTCTAATACATATTAATGGATAGTTCAGAATTAAATTCCATGTTGGGAGAGATCATATTCGATGGATATTCATAGTTGGTGGGCCACATGAGACAATTAATGGGTGACCCTTCATACTGATATCCATGGATCAGTGAAAGTTATTGCACACATTTGGAGTTGTTATAGCCTAGTGGAAAGTGCATCATCAATGGGAGTAGAAGTTTAGGGCCTAGATAAGAAATGGACATAGTAATAGAAGGAACTTCATTAGGACCAACACTCATAAGAAGGTAGAAACTGTAATAATGGGAGACATCTGGCGTGGTCCAGAGAATATTCACCTATGTTTCCAGAAATCAATTGCATCATATAGATATTCCATGTGATGATGTCTTGGCTAGAGTCTAGGAAAACTTTGATGCATTCATGCAGTTATCCAATATTTGTGGGATATAGAAGAATGTATAATGGGAATAGATGTGTCAAATTGGGATTGGTTATGAAAAGGTAGGATTCCTCATATCTTGAGAAAAGCTACGGAAAATGTGGTAAAACCAGAAGACCTGATCCATTCTAATGTCAATACACACCTAATGACAAACCATGAAAATTCGATGTCAGAATAATCATCTCACCTCTAGCTATTGGTGGTATGACTACCAGTTTGTGAACCTCTAATGATGGATTTAGATGATTCTTCAAAATGTAAATCCCACAAAGGCTCTCCTATTACATGAAGCACCAGTTCTAACTACGTAAACATCTAGATCTGATGTATTTCATATATAACTTGTTCTTAGAACCATTTCCTATCATATTTCTCTACATAGGAAAGTTTCAGTCATGGAATAGGGTGAGGTCTATAATGGTCATGAAATGAAAAGAGATTACACCTAAATCCATGATGGAGTATGTGGGGTCCCTACCTGATGTTGTGGATGTAAGCAGTTAACCATTGGTGATCACAACTAGGGTAGTGACTATAGAAGGAATCTCACCCAATAGGGGTGGGGGTGGTTACCAATGAACCTCCAATATAACCACATTAGGGTGTATAGTTCACATAAGTCTCTTCTTCATTTACCTACTTGAATTTTTCTTACATCCGTCTTCCTAACTAACACATTTGGGAACAATAGTTCAAATGGTGTTTTGGAATCAACCACCAATAATTGTGCCTATGGATGAAGTGATGAAATCCAATGATGCTTTCCTAGACATCATGGTTGGGGATATCATACGGGTTGGTCCAATTGAAGAGGTACCACAGAAGGGGACCACTGAGTTCACAACATTGATTGAGGGGCTGATATGGGACCAACAATATAGTTCGATAAGATGAATGTTGCGCTTGATCTAGATATAAAGCTTCCAAAATTGGTGGTTGTTGGATATGAAGTCTAAATGATGGATTATACAATCATTCAAGGTGCCTTGGTGATTGGGGAGGCTATATTGGATGTGCCCACACCATAATATCCAATAGTGGCATCTAAGGGGGATGATTTTGAGGTTATTACAACAACCGAGGTATCCAAGGAATATGGTATGATGGTATCTATCTCAGAACTACCATAGGGTATAGTGGGGATATCAAACTTATGAGAATAGGATGAAATGGTATTTCACTTAGATATAGTTCTCTTAACACTCATATATGAAGATATGCATATGGATGATAGAGCAGAAAATATATTTGGGAACATTCCTTTTTATGAGTCTATTCCAAATGAATATTTCAAGGATTCCAACTCGTAAATTACTAAAGAAACTCAAGATTTAATTATAAAGGAATGTATGAATGTAAATAACTTAATCCCCCATGCTATTTTTACTAACCATCCAATCCTGACATGTTCTCTTTGGCACTAGCTAGTTAGATTTGTTACGGGTATGGTGGATTCTAGTATCCCTCGTGTACTTGAGAAAAAAATATTCATTTAGTTGTAATGTGTGTGATGGAGGATTCTTAATCATTTCTAGAATAATCAAAATGCTGAGGGATCAATGTTTCTTGAGTATTTGGAGGGAGAGATCAATCATCTGGAGGAGTTATCGTAGGAACATGTGGTAGTCACTGCTACTCAAGATGGGTTGATCAAAAGATTAATGGCATAGCTGGAAGTATACATGTCTAATGAAGTGGATGAGAAATTCATGGTGACAGAGTGACAGGATGAGAAAAGTCAACAACAGATCAGAGCAGATGATGATTCCCCTGGGTTGGTGAGGATAAGAGAGATCTAGTGGATCCACAGAAGGTCCTGGAACCCACTAAATAGAGATTGGATGAGCATAAGAGATTATTTTTGATGTTGATATCTAATGGATATTTTCAATGTAGAGGATCCAATATATGGATGACCCTATGAACCATTATACTGGTTCATTTAATCATATTTTAACATGTTTATTTCACAAACATTATAGCACTTGGATCATATTTTTTGGATATCCAGTGTCCAATCCCAAAGATCAAGCGATTATGGATCAATGTGAGAAACAATGGATTACCATATGATTTCACATTAATATGTGAGTTTTATACAGTTATTGAACCCACATATTCTATTATTTTTCATTGTCCACATTGAGTTTTCAGGCTAAAAAAGATTGTGGCTGGAGAATATGGATCTCTTAATAATCGACATTCTTTTTCAGCATGTTCTAGTTCACAAATGGGGTAACACCAAGGCATTGAACTATACATGAAAAAAAGGTAATTGGGAGATTTGAATAATAACATTTATAATTTGGATCAAAAGGGGTGTGACATCATAATATATGATAAATACCGACCATTTTCAAAATACATTATTTATATCCCTTAACCAAGGAATGAAGACATGAAAATTATAGTAGTCCTCTAACCATGCTCAAAAAACATAACATGTCTTGGTATGTTGTCCAAAGTATTCAGGGACATGTACATAAGATGGAAGGTGGTCCTTAGTCAGACACCATTATATTAGCGTGTTGGGTCCCTTAAATTATGAATGATTATTATGATTCAAATAAAAGGAATCTGAAGTGTTTTAATGAAGTGATGGAATGCTTGAGTTGATCCCATCACTATTATAATTGTGACACCATAGATTAGAAAAAATTGGTTAGGGTATATCGACATGATAAAAATTCGAACTCATTTTCTAGGGAAGCATTGGATCAGATACAGAGAAATATGTAAATAGTGTGAACACTGTATTAGATTAAAAACAACATAATTTTACATCATTGAGTTAGGATGTTTTTCATGTAGTTTAACATCCAATGGTGAGATTAGGTATTGTATAGTTTATTGACTTGTGAGTTGGATGTTTCTCAATGTTTAACATCATGTGACAGTGACAGTACACATATTTTATGGTCATATGGCATGGAAAATGGAAAATAGTTTAAATTCATGTTTTATGGAATAATGGGAATGTTTCTAAAGGTTTATATGTGTTATTAATGGAATGTTAGCCAATGTGAATGGTGGGGCCTAGGAGTCCACTTAATGCCAAAAAAATTCCCTTGTGAAAAACAATAAATTTTTTATTATCCTAGAGTCTGGACCATGGGGTACCCCAAAAATATTTTCATATTGGAGCATGTTCGAAAAAAAAGATATGAATGAGGTAATATGTGGCCATGTACCAGACAACATACATCTGAGAGGATTGATAAACAATTCTATGTCATGATTCATAGACTAGGATGCCATGCGCCTTGAACAAATTGTTACGCATCATACCAATAGACCTAAGCCCATGTGATCCATGCTTAGTTTATGAAATAATGAGTGACAAAGGTATTGTTTGGACATATAGTAGTTCACAACAAGGTTAAGAAAGAGATAGATTGAGAATGTACCGATAACTAATTTACTTACTTGTTGTTCTTGGAGGCACGGAAGGATTCTACCATGGGTGTTAGAATTCTGCATATATATATGGAGGTAAAAAATGAGGTGTTAAATATTATATGAGTTATATATAAATGAGATAATAATGGGAACAAACCAATTATGACATTGTTCAAAACATAATATCCCCAACTACACCAATCGTGAATGAAGCATGAAAATGTAGGATTGGCTGTTGACCATTTTCTCAACATAGGTCCCATTATTGGTTTCCATTAATCCACCAAGTAATTTCATAGGATGTTAGGTGAGTCTTGTAATAACAAAATTGAAATTAGTGATTCCTATTTATATTTCAATGATGATGGAAACTCAAACTAATAATAATTTGTTGTGTGGAGGTGGTTTGAGGGAATGCCTGTCTGGGATTCAACACTCTATATTCCTTACAACAGTGCAATTGAGCAGGTCTATTGGGTGTTTTCGAATGTAGAATTCTACACTCTAAGATGGGGAGTATCATATCATCTCATTTTAGAAAAAAATGTCCAGTTTTTCTATTGTGACATGTTCATATCACTCTATTCACAAGGCATCATATTATGATTTTGGGTTGGACTATAGTTTGACTCCATGCATTGAAGTTGTTGGGATATGGAAGTTTAATGTCATCCAACACAGACTAACGGTGTTAGTTGTTTAATTACATAGAACTCAGACTATATGAGAATATTATAAAGTCATTTCTCATATAAAAAAGGGTATTATATTATGGTAATAGTGGTTGGATCAAAACTGGGGCCAAGGGACCCAATGGATAATGGATTGATGATTGGGAAAAAAGTTAGAAAACCAAGAATCACTATGTTTTCCATGAGGATGGTAATAAAAAAACACATAGTTATATAAGTAGAATTTTATATTTTAAGTTCATATGGTCTTGAACAGGGGTAAGTTGAAGAATATTGAGGTTGAAAATGTGCTGCAACAGTCAATACCCAATGTGAATGGGTGATTAGAATACCTTTCACCATGTGAAGCAATTATAAATATAGTTTCACATAGTTTATAGTCATACAGTTTTGAAGAGTTTAAAAGCATATGTCACAAACAATGGGGGAATGTTTCTTTTATGGGTGTCTATATGGTATGAAAGGGGTATAAATTAGTGTGAATAGGGCCAACATGAATCATGTACCACATACACACCTTACGATAAACTACATACAGTTTAATGTCATAATACATGGACCGCAACTGAGACTATTGGATCGCAGGGCTTGAGAATTTGGGGATTGGAACAATGTTCTGTAATCATGATTTTTCTACATATTCCATAGGGATAGGAATCTAGACACACGTTTTTATAGAACATATTGTTATAAGAGAAAAAATGTGTTTCTGAAATCATCTTTTGATAGGGGAAAAGATGATTCCCTCAGTTATTATTAGACATCTCATATAATTGGAGTTATGTAGGTATTTTCGACCATCCCATTATTATTGTATCAGGCATCCCTATCAAAAATGGAAAAAAAGTCATCTCTTATTAAGAAGAATCATGGTTTTTCATAGGGTAATATCATGGTTTAATGTCATTCTATTATGATGTTATAGGGTATATTCATAGTTTAAGGTCATAATTATTGGACCTAATTCCAATACTATTTGGTTGTGCTCCCTGAACCATAGGATCTTACATTAAGGTCATAGAGTTCTTACCGTGATGACTGGATTCTCAAGTAGATATATATAGTTTGGTGGTATGAAATGCCCGACTTAAATGAGTACCAAGGAGGCCCAAAACCACATAAAATATTCATGAGAAGGCTTTTACGTCGATTAATGTCACTATTATGAAGTTATCTAAATAGTTTAATGTCTTAGATCATTAACTGAGAGAACAGTTTAATGTCATGTTCCTATGATATGTAAAGGCAGTTTAATAACATATGTGGAGGATGACAATGGTTATGTAGTTTGACACCATACAACTAGGACACTATTTATATGTATTTTATCATCATGTAACTAGAGTACTGATTTCATTTCCGATGAAGTACTACATGATAAACCTAGAATTGGTGGGAGGATTTAGGCATTCTCTGTCCATTGTGACCATAGAGAATACACCACTAAAATTTACCATATGAAGGATTTAATGTCCTTATTAATTTAAATCTAAATTTGTACATTTTTTTGGTATCATCAACATTTTTAGAGATAACACCACAAAACCCTATAGGATATAATAAATGTGAATGTTCTTATTGAACACTATGGTTATTCTATTATGGTTCATGTCTATATAGTGAAATCCCATGTTTTTTCTCTTAATGGGTTTGTAGCTCATATTGATATAAATATTTTATATTTTATGGATTCTGATGGTCATAGAAAAATGTTTTGAGTGATGGAAACTGGTTTTTCATTTGAAAGAGTGCCTTAGATCTATATAACAATCAATTTACAGTCTCTTGGGTGAAATGTCAAGTTGTTGTCTGATTATCACAGAGGGAATTGGGAATCTTGTATAGAAAACATATCTTGTTTTGGCCTATGATCATCTATATAATGTTGAATAGGGTTTAGTTGAATGAATCGATATATCCTTTTGATTATTAATATAAACGGAAGGTATGGTCGACCCAGATACTATACAAAGTGTACAATCTCATAATATCATAATCACAAAATGCTGGTTATGTTATTGGTGAGAAGGGTGTGATGAACTCCAAATTAGTGGATGATGTGGGAGACTATGATCATAACCACGTATTGGCCCTTGAATTCAAATAGTTGAACCAATTAATCCCATTTGGAAGAAAAATCCAATGCCATCAGAATGAAATTTCAATTATGTGCTATTGCTAGTGGGTATGGTCCCACAACATTGAGAGAATATAATACAGTGGGATAAGAATCCATGGTAGTTTGTCTGATCTATGGAGTTTAATAAATAAATATGTATTGGATATTACATGCATGAATCTTCTTTTATTACAAGATGCCATTATGGAACGTGGTGTGAATGATGTATCCAACTTCTGAATTTGGTGGGAAATCTTCAATCCTTCTTGATGGGATGCATATGACCCACCATGAACTCCCAAACAAACATGGAAAATATCATAATTAGGAATTTAATGGAGGATAATTCTTTAAAAACCACTTCTATAGAGTGTTTGATCTTGGTTAGGCCCACTCTAAAGTGTCAAAAGCACTGCATGCCAAAAAATTCACTCACAGACAGCTCGATATGGAGGGAGAAAACCACACCATAGATACTCAATTAACAGAGATATCTAGTAATGAATTTACTCTACCATGGGGGGAACTTGGGGTGTAGTTTTTGAATCATCTTTAGTCATTTTGTTATGAGTTAGAAGACATTATCCTCTGGTATGGCATGATTGATCAACCTCTGATGTGACACATGAATGAACAAGTCATCATGGCTAGGCTCTTCATGAGACATGACTAAACAAGATAGGGTGTCAACTGCAGCATTCTAAGATCAATAAAATTGAGTCACTTAAATATTAGAAGGGAACTGGGCCATCAAATGATGACTACACTCCAACGGGGGAAGGATCTATAGATTCTAAATGAGGTAGATTAAATTAATCTTTTTGATGACAAACTCAATGTATCCCATCACATGAAAGATGTGGGAATCATTCTATTGTGCCTATCAAGACAAGTGATGAGATCCTCATACTATACATCAATGTTGGAGCATGATTTTGATAGAAGGAATTAGAATGGAATGATGGAAAGTGTAAGAGTTATGAATATGATATATAGTTCTTCCAAGATGAGATTGGGATCATTGAGACCTTCATAGAATGGGATTTGGGAAGAACCATCAACATGAATTAGCCATTATAAAATTGCCTAATCCACTAAGAGTATGACCTCATAAAGAAATTGAAATTCATAGGTATCTCTTCAGGGGCCGAATGGGTGGCCAAAAAGTCACACAATGCACAAACCTTGATGACATTTTGTGGAATGAACCTGATGATGAACTCCGGAAAGACTACTACCTATCATTCTAATCATCATAGAAACATGAAAAAACTCGAGATATACTTTAGTAGATCCACATGGGACACCAAATATATCTCATGATGATAAATATAACGAGAAAACATCATCATTGGAAAAACCATCAAAAATATTATCTTTTGGATAGTAGATGTCTTTATTTTTGGAATAGATAATGTGACTGAGATAAATAAAATATTATATCTACGATAATGGTTCATATGGTTGTGAAGGAAACTGAGGGATAATTAATGTAAGTTTATATAGTTGACTATAGGATTCCCTAAGATGAGTGGAATCAAAACTAGAGGCTGTAGTTGGTATTATCTCATTTCACCAATATGGTGTAACACACTTCATCCCACTGGTAGTCATTACATTTCATCATGAATCTGGTGAATGGATTACACTTCATTTATAGATTCATTTTTAATATATTTTTTAGGATATGTGTCCTTGGAGGACTCGTTTCTCCAAGACTTTACTCATAAGTGTAATATGAAGGATTGATTTGATCCTCTCTAGGTCAATATCAATGCCTATCTATATTCTGATAAAGATGAGAAACTTCCTAGAGGTAACTCCGAAGACACAAATTAAGAGTATCATCATTTATTATCATAAGCAATGAAATTTGAACAATTTCAAAAGGCCTCTGATATTGTTCTAAAAAAGGAGGGATTTAACTACCATAATATCCATGTATAAGTCAAAATGTTCTTTGAGGATTAGTTTGAAGATGTGATGCATGAAACGTTGATAAATGGATACTTAATTATTTACGCTGAATAGAATCAACCAATAGGAAAAGGACCCATTTGGATCTCTAACAGTGGTTGAATCTTCTTCATTAGTGGCCATCTATATGTGACTATACATGGAGTATCCATCCACGAAGGATAGATCCTAGAAAACATTATTATAATTGATAATCAGATCTATTAATAGAAGGGAAATATTTTACATTATGAAATGGAAATCAAGGTTAAAAAAATTAAATACATTCTATGATTTTATAATTATTCTTCTATCATGGGATAAAATTGTCCATATATTGGGGATTAAAAACATCCCTAACAAATATGTCTTTGATAAGATTATCATCCTCGGTCTCGATAAAAACACCATGAAAAGGGTGAATTCCCTAGAGAGGATACTTGAACCCCCAATGGATTTCTTGGTTACAAAAAAAGTTGATGTTGACCTAATGGACTAGGAATTAAATCTCATCATACCACTAAGTGAGTACATCACAATATTTCTTTAGGAATACTATATTCAACAACTGATCATATAGGGAATACATGCATTAGTCAGCATTGGCATTGGATATTTCTTATTACTAAGGCTTTCCTATACTAGATCATCGAAAGCTGTGGAGACACACTCTTGTAATGAAGGAGGATCATATCACAAATAATTTTCATCATATGAGGTAGGATTATCAATGATGGTAAATACTTCATCCAAGATAGTTAAGTCAGGGGGGACAGGTTTATTCTTAGGAGGATGTACAATCACCGGGGAAATCATACTCTACTGAAACTATGGAAACAGAGATTGTCAAGATTATTTCAGTTGGCCACTGACCATGGGGGTTTTTGATTCATGCCAAAGAAACAACAGAGTGTCACCTTTCCATGATTAAATCCTGCTACAAGGAATTGGTGGAAATGCTATTAAATGGTGGCAATGGTGCGAACCAATCAGTTCTATAAAGGGTTAGGGGATTCTCCTATCACAGATGCTTTCTTATGTATGAGTACGATGAAATATTTTGAAGTTTCATATATTTGTTGAAGAAAAATTAATTTATCAGGGAGATGACAAAGCAATAACCTCTTTTTGGTGGTGTGTCTTTAAAACGATGAATCATGAGAATGAAATCATAACACATGTCTACCCATGGGATGGTTTAGATGGTTGTGTTATCAAACTCAATGCCCTAAGATTACATTACCTCTCTATTATAATTGTTTTCATCCAGATAGAAAGATTCATAATTTACAAAGGGAGATACATCTCCTTGAAGCATGATTACCCTATCAGACCCCAGAACACCCTCAGAGAGGAGGGGTGAATCGAGGTGTCAACTTTTACTTCCAAATTGATGGATTTTGTTCCCATGTTAGTAGGAACTAGATTAACTAGTTGGATCAGAATGACTGGAAAATAAACAATGACATGAAAAAAGACCACCGAATAATTTTAATAGGTTCACCACTAAGGGCTAGTCCATGGGGCATAGACCAATAGTGTTTCAATCATACCTATATCCAAAAAACCATCACTAGTTGTGGAATAAAAAAGTTCATATTTATTCACACAATTAAAGGAACACATAATTTACAAGCTTTTATTGTTATGACACTATTTCCATTGGAATTATTCCATAGAATGCCCCTAGCTCACTTCTTTGAAAGAATACCTACTCAATTTATCGACTTTATGTTCACTTTAGTAGGTTAGAATTTAATTATTTTTCTATAAAAATAATGAGACTGTACTCTCAGTGTATTCTTTAGGTGATTTAATTGAAAGAATTGATCAAATGAATTGGATACTTAAAACAAAATAGTATCTCGTCACATCACATTCATATAACATATGTTCTTACGTTCATGTTTTGGGATTTTCAAGGAAGATGACAATAAATCAATACAAGCTTTCATTGAATCCCAACCATGATATTTTTATAGTCTATATTGAATCAATGACCATTATATAAGTATGATTTGCACCCCATAATTATTTTACGTTATTTTATTTCACAAGGTAGAGACACCAAATCATTATTGAAAAATCAACCTTAGTATTAAAAGGGGGTATCATCATATTTACATACCTTGAAGACCCTTCCCAAAAGATACCCCGAAATATTTTTTTAAAATCCAATTTTTGTTTAATGTGAGACACAACAAGATAGACCATATTTATCTATGCATATTGGTTGTGGAGAACCAAAAATTGTAGAATTCAAAATTCAAAAATACTGATTAAAAAACACCCATCATCACCTTCTGAGATTCATGTCACATTCCATCCATGAGCCACGAACCATGAGTCATGCACCCTGGCACCACGAAAACCCATCACCAATGAGACCGACGCTGGCGAGATACTTTGTCCATCGATCTATCACAATATAAATCCACCCTCATAGAGTGAGTACACCAAATCAATGTGAAAAAAGAAACCATCACAATGATGAGAACAACACAAGTGAGCAACGTAAACTGAAAATGAAAACACCAAGGAACAACACTGTCAACATCTTCATCCAAAAAACACCAGAGACGATGACCAGATCTCCAGTCTGGGAACCACCACACCCAATAAAAGGATCATCCTAGTGGAATAGATGGATATGAATACACCATTTGAGACACCACTTGCATCATCGTCGCCCACTTTTACTCACATCCCAAAACACAATGGAAATAACCATGAAGATCCAACTAAGAGAAGAGTGGTAGAATCATAAAGTAAGAGAAAAGTATAGAGTGAATAACCAACTCAACATGAGCATCTTTTCTATGGTCACCCAATTCCAACTACCACAAGAACCACCAAAAACAAACATCACAAGAAATAAAATCATAAAATAACGTCACAAAAAAAATGATAAACTAGAGCATACTCTAACAACATCAAGAAATCCATCTACCAATATACCATAACCCAAAACTTCCATGTTTTAGCCACTCCAACTCTGAATTAGAGGGTCATAGAGGAACATGTGGTCAGATCATGGAATGAGTAGTTAAGTACTTCGATTGCACAATCATCATCAGAATGACTAAAAATTCAAAAAATAACCATCGCTATGAGAATACCACCACATTGAAAGAGTAATCATAAATGATGAAACATGGAAAATCATCAAGGAAAAAAAACATGCGAGAGAAAAAAGGGGGAATAAAGAGAGAGTGGGAGAGGAATAGAGGGAGGGGGTGGCACCACAAAAGGGACCCAAAATCCCCCCTCCAAATTATTGTTGAGGAAACCCTATGGTAAAGGGTTGGGAAGGAAAATGCCACTCATTCCTCCAAAAGTTCCATACCTTCCAACCCCTATTCACATAATAATAAATTTGATCTCATATCTTACCCAAAAGATCCATTCACATGTCTCATTACCTTTCTATATTTTAAAGATATTTACCCAAAACTCTTCTTGTGCAAAACAATATTTTGAAATTTCATTTTAAATGTATGATTTTTCAACGCAATAAATATTCTCGAAAAAAGTTATTTAATTTTTTTATATTTATTAGAGGATACAAAAACACACCTTATCCAATATCCCTCCATGAACACTAAAAAATTCCATACTATAAAACAACTTTCCTTCCAAACTCCTTGATCAACCATGTGTATATTGACAATAAACAAAAACATTTCTCCATTTTTCGTATTTTATTGACTTAGTTCCAACTTACTCAAATATTGAGAGAGTACGTGGGGAATTAATGATATGAGGATTGAGTCTATGTATTTAAATGAATCCCTGGAATACCCAATACTGTGTTGTAGGTGACAACCATTTAGACTACCATGAATTCATTGCTTTTTTTTGATGTGTTGAGATAGGTATTTATATGATCTCTTCGACACTATTAATGCTCGGTCCTATTATAACCTTGAATTTATAGTTTATAATGGCTCATGTATAATTTGGTCATCCCCAAACTATAGATCCTCTAGCTGTAGAAGAGAGTAATTCAATGAACTATATCAATAAGGTACAGATGGATCTCCATGATACTGAACTGGCATGTGATATACAATATGGTGATGTGACCTTATGTGAAGGCTCTATCATATTTTCTATAGAACCGGATGATGGATTGATAATACCATCACTTAAACTCATCTTCATAGAAGTTCTATGCATATAATACCTCTACTTAAAACAAATAGTTTCATTCTAAGGCCTCTACATGGGCCTCACATATTTCCATATAAAAATAGAGAATCTCGAGGATCGATATCCTCTTATGTATTCTTGATATAGCCTTAAACATATCATACATCCAAACTAGGTGCACATATCTTCCCACATAGTGATTATATTTTCTAGGATATTTTTTAGGCAATGCTAAATGCACCAAAAGGTTTCTGATGATATTGAAAGTATCATGTCGATCATCCGCGAAGTCTTACAAAATCAATAGTGGATGAATTTCCATTGGTTTTGGACTAGATTTAGCTAGGCACATCCGATTAGGGTGATATCATGGATGTTCTACCAAGTAAACTAATATTTTTTTCTCTATATGTCCTTCATGTTATGTTAACATGGTCACATATGGTGGTCCATCTAATAGAGAAAGCAAGGAGGTGTGTGCCAACATATCTCATGTATAAGACTCAATGCCTAGTCTCAAAATAATGAAATGGTTGATTTGAAGAGGTATCCTTATAAATATAGTGGTTCCAACATCTTCTTTCAAATCCTTTGATCTATTTGGGTGAAGTAACAAAGGAGTTTTCTTGATATTTCTTATCATTAAGAACTATAAATAGGTATATGAACTCAATGAAATTCATATAAGAATACTCAATATCATTAGTATAAGGGTATTCAAATGTTTGGAATACTATAAGAAATATTACCAATTATAGGGAAATGAAATCACCAAAAGTATGAGACATCTTTATAATCGGAGGGGGGACTTTATTAACCCTTATTATGTCAGTTCATACTCTTAATAAATATGGAGGGCTATGTTATAGATAAATAAACATTGTCCAAGGAAGACATGGTGGATTCATGAAGTTCTGTCCTTGAGAGAAAAACTGACATTTTGGTGAGAGGGTTTTTCTTATAGGATAGTCACTAATCATACTTATATGTCCCAATGTTAGAATATGGATTCCCTTCACATGAACCCTACCTATCACCTCTGAGATCAGTGGAGATATGTGAGACTTGTGTCAAGATGTGTCCAAACATTACCAAACCATTACACAAATTTTCATAGAGATAATCTTATAAAACATAAACACCCATGATGATATGTCAAAGGATCCTATGGTAGGAGAAATAATCCTTCTAGTCAGTATGTCCAGCTTCCTTAGGCCTCTTGTACTATTGAAAATTTAGTATCCCAAACTCTAGAGAACTAAGGAAATAACTAAGGACATATGAATATTGGAAATAATAGGTCCGGTTCATACTATATGGGAAGATAACTTTGGGATTCTAGTGCTTCCAAGGGGATTGGGCCTAATGATGGGTTATGGCCAAATTCTATAATTTGGGAGGTTTTTCTTGGTGAGGATGCACGAATTGATTCTATAATGGGAGATTTTGAGCTTTGAAAAGGATTATACAACTAGAGAGGTGCTAATGGGAATGAGGTCAACCACTATAGTGTATCATGGGTCCCTACATATGTTGTGGTAGAAATAATTTCTTTAACAACTATTCTCATAGATTCTAGATGATGTAGTGAGTGTTCTGGTTTAGCCTAATTCCAATCTTCCTCAAGACGATGAGCCTTATCAAAAAAACATGCAAACCATGAAGGAAGTTCTACGTGATGAGGGTAGGGAATAAAATAGCTTTAAATTTCCCACACAAATCATCAGTATATCATCCAAAGTCATTGGAATGTTGTTCAATGCCTGGGTTATTTCAACATTGCAAAATAATCCATGAGGAGCTCATCATGATTTTTCCATGAAGATAAAGAGGTCTAGAATGCTTTTCCAGTGGTTATTAGAACTGAAATGGTAAAGGAAAAAACCTATGATGATATTAATGGTTAGTAATGGATCCTATAGGCATCTTTATGTCCCATATTAATGAACATCCTTCATATTTGTTGTCCCAACATCAGAGTTTGGATACCTACTACTACCTAGAGTTCCCAATAATGGGCCCATTCCTTAAGAAGATGTGGGTAAAATGATGTAGTGGGTCACCTGTATTACTGTACGGGAAAATATAGGGTTTCCAAAATCTATGGGTTCTGAAATATCATCCACCCATATTGGATATGACTCCCCATTAGGTTGGAAATCCACCCACAATATGTCTAGGGCCTCCTTATGAGCATTGATAGAAGCTACCAAATCATATCAGAGAATTTATATATCCTAACAAGGATGTCTAACCACTAATAATTTGACAGGCTCTTTGACATGGTAAAAGGCATGGTTGTTCATAGTAATGATCGATCTATATCCAGAGGGGGCTAATTATGCTATTCAAGAGAGTTCAATGAATAATATCATGGACTATTAATATGAAACCTTTTCGTACCACTTTCAAAAATTTTGGGGCAATCAAACACATGTGAGGGAAGCTAGACATGTAGGATTGGTGGCTGCCCCATTAGAGGGGGAGTGGGATATCATCGAGTAGCACCATAATCTGGGTGAGGACTGGCCATGAATTTGGAATGGGTTTTCTTCTCCACTCCAATAACCTTGAATAAGATGTACATAATGAGTTCCACCTATATATTGGTAAAAATTCAGGTTAATTAGATGATCATATAAGATTCATACCATTTTCCATGTTATATATTTTAGGAAATGTCTCTAAGGGGTTCTAAATGTTGAGATCCTTCTTTTTTGGAGGGTGAGGATGCATGTATGAGGGTTTGTATAGTACTGTTGTTCCCCTTGGTTTAGGTATCCATAATCAAGGACAACATTGGATTATATATAATTATACATCCTAGGGAAATTTTTTTATCATGATTATAATTAGAGGAGAATTTTCATCCTCCTAAATGGGTATGTTAGGTTTTTTAATGATAGGGATGAAGTGGAGAGCATCATACTATCCCCATCCCCCAATCCGTAAATGTAGTGATGCCTCTTCCAATATTATGTTAAGAAATTTTAGAATCATCATGCACCAAGGTTAGAGTTTCTATATGTATTCGGTAGAAACAATGTTCTATGAATAATATTGTAATGGCAAACCAACCTTTTTGAAATACTGGTTAATATATTTGTGGTGTCCATGGATTCCTAGGAATGAAAAATGACAATTAAAAATGGGATGAAATTACACCTAGAGGGTCTGGTTGAAACACCTTGCTTGTCTCTCAGTGAGTGACTTTGGATGTTAAATTAGGATGTTTAATTTAGCCAAAAAAACACTAAAAATTGATTGGAAACGATGTTCTCCCATAAGATTTCTTTCTCATATCTAGGGCATTATACTTGGTATTACCATACTTTTAATGAAACTGGCTGGGGGATGGGAAGAGGCACTAATGTGGATTAGTTTGGAAGGTATTTTTTTAGTATAGTATCCTCAACATGATACATCTTCTTGTAGATCATTGGGTCATACTTTGGAGGATGTAACTATCAAATCATTACATAACTATAAGAAATTGTGTTTTCCACTTCCTCATTAACAAGGGAAGCATCACCCATTGATGAATCATTAGGTAGATCACCATCTAAATGAGCTATCTCAGAGAAAAATTGTTCTCCATTATCTTTGGTAGTGGTTGGTCAAGATATCAATGATAATATAGATAACTACATTGTGATATCCTTAAAAGGATAAATAATTTTCCCCACCAATATATTTTTACAAATGGGATATAGGGAAGTTTTGGATTTCACCTTCTAGGATAGATAATTTGAAATATTGAACTCCAATCCTATACTATAGATTTATGGGTGGAAACACAATTACCAAGACATCTATATAAACTGAGTCAGATA
Source organism: Viscum album (assembly GCA_963277665.1). Lineage (NCBI taxonomy): Eukaryota > Viridiplantae > Streptophyta > Magnoliopsida > Santalales > Viscaceae > Viscum > Viscum album. The sequence continues at coordinate 1,027,911,975 of OY728159.1, forward strand.
GATCGATGACTTCAATGAAGACTAATAATTTTCAAGGATTACACCATTGATGATGGTTATTTGTACTTCTACCTCAAGATTGTTCTTTATGGTAGGTTATGCCCTTTTCACATGAATAATTTCTATACTAATGAGATTGATAGCACTAATAGGGCCTCTATACTAATTTTTATGATGCGAGGAGAGACATTTCTCGGGTCGGTGGGAACATGTGTAGGACCATCCTGATTAATAGTGGTAACAACCCAAGGAGAACCTCGATACTGATTAGTTGGATACCAATGATGATTTAAATTCACTAAAAAGTGGTCACAATAAATACTTTTTTGTTGCGGAGTGGTAATATAATGAATAACTCCATTAATATTTGTGAATGTTTAGGGAGGACCTCTACATAGATTGGTGTAAACCAAGGGAGGACCTTCATATTGAATACTAAAGGTGTTGGGAGAACATCCACTTTTATGGACTAGGATATGAGTATGATCACTATGTTTTTTTAGTGTTTATAGCATGGGTAAGGCCTCTATAATCATTTTTTTATAAAGTAGGGAGAACATCCTTTTTGATTGGTGATGGTGCAGGGAGTACATCTTTATGAGGAGGGAATAAAAATATGTGACCTTTGTGCTAATTATGAGAGTAGGTAGGGCCTCCACTTGGATTGGTTAAATTATTGTGATGACCTCTACATTGAATTTCTTCATCATTGGTTGGCCTGTAATGGCTATCACAAGAACTAGAAATTGGTAGAGTCATCCCTGCATACTTGCAGGTCAGATGAGGTCTCAATCCCAACTGGGTGAAGATGTAACAATGTTAATCCTTTTTAGGGATTTTGTAGAATTCACCAGATGTTTAAGGGGAATTGAAGAAGTGGGAGATGATTTACCTTATCAAGAATCCTCATGGGCCTTCACTCAATGATGGAATTGGGTGGTTCAGACTAGGGATGACAATGAAAGTCTAATGTACATATGTCCTTCATCTGGAAGGAATGGTCATTGCTAGTGTTGACATGGCCTAGTGGAAGAACTCTTAGGAGACTCATGGGTAGTAATCATGGCAAGAGTGACTCAGTAATACCCTACCTCCTCATTATAGGATTACTTGTCATTGGATCACTCTAGAGGGAGACGCCCAAAGTAGTTTTATGTTTGAATGGGGTGTGACTTCTCCAAGCGAGGCCCTCGGGGGTGGAGATGTCGATGAGGAACTACAGTCTAAAGGTGATGGACGGTAATATCCCTTGTGGGAATGATCCCCTGTTTCTAATACCGATGTGTGGGGGTGTCCATAACCGATCTCCAGGAATCATTTATGGGTGACATGGGGCCTAGGCACCTAATAGATGAGATTTTGATTGGAATATTGAAAGAGGTGGTTTCCTACAGTATTTCGGCATAAATATTTATCCTACCATTTCTCCTATGGGATTTGGAGGCTATTTTACTCTTAAAGGTGTCTTTAAAGGTAGGTGTATGTAGTTCTTAGTAATCATTTCTGATAAACGATGTCCAATTCCCAAATTTCATTTGTTTCTCTATGGATGGAGTGAGATCCTCACTGAGAATTTCATAGACCAAGGATTCCAAACCTTTAACTACCTCAATTTTAAGTTATGTTTATGAATACCAACTATTTTCATATCGGGTCTGGGGGCTAGATAGATGGATATAACCATAATATGATCTTATAATCTCTCAAACACCACTAGACTCTAGGTTCAGGAGAAGAGTTTCATGGTATGTTCTTTATTTTGGTTTTTGATTCTTTCAATGGGGTGCACCTGCACATCCATACATTGGGTATGCACATATGAATTACTTTTTACCCCGGTTTCATACATTCTAAATGAGAGAGTCTTTCATCTCATACAATGGTAATTTATGATTGTTGATCGAAATGATATTATATGTTGTTGGGAAATACTTGAATTGGATCCTCTATGGATGTTCTTTCACAGTCCGAGTCTCCATGATAGAGTTAATTCATGTTCCCTAAAGTCATATTATGTTCTATATCTTGGTGGAAACCATTTTATTACAATCTTTTTGTCTAAATAATGTTATTCCATATTGAAAGGGTAGAAAATTTTTATTATAATAGTAATCACATTAGTCATCACTAGCATGTTTGGACACAAAGAACAATAGTAATTTGTATTCTTTCACATAAGGGGGAATCTCATATAAAGCATCTAAGATTTAGAACCCTAGGCATTCCATGGTGATGGTGAGTAAATTTAATATGTGGGTATTGATATTATCAGGATTTCACCGTAGTAATCCCATGTTTTTCATTTGGTAACTAATGTTGTTAGTGTATATACTACTATAAATTCACGTCAAGAATCCCATGATTTTTCGGGAGTTTGTGTTTCAATAAGGGAATGAGTTTAACATCTATCAGTGATGGATTATAATTTTTAGTTAGGAAAGATAAGACACATGTTTAACATCTTTTGGGGTTGTTATGGGTTGATCTAAATGCCCCTTAATATAGATCCCAAATGGCTGGATCTAACAATATGTGGAGGCAGAACTACAATGGTTGAGTTTAACATCTTATATAGGTTGATTAGAGAAGTGTGTCCCTAGGAGGTAACACCACGAGTTTACCATGGTTGATAATGAACATCTATATGGATTCCTATTTACGCAATTTGGAGGACAAGAATCATAAACTACATAGTTTTTTGCTGTATTTTAAGGGTATAGGACATGACTGATCCATGAAAATTTTTCTCATGTGGTATGGACTCTCATGTCGAAAGAGAAGCTTTGACATTCCATGATTGGGGGCTTAATAATTATGTCAATCCTCTGCAAGTTCATTAATCTTGGTTGGTGTTTGTTTAGGGATCACCCATTGAGATTTCGTAGGAATTTTTAAGAAATGTAGTTTCCTAATATTGTGGGAAGATCATACTAGTGATGTGATCAAGAAAACATAAGGATGGATTTGGTTTTTGTGTTTGGTCCTCAGTAATTATTCATAGGTATCCTAGTTAATTGGGTATTAAATACCACATTGTTCATATTTTTGGGGCCTTAAACTTGGAAAGAGACCTTAATGAGATGGATATTATGTATTATATCTGATGGGAGGACCATAGAAGGTTTTGGATCATGTGGATGTACTGATTTTCACAAACCACATATCCCACGTGAGACATGATCACGAAGATTAATAGTAGAAAAAAGTAAATTTGAAGATCATATGATCAATATTTTTATGGTGGATGAATGCTGGGGTGATTCTGTGAGACACAATGACATCGGTGGGTCTTAGTTTTGGGAGCTTCCCTAGGAGTATATCATTCCATGTGAGTAGTATACATGATATCATGATGGAGGTTATTTTATACCACTTGTAAATGGATAAGTATGTTTTCATCACATAGGGTAATGTCATATTTTTACATCATTTTCATAAGAAGTTATTAATAAATCTAATATTATAGGATTGTGATGTGTAACTAAAAAAATTATATCTTGATGTTCAATCATGGGTGGACTCATTCCACACCCCTTCGTTCTACATAACCGTTGCTCATGTGCTTTTGGGTGGGGCATAACTTCCAAAAAAATAGAGTAGAATGAAGGGAGGATTGGTCGATCGTGATATCAATTGTTAGCATATCTATGGTAGGAAGAAATGAGAATTTTCATAACTATTTTGGTAAGAAAAAGGTGAGTAATTTTCTTGAGCCACACTCAAAGTGGAGTGGGTAGAAATAATAAAGGATGAAGATGTCCCATGGGGACTCGATGTGTAGCTGGACTGTTCTTGGATGTGTGTGGTGGTCCTGGGCACTCAAACATCATTAAAAAGGGCTAGTTGAAGATATGAACTATGTAAATTCTCATTGGAAGGGTTTCTAAAATCATAGGGCCACACAAAGATGGGATTCATGATGATTAGGACCATCGTGAATGATTGGGTCTCTGTGAAGGGTTATTACTTCCAAAATAGGTTTTCAAAACCTTAGTGTGGAATATTAGCTCAAGAAATGAGTAAATTGTTAGAGATGAATGCTTCATGAAAACTTAATAGCCCATGAGGGACTTCTACCTTTAAAAAGGGTGTAGAAAATCAATAATGTAATATCAAAATAGAATGTCGTATTTCAAGAACATATGATTGGGGGTATTAAGATGCTCAAATACTTTATATGATCCATTTCAGTTGGTTCGAAATGGACATAAGGATTGTGAATTATGATCAAATTCAAACATAAGAGGATGAGTAACCATCCCAAAAAATAGAAGAATGAAATATTATTTATAGTAATCATTTTTCTCTAATATTAAAGGCCTTCGTTATGTGGTGTGAGAATCAAGAAGTGGCAGAATTTTATGAGTCTGATAATATAACTCATGAAGACACCATCAACTATTCATGTGACTGGAAAGAACTATGCGAATCCAAACCTCGCACCATGAAAAGTTGGCATCAATCCTATGTGACTCATGAAGGTACACTTTGGTTAGGTAGCTTTGTGAGCTCAAACCATTCACGAAGTATCTGTGCATGGTGAAGAAGACCCTTTAGAGTGATTTATGGACCATTTTTGGCTCAAATTCACTTCTCACTGGAGGTGTACTGAAATGAATTCTTTTAGGACATATATTTCAGTGCTAAATAAGGAAAGCTAAAATTTTTGAAATAGAGGTTTGAACATAATGTCTACAACCATAATGGGAGGTCCTAACATCACTAATTTTCATTAATGCTAACTAGTCACACCAAATACATATCTAGGATATGTAGTGGATTTACCCTAATATAGGGTTTTTGATGGAAATAAAATATGAATGAAGAATACAAACATAATTAATGAGGACACCCAAACATTACATACCTAAATCCAAAACTAATTTGGATTAATATTAAATAAATATAAAAATTACACACCCCATTGAGCCATAAACTGTGATTTTAATTTATAAAAGATACATAATCATTATATTTTCAGAAAAATGATCAAATATAAAAAAACGATGTCCTATCAGAAGAAACAACTTAATCATATGGTACCTAAAAATATATTCCTAATCTAAAAAAAAGAAACACACAAAAGTAGAAAGAAGATGATTTATAAGGCAAATCAATGATGGTATCTATTTATTATCAAATAAAATAAGAAAAATAGTAAATGGGTTGGAGAATAAAATTATAACACTTGAAAATCATAATGTAAAATTCCTAGATCTTAGTCATGATGTAATGCAATGGATGTTGAAAAATTGATTAAAAATGATCCGATATTTTGAATCCATGTGATCGTGTCATAAGATAATAAAGAAGTTATAATATATTATAATATTGTTTTTCATATTCTGAATTATAAAATATTGTTTTTCATGGATACCCAGGGAAGAATTAAAAAAATGGATTTTCCTAAACATGTATATACTTATTTACAACATTGGATGAACTCATATGTCCCACCATTAGAGAATTGTAATATCTCTTGTTTAACCATAAATTTCATAAATAATAATCATTAATAAATACATTTGAAAGCTATTATAGACCCATATGTCACATAATCATAATAAATTCATATTTATAACGACATATTATGACAAATTTATCATTTCTCCATTACATAACACATGGAAAAGAAAAATAGTTTCATAAAAAAAATAAATGTGAATATCAAAAAAAATATAGTGAATTAATCGTGATTTATCAATTTCATCATATCAAAAATGAAAAATAATGAACATTAATTAATTTTTTCATAGATTAAATTACTATTATAAGATAAGTGTACATTTGTTGTGGAAAAACACATTTAAATTTAAAATTATATATTTATAATATAATCATTCGAAGAGTTATAAGAAAAAAACACTTCCTCGTAATGGAACAGTGGATACATGTAATGAAATATTAAATACAAATATTATCCTTTACTATGATAAACAATGCTCATTTAGACTATATTAAAAGAAATAATTTGATCCCATTATTGATGAAAAACACCTCAATCAAAAGATTATAATAACATTAAAATTACCAATTTATATAAAATATAACACATGGTTAAAATATATATCAATAAATCATTCCAATATAAAAAAAATAATTTATTATAAAAAAAATTGACTTGAAGGAAAATTATTTTTGATTACATAGAATAATAATTTTTTTAAAAAAACATTATTTCCAATTTTTATGTACATAGAGAGAAGAAAATGAAATTAGTAACATGTAATAATTATTAATGAAAAAGGAAGAGTTAAATAAATTATAATTATGAGAGTTATATCCTATAATTTCATCATCAATTATTTACACATAAATAGTAATGTTGTACAGTGAAATTATAACATAATTCCCTTACAAAGAGTCTAAATGACATGGTATGTTATTTCTACAACTTGTATAATAAATTTTCATTTAGTATAGTTTAAATAAATTGTCATATACATTCTTATAAAACCAAAAAATTCATATAACATATTTTCACCCATTCACTAATAATAAGTAATTATCTTCACCATTTTGAATGTTTGTTGTTCCTTTTTTTCATGAATGATTCAATTTTATAGTTTTGGTCCATGCATCTTAATTTGATTCCATCATATATATAATGTTATTAATATAAATAAAATCTTATATGTACATTATATAAAAACATATGACTATCACTAATAGGTATATATATAATATGGAATTACATAATTCATGGACATGGTAGTCTGTACTTATGCTTGAACAATAATTTTATTACTACGAATACAAAAGAATGTAATATAAAAATTTGTTAGTAATAATTATAATAATTTTATCATAAATATCATATAAATTTATTAAATCTATCATTATATCCATAAATTCTATGTATTGATTGGAAATGAATAATATCGCTAGGTTGAGGAGTTAGTCAACATGTACGCATAAGTAATACATTCTATTCCCATTTGATAGAAGAAAAGAGGAAAATGGATATCCCATAATCATAAAAATATCTTTGTATATATGAGGTACTACATTAATTATGATGTTATTGATGCAATGTTTTTAGATTAACCAGAAAAATAAATAAACATTGATTGATTCATTTTACATGATTCTATCTTCTTTGATATGCATCCTATAGATTATAGCTTAATCCATAATAGGATTGTTTTAGCCTAAGATAAAGGAAAAAATTAAGAATATACAAATTTTATAAATTATATTGTGTATGAAATGGATAAGATAGTGTACTTAATAATTGTTAATAATTGAAGAGGAGTACTCTTTTATAAGGGAATGAAGGGATATATATAGAATTAAAATAATATTTAAACAATATAAAAAAATATCCTTATAAAAGTAAAAAAAAATAGATAATAAATAAAGGTTATTAAAGTATATTCCAAATATAACCCCATCTAATAATATTTTGAAATGAGTAAGTATCATTTTTACACATATATATTAGTTTTTTCCATTTTCAACTTGTTTTAACTCCAAGCATAGTAGTTTTTTATAGTTTATAATGTCAAAAAGAAAAAAATGAATGATGCCTCATAATAAAATTTCACATACCGATTCAATCAAAAGAACAAATTTCATCAAATTTTATTTCCAGTTGGGGTAAAAAATAATTTTAAAATAAATTGACAAAATTATATGAAATTCATTATTTAGGTAAATGAGTTTTTAAGAATAAAAATATCGTTAATTCAATTACATGAATTATTAAAACTATTATATGAATATTGAAATATTTTATTTAATAACTATTTTATAAATTTTCGTATCATAATTAATCAATAGTGATTTATTTATGTTATTATTAAAATATTCATTGCGCACTGACAATTTTTTTTTAAAATAACTCTTTTTACATTTAAATGAATTTATATTTATTATTAACCATTATATTACTGATATACGAATTATTATCCATAAAACATTAATATATTTAAAAAAATATATTTTTTAATTTATTTTCAATATATTTAATTATTTATTATTCAAAAAATGCCAAAACAGAAAAATTTTATCTTAGAAAGTACGTCATTTAATCATGATAAGATTTTATTAAAATCTCTATTATTAATCCTCATGTATGAATCAATATATATGATTTAATGATGATATTTATATACACATTTCAAAATATTGTTCATCCTATTCAATTGAACTAATCCAATATATTTGGTTTAAATGTTAAATTATGTCATGGGTCATACAGAATTGGGATTGGGAGTAAATCAAGCTATTGAATACATAATTTTCTTTCAATGCAATAAAATGAAAATATAAAGGTGTTACATTCTACCCCTATTAAATAAAAATTTTCATTTAAATTTCATTAAATTAATGAAAAAATGATGATACATCTACTTGATCACATATTTAGGTTCCCATTATCTTCCTTGATTTTTTAATTCCTACAGTTGATATTAAATTTATGATTAACATTATTTAGTAGAAATTCACCTCTATAAACTAATATTTATTAATTTATTTATTCATAAAAAATACTATTCTATTATGGTACAAGCTCTAATTTTACTTAATGTTAAGGATCATGTATGTACTTACACAAAATAGATACATTGAACACATTTTCATCTTAAGAGATGATTGATTCAAGTACCATATGATAATCCACCATACATAATTGATTAGGAAGAGTAATGATGTAATATATATATGGATCTACCTTAAATATATAAAAACAATGTTCCACAGAGTAATTCATAGGAATATATACCCACTAACTTCAAATAGTAGATCAAATTGATGATTATGACTATAAATAATATGTCCACTCTAGCATTCCATGATGTGCAAATAATTTAATGAAAAACATTTATACCATTTAATTAGCTATGTTAGGTCTATATAGATTTAGTTCTCTAAATTCTTCCCCAAATTCTTAAGAGTCGAACTTATTTTTATAAGGACATTCGTTATATTTTTTCAGAATGATCGAGTTAAACCTATTATTATAATAGTATTCAATATTTAGAAATTATTAATAACAAAAAGCATTGAAATTTAGATAATGGGATCTAAAAATTTCATCCATAGTTTTAATTGTTCTCATAGATTGATGATATTCCAAAGAATATTAGGTTTTACCGAAACACAACATCTTACTGAGATCGTACTAGTGAAATTTCTAGACCATCTTGGTAAACATTAGATATCTTTTAAATATTATATAATATTCTACACAACATAACCTTGCCACATTTTTAATGTGTATATGGGACAATAGATCATGAGTGAAATATTACATAATAGAAAAAATTTCATCACCTTTTAAGGTGATTAACTATAACTAAACCATCATTGTTACCTTTAAATAAATTGTCGATTCATAAAAATAAATCCATTAAATGATCTATTATCTACACACAGGTATGGTTAATAGTGGTGACAAAACATTATAATTATTCCACTCTAACTTATCTTGTTTTAATTCCATGCACCAAGATCTATACATTGTAATATAATTAATCTTTTAATCCTATAAAATTGTTTATTATGGTCTGTTTGAATCATTTAAAATCAAGGGTAAATTGAATATAATGAGACACGATATTCATCCCAAATATCAGTCTTCAATTTTAATACAACAAGGAGACCTAATGTGAAGAATAAATTTTTTATTCCATCCTAATAAAGGATGAACATAAGAATATTTCCCACATTATATCACTATAATAAATAATACTTTTAACACTTATTCAAAAATTACATGGGTAAATGAACGAACAATCATATGATAAATATAATATTTCATCAATTATACACATATTTCAAATTCTATTTTTAAAAAATACATTAATATTATATATTCTCTAATCCACATAATATATAAGTTATCGTGATTATTTTATCTAAATGTTGTATAAGTCTTTTTAACATTACATGTATTGATATGGTTTATGATGTCATAATAATTGATAAACTCTAACCATATACTCTTTCACATATTCAGAACTTTTAGGGGGAATATATTATTTGTTATTTTTATCATTATATATGGAACACATTTTACTATAATTATAGTGAAACCATATTAATAATGAAGAGATTAATATTAATAATTACAAGTCATGTTTTTAGTAATTCATCACAAGAATAAATAATCGACTAGAGTAATAATATCACACTATGTTATTATTTATGAGAACACATTATAGTTAATTCTTCAATCCACACTAGAAATAAAATTCCATTTTACACAACATGTTAGTGTGAGTACAGGTGTTTGTACAACCCTTCACTTTATCTCTAAGAAATTTTCATCACATTCGACTATCTATTGGAAATTTACACTTTTCCTTGTTATATTTGTTAGTGTATTTTTTATCCATGAAAAATTTCTCACAAATAAATAATAGAAATCATCTAATAAAATAAAAATGTGGATCTATGTCAAGGTGAATTTTCTAGGCCAATTCTCAATGAATTTTTTCTTAGAAGTATCTTTTTGTATACCCTCCCATGTGATCATATACCCAAATAATGATACTTTCCATGATTAAAATTCATAGTTTTTTAATTTAAAATTTTTTATTCGTATTCATGGTTATAAAGACAATTATTTTGCGACCATAAAAATATTAATTAATCATTCAGTTTATATGATTATTATATATATAATTACTCCCACAAATTGGTCAATATAACATCTAAAAATATATTCATTAAATCCATGATTACAGTGGTGAAATAATTTTATCAAATATTAATATTAGTATTTCCAACCATTTATACCATATATAAAATGCTATCTTGGTTATGTATTCACATTTAAACATTAATTTATAGTTTCTACATTATTTAACAGCATTATAAATATAATGAGATCCTCAATGTCGATCAAACAAATCATAAATATGTGGTAGATTATAATTAATCATGATTGTGATCTATTTATTTTCCTGATTATCATTGTAGAGCCATGTTGATCCATCATTCTAATAAAATAATAATCATAGGTGAAACCCATGGGAATTTTGTTATAAAAATGTATCCCTTGTCAATATTAATTTTTAGTCTGTTTTTTATTCTTTTGACTTAATCAAGGAAATTCTGTATAGAGACATCAAAATATGTGAACTAGTTGGTAGGAGATGAATGGAAAATATAAAATAATTATTAATATTATAATTGGAAAACTATTGCAAAAAATATCAATAAAATCTAGTAAAATAGTCATATAATCAATGGTTAGTTTCACCCAAAACTTATGAGTTACATACCCCTTAGTAATTTTACTTATGACCATTACAATGTAAGTAATTTTCTTTATTATTTTATATACATTATCTTTATAACAAATGATCATATATACAGTTTATATATGAATCTCTAACAACCCTTCTATAAAAATGGATATATGAACATTATATATAATTAAAATCCCACTCAAAATTCACATCTATATCAAGTAGAGAGAGATAAATAATTTTTAAAGGAACCAAATTCCAAATAAAAATAATTGAAGGAATAATAGAGAATTCATAAGTTTCATTAATTAATTATGTCTTATACTACAAATTTAATATATAATTATCATGATGGTAGTGTGATACCCATAAAAAATCAACTAATAAAAAATATGGGTAGAGAAATAATTAAATTATACAATAATAGTTATATATTTAACTATTTTTGTAACTTTCACCAAATCATTTTTGTAACACACATTTAAATTAATAATTTCATGAGATTCCCCTATTTATATAATTATAAGTGGATGTTTTGGTTGATCATAGTTAATAACTCTTTTATTCATTTACTTTTAATCAAAATTTATAATATCCATTCATTTGAAACACAATAGTGTGGTTGGTGCATTCTATGATGGTTCCACTCCATTTGTTTCATTAAATAGAATAAAATCATTACATATTCATTAAATTAACATATAAAATTCTTTTTCACATACAAATCAATTACTATTCCCCTAAAAAATTCCTTCTATATTTATTTTCATGGTTCTAGCATAATAGAAGATCCATCATCCCCCCTCTAGAGTTTTTATGTTAATAAGGTCCTTTGAATTCCATTTTACTTTCCTTTTGAAAAAAATGAAATTGATGGGTGAGTCTTATATCAATTTACTCCATGAGATAAAATCAAATAAATTCTTAATTATACTTATGTATCTAATGTATAATTCCCTTCATGGATATTATTTTAATAAACATAAAAATTATTCTATTTTAATTTTATGTTATATGAAAATACTATAACTGTAAATTTCAGGTATTGTAAAAGTTTTCTCATAGATACTAATAGATTCTTTATCCCCCTATTTACACTCGGAAATTCCTTCTCTATTCATATACATATAATATAATTATTATACCAATTGGAGAATGATATATTAAACTCATCACACTCCATAATGGGAATATTTTCTTATTCCATTGTGTGCATGATAGAGGTATACCATTGATCTTCATCACCTTCCACACAGTAAAAACTGAATATAAAATTTTTCAAGATTTGAAAACTATATGATGTTAAATATCATTCCGTTTGAATTGAATAAATTCAACAACACATAGTGGAATAATAGATCCCCTAATTGAAATAGGATGTTTCATCATGAAGGAGGCTATAGTACATTGTTTTATTATTTTCATTTATAGAAGCACAATGTGATTTATAACATTAGTATATATAATATGGATGGATATATAATATATCATTCTCTCACCCATAAAATTTTGTTACTCATGTGTATTAAGATTTAACTGTTCTTTACATTTAGTTATTACATAATTTATTTTTTCCCTATATGGACAAAAAATAACATAGTTTGATGAATAATAATAATATTCATAAAACATATAATCACAAAAAACAATTAATATGATATATAATAGTTTCCCATATATTTAAACCCATTACAGAAAAGTTTTGACATTGTTTATCTAAGATTGTTTTCTACTCAAAAACAAAAAAAATTGTTCAAAAAGAAAAACAATAACTAGCACATGAAATTCTTATAAGAGTATATAAAAATATTTTTAGTCAGAGGTGCAATCTTATTTTACTTGTGAAAATAGATCTAACATCCAATACAACCCATTCATTGCTTCTATGCATAGGTGAATTAGTGAAAAAAACATATCCACATGGTTGTAACCAAACATAGATCTATTTCCTAGAAAATCATAAAATTATTACCTTTTGAGATAATTAGGATGTTATCCAATTAATATATTTATCTTAGGTATTTTCAATGAATAAATTATTTTAGTTTCCAAAAATAACTATAACATAGATTAGTACCTATTGAGGAAACCTAAACATTATATACAGAAATATTGCACCATTTTCAATGAAATTTCAATAAAATAAAAAAATTTAATTATATGGAAATTTAATCCAATAGAATAATTTTAGACGATATAAATAAGCATCTTTTTTTCAGAATGATCGTTATTATGTATCATAATTATCTTCTTAAAGTGAACATTATATAGTCATACACTAAAAAACCCATTATTTATAATAAGGGGAGATGAAACCTAACAGGGGGTTAACTCAGATTCTTTGAAAGGGTATAAATGGTGATATCATATAATAAAAAATTTGAGTATATCATGAGAATAATTGTATGAGAATATGGTATTTTCATCTAAAAATCAAACACAATAATTCATATATCCTATTATTGAAATATGGATTTTCTACTTTATAATATATAAATCATAGATGAATCAGTGATTATAATTTTTTTATCATATCATAAGATAATGATCAACTCATTAATTTTTGGAATAATGTGTGTAATATTCATAATCATAGAAATCACCACACAAGGAAAACCACAAATACATTCATTAAAATCTAGTCTTTGGATAACCATATGTGTTCCTACTTTGGGCTTAGGAAAACCCTCATGTGTACTATCATTCTATAAAAGTATAACCTGTTATACCCCCCATTGAGATGATAGATGTTAAACAACACCTATTTTATTAAAGGGATATAAATGAGCCACTTATCACACAATAGGAACTTATTTGTGTTTATTAAATAATATCACAGACATTATTAATATATCTAGATTTCTTGACCATTAAAAAGGATAAATAGTTTCCGAATGAATTCATGAATATAATAAATAACCATCACGTGAAAGAAAAAAGTTAGTATCACTAAATTATATCCTAATTTATTCATAATTAACATAAAAAGTTGTTAACATAGATAAAAATATCATTATATGATAATTATATTCTTTTAATTTTAAAATAATATATTAAAATATAAAATAATTAAAATATTATTAAAAACATTAATTCAAAATAACCACCAAAAAATTTAATGGAATAATAATGTTATTGAGTTGGAATGGTGATGGGAAAAGTCACTCTTACGGTGTAAATTAAAAAATATCCATGTGAAATATTTGATAATATATTTATCTTTCTAAAAAAATAAGAATATTACTCTTAATCCTTTTTAAAGTTATCAAAACGTGGGAAAAAGTAATTTTCTACATTAATGGGTAAGAATAAAAAAAATAATGTAATTTTTTAAAATTAATTTAGAGATGGACGTAAATGATCTCCATCCAAATAGGAAATAATGTTGGTTTTCCTAAAAAACATTCAATCGGACAAATGAATACTTAAGGAAAGGATAACAAAAAAACATAATATCTATAAATAACTTTATTTGAACAAAATAAATGATTTCTTTTCTAAATTGATCATATTATTTAATCATTAGATATTTAATCATAAAAAATTACAATAAATAGTGATATTATACCATAAAAACCATACATAAAGTCTTCTTCTTTAGTGATTTTATATTAATTTATAATAAATTGAAATTTCCTATAATTATTTTATAGTATCATATTCATACATATATTACCATTCATGGTTTAATTATAACATAATATCACCCATTCATTGAAAATAAATGATTATATTCAACATTTCAGTTTGTAAAAACTTTATTATGCATGTTTGTTTAATTTTGATATTAGGGAACATAAATATTCACTATGGATAAATCATATTATTCATATTAGTAAATATATAAATATTCTATATATAATTTCTATTCATTTTTAATCAACAATAAAAGTTCGAGATAAAAAATAAAAATTCCGCTTTTTGTGGAGATGGATGTCTATATTTTCACTTGAAAGAGAATAAATTGTATTGTGAAAGGAGTAAAATATTTATAAATAATATTATATCATTATAGAATCTTAACTATATCATATATATATATATTTATTTATTAAATTATTTCTTATATACATCAATGTGAGTTGGTGATGGAAAATTATTTAAGTAGTTATGTGGAGGCAATGGTCCACATATACGTACAAGAAAAAATTTCACATTCCATTTGACTGAATGGAAGTCCAAAATAGTTTTTATATAATTATTATGAAATATAATTATATTAATAATGATAAATTAATTATTTTGTGAATAGATACACTATATTTATTGGAGGTAGAAGAAGAAATAAACATATAATGAGTCAGATAATATGATTAACTATTCTTTGAGCATTATCCATACAATTACAACTTATACCCTCTAAGGATGTCCTTAGGGTTAGAACCAAATATCAATTACTAAGGGAATTAATATATAATTATATTTTGTTTTGGATTTTTTATGATATAGTGAGCAACTGTTTTGGATATGTTAGGAAAAGAGGATTGGTTTTATATGTTTGGGGAGGAAAAGTGGTGGAATTATGTAAAATATTTATATAATATAAAATAATTTTACAGGGAAAGATGAAATGAATAGTCAGAAGTTATAAGGTAGCATAAAATAATATCAAAATATAATTATCTAATATTTTTTAGAAAATTTTTAGTAGAATTATTACCCTTATCCTTTAGTCTAACCCCACGTAATCCCATTTTAACCATTAATATGGTAGCTAATATTCCCAATATTTACTATTTATCATGGGATTAATTGATATTATTTTAATTAAAAAATTATGTGAATATTAAATTCATATAGAATAAATTTTTTCAAATTAAATTTTCAAATGTGGTTTAAAATAAATTTTAGAAAATGCTCAAAATGTAGGGAAAATAGGTTTTTATAAAAGTGAAATTATAAGAATGAAACTAAATAAACATCAGTTAATTTATGTGTAATTTTATTTATGTATGTTAATTTTTTTACTGAAAATATGATTTATAATTTTCATTATGATCATTAATAATTGTAATTTATTTAATTTTTTATGGTAAAATACATTGTTCTCACACAAATATATCATTTATTTTTTAGGAATTAATAAATAAATTTTAATTTAGGAATAACAAATTTTATGTTATTATATACTCATTTTATCCAATTTATATCTACATATCAAAAAGTGATGTTTTAGATGTTATAATATTATGGTTCATTCAGATTCATGGTTATTTTTCAATAATATTTTTTTAATATGACATGATTATTTTTAAGGAATAGGTATAAAATATCATCGTGTTATATGGAACCATTATATAAATCATTTTGATAAGTAATGGGACTAATTTATTTGTAATGGATAACTCTATGAATTTTATATTCATATTATTTTTCACAAATATTATATTGTTTTTGGTCATACGACATGTACCATATGCCATATAGTTTTTGATTTTTTGTTATCATCCACATATAATAAAATTTATTTCCTTACTACATAAAAAATACTATATAGTTTAAATCTATGGGACTTGAAATTCAATTGATTTAGTTAGGATCATATGATTTATATTTCATGAACCTACCAGGATGATATGTAATGTAATTATTGATAAATATAACATTTATGTAAGTCATGATAGTTTTTTTCAAAATAGGTAATTATGAAGTATGATCAATTAAAATACACCATTTATATTATGTACAGTTCATCCTATATATCTTCTATCATTTCATACATCCTCCATGGTATCATTAATATTATCTATGGGAGAACCAATTCATATTCAAAAAACATGAATGGACAATCATTGAAGATGGATATTAATGAATTATAATTTCTTTGAATTAAATTTACTTGAGGAATATCAAAACTATTGTTCTCAAGATATTATATTTCCTTACATTAAATCAATAACCACTAATTATAATTCTTTTTTCCAAAAAATGTTAATTTTTATTTATGGTATATAAACTAGGATAATTTAAAATTAATCAATAATAGGAATATTTTAATAGGGAGAAATTTGTTAAGAGTTTGATAGAAAATTATGCCACACCAATTTTTTATTTAAAAGAGTTATGTGATTAGAATTTTAAAAACTATTCACTAAATAATAATATAAATTTGATTGTTTTTTTGAATCCCTTTGTTTTCAATTATTGTCCATACTATATGAGGTTAAATTATTTGATTATATGTTATACATTACAGAAAATATACTAAACAAATGTATTATTATTTTATTATCATTAAAAAATATGATAATTTTTTTAATTTCATAATAATTACAATTAATTTATTATATCATCATTAGCCTTATAGATTCATACAATTTTGAAATGAATTCCATGATAGTGATGCTGAATTTAATCTTCCTAGTTTTCATGAAAGGGTATAAAAAACATGACAGGAATTTTGAACATTAAAATGGAAGGAGAACATTTTATCATGATGTAACTATAAGGATTAATGGAATGAATTTTTATAAATCATAATTAAATGAAACATGAAAATGAAATTAGTTATTTACATTAAAAATAACCCAAGTATCTTAATTTGGATATAATATTTTTTATTATTTTTATGTGAACTTCATGGGATAGCAAGGAAATCATAAATAATAGTGATAGTTTGGCATCCGTAAGAGAACATATAAATGACACCATAGAAGAATATATTAAAAATAATTATTTGGTAATTTTAGATGTTACATAAACATATTTTGATTTAATATTGTACAAGATCTTGATAATTCAATTGACTATGATTCTTGAATACTTTAAAATCACCACCGTAATATTTACTAACTTAAATAATTATTTATTTGAATGTTAATGTGAATAGTTATTATTAATCAAATATCATAATAATTTATTTTTATAAGGGGATTAAAATATTTTTTACACAAAGAATGTATTATCATATCATTAAGAAATGTTTCAATAATTTTGAGATATTATACATCTATAATTGTAATTCACACAACAATTATTGTCTCATGTGGTCCAAATTTAAAAGTGACCACTTGCATTTACATAAATCCATACATAGTATATGATTTTACCTTTCCTAAAAAACACAATTATCATAAATAAATAAATTATATCACAATAATTCAATTCATTTTATAATATCATAAATCATTAAATATGTAGAAGTGTCTTATAATACTCACAAATATCAAGTCAATGTCTCAAACAAAATATTCACTAATTTATTTAAGAAGCTATTGAAAGTTGTATGAGATGAACAAAAAACTATACTCATATATGATTAAGAAAAATATCTTTTTAATCATGGATTACAGGGACTCTAGATATTCATACATGAATATTGCATGTTTTTAGATGAGTAGTCAATACATTACAAATATACATGAACATAGACCATAATAGTTTAGTGCCTTTGGACACATGGAACACAATATTCTAATCTAGTGAAATATATTAAATTTCTACCATAGATATAATCCCCAATATTTTTCCTTCTTAAACCCATTCATTGTAACCCAAGGAAAGAGAAAATAAGAAATGGTGATATCTAATTCTCAGTATGGGTAAATGAAGTAGATAATTAAGAATAACATGAAATTAAGGTTATGATAATATGAACACAACATTTTAGAACCTAACATTTCATATCATAGGTAATAATCCTGATCTATGTAATATTTATTGGTAGTTCATAAGAAATGAATCATAAAGAAATCAATAGAATAAGAAATGAGATCAAAACATCAGAATTATAAATGTAATTATGGAAGACATATACTAATTTTAAATCATTCCCCAACCTTAAATTCTCAATTATAGGACTAATCAAGTAACATCATGGGTCCTAGACATAATGGTCAGGACACACAACCACCCACTGTCACATCGCTTTATATACAGTGTAATGGGTTGACTTCCCTAACATTTGTAATGGGGAAAATACCTTACTACTCTGGGTTCACTCCCTAGTCTATTGATGTGTATCTTATTATATAATTTTTAAAAAAAAATACATTATAGGGACATATGGGTCCTATATAAAACATAATGAAATCACATAAATGTGTTCCAAAATATCATAAAAAAACATTATATCATAACCCATGATCTAAAATAGGTTTCTTAATTATTTTAGCATATCATTATTTAATGAAAATAACAAGTTTTCATAATCATTTTATTATAGAGTAACCCTTAAAATAAATAGGGGTTCAAAAGCCTTTAATCATGTTATAACCCATGGAAGAGAAACGTCTTTCATAAACAACATATCATCAAAAAAAGAATCCATCAAAATAAATAATAATAATGGATCCATTATACTATATCCCCAATAATTCATAAACTGTGTCAATGGATTTCATCTTGGATGGAGTAGTATTTTTAAGGATAACAATGAACATTTATTATTGAAAATAATAAATATTTGAAAAATAAATTTTAATACATAATATATTTTAAAAAACTTTCATATTATAAAAATTATAAAATATATAAATTAATATTGATAAATCATTTAATATTTCTAAAAACCACGTTTTTTGTTTCGGCAGCGGGAATTAATTTTAAATTAAATTATGCCACTTATGTGTTTCTAATTTAGAAAAATGGAATCCAAATTTAGAATAATTTTTTACAAATTTTCTAAATAAGGAGGTCAAAATTGTCTTTTATTTTTAAATATTAAGAAAATTTACTTTAGTAAATATTTGATTTACTACGGTTAAAGGGTAAATATGATAACCAAGATTAAAAAAATATTACTATAATAATATAAAATTACCATAACATGTGTACTAATTTTATTTTTTTATAAATATCCAACCATGAGCATATTTGGGTCGATTTTGGGACCCCATGGAGCCACATGGAGTAATAATGACACTTTATTTTAATTAACTGAAGGTAAAGACAAAAATGTCATAAAAAATATCTTTTAGTTAATTAATTTTTACATATAGTTATATAAGTTATCTTTTGGCCAATAAATATTAATTGGAAATATAAAAATAGTTCCAACATCCAAGTATTTTTGTTTACAATTTTTAGACATTAAATATGTTAAATTATTTATGACACAATAATTATGTAGTTGTTAACTCATTAATAAATGATTTAAATAAATATTATTATAAATTTTAAAATAATATCCAAAACTTATCCAATTCTTATTGGATGATTTTATTTCTACCATAATTCATATTATATTCGACTTTAACAAGTTTTAGACTTTTAGAAACTGAAAATCAGTATGTAATAAAATAATATTTTTACATGTTCCTAAAGATCCCCTTCCCCCCTTATAGAAATACCTCACATCTAACCCATCACTCACACATATAATTCCCCTTGTCTTGTCACTCCTATATCCAATTAATATCCATACATCAATATAATTCTTCATTAAGCCTTTCCCTAGGTAGTAGGTAATTCAAGTAAGCCTATTGGTTCAAACTAAAAAGAGTTACCAGATTTAAAGGTAACGTCTTCTCTTATTTTATTTTGTTTTATTTTACTTCTCCAACCCCATAAACTATTTTTATTCATTTAATTTATAAAAAAACAAGTATCCTCAATATAATATTATTTTTTTAGGAGAATTATTTGAACTCCCATTAAATACACATCCATCTAATGGGTAAAGAACATACAGTTTCTATGGATGGAAAAATAACACCTCAAAAAATGATGATTGTTCAATTATCTCTTACTGCCTCCCATGGTGTCCATTATGATAAAACTATATTTATATATAAAACATATTATGTTTATTTGTTGTTTATGCTTCTTTATTTTCCATTTATATCATAACTTTATTGTTTCCATTATGGGCAAACATGATAATTTCATTTGAGTAAGTGTGGACTACCGCCCCCTCAAAGTGATATGACTGGTTAATTCCATTTTTGGGATGTATAAAGGATGGAGTTAATGAGATTATATATTATATTATACTGTATTTATAATATACCTATGTATCGTCATGTTTTAAGTCCATTAAAATAAGAAATATAAATAAAAGTAGCGTTATTGCGTACGTACGACTTACCATCTCCCTGAACGGTGCATTTCATTTATTATATATAAATATTATTTACTATTATAAATACATATATATACTGGATATATATGATATATTTGATATCTACATCATGAATATCATTTTGGATATAATGGATATTTGACCACGTGATCAAATTGTAATTATAAGAAGTTCATTTTTGACCCAAGTTCCAAATATCGACAAAACTACCATTATTAACATAAATTATTACATAATGTTTATAAAATTGTAATAAGTGATATAAAATGAATAATAAACTTGATAAAGGATCTTAATAATGTATAATTTAACATTAGTATATTATTCAGTAGATTAAAGAACGAACGGGTCAAATCAGACAAGATGTAAGGGATTATGTATCAATATCCTTTCATTGAGACATATATTGTTTTATACAAAACATTATTTTCTATAGTGTATAAAAACCTTTGAATTTTCATTTTCGTAAAATGAAATCTTTTTCTATGAAGTGTTTTACTAAATGACAAATAATAATGTTTCTTTTTAACGTAAGCAGGGACAATGACCTTTCCGCCTCCATGAGTATTATTTGATCTTTGGTTTTCTTAACAAGCCATAATGTTTTTAATGTGAAAATAAATACCATATACTATTTTACCTATATTGGTATTGAAAATTGTTTTTATATTGGATTTGTTATGTAAATATATTTAAATGATATATTGTGATTGAAATATTGAAATGTTATCTTTCAATTATGTTTGTTTTATATTTTATGAATATGTTATGGTTCTTGGGAATTGTTATGTATATGGGTGGTTCCATGATAATCCTTGGGTGGGTGAGAAAGAGATAGCTCTCTAAGGTATTGGGTAACGTGATGAAGATAAATTTGAATGTTTTTCCTAATAGATTTAGGGAATATACTATTATGGGTATTTAAAATGTAAATCCCTATATA
Source organism: Viscum album (assembly GCA_963277665.1). Taxonomy (NCBI): domain Eukaryota; kingdom Viridiplantae; phylum Streptophyta; class Magnoliopsida; order Santalales; family Viscaceae; genus Viscum; species Viscum album. The sequence continues at coordinate 1,027,934,140 of OY728159.1, forward strand.
GATATGATATCTACAATGTAATATGATATGGATGCCAGAAGTTACCTTTATGATTTATGATTTCTATATGTTAATCATAAATCTTATGTTTTCATGAGGCATGTTAAAGAGCTTATGTTATGTTTGTATTGATGAACTAATGTTATCTTTCATTGTTTTATAAACATTACTAAGGTTTTTATGCTGATCCCAGGTTTTGAAATGTTTTTCACATGACTTAAAGATAAATATGGTTAAAGATGGGATCTTGGGAATTTCAAGCTATCTAAAACAAGGAACTCGACATGACTCATTTTATCAAGAGTTATTATTTTTTGAAAAAATGTAAACTGAGTATAAGTATCTACTGTGTAATTTTCTAGATGTAAGGAAATAGTTATGACCTAACTCTCTAAAACTCTAAAACTGAAAATATCTTCAATGTAAATTATCCATTTAATTCAAGAATATGTAATGTTTAATACTGGATCCTTATTGTTGGTACCATAGGTTAGTTTAGAAAAAATTAGATGTTAGGGTATTATTAAATTAATATCCATAAATTAATTTATGTTCATATTGAAATGATATATCATTTAAAGATTACCATTTTGCTTCCCCAAAGATATTTCTGTGTTCAGAATGATTTTACGCATTGGAATCAAGGCCGATATGTTGGGATGGCATTAGGAGGAAGACAACCTTCCAAATCAGCAACCTGATATTGTCTGAATCGGAACTGAACAGTTTATTTCAATGATGGAACATTTGAATCAGGCTATAAATGGTTGTGGTGTCCATGCATGAGATCATCCAGATCAACCACAGAGGATCATGTCAGAAGTAGAGAATTTCATGAGGCAACATCCCCCATCATTCAAAGGATCATCTGATCCTGTGCTAGTAGAAGGTTGGATTAAAGAACTAGTAAAGATTTTTCAAGTTATTGGGTGTTGAAAACATCAAAAAGTATAGTCTCGTTGTTTATCATTTTGAAGGTGAATCGGATCAGTGGTGGTCTATGGATAAAAATATCGGGGATAGTGAGAAGATTGATGTTATTGATTATGATGAATTCAAAGGTATTTTTCTTGAGATTTTTTTTACAATAGTGGTTCTATGTAAGATGGAAAAACAATTCCTTGAATTGAGGTAGGTGGATGACTCAGTGGCTGCTTATGAAGAAAAATTCACACGACGGGTAAGGTATTATCCAGATTTCATATGACATCATTATAGTAAAATCAACCATTTTTACTCACGATTAAAGCCAAATTATTGAAGGGATGTAGATTCTAATGAATTTAAATGTTATGAATTTTTTTCAATGTGCGGAGAAGGTGGAAATGTTGTTTTCCAATGATCAGGTGTTCTTGGATAAAAAATAGAATAAGAGGTCGAGGTGGCATGTAACGCCCCGACCCCAGTTACCCAGAGTCGTGCATTATTACATAACATTGGCATGATCATAAGGAAATCATGTCTTGAATGACCGACCAATTTAGTATTATTGGAAACAAGATTCATACATAAGTTGAACTTTACAACTTGAAAAGAAATACAAAATAAATATATTTCATTAGAAACATCCAAGCCTCCTAGATTATGCCTGTTGCTCACGCAATAATGATGTAGTGATCACCTCATTAATAAATGATTTAAATAAATATGATTATAAAGATTAAAATAATATCCAAAACCTATAAAAAATTTTATTGGATGATTTTATTTCTACCATTATTATCTTATATTCGACATTAATATGTTTTGGACCTTTAGAAACCGAAAATCAGTATGTAATAAATAATATTTTCACACTTTCCTAAAGAGCCTCTCTACACCTTATAAAAATCCCTCACCTCTAACACACTACTCACACCTTTCAAGCACTTTGGATAATCCATAATCTGCCAAATTAAGATCTATACATACCTCTATTCCTCCTATAAGCCTTCCCCAATGAAGAAAGAAATTCTAGAAACCCGTTTGGTTTAAACCAAAAAGAGTTACCCGATTTAAAGGTAACAACTTTCTTGTGTTCTTTTGTTTTATTTTACTTCTGCAACCACCTAAAATATTTTTATTATTTTATTTTAAAACAAAACCAGTATCCTCACTATACTAGGATTTTTTTAAAATAATTATTATATCTACACTTACACACACATCATTCTAATGGGTAATGAACAAACTATTTCTGTGGATGGAAAACTAACGCCTCATGAAATGATGATTACTCAATTATCTTCAACCACCTCTCATAGTGGACATTATGATTGCACTATGTTTATATATTATATATATTTTGTTTATGTTTTTTTATTCTTCTGTATTTTCTATTTATAGTATACATTTATGGTTTCCATTAGGGGTAAACGCTGTAATTTCATTTGAGGAAGTGTGGAGTACCTCCTCCTCAAGGTGATATGACTCGTTAATGCCATATTTGGGAAGTTTAAAGGATGGATTTAATTATATTATATATGATATTATACTGGAATTATAATAAAATTTTGTATAATTATGTTTTAATTCAATTAAAATAATAAATAAAAATAAAGGTAGTGTTCATGCGAACGTATGACTTACCGTCTCAATGAACAGTGCATTTCATTTCATATCTCTAGACGTTATATACTATTATAAATACATACATATACTGGATATATATGATATTTATTATATCTACACCATGAATATCATTGAGGATATAATGGATTTTTAACCACATGAACAAATTGTAGTAATAAGAAGGTCATTTTTGACTTAAGTACCAAATATCAACAAAATGACCATTATTAACATAAATGATTACATAATGTTTATAACATTGTTATAAGTGATATAAAAGGAATAATAAACTTAAAAAGGGATAATAAGAAAGTATAAATTAAGTTCTGTTTATTATTCATGATATTAAAGAAAAAACAGGTCAAAACAAACATGAGGTAAGAGACTTTGTCTCAATCTCTTTTCATTGAGGCATATATTTTTTTATACATGACTATAATTAATATGCTGTATAAACACCTTTTACTTTTTGTTTCATTCAAAGGGAATCTTTTTCTATTAAGTGTTTTACTAAATAACAAGAAATATTGTTTCACTTTAATGTAAGCAGTGACAACGACCTTTCCACCACTGTGAGTATTATTTGATCATTGGCTTCCTTAACAAGTCGTAATGTTTTTAAAAGAAAAGGAAATATCCTATTATTGTTTACATATTTTTGTATTTAAAACGGTTTTTATAATGGATTTTTTATGTCAATATTTTTAAATTATATATTTTGATTCAAATATGGAAATGTTATCTTTCCTTTATGATTGTTTTATTTGTTATGAATATGTTATGGTTCTTGGGCATTATTATATATACGGGTGGTTATGTGATGAACCTATGTCGGGTGATCCTGAGATATCTCTCCAATTAATTGTGTAATGTGAAGGTGGTAAAAAAATAATGTTTCTCATAATAGATTTAGGGAATATATTATGATGGGTATTCCAAATGTATCTTCCTACATAGTTGTGATAGATACAATGTAAGTATGATATGGATGCCATAAGTTATCTTTATGATTTATGATTTCAAATTTTTATTCCTAAATCATATAATTTCATGAGTTATATTAAAGATATTATGTTATGTATGTATTTATAAACTAATGTTTGTATTCTTTATTTTATAACCCTTACAAGGATTTTTATGCTCATCCCATGTTTAGAAATGTCTTTCACAAGACATAAAGATGAATTGGGACAAGGATGGGATCATGGGAAAGTCATGTTGTCTAAAACATGGAACTGGATATGAATCTTTTTTTCAAGAGTTTTTATTTTATAAAAAAATGGAAACTAAGTTGAAGTGTCTACTATGTTATTTTAGAGATGTAATGAAATAGTTATGGCCTAACTCTCTAGAATTATAAACATGAAAAGATCCTCAATGTGAATTATCCATTTAATTAAAGAATATGCAATTTTTGAGGTTGGGTCCTTATAATATTTTCATGTTTTTTTCATACCAAATTTCTTTGTAGGGGTTAATAAATGTAGAGAGTGAATTCCAATTTAAAATGGAGGATAAGTGGAATTATTTTAAATAACCATGTTTATAAAATATTTGGAGGTCTTCCTTAACTCATGTTTCTTAAAAAGTGATAATTAAATGTGTGTAGATATGTTTTGGTCGAATATAACCTCTAAAAACAATTTATTCAAATTTTTTAAATATTTTATTTCTTAACTCTTACTTTTCCTTATTGTACTATTAAGGATTTTCATTATGTTATCTAGTTCTGTAACAGACGTATTTTATTTATAAAAAAAATTTATTGATGCTTTTTAGATAATTCAAAATCTATAATTTTATGTATGATATCTAATTTATAATTTATAAAACATATGTTTGTTGGAAATCGACTTCAACACAAATGCAACTTATGTACGAAAACACGACTTCAATTATAAACGAACTAGTTGAGTTTTTGATTATTTAATAGTCAATATAGATATTATAATATAAAATGTTTCCATTAATTTCAAAAAATATGATATTTATTTATATTATATTATCATTTTACATAATCAAAATTTTTCAATGATTTTTAGTTTTTTATAGAATATAATTTATTATAAAATAAAATTAATGCAAATTGTCACAATATTTATTTAATTGAATAAGAAAAAAATATCAATAAAATGATGGAATTAAAATATATAACATTCAAAAATATTTAAAATTATATAGTAACCTACAACAAATTAAAGGTAATAATTCATTAAATTGTCATCACTTATAAATCTTTTTGTATCATTTGAATTATTTAATTTTTACCTAAATATTTCCCAGGTTTGAATTTTTTAAGCATTTAATATAATTTTTTAATATCTAAAAATTTAACATACTTTAAATTTATTTAAATAAATAATCTGTCTTCTAAAATAATATTTATAATAAAACCTATGTATTTTTTTTATTCTCGTATGAATTATTTAAATTAAAAATAAGATTGGTAATTTTTTTTCCTTTTTCATTATTTAACATATTATATTGGTAAGCATCGCAGAATAATATCCACCTAAATAATAAAAATATACCCAATTTTGGTAAGAGTGGAAATACTTCAAAAAATGGGTATTGGACAAGTTGGTAGGTAATTTTATACCATTTATTATATATTTAACCATTACGTAAACATATTCTTTCCATAATCACTGTAATAATTTTTTTAAGGTTATAAATAATTATGATGGTATAAAAATGAGGAATTTTTAAAAATTTGAAATTATGATGATTAAAATTATGAAAGAAATTTTTATAATTTTAATTAAAAGAGTTGATTAAATTTATTTTAAAATTATTCTCATAGGAATGATGAGAAAACATATTTTAATGTGATAAATAGATCAATAGTTTACAATATTTATATATTTAAATTTAGTATGAAATTTAATCCAGCGAACTAAATTAGATAAACATATTTATAATTAAAATAATTATATTTTTATCCAATTCAATATACAACTAAACTATTTAATATAAAATAAATGAAAAGACGGTTTTGAATTTAAATTTATTATTTTTCAGTATTCATAAAATATGATACCGTTTAGAAAAATAACTAAAAATCACATAATTTTTTTTGACATTTTATTCAAAAAATAATTTTCATTTTGATAAATAGAATTTATAAAAGTTTCGAAATTTATTTTTAATTTAAGATCTCCATTAAAATTTTGGAAAACTGCCTTGTAGAAAAATACATGTTTTTTTTGTGAAATTTGATGTATTCTTATCTCTAGTATATAAAAAAATAATACAAAAGTAAAATAGTATATTGAATATAAAATAAAAAAATTTAATTAAAATATTTCTTCATATTTTTGTGTTTAATTTATTTATATAAAACATGATTTTGCATTGATTTTTTTTAAAAAATAAATTTCTTTGTTTTAAAATACTTCATACATCCATTTATAATTAATTGGTTATCAAATAATAGATTTTATAGACATTCATAATCCGTATTATTATAATTAATTTAATAATTTTCAAATCCATTATTAAAATTGGTAGTTGATTAATATAATAATATTTTAATAATATTTCTTGTTTTATTTAAACTCAATGTTTTACATAACAAATGTTAATCTCATCATTACATGTAACAAAAAATAAACATTGTGTTGTGTGTGACACAAGACAAACTCATTGTCATGTGTAGTGTTTGCTAAATTCAGTGATTCATGTTGTGAATGATTCCCTTTATGGTTCATATAAATAAATCATATCTTGTTGTATAATATAATGTAATCATAATAAAGTATAGAGTATAATAAAATATATTAATTAATTTTAATTTATTCAAAAAAACACTTCATTAAAACATGGGAAGTTATATTCTACCTCATTTAAAATAAATTTCTCCTATGAAATTAAATTGGGTAATCAAGGACATAATAATTTAATGTTCCATTCATAGAATCCAATATGTCAAAAATGAATATAAAAATATAATTTTAAAATAAAAATTTAGAAATATTAAAGTTAATCAAATTAAATGATATACAGGTTTACACATTTGGTAACATATGAGGGATGTAAATATTTGTACATGGAAGAAAAGAAAAAATAATTTTAAAGTATGATATTGATTTCTGAACATGAGATAGTAGGAGATAAATAGATAGTTAACAACCACAAAACCATAAATTTATGATGATTTAAATGTCCATTTGATTCATTGATAATGTATGTACTTGTATATATTTTTTAAATATCTATTTACTAATGTTTATGAATTTTCAAAAGATGATATATATAATTAACTCCATTCTATTTCATAAGTATAATCTCACCCTTTTCTTTTATATTGATCAAATTCCACTTCACCTCAAACACCAAAATATTAAGGTTAATAATTTTTAATTGAAGAACTAATAGATCATATGATTCATAAATATAGTAATAATTAATTCTTTCTATCTGTAGTTTTTATCATAGAAAAATTGTTATCACGAGTTATACAATATTGGTTAATCTTTTTTATTATCAAATATTAATCGCAAAAACCTTGTTCAAAATTAATCATAAACCATTTCTTAAATAGATAACTCTCTATAACCATTTGAATGATAGAAAATTTATAATTTTTAATGTATATCACTAAATTTCTCAAAATCATCTTAACACTAATCACATATGTGTCATAATTTACCTTTTTATCGTCACATAAAAAACATGTGAATTACATCATCATGTATTCTCCTTAATCATTGTAATAATATGAATTACCGTCCATCCTTGTTGATAACATACATAATTTTTTATTCCATAAATATAACCAAATATTATTCAATATATTCCACAAATCCAATAATAATATAAAATATATCAAGGTTAAAACAATTTCACATTGTGTAAAAATCATTAATTAGTTCGAAAGAAATTATTATCATCCAATTTACTTAATCTTATCTAACATTAATTTATCCCAACAACATTACCTAAAAATTAAAAACATATTAAGGGTTATATTATATTAATTGAAATATCATATTTCTATTAAATCACTTCTATAGTTGACCCACACCATTCAACATATTGTATAATATTCATAGAGAAAAAACAAATATAGATCAATCCATATATTATTCAAAATTTATATTAAATAATTCATGAATAAAAAAAACATATTCCACATCAACATTAATATAATAAATAGGATACCCCATCATATTCCTTATTAACTATTTTCTTTAAAAATTCATTCATATTATCTTAATCATCAGTAGTATAAACATTAATCATACTACCTTGTCGATTATCTTCAGGATCTTTCTATTTAGGATAATAGTTTATATAATTCCCAACATTTCTAGATTTTAATCATTCAATCCTCAATGACATATTATGGAGTACGTTATTCCCATATATTTTATTATCTAAACTATTAATTTTCCCTTTCATTAATGTGATTTGCGTATTTATTTTCCACAGTCAAAACATCTTCATATTCCCTTAAGAAATCTACATGGGTGTTTCATTTAATATTCTTAATACAATGTAAAATGAAACATATTTCTTACATTGTATCCATTATCTGAACACTATGTGAAATATATCCTTCACTTATTTATAGAGGACAAGTGTTTTTTATGGTATACGTTGTCAATCATGTACTTTTAAATTGATTAGGAATTTTCAAAATACCATTCTCTATAGTCATCATCAAATTTGCTACCTCATAGTCACTGATGTTTCCATATGATTAAACATTGAAGATATTCCTTCAATGTGAGAACATGGATTTCTAGAATGGGTCAAAATCTATACCTTGTTTTAATTTTAGACTTGTTTTTGAAAAAATAGGGAAAATCTGGGAAGTTCAAGAAATTTTCAGATTACACACCATGTACTCCCACGCACACACCATGTGTATGTTAGGTGTGTACCAGTTCCGTGCTGGAAAAGTATAAGTCGTGTGGTAACCATGTAAGAATTTTATACTACACAACATGTAGTGATACTTGACACACCGTGTATCATCCTTCTGCGTACCGGTTGAATCTTAACCATGTGTTGACCATTGTGGTGCATCCAACCATGTGGCTATCTCTTCTTACGTTTGAGTATCAACCAGGCTACTATAGGGTGTGTATTCTTACATTCATACCATGTACCTTTGTTTTAATTTTTGTATAAAATAGAATCATGTCTCTTTCCCAGAAATACTTTCTTCTTCCCCATTTTTAGACCATGACGCATCAGGAGGCTGAGAACATTTCATCTCCTAGATCCTTCATCTAATGTAAATTCTTCAATCTATCAGTGGATGCAATATAAAATCAACAAGGCTAAACCTGTACACCCTATTACATTCTTGATCCTTTCCCTCACACACAACAATTTCCATCCGAGTAGAATTTTTGTGATTTGACAGAAACATGGATCTACAAAGATGAGCTAATAATTTAAGCTTGATATCAAACATAATGACATATAAAAGTCTCATGTAGGTAGTTCGGACCTATTTCCATGTTTTCGGGGTCATTTGGGTATTGGATATATCTAGCACGAAGTCAGGTTTTGAGTGTGAACCTTGTTTTATTATATTAAATTGATTGTATGATTTTTGGGACATCGTTGTGTATTTTTTATCCTATTATGCTTGAGATAGGATGCGTTATAAGACTTTACTGGTTTGGGGAATTTTGGTCGGGGTTCTAAAATGGTTATAATTGAATTTATGTTAATTAAATTACTGAGTTCGAATTGTTAAAAATGATAAGATTTTTAGAGGATGTCAAGACCTTGGTGCATGTATGGGACAACACAGGGCGAGTGAAATTCAACAGTTTAGTTTGTTTTCTTATTTAATATATTTATCTTAAATATATATATGTGATGTTTGATATTTAATATGATGAAACCTTCTTATTCTATTGGGCATGGCCTGGGTATTATTGAATGATGCGGATCACATGTTGGGATTTTCCAAGATTAAATTAGGTGGTTCTGACCATAGTATTGGGTGTCATGCATGTCACCTTGGGGCAGTGTGACTGTCAGGTTGGGCATGGCCCGAATTACTTAGATGGTAAAGACATCTAATTCCGAGTGTCATAGTTTGGGGGGCATGAGGTTATAGAGATGTTGTGGCATGGGGACATATTTTGGTGATTACTTCTCACACACAACATTGAGTAGTGTGCATATAGGTTGACTCTATGGTGAGGTAGTTTTGACCACTTATTAGTAGAGGCCCCCGATAGATGTGGTTATGTACTATTGGTTTGGGGGTGCTTCCCATAGGATGCCACATGAAAGGTGAAGAGCCTTGAGAGGATAGAGTTGAGACTATTAAGTTGGTGTAAGAAGCTCACCATGATTTGGGGGTAGACATAATTGTCCCTCCAATTACTAATTTGAGGGAAGATATTGTTTTCCCTCATATTACTATTTGAATACTGACATCACTGCTCTTCTGGTTACTGTTCCAGGGATAGACTTGCACTTTTGAGTAGGGTTACAATTTTTTGGGCATGCCTTCAGGATTTCATTACATGAGACACGAGGTGTCAGGAGGCACATGGTTCTAGGTTACATGATATAGATTTCATCATTGGACAAAGCAGGTGGCACAATATGGTGGCTGCGGAGGACCAATGGAGCTTCTGTTTATTTGATCATCGTACTATTCACTACGTTCTTTATAAATACATTCCTAGATAAACACTTATACTAGGTACTCACCATTGGGTGGTATCCTACTGAGATTCATCTCACACCCTGCATGGGACCTTCTGGACGCGTGCATTCTTTATAGATTTACGTGCAGGAGAGAGACCAAAATTCTGAGCGAGATTGTATTAGCTATTTCTTAGATATGGTATGGACCTTGAGTTCAATCCTAGTAAAAGTTTAATTATTAGTTTCTATTTTTATGTATCAACATAGGTACATTAATATATAGAAAAATATTGGTTTTCTATTGGATCCATTTTTTTAAATATATATTTACATGAATGACTTGTTATGGATGCATTCTCATTGTTTATTAGTTGTTTCAATTGACTTCTAGCATTCTGTCAATTCACTGTTGGTTGTTGTTGTTTCAATTTTTCTTCTGTTTTTTATCTTCTATTGATTGTGCTTCCTATCTGCAAATCTGGTTCGAGTCTATTGAGTTGTTTGTTTTCACTTAATGTTATATATTATTACTTGGACCAGCACCATTATTATCCTCTAAGAGTGTACGTCCCCACCACTATACCTGTTACACCCTCGTTGCTAGACAACACCCTTTGGCATTTGGGGAGGTGCACCTAAGGTAGTAACACCCAACCCTTTAAGAACTATTCAAGTAGTGTATTGGGTCAGAGATGTTACAATGTGGTGTCGAAGGAGTTCTTAACATTAATTTAGTAATAGTGTTTTGCGTGCTACGAATGAGATTGAAACATCTCTTTTCATTTTTTTTGGTTTACTATATATGTATGGTATAATTGAGATATGTTGTAATTGGAACTGGGTTTCAAGTTTGTTATCAGCTACCTGCATCCCTAGGTATGTGGGATTGACCAAGTTTCCATGGGTGGGAATTACTGTTTTTCCTTTTTCTTAGATTACTGTTTATATGATTTCAACCTTGGTGGACTACTCAGTGTGTGATGTTATATATTTTGATATTTGACCTTGACCAAGTGTGGTAATGGATAATTGGGCCTTGGCTCGATATGGCAAGGCGTGATTATATGGATTTTGATTGGAATATTATTAGGTTATTTCAATTTCATAATTTAATGTCTACTTTGTGAAGTGACAATACCATGTGAGTAATATCAATTTCCATGCTATTGACGCTTTTGAAATGTGAAGGGTGAAAATCCTGATATAATTTCTTTCTTTTTTCAATGTAATCTTCCATGATTTATATATATTTGTAGAACTGCATGTGGCATGGTATTTGGTTCTGGATCTTTCAAGAGCAAGAAGGTACTATTGTTGAAGTGATTTTGATCACCAATAATGGGAAACTCGGTTTTCAGTTTGAGGAAACGTTGGTTGTCAAGATGGGCATGGTATGAGATACTTTTTATTATTGACTATTTCCAAGGAGGGTAAGGAGGTCATGAGGTTGGGATGCCATGGGAATGGGTTGTGAAAAGGGAGAGTAATAATAGTTGTTCTACGTTACCTCTTTACCACATTCCTTAGCTGCATTTAATATATTGTGTATATATATATGGGTTGTCTAACCATTTATGGTATTCAGTGGGTTCCTATTAGGCAACTCAGATTGAGCATCAGGAGGGATATGTTATAGTGACACAAAATAACAATCATGTTTAGAACCTTGAGGGGAAAGAAAATCATGAGAGGAAAGTACATGATCAGGGGTTGGATCAGGTCTATAATCCCGTTGAGGCAGGAAAACAGTCAGGTTTTGAAGCGTTCAGTTCATCGAATGATGAGAATTTCCTAACTAGCTTGGTATATGTCTACCATGGAATAGAAATATGCATGTAGGATATAGATCCATCTATGGAATATCTAATGATGGTGATTCATTCACATCACTGATCCCCTTTTTATGGTGAGGGTGGTCCATAGTTGGATGAGAAATGGACAAAGTGTATGTAGACGATCTTCGAGTAGAACTAGATGCCTCCTGGTTAGAGATTCAAGCTAGTGACGTACATTCTAAGAGGATTGGAGAAGCATTGGTGGGATGTGTAGGTCTAGGATCGTCGACATGAGGGAGTAGCATGGAAAGACCACGAGGGGTGGTTCTATGAGTAGTTTTACCCATAGACACTAAGGGCTAAGTGAGATCGGGTGTTCTTGAGCCTTTAGTAATGAGACATGTCAGTCATGGACTATGAAGCTAAATTCACAAATGTTTATCTATTTTCACCTGGAATAGTAAGTGATTACTTATCAAGGGTGAACTAATAAGAAGATGGTTTACGACACGCCATTCAAATCAAGGAAAATTTATTCATGCTATGTTTGTTCTCAGAGGTAATGAATTAGGCGATCATAGAAGATGGAAAAGAGAAAGAGAGGTCTCACATAGGCCAAACGACATCTTCAGGTGATGGTTTAGATAAAAGGATTCGATGGTCGGAGGATTTAGAGAAGGGAAGTCAGACCATAAACTCAGCTAGACCACCTCACAGTAGTTCTTCAATGGTTTTCTTTTAGAGTGGAAAGCAAGGGAATATCTGAAACCAGTGCAGTAGGCCTCCAAAGGAATGCCGAGCATGAGGAAAAGATGGGAATATAGAAAGGTTATGTAGTAAAACATCTCATATATTTTATAATCAGGGACCATGTTAGAATATGGATTCTAGAATTGGTTTAGGTTTGGCACCAGGAGATGGTCTCCCTGATTTAGCTCCATGAGGATGACACCGAAGAGGTGTGCGACCAAGCTGAGGGGATGTGACTGACAACTGTTGTAGCACCACAGAGAGAACAGGTTTCAAGAAACAATGTGTCAGGTCAGGTTCATTCCATAGATCTGACAGGGGTAGAGCATGCAGGTGAGCCGATGACAGTTAGAGGTAAACCACGAGTGTGGCCGAGAATTCCTTTTTTTCCACTTTTCATGAACTACTGAGTCTTGTTTGTTTTCAGTGGATGAGGTGCATAAGATATACGTGGACTGTCTAGATTATGGTTAGTTGGATTAAAACCATTTCAGTTGTGTGATATTTATATATATGTGAGATGTGTAGAATCAGGACCATCAATGATGCATGTTACTTGATATGTCATGGGCATTGGGGAACTGAGGATACGAATTATTTGAGGTGAAATTCATAAGGGTTTTGTTTGAGCATCCATGGGATACATGACCTCATTGAGGAAGACATTGATGCGGTTTGGTATATGTTTGGGTGTCATAAATGACACGAGAGAACCGATGAGGTTTAGGGGTGATGACACATCATGAGAGACCCCTGGGTCTATGAAAAAGGTCATTAGTCTTTTTATTGGTTTTATTTTTGTTGGGTTGAGACCGAGTTAGGCAATTCCTATTATGGGGAACCCTTGGATAAATTTATCCAGATCCTTTAAGACCAGGTTAGTCCATGTTGCCTAACCATAAGTGATCATTTTCATCTCTAGGTTTCATTTGATGGCATGGAGGCGAGCTTTGTTAAAGTGGAGAAATTGTAAGAACTCGGGTTTTTTGGAACTGGTCAAAATAACAACCATGTTTGAATTTATGACTTGTTTCCTAGAAAATTGGGAAAATATGGAATGTTCTCGAAATTTTTAGATTACACACCACGTACTGCTAAGTGCACGCCATGTGTATATTAGGCATGTACCAGTCACGTTCTGGCCAAGTACATGATGTGTGGTTACCATGAAAGAATTTCCTACTACACGACGTGAAGTGATACTAGACATGTAGTGTATCATCATTCCATGTGTTGGTTGAATATTAAATATGTATTGACTCATGTGGCACATCTAAGATGTGTGGCTAACTCTACTTAAGTAAGATTATGAATAAGGCTACTGCATATCTTGTAGTCCGACATACATGACGTTTAATTTTTTTTTATTCTTTTATATGAACAAGAATTGTGTCTCTTGCCCAGATGTACCTTCTTCTTACCCATTTTCAGACGTTGATGCTCCTGGAGGACTAAAACATCTCTTCTCATAGAGTATTCACCCGACATCTATTCTTTAATCCTTGAATTGTTGTGGGATCATAACATCAAGGATAAACCCATGAACCCTATTTTTTTGTGGATTCTTTGCCTCACACTCCTTAGTTTCTAACTGAGAAACATTTCTGGGATTTTACAGAAATATAGATATATGAATATCAACTTTAAATTGGCGCATGATATCAGACATGTATATGTTTACATGTTTTTGGTAGGGGGTAGATACCTCTTTTCATATTTTCATGATCATTTGTGGGTGGATTCTTTTTAGCATGATTTCAGATATTGATCGCATCCCTTTTTTATTATATTTAACTGAACACATTTATTTTGGTATGTTGTTGGGTATTCCATTATCTTGGTATGCATGAGAAAGTCTTGGTTAAGGGATTCTACTCATTTTTGGGAATTTTGGTTGGGGGTTGCAAAATGGTTATAATTGAATTTCTGTGAATTAAATTTCTGATTACAATTTTTATTGCATGATTTTATTGTTAGAGGCTCTCAAGACCTTGGTGCGGGAATGGGGCAACACATGGCTAGTGAAATTCATGTGCTTCTTTTTTTCCTATTTGTAGTATTTATTTTGATTATATATATGTGATTTGTGATATTTCATATGTTGGAACATTCAGGTTGTGTTGTGAATGTCCTGAGAATTGTTGAGTGATGCAGATCATAGGTTGGGCTTGGACTAGATTACATTGGGTGGTTATGACCACGAGGTTGGGAACCATGGAAGATGGATTGAGGTAGTGTGACTATTAGGTTAGGCATGGCTCAGGATTCATAGATGGAAAGGCCATCATATTCTATGCTACATAGATGCAGGGGAACGAGGTTCTAGAGATGTTATGGATTGGGAACTTATTTTGGTGATTACCACTCACCTGTAACATTTACTAGTGTGAACACTGGTAGAATCTGTGATGAGGTGTTTTGGAAAACTCAATGGGTAGAGCCCCCCGAGATACACAGTTAAGGAAAATTGGATGGGGGTGCTTCTTATACGATGCCACATGGAAGGTGATGATCCTTAATGGGATAGCATTGAAAATATTAGCTTGGCAGTAGGGGCTCACCATTATTTGAGGGAAGACATCGTTGTCCCTTTAGTTACTGATTAAAGGGAAGATATTGTTGTCCCTCTGGTTCCTATTTGAGGAAAAGAATCACTGATCCGTTGGTTTTTGTGACATGGGCCATAATGGGATTTAGATCATGGTTACTACTGTTTGGGTGTTCCTTTAGGATATTAGTACTTGAGAGACAAGGTGTGAGGATGCACATGGTGCTGGGTTACATGACCTAGATTCTGACATTGGCCAAAGCAGGTGACACTACTCGGTGGCTACTGATCACCATTGAAACTTTTGTTTATCTCTGAATCGTACTATTTTCTGCATTCCTTATAAATACATTTCTTCTGAAACACACATACTAGGTTTTTCCATTGGGTTGTATCCTACTAAGATTCTTCTCACACCCTTCACTGGACCTTCAAGACATGTGTAGAATTAATGGATTTACATGAAGGAAAGAGACCATCATTTGTGAATGGATTGTATTAGATATTTCATGGAGATGGTATGGACCTTGAGGTCATTTATATCAGAAGTTTACTTATTAGTTTCCATTTTTTCTGTATCATCAAGATTACATTAATACGTAGAAACTGTTGGTTAGCCATTAGCGCCATTTATTTATATGTATATAGAAATGTATCACATGTTGTGGATGAATGATAATTGTTTAGTATTTTTTCAATTGATTTTTAGCATGCTGTCTGTTTACATTCTGTTATAGTTGATTCTTTTTTTCATTTTTTGTTTATCTGTTATTGATTATGCTTCCGTTCTGTGGGTCTAGTTCGTATCTTTTGGTCCTTTATTTCTACTACAGGTTATATATTATTACTCGGAACAGTACCATAATTATCCTCTAAGAGGGTATAGCCTCCCCACTATACCTATTACACCCTCTATGCTAGTCGAAAGCCTCTGGAATTCTCGGTGGTGTACATAAGGTCATCACATCAAACCTGTTTAGCACTATTCAGGTGACTATTTGGGTTTGGGATGTTACATTTGAGTTAATGACATTAACCAGAAAACAAATTTTAAGGAACAATAATCATAGTGGAAAACCACATAATAATGAAAAAACAACTTATACGATATCTAAGTCATAACACCTCAATTTAAATCAATGAAACCATATGATCATACTAGGTTATTCATAGGAATTATCTATTAAAATCTTACATAATGGTTCATAATGAGTTTATAAATTTAAAAATAATTTACCTTGTTAGATTAAAACCTAGTGTGGATCAATATCATTTTATATTCTCCGATTCTCAATTGAGTCTACATAATACGATGTCTTCAGCATAGTTACCCTGGGTACATCATTGCGAATGCCGCAACCACTGGTAGTATTGAAACATGGTTGTTTTTTAGGAAATCACTTTCTCTATCCTTTACCTAAATTTCTAAACACTTTATTACATTTTATCAAATATATGGACCTATCCTTAGATACATTTGTATAAATTTTCCTAGAAATATTCATAGGGATATCACTAATGTTTTATTTTTTTATTTTTCAAAGGGTGACTAATCCTTTCCTTTTATACTAAATATATTTAACTGGGCCTTTAATACATGGATATTCAATATTTTTATATGAATATTCACTTTATTACAATACTAAATTCCAGAGAACCATAATAGTTTTGTTCCATTGGAAACATGGAACAATATCATTATATCTGTAGAAAGATCTTCAATGTTTCAATTGAAGATATTACCCTTTAAAAATCCATTTTAAAACCATTATTACTAACCCTGGTAAATGATTCATTTTAAAAAGAGATCTGTGATGCTCAATAAGGATAATTATAAGAGATATGTAATCATAAACTGGAAGTAAGGGTATATTACTTTGAACATAACATAGTAAAGCCATACCATTCTTATCAAAGATAATAATCACGAGACATGTCATAATGAATAGAAGTTCATAAGAAAATAATCATAAAGGAATTAGGAGAATAATCCATGATATAATTATAAATGACATAGATAAAGATCATTGGTAGACACATAAGCATATAAAATTGTTTCCTAGATGTGATGGATCATAAAAAAAACATATCTATGGTTCTCATGGGGGATACACCTATATATAGGGACACACTACCATCCCCAATCACTACATATTCCTTTTAGTGATATTGGTTATGTACCAATTCCATCATGGTATAAAAATTACCTTACTATAACTATTTCACTCCCCATTCCAACCATGTTTATCTCATGACATATAAAGATTTTACTAATTCATTAGAGATGGATATTGTTCCAAACCATCACATAATGAAATTGTACATATGTGTTCCACAAGGTCATTAAAATTTTTCATGTCATAATGTGTGAAAAGAAATTTACATTTTAAACTTGTACACATATCATAAACTATGGAAATTAAATAGGGTTGATAATAATTTCATTGTAGAATAACCCTTGAAAAGAAGAGGGTTTCATTAAGATTTTGTTAGGTAATAATTTGTTGAAGAGATATAAGTTTCTTAAATAAAATTTTATATTGATCATAAATCATTAAAATTAACAATAAGAATGGTGTATTCATATAATATCCTATATAAATGATAATATATATCAATTTATATTAGGTTATATAGAGAAGGATTTTAAATACTACTTGTAAAATTTATTAAGAAAAATAACATTTGTTTGAAAATATATTAAAAAAACATAGATCATTTTGGAACTCATTATCAATTAATCCCACATAGAAAACATATAATTTAATATTCAAAAATCATTGAAATAATTTATTAAGGAAATACCCTTTCCTATTTTAAATTTCTTATTAAAACATAAAATGTTTTGAAAACCATTATTTTTGAAAAATAACTCAAAACATATAATGATTATTTAAACATCATTTATAACACTATTTAATAATATATTTTTGAAAATGATTTTCCTCTAATATGATTATATAATATTATTTAAAAACATTTTTGAATATATTTTTAGATCACATGGTTTATTGAAGACAACTAATTTCTAAACGAAGAGATGAATAAGGTTGTATTTTCTTCAAACCTTTTTATTAAATATCATAAGTACCAAAGAGTAGAAATACCATACCATTAAATGAAGATATAATAAATATGAAATGTATACGATATTTCATGGGAAACTTTGATAGGTAGACCAGGAGATTTCAATATTTATGACTTAATCTTAAACAATCCCTATAAATGATGAGATTGTAATATAAATCCTTATGAATTTGGTATCACTAGAAAAAAATTAAACCTGAAATAATAATATAAAATATAATGTAAAATAAACTGAATATAGATAAATTCATGATATTACAATTCAAATGTTCTATTTATACACATCATGAAATAATATTGGGTAATATCATTGTATACGTCTCAATGAAAGAAAAAATGGTATAAAAATAATTTTCTTATTTAGTAAAATTTGAAACATTACACCCATAAACCATAGATACATTAAAATATATTTAAATAAAATTAAAATTTATTATAATCATAATAAATAAAATTAATTTGATTTTTATAGATCACATAGGTAATATTTGTGGTGAATATAGCATGTGTCTGCAAAAAGTAAAAAAATAAACAAAAACTCATTACCATTTTCTTGACAACTGAAAAAATAATTCAAAATTCATGTAAATAAAATATATGTTTATTATAGATTTATTACAGAAAAATATTCATATATTAAAAACCATATAATATTTTCGGGTAACATTTTTTTACCGTTTGATTAATAATTCAATGTTAAAATTATGTTATGGGTAACAACTGATTTGTTTTTCATAAATGTATTGATTTCATAAAATTTTTATTCTATTGTAATATTCATGATTTAACCAACTACAAATTGAGAACCATGATATAAATAATATATATATTTTTAGTAAATAAATATTTATAAAAATCAATAAATATAGAAATAGGAAAAAATGCACCATTCAAGAGGTTGTCTTCCATACATACACATGAAAATTTATTCTATTTTCATCCTATATTAAGAAAACGATTTATAATATATTATTATTAATTCAGAATTTCTATTTCAAATATATCACATATTTTTTTATAATCCCTTCCATAAAAATTCCCTGTAAAACGTGAAAAATAACATAGCTTCGAGGCATGGTAGTCAACAGTACATAAGAACAACATTATCGTATTCCCCCAAACTGAAAACCCTGAACGTATGGGTTATATATTAGTAATATATTAATAAAGGAATCGTAACTATCATAAATATCATGTATATAAATATTATTTCTATCATTTCTATTAACCATGAATAGTGGTAAGGAAAAAAACATACTATATCAATTTTTAAGGTGGTATTCTTTCAAACACACAAACAATGATCTTATTACACATATTATAGAAGCGTGTGATGTTTTAAGCCATTAAATTAATATAATAAAATATTATTATATTTGATTATATTAATATATTATATAATAAATATATAAAACTAATTGAAAGTGTTTTAGAAAGAGAATAAATGTTCATGGATGAATGTTACCACTTCTTCTGGTATCTCCTTTTGTTTGTACCAAAGGCCTATATTTATTGGATTTATTCAAAAATTATGGCTTCATGGAAGTGGTAAGGGAAGAAATTAAGAGATTTATTCCATTTCAAGTGAATCCAAATGGATTTATAGGTTAGAATAATGGAGGATATTGAATTTTATTTTATAAAGGAGGATAAATGACATTCATTAAAATGAAAAAAAAATATTCAATATTGGGAGGTCTCCCTTAACTCATAAATCCCAAAAACAGAAAACTAAATTTTTAGATGGATTATTTGGTTCATAATTAACAACATAAAAAATTTATACACATGATTAAAAAATTGTTTCCTTAAGTATTTTTTTCTTATTTTACCATTTCCAGATTATCGATATGTTAACAAACTTTCTAAACTAAGTAGTGTATATTTTAAGAATAAGAAAAAATAATAATAATTATATATTATTTCTCCATGATTGAAAATATTATATATAATATACAAATTATATGACCAATATTTATCTGAAATTAACATTATCAAAATCACATGTAACCCACAAAGCACTACATTAACCATAATAGTTCTTACAAAGTTTTCATCTATTTCACAGTAAATATATTAATTATAAAAGAATAATTGTTCAATTAATGGGCCACATATTATATATATTATTATTTAAAAATAATTTTACATAGGATATGTTTTTTTAAGTTTAATTAAATTATGATAATATCATTTATTATAAAATAAAAATAATTTCAATTTTTACATTATAAATTTAACTGAATTTAAAATAATAAAAAATGATGGAATTAAATTATATTATATAAACACCAATGTAATATTATATATTCATCTAAAAAATTAATTTAGATAAACAAATTATTCAATTTACAGTACTTTTAATGTTTTTAGTGTCATTTTATTTATTTAATTATAAACCAAATTATTTATTTATTAGGGGATCATAAGAATTTATTTTTATTATATCGTCTATAAAAATTTGAAATTATTTTTCATGATAAAAAAACATTTATCTTCCAAAATAATTTTTATATCCACACATATGTTATTGTTTCCCAATTCAAATCATTATTGAAATTAAGGAGAATAAATGTACATTTATTTATTTTTTACAAAACTAATTACATTAATAAAATAATGAAAAAATAACTCAAACCAATAAATACCATGGTTTTAAGGGTCTACATATGTCCTTAAAATGGAGTTTTTACAATTTTTTATGTTTATTTGTAACCTAATATTCATTGTTTAGCCATTGTGTAATCTTCTTTTTACCTTAATTACTATAAATAATTTTAAATAATTTTCAATAATTACATTTCTAATAAATTATTTTTTGTTATCTAAGATCATATATTATTCATATTAAAAATATAGAATCAATTTTTAAAAATTCAATTCACATAAGTAGATGGATTTAATTTCAAATTAATCACACAGACATGAGGAGAAACGGGTTTTTAAGATAAAAAATGATGAAAGGATTACAAAGTTTTTATATCTAAATTCATAATGAAATTTATTATGAACAACTACTTTGTATAAATATATATATATAATAAATATATATTCAAAAATTAAAAATATAATTTTATTATAATTATCTAAATTATAAATTTATGTTTTTAATTAAAAATATGTACTTTTTAAAATTGATTAAAAAATAAATCATTTCAAAAATAACAAAAAAAATTCTCCCTTTGAAATTTATTATAAAATAATTACAATAATAAATTTTATTTTGTAAAATTGAATTTATAAAAGTATAAATAATAATGTTTCAAATATGGTTTCATTAGAAAGTGGTAGTACAACCTTTTATAAAAAAAATATTTTACTTGTAAAATTAGATTTATTATTATAAAATGTTTAGTAAACATATATAATAATTGTTAAATAGTTAATTGAAAATATAAGATATAAATATCATTAAAATTATTCATCAAAAGTTTTTTTTATTTTTTTTGAAATAAAATGTTTTTGTGCATAGTAAACCAGTTTCTTTAGAAAGAAAATATCATTATTTTCAAAGAGATCTTATCTTA
This sequence comes from Viscum album, assembly GCA_963277665.1. Taxonomy (NCBI): domain Eukaryota; kingdom Viridiplantae; phylum Streptophyta; class Magnoliopsida; order Santalales; family Viscaceae; genus Viscum; species Viscum album. The sequence goes on from OY728159.1 coordinate 1,027,956,003, forward strand.
ATTTATAATTAAAATTTTACCATTAATATAATTTTAAAAAACTAAATAAACAATATTTTAATAATTTAGATAATCTTTTTTATATCTTCCATTCTTGTTAGGAAAATATCCCTCAAGGTATCATTGAAGAATTTTTGAGGTGATTGTGTTTGTTGAAAAAGTAGACATCTGTGTTGTGATTGTTGAAAAAAAAAACCATGACATAAAAATTTGTTGAAAAACGGGCCTTCATGGTGTCATGTCGAGTTCAAGAGCTGTGGTTAATGATCAATGTTTGATTCAATAATATCGACAAAGGAATGGATGATCTGGAGGTGGTACAAAAAGAGTAGATACAAGGTGGTGTTGTTTTCTATTGTTCGCTAATTTTTTGGTCCTGAAAATCGACAAATTGAGAGAAGTGGTTTTGGAAAAGGGAATTGCACGTCATTTTCTTGAAGTAGAGGAAACTTGTGCACCATATTTTTTTCAAGGTCCAAACATCAAAATATAGAATAGGAATAAGGGTCGCGCAAGTTTTAGTATTGGTCATGCAAGTGAGTTGCGCGACAGAGACTTGCACGCCGAGACTTGTGAGCTGGGAGGAGACTTGCGAGCCGTCGCGTAGGGTGTCAAAATGCCTATAAATATAGGTAAAACCCTCCTCATTATGTGTAGAGTTCAACACATAGAAAAATCAGAGCTCCCGTCACGCAGGTGTGGTGGTCTGGCAAGTGGTGTGTGGTGGCGCAAGTATAAGTTGCGTGCCAGGTGATAATTGCGCACCTAAGTTGATTGGGCCGAGAAAAGAAGCGAGTCGCGCAAGTTTTGAGTTGTAGAAGAAGGCGTCACACAAGTGGTTTGGTGATAATTTCACACCAGATTGTGAAGAAGCGTGAAATTTTTTGGTTGTGCGCCAATATTGGTTTGGGCTTAAAAGGGTGTGCGTCAAGAATGTTTGGAGTTGTAGAAGCCTGTGTCCCGCAAGTGGTTGAGGAGGAATTGCACACCAGTTTTGGCTTGCACTCCGAGACTTGCACACTGACTTAGAGAAGGGTTCCAAGTATGGTTGTTTCACGGTAGTGGTTCAGGGCTGCGTGGATGCTGCAAGATTTCCCGATACCCACAGTGCAAAGAGAGATTCATCTACGGGTGAAATTTGGACATTAACATAGTATCTATATACAGCGGAGGATGTATTCATTAGTGACAATGAAAAGACCTATAGATCTATAAACTGTGAGTGGATCCTTTCAAGAGTAGTGACAAAAGGAATAGAAGAAGGTGATCCTCTATATCGGCAGTGATTCAGAGAGAGAAAAACAGGGATTGACCCTTGGAAATGCAGTGAGCTGATCCTAAACATTGTAAAGGCAGTGAGCCTAGGAATGGAAGTAATCTTTCCCAAACCTTGTAAATAGCAGTGCTCTGTTAGTATATTGGGTACATTGTCACATTTCTGGTTTATGCTTCTTGGACGTAGAGCAGTGAGGGTGAACCAAGTAAAAATGTTTGTATCTGCCTGCTTGCTTCAGTGCATTGCATCTAAAGCATAACCATCAGATAAAGATAAAAAGAAGTGAACAACATAAACACATAAGATCAAAAAATGTGACCCTTATAATATAGAGGTCAATATCTAGTGGGGAAAGAAGCATTTTGTGTGTAATGTAATATAATCTTGGCATTGTGTGTATTTATATCCAAAATCCGTGTTTCATGTACCAAAATCAAAACACATTTTTTATTTTAATGCATTAATTACTCATGGTTCTGTATAAAATCATTTTAACATGGTGTAGTGTTTAAAGTAATCTTTACATGATGTAACATAAAATACCTACCATTAATTAATTTTAATTTATTCAAATTATAATAATTCGAAAAACATGGGTTGTTACATGGATATTATATATTTTTCATACTCTCAACACAATAATTCCAAATAATTATTATGAAAATAAAAAATATTGATCACGAAGACCAATTGTTGTTATCAAAATCATATCCTAGATAATAAGGCATGAAACTTATGATCATTTCAACCAACCCTTTAACACTCACTCATTATTCTAATACCACTAGAACTGTCCTTATAATAAATTTTAATATTATATTTGTTATATCCATAAAACATTATTTGACATGAAAACTGTATCAATAATATTATTATTTAAATTCCACCACCTTTTATTAATCTAGTGAATTTTATCGAGGAATAACCAAATATATAAATTACACATAAAAAATGTATAAACAATAAGGATATGATTGATTGAAGAAACTTCGTAAATATTTTACAATTATATACTGAATGGTATTATCTCTTTTACTGTTTCAAAATCTACATTAAAATATTTGTAAATTCAATTCTAAATGGCTGACTCATACAATTTCATGTGAATAATAAAAGAAATCATCCCAAAAATCAACTTTATCATAATTTTATTGGGTGTCTAGGAATATGATGATAATTTTTTCTATTTCATTATTAAAATTTAGTTTTTTTGGATTAATTCCATTGTAATAGTCATTGTAAATAAAAAAAATGTAATATTCAAAATTTATTACACATCATAATGAATTACATGGATAGTTTATTTAATAATCATAAATTTAAAAGGATATATATACTAAATCATAGTCATTATTCGACATAATGGTGACATGGGATAATTTTTTAATTATTTAAAATATGTGTAATAGAAAAATAATGCTTATATAAAAAATTCAATAATATACCCTTTTTTAATTTTTCTTAATTTCTCTTATGTTGGGTGAAAATCCATCAAGTTATCATTGAATCATTTTTGAGGTGTTTTTTTTTTGAGAAAGTGGGCCATCGTGTTGTGTTTGTTGACAAAGAAAACCATGATAAAAAAATTTGTTGAAAAAGGGGATTTCATGGTGGCATGTTGAGTTCAAGGGATGTGGTTAACGATCCATGTTTGATTCAATAATTTCTAAAAAGGAATGGTTGAACTGGAGGTGGTTCAAAAAGAGTAGATACAAGGTGGCACCGTTTTCCAATGTTTGTCAAATTTTTGGTCCTGAAAATTGAAAAATGGAGAAAAGTGGATTTGGAAAAGGGACTTGCACATCGTTTTATTGAAGGAGAGGAAACTTTTGTGCCATATGTTTTTCAAGGCCATAATATCAATATATAGAAAAGTATGAAGGTTCGTGCATGTTTTATGATTCGTCACACAAGTGAATTTCACATTAGAGACTTGTGCTCCGAGGCTTGTGCACTGAGAGGAGACTTGCACGTCATCGCACAGGGTGTCCAAATGACTATAAATAGAGTTTGACCATTCCACATTCGGTGTGAGTTCAACACTTAGAGAAAATCAGAGCTCCCGTTGCGCAAGTGTGGTGGTCGCGCAAGTGGTGTGTGGTCGCGCAAGTGGTATATAGTGGCACAAGTAGAAGTTGCACGCCAATTAGTTGTTTTACATCCATAGTTGTTTGGGAGAGAAAAGAAGGGAGTCACCCAAGTTTTGAGTTGAAATATGAGGTTTCATGCATGTTATTTTGTGACACTTACGTGCCAGGTTTTGAAGAAGCGTGGTAGTTGGTGGTTTCACACCAATATTGGTTTGGGTGTAAAAGGGTGTGAGTCGTGCAAGTTTGGATTTGCAGAAGCTAGTGTCACACAAGTGTTTGAGGTGAACTTACATGCTAGTTTTAACATGCACGCCGAGACTTGCACGCTGACTTGGAGAAGGGCGCCAGGTCTAGTTGAAGCACTGCAAGGATTCAGGGCTGTGTGGAAGCTGGAAGATTGCCCGATACCTTCGGTGCAAAGAGAGATTCATCTATGGGTGAAAGATGTAATTCCACAGAGCATCTACATAAAATAGATGACGTATTCATTAGTAATGATGAAGTGACCTATAGGTCTATAAACTGTGAGTGGATCCTTTCCAGAGCAGTGAGCAAAGTAAGAGGAAGAAAGTGATCCTCCCCACTGGTATTGAGCCAGATAGAAAGAAACAGTGAGTAACCCTTGGGAAAAGTAGTGAGCTAACCCTAAACATTGTAAAGGCAGTGAGCATGGGAATAAATGTGATCTATCCTTAACGATGTAAACAGTAGTGTGAATATAGTGGATTTGGTACATCGACACATTACTGATGTATGATCCTTGGACGTAGCCTAGTGAGGGTGAACCAAGTAATAATTGATGTGTCCTATGCATGCTTTAATTTCTGTTTATGTTGTGAAATGGGATAGAGAGAGAAGAGTGTTTTTCTTAAAAAGGAATCAAGATCAAAACGGGATTTAATTTTACATTAGTCATACCTTGATTCGCCCCCCTCTCAGGGTATTCGGCCTTGTGGACCAAACATCTTAATATAAATTAAATATCAATATAGTATATAAAAGTTATTATATCGCCTTTTCTCATTAACATTATTTAGCTTCTTACCTCCCCGTATTAAAAACTAAAATGAAAATATGGGAGAGTATGATATATCATCATATAAATAAAAATTGATATTAACAAGCCCACTCAGTTTCTACATGATATATGATCATTTTATGAGGTGTGATGGTATTATTAAGTTATCATTGTATCACTAATTACATTAATATTATACAAACATATACCACAAACAAATAATCTTCCATATATGGGTAATATATATATTTAGGATGAATAAACTATGTAAAACTGATAAATATTTCATTTTATGAATTATATCCGAAACTAAATTCACACACCTCAATATAAAAATTAAAACCATAAAAATTATAACATAGAAAGTTTACTTTTTCACAGATATCCCTTGAACTCCTCTAACATATTCATTTTCATACATTTGGTTTTTTTATATTTCTATCATATATTATCAGTCATTAAAAAATTATAAATATAAATGAGATAACATATATAAATAACTCATAAATGACCATTATAAGCCACTTTAAAAAAATTTATGTATTTCAGGGAATAAAAATGTCTCACTTATTTTGAAAAAAATAACCCCTTAATGGATGATATAAATAATTACATCAACCCATGATATTTTTTCCCAATTTTAGTTATTATAAAAATCATTAATTCCCACTCATACGGTGATTTATTAATCTCTAAATAATTATAATGGGGTATTTCTAATCATTATTTCTACTTTTGAGAAAATGGATCACCTTAAATTCTATACAATGAACGAAATAAAATATATTTGAAGTAATAAATGGATAAAATCAAATACCTTTTATCACATAGTTTGATAATCATTAATGAAAATATATCTCAAACATAATAATATTACATTTTTTAGTTCAATTTTTTGAAAATTCATTATATTAGAAATTTTTTGTCAAATAGATGTTTTGGTAAGTATTTATGTATTGCCCATTTAGTATTATTATTTTTATGGGATCTCATTTTTCTTTATTCTTATCCTAGAGAATATATCACAAGGTTCAATGCTAATAATCATAAAATTTCCCCTTGAGATAATTTTAATTCTAGAAAATCCTTTGAATGTTGTTGAGCATATTTATACCAACAAAAAACCCTTGGTCATCCTTTCTTGAAAAATTATATTGAAATTCACATTATTCATTAAATAGTGTCAATAACATTTATTTTTTAGTTAGTTTTTAATTTCTTATTTTATTAGTCACAAATAAAATACATAAATGATTGTGTAATTTTTGGGAATGTGGTTATATTTCATTGTTCATACACCTGGATTCATAGGATAAATCATCACCAGTACAATAATTTTAACTTTTAATATGAATAATTTTTAATTCTACATAGGATTTGTTCTATTAAACAATAAAAATATGGATATGTTTCAATTTATTATTTAATATAATATTTTTCTATTAACTAAATAGGTTGTCATCATTGAGGTGATTTTATTTATTGTCTTGTATAATTTTTAATCAGGTTTTTCAACTAAATACAATATTTTTATTCCTTGATATCCATTACCATTTTTTCTTGTAGAAAACCAGTTGAAATATATTACATAATCATTCTCAAATATCTCTCATCATCCTCAAAAATTATATATGGTATTTTATCATTATTTTTGGAAAACCATTGAGTGGAAATCAATTAGATTATGTCACTCTCATGGAAAATATGACTAAAAATTTCAGAATGTTTTTATTTCTCTAATTATTTAATTATGATTGAAAAATGATTCCCTTTTATATTTATATATTTATTTCATATAAATTTTACTCCCACAATTTTATATATATTTTAACATAAAAATTTAATATATTATACTCGATCATTAATTCTTCTATTATGTAAATGTTTATTCACTATCACCTTCAAACCAACTTTTTTTATTCATTAGATTGTATGATTCCCAAAATTTCAAAAATATATAGTTTTTTAAGGAAATTTTATATAGTAATCTCATATATATTATATAATATATTCTCCCACTGATTATTCCACCAATCCTAGATGTAGTAGTGGGACTATCGGCACAATTTTTCTTCTATTATTCTATAGATATTAATTTTTCACAAACACTATAACTAGAAAGACATTTTGAATAGTTATTGTCAGTTGATATTTGTGCACATTATCCTATAGTTTCTATTTAGTAATGTTTATGATATTATTATAAAAATTTTATTCCAACAAATAATAATCATATTGAATATTATGCCTCTATTGAATTACATGTTCAAACAAATTTTCTTTAATCATATTATGAAGAAATTTCTTGAACTGTTTCTATATTTTCATGTTCAATATAATGCTAAAATATTTTAATGAAGAATATTTTTTAATCATCTAATGATAATAGTGCACCTTAATTGAACATAATTATTTTATCTGTACCATTAATATAAATTTTACTCTTATATAATAACAGGTGATAATAATACTTAATAAACATTTCTATTCCCACATATTGAGCCCTTTATAAAATAATTCTTGACTTTTATATTTTAATACCGCATTTTCTCACTGTTTAGAATCATTTTTTTCATCTTCTATGTGATTAAGTACTGCAATAAACTCATTCTAAATAATACCACACCATTAATCATGTTCTATATTCTGTTCATTGTCCCTAACATATTTAAGAAACCATACATTGGTATATACTATTATCTCTAATGATTTATTAAGATTTGATAACTCTTATCTTAGATCGGTAATCAGATCCTACATATTTTAAAAAAGTACAGGAATATTAAAAAAACCATTCCAATATGATATTTATGTATACTAACATTTAGTTAGGAGACTAAATCATCATAATCAATTTCCTTCATACTATCATAATAACTAGTGCACAGTTTTTATCAAATGAATCACCAGATATGAATTTACGGACATCCTAAAATCCTGAATTCATTAATATTTCTCAGGTAAAATATCTTCCAAACCATTAATTATTTTTTATTCCTCGATATATTCAACCTAGGATTTTGTGACAATATTTTTTTATGAAAATATAACTGTTCATTTTGAACCTCATTCGATAAGTGTTATGTCATCCACGTGATTTTAATTTCATTAATATAATTAATATCTACATACAAAGAAGATTAAAAATCAATGAAACAATTTGAACAAGATTCCTACATATACAATTATAATATTTTTTTGATTGGAAAAATTAAATAATCAAACATAGATTCTTTTAGGAATTACATCAGACCTATAACCTAACTCAGATACAAGCTGTTTTTATCAAAATAAGATATTCCTAACATTGATAGGAGGTGGTGTATTAGTGTAAGACCATAATTTATCAGATTTAAACCACTTCCAATTTTCCACTTTTCACTAATTTAGTAGATCTATATCACTTTATATTTCCCCTTATTTATCCATCAGATTGATTTTACATCATATAAAATGAAAAAACACACAAAGAATCTACTCATTAATAATTATATTTATTTAGAAAATGGATGACTTAGTATTTAACAAGATATGGTTTATATCCATCACAGAAAACATCTATTATATATCCAAATTAAGAATCAGTATGTTCAGAACATGGATTTTTTTCTAGAACCAACATGTTACAATGAAAGAAACGAATTTATATTTCATTTCAATTTTTTTAGACTTCTCCATATGAATTGGATCAATAATTGAACTATGGGGTCCATAATTTTAAATATAGATTATCTTCTTCATCACATGAAATTATCGAATGAGATAACACAAACATTTATAGAATACTATATTTTAATAATACCATAAGCTATTTCACTAACACTAATTGATTAGAATATAATCTATAAAATATTATAAAAAACTCAAGCTTATTTTTTATTCTACATCATAATATGGAAGTGTTTTGTATCTCTTAAATATTTATTCTCTTGATATGATTATTAAATGGTTGTGACCCACTAGATTTCCATTTATCTTATTTTTTAGTGTATATGGATTGCACCTCTCATTAGAGACTTGGAAATATTCTTTACCATTGACATTCTATTTTATAAATTTCAAGAATAAAACATATCTTAATTTCTTAAATATGTCATGTTTATAATTTTTTATAGGTCTCAACTTCTTTCAATAAACATGAATAATATTTTCCATGAAAAAAATATTTTTTTCTATAAATATTTTTTTTATGTTATTTATATTCAATGTATTGCATGAATATTTATCTTTATAATTCTGACAGTATGAATAATTTATATTCTCATATATCATGTATGTTTTTGTTGGGTTGTTCTTAAGTCTTGATATAATTAAGTTTTATATATTTGGTTTGTATATCATGTTCATCTCTAAAATATAAAATTTCACAAAACTCATATTATTGACATACTTGTTAATTATTTCAATATTTCCTAGTGTTCAGAACTTAGGCATATAGAATAGTACTCATCACATTATCCTAATATAATTATCATCTAGTAATAATTAAATTTCGGTTGGGATTAGGATCATATGATTGATCATGATATTTTAATTCCTAGTGATCATAAAAGAGATAGTATCTAATTTAATTTTTAAACTCTCTGAATTGTTTTTGGTGTTTTCTCATAACACCCAAATTCTTGATCTTTCATATTCTATAAGTCACTAATGATAAATGGGTACCAATAACTAGTGATGATTACCAATGTATCATGGGATGTGATACATTTTATCCTGAATTTAAATACATTATTCTTTAATAAATTCTACATCTTAGCATGAAAAGTCATATTCGGTATACTTGGCCACCAGCACTTATAAAATTGTATTAACAATGAATCCATCCCCAAAATCAATTGAAATCCATAATCTTATTCAAATAATGTATCATATGAGATCAAAACTATATTTTCAGAATCCTAGAAAAATTATGATATGGGGAAATTTATTATATTAGTCATAAATATATAATAAACATTTAAGACATTTCATTATCTTTTAAAAACTACTCTATTTCCTTATTAATTCGTACAAAACCACTAAAATATTATTACATATAGTACAAATATAAAATTTTAAATATTCTTTTCAAATCATAGTTTTTTTCTAAATATTATCTCGACCCATCCATTTTACTCTTAGAAAACTAGAAATGGATAATCCCAATCAACTAAAATCTAAATTTTCCTCCATTCATATAAATCTGTTCATGAAATTGATTTTCGTTTTCCCTAATTATTTCACAACCATTCCTGTCATCAATGAATAATTTAATCTAATTTTAAACATATATATATAGTGTTCCTTAAATGCTAATCTAAAATATTTCACTTCAATACATCTTCAATATCTATCACACTTGAAGGCTGCACCCATGAACCTGTCAACAAAATTTATTCATGGTAGCTGGAAAACATTAAACTATACTATCTAAAATAAGAATGAATCCTCATGAGAGCATCAATTGAAACTACATCATAATGAAATTTAACTATATAAAATTTATTAACACTGATCTACTAGATTGTGATCATCAATTACTAGATACAAAATCATTAATTTCCATATAAATAATTCATGAAAAAATTTCAAAACTTCAATCATCAATTTTAATCATGTTACTATACCAATTTATATCTCATATCATAAAACTTAATTTTTTTTATTTTTTTCTATATAATTAGTGGTGGTATCTTTTTTCATATCCAATATTTATGGAAATTTTATAAATATTCCATAAATAATTCATATTTATTACACATAACAATATGTTTTTTTAGAATATCATCATTTTTATACACTATATTATTATATACTAAATACAATCAAGAATTTCATTATAAATATATCTACAAGGGAATAATATTAAATTATTTACAACCAATACATCCAAAACATGATATATTTATACTAATCAATAAACGTTAAATTTTGTAATTAAATTGAATAGATCAATTTAATAGATAATAATATATCAATGATATATAATTCTAAGGCTCAATATCTTGTATATGTGATGATCTAACTTATGTCAATGTTATTTTTGTTCAATGCACAAATCCGATATGATATCCAGGATATTTATAAAATAATACATTTCATATATATTATATTTGTGAAAAAGATATTAATTATATGTTATTGGGGACACATTTTTTGATAGCGTACTCAACAAAAAACAATGGGTTTCTATGAAATGTTATGTTATACACTACATTGAGTTATACGAAAAAATGATACAATTCTAATTTTATTATATTAAATTATTGTTAAAACCTAGGAGTTTTATTGGAAAGAATGATAAGAACTATATAAAATATGATTACACATGTTTATTAATTTTTATTTACATTTATCCAATAAGCATTAGAGGCATAAAATGAGAATTAAAAAAAATTTAAGCATAAAATACTCAAATATTTTTAAAATTTCTTTTTATGTCTTCAGGTGGAGAAATTTTTTTAAATATAGTTTTTGTAACATTTATATGACCGGTTTTACAAAATAAAAACCTTCTATTGAAGTGCGGCATCAATGTTTATATTGGATTAATATTGGTAAATTTGTGATGAAATTTAGTTTTTTATGAATAGATAAAAATACTTCATATTAATTCAAAACTACCATTTTATCTCATTTATTTACATAGTTTGATTACCTTTTATTTAGTTTTAAAATGTTATTTGATTAATTTCTATCGTTTAATCGAATGCTATTCCTTTAATGTTTTTTCATATATAAATTGGATATGAAAACATGTCAATATTTTTATAGTTTTTAGTACATAAAAACCCGCTTTTGGGTTTTATCAAAGAGAATTAAATTAAAATTAAAATTTGAAACTTATTTTGTTTTTAATTTTGAAACATACATTCTATATTTGAATTAAAATGTCTAAATTATGTAAATAGGTTCATTTTAGTTATGGAAATTACGAATTGAATCTTCAGTAATAATTGTTATTTACCACGGTTAAAGGGAAATTTGGATTATAAGGGTAAAAATTACTTTATAATAATATAAAAACACCCTTACACGTAACATAATATTATTTTATAATTCATGGGTGACCAAAAAAGTCCTTATTCATATTTTTTTCATTTTGGAACCACTTGGGTGTGATAATGACATGTTATAATATTTAATTTAATGTAAAGATAAATATAACATAAACATGTATATTTTAATTAAAAAAATTAATAGAGGGTAATATAAAAGATATATTTGACTATAAATTTTAATTATAAATATGAAAATATTTCCTACATCATTTTATTTTATTTTCAATTTTTAGATTTTTAAAAAACTAATTCATTAACAACAAAATGATGATTTTGTGATTACCTTATTAAAGAATGATTCAAAAAATGATATTATAAATATTAAAATAAATGTAATTTAAAATTTTAATTTGATAATATAATTTTATAGATTATTATGACATGTTATATTTCAATTTATTTAGTATTTTGAATGAATAATTTTTTTATGGATTTAAGAAAAATTATTTACAAAATAATGTCAAAATTGACATAATTGACTATTTAAAACAAATATGATTTTTTAAGTGATATAATAGTCACAAAAATCTATGTTTTTGAAAACTAGTTTAGATAATGTTAAACATGACATTAATGATCCAGTTTATGTTCTCTTATTATTTTATAGTAACAATAATAACAACAAGGATTGTTTTATGAAAACAATTATCTTCCATGACAATACAATCCCAAGGTAGGATAAGAGTGGGGACAATTACACATACAATAACATAGATTTGAAATAGGTTTGGCACTTATTTTCAACCTCATGTTATTGAATGGTATTTTAGTAAAGGTTTTGTGATTATGTTAGAAATTTGTTTTGATATAGAAATATACTCCATAATCAATTATTTCTTATCAAAATGCTCTTTGATGTTGTAGTACTTTATCACATCATGCATCTGATGAAAATCTTGTACCAAATTAATTATATGAATGATTGAAATTGATCATCACATCCCAATAGGAATTCCAAATTTACTTGAACAAGTATGTATTCTAAATATGTTTTCATCCACATAATTAGGGTAGCAGTTTGAGTAGAAGAAACATACATAGATTAATTAATTGAATGAGTTACTAGCTATTATTTATTCTTATACCAACTAACACATCTTTTTTACAGAACAAAAAATACACTATATTTGGATCTTCTATAAATTTTTTTTCCCATTAATAAATATGAGAATTACGTTTTTGGGAATTAAATAAGATTTTTTAATATAACTTTGAAATCATGATAATATAGCAAGTGTATAAAAAATATAGGATCAAGTGGAATTAAAATATATAAAACATCTAATTATCTATCAAAAATAATTTGGATCAACTAATTTTATAGATCCATATATAAAGATCATGGTTTCCACCTAAATTATTGTGGATACAGGTTTCAAATTTTCCATGGAAGAATTATGAAGATATTCATTAGTGTAGATTTAGTTAGAATAGAAAATGTGTTTTTTATATTGTAATATTTGTAACTAATGAAAGTATTTCATTTATCCTTGAATGGACATCTCAAGAAACTATTTTATCTTAACTAAAAATATTTCACAAGATCATTCATCATTTCCAGTGAAGATAATGTCATTAAAATTAACAATTCTAATTAGTGAAAACCCCTAACATTTATTGATGCAATAATTTTTGTAATCTATTCCTTTCATAAAACACATATTCAATTTTGATTAAAATTCCCTCAGAGATTATTTTATCCCATACAAGTCTTTTATCAACCTAGATATATGAAACTCATTTTTCCAAAAAAAAATCCACATTTATGTTAATTGGAAGCTTCCTCACCAAGATCCCCATTCCAAAATGAGAACATCACATCCCTTTGAAAAAAATTGAATATTCATTGTGAAATAATAGAAATAAATATTCCTATTATTTCATACAATTTTACTAGAAGAGAAGTCTCATCAAAATATACTCCTTAAATTTATGAGTAACATTTTTAAAATAATCTTTTCTTGTTTCTTATTACATTGCATTTTTAATTTTTATGTTCTGGAAAACCAATTTTTTACTAATAATATTTTTTATCTCTCTTGAGTATCAGTTACCAATAATCATTATTTTCTAGATAATTATATTCTTAATTAATATCTTAAACACCTTCTCTATACTCAATAACTTTCTTCACATCATTTTTATTCACTATTAAATATAAATAAGTGTCTATAAAAACGTTTAAAATTGTTATAGATTAAACCATATAATTATTATCACCAATAATGTTATAACCCTCCACTTCCATCATCATCCTAGGATGATTTTTTTGAATTTCATCCTAATCGCATGAAATAGCTATGTATTATTCTTCTTCAAGTGTAGGATTATGACAGTCATCTAAAATATCAAAATTTTTAGAATAAAATTACTTATCATCTTCAACATACAAATCAACATATGTATAATTTTAATTATAAAAAGTTTCAACAACATTGAAATTAGTAAAATAAACAATTCTACCTATTATTTTTTTGAAATATTTATATCCACATCCATTTACAGCATAGACAAGAAATTTTTTATCTTTAAGACTATTCCCTAACATTCCATGGGTTCAAACATTATTTCTTATGGTGGATGGACTCTCAAAAACTCTTAAGTGATTTAAACATAGTGTTTTAAATAAAACATTTAATATGAATCCTGATCTGAACATGGAATGTAGAATCATTAGATTTGAATATATACAGTTGCACTCGTGACTTTCCTCAAATAGTAACAATAGAGACATCGTTCATGTAACATAGTTCACACCATTTAAACCATAATAATATTCTTTCTTTTTGTAACCCCATTTGTTGAGGTGTGTGTAGTGAACTAAACACATAATGAACTCTATGATTCTTAAGATAACATTAAAATTCGTCATTTTTATATTCATCGACATTTCCAGTTCTCGACATATTCACTAAATACTCACATTATTTCTCAACTTTCCTCCTAAACATTTAATCCTTTTCAGAAAATATGACTTATATCTCATGTATATAAAAAATGATATTAGAGTGAATCCATCAATGAAATTGATGAAGTAATTATCTTCATTTATTGATTTTCGGCCTACTGGCATAAAAATATCAGAATGAATATGTTCCATTGGTCATTTTGAACCAATTCCAGCATTCATACACATTGAATTTATAATCATTTTTTTTGAAGAATTATGAAACACCAATATCTTAATAATAAAATATAGGCAATATCATGGAATCAACATGAATTTTAAAAATTACTCATGTTTCTTTGACACGTGTTTTTTTTTCTTTTATACCACAATTTATTTTCTTCCACCATTACCATGTAATTGATACTTTATATTTAACCAACTTGAATGTTGATTTTTTTTGTATGTTGTCCTCTTGTAATGTTTTTTCCATATTCAAAAATTTTAATAGAAAAACTTATTTTATGAAGAAAACTCTTTTACCCTCATCAAAAAAAATGTAATACACTCACCTAGTTGTGTTTCACCCCATTAACATATAATGTTTTCCAAGATATCATCTTTTCATTCCCAATGATGATTGATCCAACAAATTTGATACAAACATATTCTTCATTTCAAAATGTAACCATTAATTTTTAAAATTATTTAAAATTATTTAATTTCATTATGTATCTTTTCATAAGATACATACACTGACTATAATGTAATTAATGTATTTATCCACTAATTGAATTTGCATAGGTTTCAAAAAGTATATCTTTTTCTTTTATTCTTTTCTTTCATCACCTCTAGGTTCAGAAAATGTTTAAGAAAATTTTGTTTTAATGTTAATAAAAAAATACCGGCCATAACAAGATGTATATATTGTTCGCAATATTCATAAATAGTTTATACTGGTTGGAACGTATTCTCAAAGTTCCCATAAATCTTGTTAGATTTATTCTATACATCATTATCATACTTCTTCTATTTTTATTGACTCCCCTGAAAATCATACCTTACATATCATGTGGGATAGTAGTAATGTTGTTAGGTGAACCAACACATATTTTTCATATGTATGAATAAACAAAAATACATTAGGTACCAATTAAAAATATATTTTCCTCTATAACATCCATACTAACTAGAGTTGTGAACACAATTCTCAACAACATTATTTTCATTATAATGTAAACCACCACCATTATTATTATCAATTTAAATGTTATATTTCTTTTTATCTATATGATAATTATATGTAATATGAAACTTTCCAAACTCCAGATTTATAGAAACTTATGATTTTTCATCGTTTTTAACTTTTTTCCCATACATAACATCGTAAGAATTATTCTTCTAAGAACCAATTCTACCATTCTTCTAATCCATCGAAGGTATCTTTTGTTGATCATTCTTATGTTCATTATTACCAGAACATTCAAAATCTTGTGAGATAGATTTTTTGAAACTTATATTCATTTATTTATTTGTATAAGGTTTTTTTTGTAAAACTTAAAAATCTTTTTCCCTTAAAAATTAGATATAAATTTAATTTAAGATTCATTTCATTCTAATGATAATTATTCAGATTATAAATCTATTTTACCTGTTTTACATTCTCAGTAGGAAAAAATTATGCACTGTTTGAGGAAGAATTTTCCTTTATCGACATCTTGTTTTTATTTTCACACCTTAAAATATTTCTCAAGAATTATGTCAAGTCATATTTATATTTATATTCAGGTTTATTTTATTCTAATTTATAATTATTTCTTCCAAAATACTCATTATTAACTATTGAAATAAATGTAAACTCTCAAAGTTTCTAACCAAAATATTATTTTTATTCAACATCCCTATCATCTTCTTCATCATATTTTTTTACAAATATTTCTCTTATATTTGATAAACCTATTATAGAAACCTATACTAAAATATTTATCTTTATCACCCTATTTATTCTACTACCTTTTTGGGATGTTTTTTTCTTTATCACCATCTTATTATTTCTTTCATTGAGGAAGTTAGTTGAAATTTTTTCAATGGATCCACATTCAAAAAACATCAAGGGGTGTTCTCTTTATATTTACTTATTAATCTTCCCAAAATATTAAAACAGAAGGGTAAAATATAATATATATTTTTACAAACCCCATTTTTTGAGTCAGAGTAAGTAATGTCATCTTCCTCAATAACATTGATAAACTTTTCATTCTTGATTTCATTGAAATAAATTTCTCTATAAAATATGTTTTTCTATTCATAATCGTCCCCCTTATAATTTGTTATGCGAGGAGAGTACTATGAAAATCATCAATAAATAATGTTTCAGGGTCTCTTTCTTCCAATTAAGAAACATTATCATCAAACTTGTCTGGAGGAATTCATTATATATTTCCAAAATTGTTGAATTTTTGAACATTTTACCAGGTCATCTTATTGTGCTATAAATTTTATCTACGATGATAAATAACTACATTATAGATTTGAATTCACCCATTTTCAAGTCTTAATACTTCAGACACCAAATTTATAGTCTTTCCTACACCACATTAGTATTTCCTTTGTAGATGTGTTTATTATTATCACATATACTTTTTTCTTTGGAGACACCATTCAATCATAGAATATCACTTTCATAAAGTGATGAGAGTAAATAATTTTTAGAAGTTCCATAATTTTAAATATTCTTCTTATTTATTGGTATAAGATAAAACTTTCCATAAATAGGAGGAAATATATCTTTTATAGCTTCAAAAACTTCATTTCCAAGATACATAAAGAAAAATAACAATACATATATCACGATATGAAAATTATTTCCAAAAAATAAATAAGAATCTCTTTATTATTCATTAAATTCATATTTTCTATCACTAAATCTTTTGAAATATTCAAAAATAAATAAACGACATGAACCATTACTCTGATACCAGTTGATGTTTCCCAGTTATTATTCATATATCACTAAGAGTGGGAGGGGGGAAATTTGTTACATATTTGTCATTTATGATTCCTTAAATATGAAACAATTCTTACCTACTATTTAATTTTAATTATATTATGAACATATTTCTAAGACACATTCATAGCAATATAAGAATTTACAAGGTTCACTACTGAACAAGAGTAGCTATGTCCTTGGTATGGTTTGTTAATAATCCAATTCCTCCTGATTCACTAGATTTTTTTTGTTGAATTAGATGAGTAATACATTCCCTTATACTCATGATTAACATTTAAAACAATCCATTTGTGTAAATTATTATTCTAACGTAGAATTATGAAATAGAATGTTTTCATAAATCATGGTCAACTATCCAAAAATTGATCTTTAGAAACAATTATTCTCTTTCCGATCCAAAATATGGTAGGAAAATTATTTATTAATCCATGAATTGTTCTCCTTCCTCCATAAACTGCATATATCATCAACATACTTAGTTTTACCACATTGCATGAGTTCTTTGTGGACCACATATTCTTATGCTAAATGTATCTACTTCGTAGATGGAAGATTCTTCATGGAAAACATTTCCTATGCAATCCATTTTCTATGGTAGGATATTGGGCCCCATAAAATTCTTTCATTAACAATTTATGTGTACTATCTCTTATGAGAAAATAATTACACCATGAACTCCTCTCTTTCTAAGAATTCACTTTCATAAACTACTAAGGAATTTTCCAATTTTTTCTTATCATGGTTATCACTTTATAAAAATACATTTACACCTTAATGATTGTATTATGATTTTTTATATATGAAAATAAATTCCCAGTTCCCACAAATCTATTTTTCCCATATATTCCATGTGTTATAACCTTCACCACGTAGTACCAAGATTGTATAAGGAGTGAACCCATAATACTATGATATCTATGGAAACAAATCCATGACTACTCTAGAAATAATTTTTTATGATTATGTGTCTACCCAAATTACTCTACTATTACTATGTTATACATTAATTTATTATTCTATTGAATTCCTTATGATTCATGTGTTATGAACAACCATTCATTAGGCCCTAATTCATGTTTATAATCAATAATGTGCAACGTAGGCTCTTATAATGTTTTGATCACATTCTCATATGATTATCCTCTTGTTTATTTTTATACATCCTCCCTTTTAACTCTTACTAAGAATCAGATATCATCCCTTTTTATATTTCATTCTCGAGGTTATGAAGATATTTTTTATATATAACATTTCTAAGAGGGGTTCGAGTCATGTATAACCTAGTGGAAAAAATGTATCCCACTTATGTATCCATGATTATGATTCTATATTTCCAAAGGCACTAGACTAATAAGGAACTAGAGAATATGATTTTTCAACATGTTAATTATTCTGAAAATTTTTTGTTATTGGAATGTAAGAAAACCAAGGGTTGTTAGAGTGGGGATGCGTGTTTTTTAATATTATAATCATTTTCTTGTTATTTTGGATCGACTAAAAATAGTATTCATTAATGTCACTATATATAGTTAATTCTACATGATATTTTGGTATAGTGGTTACCTATATAATCTATGACTCAAAAAATCTTTTATTTTTCTTACATTTCTATATATAGTATTTTGATTTATTTCACTATTTGTCGAAAATTTAATAGTTATAAAAAATATAAAAAATAATCCTAAAAATATTTTTATATTTGAATTAATAATTGAAATTAATTTAAATAGATAATTTTCTATATACGAGAAATATCATTTTTAAATTAAAACCAAATATAATTCAAAAATACGAATTATAATATTATGTTTATGTTTTGGAACCTTTGAAACATTAAATATGTTATCGTTATATTTATTATTATTATAATACCACATATTTATAATTTATACATACATTTTGTAAATATAAATATTTATTTGGATATTTATTTTTATAATAAAAATAAAAATAAAATAATTTGGCTTTTCAAATTTTAAAACAATTAATTTAATATTTTTAAAACATCTATCTACATGCACGATGATATAAATTTTTTATACTTTCATTTTATAAGATAAATTAACATTATTTCACATTTTTATATATGAGGTTACTGTAATAATGGTTGTTCTATTATTTCTATTGTTTATTTTACCATTCTAATGATTAGATTACTATTCAAATGGTCCAATTTGTAAAAGATATATAGGTTCTTAAATTCTTTTAAATATCAAATATTTCATTGATTATTTATCAGCATATAATTTCAATAAATGTTATATATTTTAATTTAAATAATTTTTATGTAGTTATTAATATTTTTCTTTATATTTGTAGATTTTTTCATGAGTGAAATTACTCTAAAGGATTGAGGGTATTTAAAATTTCATATTATTTTTATCTTATTTTATTTTTTTTCCATTACAATACACTCCAATATTATGGCCATATTTAAACATTAAATGTATTATAAAGATAATAATTAAAAAAATTGGTTATATAATTTGTTGTGTTCTCATGATATTAAAAAATTTTATAATTTTAAACCTGATAAGAGATGATTTTGTAATCATTGAGTTGAGTGATATTTTTTTCACTGAAAATAGTAAATATATATATGCTTTATATAAGGCCCCAGCCTTAAACCTTACTTAATATTGAATTAAATGAGTAATTCACATTGAGGATCTTTTCAGGTTTAGAGTTTTAGAGAATTAGGACATTACTATTATATCTCAAAAGATTACAAAGTAGCCACTTCTACTAAATTTCCATAAAATAAAAACTCTTAAAAATAAACATGTATATTTCCATTTTTTAGGTAGCATGACTTTCCCTTGATCCAATCCTTGGCCCTATTCCACGCTAAGTCCTGTGAAAAACATTTCAAAAACTTGGGATGAGCATAAGAAGCCCAGTAAGGGATACACAAAGAATGAAAAATGTTAGTTTTTCAAAACAACAAGTAAACCATGGATACTTTATAAATGTAATACTTTTCACCTTCATGAAGTAGTAAAAACTCTTCACTGAAAAAAAAAATATCATTACTTACCTTTTTGTAACCAAAGGATTACCATAAAACCCATATAAAGAATACATAACATATATAAAGGTAACTTGGGACATAAACATACTTAAGTGGAATAACCATACAGTCGACTTCCACACTTATCTCTTAATGGAATAGCCATACGGCCAATTTCCATTCCTACTTAATGGAATAGCCATACGGCCGACTTCCATACCCAATGCATTGGAGGTTATAATGTAACCACCCGTCCTGGTATTCACGACACCACCCGTCATATGGTTTATAACGTAACCACCCGTTAAAAATGTCCAAGTACCAATATAAAATCATAAAACATAAAACCAATATAAATTAATGATAACATTTCCACATCACAATATATCATAATATAATCCTTTATCAAAACCATTTTCAAAACCATTTAAGACATTTAATAATGTGATTTTTGAATCAAAGTGTCCCATACCACCTTGAAGCTTAAAATTTTAAACCATTAATATCCATAAAAATAAATCCTTAAAACCATTTTGAAAACATGGATATTAATAATAACAAATAATTAAAACATTTAAAACGACATGTTGGTTAAAGGGGTTTTACCAAAATTAGAGACACTTGAATACAATAATTGAGGAATAACATTTAGTCAGAACTTTATAATATCATGAGAATAAATGTATTCATGATATAATACTCCAAAGGACAGTATATACACCATATAAGAGTGAATTGGTGCATAACAACAATGAACCCTCAATAGAAATGTCAAATGTGATGAAATCCCTTATAAAGAAGGTATCCTTAAATTAAGGACAAATCAATCTGAAAAATATGTGTGACAAATATAAATACACCCAATATTAGTGGATATTAAGTGTAAAACAATAAAAGGTCATTCACACATATTCCATGGATGACATATTCAATGACTACATGTTGAACCCAAAGAAATCGAAATTGGGTTAAAAAGTTCCCTTGACAGCCTAACGGCATCACATCAAAATGAGTAGATGAGAGATAAAAAGTGTATCTCATCACTTGGACATAAAATTTACATCAATAAGGATATATGAGAACATATCCCAACATAACAATATGTAAATTAAAAGACCCAACAAAAGAAGTCTTTTAAAAAAGAGGAGGGTGAAAGGTCCCCTTACCGACTTGGGTATCTTTCAAAACATACACCCCATGAAAGAAGGACAATAGATCATTGATGTAAATACTCATAAACGAAATTATATTACACAAATAGTAGAATAATGTGCAGTACATACACCACTCAATGGAATTTGTGGAAAATTTAGCATAAATCTCACAGGAATAAAAGTGAGATGAAAAATCCCTTACGAAAACTCGGCAGCCTAACGGCACCACAAAAAACTTCTGAAATATGGATTGATGAGATCAAATAGGGTATATCATCACATTAAAACAAAATTTACAGAAAGAGGAATATAAAAGTACATACCCCAACATTACAAAGAGGAGCTTAAAAGAATTGACATAAAGGAGAGTACTTAAAAAGAAAGAGAGAGGTTAGATCTCTTACGAAAGTTCGGCAGCCTAACGGCGCCACTCAAAACTTCCAAAATGGATTGATGAGAGAGAATAGGGTCTCTCATCACATGAACATAAAAATTACATTAGGAGAAATATAAAATAACATCCCAATCATTAGAAATATGAGCTTAAAAGAAATGACATAAAAGAGTGTACTTATAAAGAAAGAGACTTGTAGGATCCCTTACCTCGTGTCCGACTTGACTCGATCGTTCTTTAATCTCCTGAATAATAAACGTGAGTTAATTTCTAATTCCTCTAGAACCTTTTTCAAGTTTATTATTCCTTTTATATCACATATTACCATGTCATAAACATTATGTAATCATTTATGTTAATAATATTTGTTTTGCCGATATTTTGTTCTTAATTCGAAAGTGGACTTCTTACAATTACATGTTGTTCGTGTGGCCAAATGTTTATTATATCCAGAATTATATTCATGATGTAGATATCATATATGTCATATATATCTAGTACATTCATGTATTTATAACATTACATAATCATTTAGAGGTAAGAAACGAAATGCACCGTTCATGGAGACGGTAAGCCGTACGTACGTATGAACGCTACTTTCATTTCTATTTCGTATTTTATAGAATGGATCATAATGATATAAAGGTATATTATAATTCCAGTATAATATCATATATAATATCATAGTTCCATCCTTTATACGTCCCACATATGGTATTTAACGAATCAAATCACTTTGAGGGGGCGGTAGTCCGCACTTCCTTAAATGAAGATATCGTGTTTACCCATAATGGAAACCATAAAGGTATGCCCAAAATGAAAAAAGACAGAAGCATAAGGAAAAAATAATCATATTATATATCATATATAAAAATATTGACATCATAATGGCCACCTTTGAGGGTGTTAAATGAGTATTGAACAATCATCGTTTCGGGAGGCAGAATTTCTCCATCCACGGAAACCGTATGTTCTTTAACCATTTGATGTAGTTGTGTGAGTGTGTAGATCGAATAAATCTTATAAAAACATACTAGTATATTGAAGATACTGGTGTTGTTACAAAATAAGTAAATAAAAAGAGTTTAGGGGGTTGGAGAAGCAAAATAAAAAAATGAACATGAGAGAATGAATTACCTTTAAAAATGTAACTCCTTTTGATTTGAGCCTAAAGGCTTCCTTTGAAAGGATTCTGCCCAAAGGGAATCCTCTAGGATTAGGAGAGGGATGTGTAGAGAGTAAATGGGCAGGGGTTGGCCGAGCCAAAGGCTTTAGGAGTGTGTTAAATGAGGTAGAGGTGGGGGCCTTTTATAAGAGGAGAGGAGGGGCAGTTTTGGAATGTAAAGAAATATTACTTTATTTGAAAAAAAATTTCGGTTTTAAAAGGTCCCACATTGATATAATTCGTGGATAATGTGATAAGGGTTCGAAATACACTCATCCAATTGATTTTGGACATGTTTCGTTCATAGATTTTACATTATCTTTCCATTTTATTTAAATCGTCAAATAATGATGTCATCGTTGCATCATTATTATGTCATAAATAATTTAATTTATTTAATGTCTAAAAATTATAAAAAAATTACTATGATGTAGGAAATATTTTTATCTTTCCAATTACTATTTATAATAAAAATTATGACTTGTATAACCCCACTTAAAAATTGGTTTAGTAAAACATATCATGTTTGTGTCAATTTTACTTTTACATTAAATAAAATGTTATTTATCTCATTTCCCAACCAAAGTGGATCCATGGGGTCCCCAAGTTGACCCATGGATTTTCTTGGTCGTCCATTACATATACAATGATGTTAGGACATGTGTCAAGTTCATTTCATATTATTAAAACATTATTTTTACCTTAAACTACACTAATTACCTCTAATCGTGATTAATGAAAAAAAAAGTTACTATTCACCAAAAAATTATTTTCATCCCATTGAACCACATTTTACATACTAATGACAATCATGTATGTAGGATTTTAAAAATTCAATACACATTAGTGGTAAACTTTCATTTAACTGAAAAATTAGTTTTCTTGATTACCACTTAATGGTTTCACTATTCATCAAAAATTGAAGTTTTTCAGAAAATTACCAAAAATTCACCCTAAGATATATTTGATATTAAGAATCCAAAAATGAAGTCTATTTTACAAAATTCAAAACATATAAGTCACATTAATTAATTTAATAATTAATTCCTGCTGTCAGAGCAAATAGCATGTTTTTATGAAACAATAAGTATCAAAAGATTGACACTAGTTTAAGTCCGATTTCAAAGTGAAATTGATTCCAACGACCACTGTTGGATTTAATGGTAAAAATATTTTCTAATTTCACTTTAAGACCAATTCAAAAGATAATATAATCATATAAATAAATTATATTAAAAAGAGGTTTTGAATTAAAATACAACATTTTACACTATTCATTAAAAAAATGAACTTTATCAGAAAAATACGAAAAATTTACACAAAGTAAAATTTAATGTCCCGATTCTAAAGAATAGTTTTATTTGGTCCAAAAGAATGTATAAGAGTGATCAAAACTATATTTAATGACGATTCTCCATCAAAAGGTGATAAGTGAACCTTTAGTGAGAACTAGGGCATATACGCCTAAAATTGAATTCTTTCTGTATTTTAAGCCTTTATCTTTTATTGGATATATCTAAAAACATTTAAAAACATATATAATCATATTTTAGTTATTTATATCCATTCCCTCCAATACAACGGCTACATGTTAACTACCATTTAAAATAATATTATTTTATTATTAGAGTGCAACGTAAGATTCCCAAGAAACTCGTTGTTGCGTGTTGGGTACGCCATTGAGCATAACGTCCCCTTTAAAGTCATTTCAATATTTTATTCACAAATATGGATAAATATAAAGATGAAATATTATTTATTTACCTGGGGTGTTACATCCTTCCCCCTTTTTGGGAATTGCGTCCTCGCAATTTTAAAATTGGGCTTGGAAACATCCTTGAAAGTCCCAAATCGGAACAAGGGTCGGTAAAACAATCACTTTAAAATAAAGAAAGATAAGTACATAGGTCACCCGAGTTAACCCATACTAGGAATCCAAGTATGAAAACATGGACATGGAGGAGAAAACATAGGGTCATGTTCTGATGGAGAGTGATAGAAAACATGTTTAGGAGAAGGTTAACAATGAGAAAATCACAAACTTGTGATGGGTTAAACGGTATTCGATTCCCCAGTAGGAAAAGTTAATAGACAACATTTTTGTTTTAAGTTACTTTTTATTGAAGAATTTATTCATAAGGAAACATAATCACTTATCATGTTGACTCTCAACTTTTATTAGATTCCTTACACAAACTCATATTTTCTTCAAGAGGCGAGTATTTAGGAAGACTTGTTCAAATTAAGAGTACTATAATCATTTACTAGAGAATCACCTAATCCACAAAAGAGAACTATATACTTCCCATGTATTTAGACTTTAACAAAAACCAAAAACAAAAAGGCTAGTACAAGGTCAGATAATCCAAAAAAAGATAACCGTTTATAAAAAGAAAATTTATTCTTAATCTCAAAAATTTTTCCAACAAAACCCAAAGTTCAACGAGGACCATCCGATAAACAAATTTGTCCATAAAAATTCCTCAAAGTAAACCAATCTAAGATTGAAACCCAAACATTTTAAGGATTTAGTCACATAGTCTTCCAAGTTAAATCGTAACATTTATCTCCAAACAACATCAATTGCTCCTAATGTCCCTTATTGAAATGTAATTAACCTAATCACATATCCTCCATGATAGGTTAATCATTTTCATAAATAACCCAAAATCAACGTAATCTTAATTCATAAAATCATATAAATAGAATGAATCAGTCAAACTAACCAGGGAATTCACGTAGTGCAGTGGTAGATAATAAATACCAGTTGCACTTTGGTTGTGGGTTCGATTCTCGCTGCTTTGTCCGACGCGACGGGTTGTCACACGGTCTGCGTGTTGTCCTTTTTCCAAAACTATATAATTCTTAAAACATTCTCCAAAATGAGATAAATTCTTCACGAATAATCATAACATATTTTAACCTCAAGTTTATCTCATTCCATTCATTTTCCATCATATCATAGAGTAACCCATAATTACCTAAAAATTAAGTATCATATAAACCCTAATGGTTACCTTAATAATTATTACCTGAATTTCCACATTGAGTTGGCCATCTTGTACATGATTCATTAGAGAACTCACCAAGGTTGAAGTGGTTGATCATGACTCCTTGATAGTTGGTTTAGA
This sequence comes from Viscum album, assembly GCA_963277665.1. Classification (NCBI taxonomy): domain Eukaryota; kingdom Viridiplantae; phylum Streptophyta; class Magnoliopsida; order Santalales; family Viscaceae; genus Viscum; species Viscum album. The sequence goes on from OY728159.1 coordinate 1,027,982,181, forward strand.
ACAACCACGAGTTTCCTCATTGAATCCCCCATTTTATCTAGTATCTTAATCATAGAACCACCACAGTTTCCTTCAAACCCATTGTTACTTTGGTGCCTGCTATATCTAGCCATTAACTAAAACCAAAATGGTCAGTGTGAGTATATCAACATAACCATCATGTACTAAAGAGGAAGATAAAAACTATGATATTCTTACTCATTCACTTTATCTAAAACTAGGACTCTTTCTGAAATCCTAACCATTATGGTAATGTCACTTGTGCTTAGAGAATACCCTAACCTCTAAAGTTATCTAAACCGACCTCTGATACCAACTATAAGGCCCCAGCCTTAAACCTTACTTAATATTGAATTAAATGAGTAATTAACATTGATTATCTTTTCAGGTTTAGAGTTTTATAGAATTAGGACATAACTATTATATCTCAAAAGATTACAAAGTAGCCGCTTCTACTAAATTTCCATAAAATAAAAACTCTTAAAAAGAAACATGTATAGTTCCATGGTTTAGGTAGCATGACTTTCCCTTGATCCCAACCTTGGCCCTATTCCAAGCTAAGTCCTGTGAAAGACATTTCAAAAACTTGGGATGAGCATAAGAAGCCCAGTAAGGGATACACAAAGAATGAAAACTATTAGTTTTTCAAAACAACAAGTAAACCATGGATACTTTATCAATGTAATACTTTTCACCTTCATGAAGTAGTAAAAACTCTTCACTGAAAAAAAATATCATTACTTACCTTTTTGTAACCAAAGGATTACATAAAACCCATATAAAGAACACATAACATATATAAAGGTAACTTGGGACATAAACATACTTAAGTGGAATAACCATATGGTCGACTTTCACACTTATCACTTAATGGAATAGCCATACGGCCAATTTCCATACATACTTAATGGAATAGCCATACGGCCGACTTCCATACCCAATGCATTGGAGGTTATAACGTAACCACCCGTCCTGGTATTCACGGCACCACCCATCATATGGTTTATAATGTAACCACCCGTTAAAAATTTCCAAGTACCAATATAAAATCATAAAACATAAAACCAATATAAAAGAATGATAACATTTCCACATCACAATATATCATAATATAATCCTTTATTAAATCCATTTTCAAAACCATTTAAAACATTTAATAAAGTGATTTTTGAATCAAAGAGTCACATACCACCTTGAAGCTTAACATTTTAAACCATTAATATCCATATAAATAAATCTTTAAAACCATTTTGAAAACATGGATATTAATAAGAACAAATAATTAAAACATTTAAAACGATATTTTGGTTAAAGGGGTTTTACCAAAATTAGAGACACTTGAATACAATAATTGAAAAATAACATTTAGTCAGAACTTCATAATATCATGAGAATAAATATATTCATGATATAATACTCCAAAGGACAGTATATACACCATATAAGAGTGAATTGGTGCATAACAACAATGAACCCTCAATAGAAATGTCAAATGTGATGAAATCCCTTATAAAGAAGGTATCCTTAAATTAAGGGCAAATCAATCTCAAATATATGTGTGAAAAATATAAATACATCCAATATAAGTGGATATTAAGTGTAAAACAATAAAAGGTCATTCACACATATTCCATGGATGACATATTCAATGAATACATGTTGAACCCAAAGAAATCGAAATTGGGTTAAAAAGTTCCCTTGACAGCCTAACGGCATCACATCAAAATGAGTTAATGAGAGATAAAAAGTGTATCTCATCACTTGGACATAAAATTTACATCAATAAGGATATATGAGAACATATCCCAACATAACAATATGTAAATTAAAATACCCAATAAAAGATGTCTTTTAAAAAAGAGGAGGGTGAAAGGTCCCCTTACCGACTTGGGTATCTTTCAAAACATACACCCCATGAAAGAAGGACAATAGATCATTGATGTAAATACTCATAAACGAAATTATATTGCACAAAGAGTAGAATAATTGGCAGTAAATACACCGCTCAATGTAATTTGTGGCAAATTTATCATAAATCTCACGGGAATAAAAGTGAGATGAAAAATCCCTTACGAAAACTCGGCAGCCTAATGACGCCACATAAAACTTCCGAAATATGGATTGATGAGATCAAATAGGGTATCTCATCACATTACAATAAAATTTACAGAAATATGAATATAAAAGAACATACCCCAACATTAAAAAGAGGAGCTTAAAAGAATTGACATAAAGGAGAGTACTTAAAAAGAAAGAGAGAGGTTAGATCTCTTACGAAAGTTCGGCAGCCTAACCGCGCCACTCAAAACTTCCAAAATGGATTGATGAGAGAGAATAGGGTCTCTCATCACATGAACATAAAAATTACAGTAGGAGAAATATAAAAGAACATCCCAATCATAAGAAATATGAGCTTAAAAGAAATGACATAAAAGAGTGTACTTATAAAGAAAGAGAGTTGTAGGATCCCTTACCTCGGGCCCGACTTGACTCGATCGTTCTTTAATCTCCAGAATAATAAACTTGAGTTAATTTCTACTTCCTCAAGAACCTTTTTCAAGTTCATTATTCCTTTTATATCACTTATTACCATGTCATAAACATTATGTAATAATTTAAGTTAATAATATTTGTTTTGCCGATATTTTGTTCTTAATTCGAAAGTGGACTTATTACAATTACATGTTGTTCGTGTGGCCAAATTTTTATTATATACAGAATTGTATTCATGATGTAGATATCATATATGTCATATATATCCAGTACATTCATGTATTTATAACATTACATAATCATTTAGAGGTAAGAAACGAAATGCACCGTTCATGGAGACGGTAAGCCGTACGTACGCATGAACGCTACTTTCATTTCTATTTCGTATTTTATAGAATGGATCATAATGATATAAAGGTATATTATAATTCCAGTATAATATCATATATAATATCATAGTTCCATCCTTTATACGTCCCACATATGGTATTTAACGAATCAAATCACTTTGAGGGGATGGTAGTCCCCACTTCCTTAAATGATGATATCGCGTTTACCCATAATGGAAACCATAAAGGTATGCCCAAAATGAAAAAAAAACAGAATCTTAAGGAAAAAATAATCATATTATATATCATATATAAAAATAGTGACATCATAATGTCCACCTTTGAGGGTGTTAAATGAGTATTGAACAATCATCGTTTCGGGAGGCAGAATTTCGCCATCCACAGAAACGGTATGTTCTTTAACCATTTCATGTAGTTGTCTAAGTGTGTAGATCGAATAAATCTTATAACAACATACTAGTATATTTACGATACTGGTGTTGTTACAAAAGAAGTAAATAAAAAGAGTTTAGGGGGTTGGAGAAGCAAAATAAAACAAATGAACATGAGAGAATGAATTACCTTTAAAAGTGTAACTCCTTTTGATTTGAGCCTAAATGCTTCCTTTGAAAGGATTCTGACCAAAGGTAATCCTCTAGGATTAGGAGAGGGATGTGGATAGAGTAAATGGGCAGGGGTTGGCCGAGACAACGGCTTGATGAGTGTGTTAAATGAGGTAGAGGTGGGGGTCTTTTATAAGAGGAGAGGAGGGGCATTTTGGAAAGTAAAGAAATATTACTTTATTTGAAAATGTGTTTCGGTTTTAAAAGGTCCCACATTGATTTAATTCGTGGATAAGGTGATAAGGGTTCTAAATCCACTCATTCAATTGGTTTTGGACATGTGTAGTTCATAGATTTTACATTATCTTTCCATTTTATTTAAATCGTCAAATAATGATGTCATCGTTGCATCATTATTATGTCATAAATAATTTAATTTATTTAATGTCTAAAAATTATAAAAAAATTACTATGATGTAGGAAATCTTTTTATATTTCCAATTAAAATTTATAATAAAAATTCTGACTTGTATAACCCCACTTAAAAATTGTTTTAGTAAAACATATCATGTTTGTGTCAATTTTACTTTTACATTAAATAAAATGTTATTTATGTCATTTCCCAACCAAAGTGGATCAATGGGGTCCCCAAGTTGACCCATGTCTTGTCTTGGTCGGAAATTACACATCCAATGAGGTTAGGACATGTTTCAAGTTCATTTCATTTTATTAAAACATTATTTTTACTTTAAACTACACTAATTACCTCTAATCGCGATTAATGAAAAAAAAGTTACTATTCACCAAAAAATTATTTTCATCCCATTGAACCACATTTTACATACTAATGACAATCATGTATGTATGATTTTTAAAATTCAATACACATTAGTGGTAACTTTCATTTAACTGAAAAATCAGTTTGCTTGATTACCACTTAGTGGTTTCACTATTCATCAAAAATTGATGTTTTTCAAAAAATTACCAAAAAATCACCCTAAGATATATTTGATATTACGAATTAAAAAATGAAGTATATTTTGAAAAATTCAAAACATATAAGTCACATTAATTAATTTAATAATTAATTCCCGCAGTCAGAGCAAATAGCGTGTTTTTATGAAACAATAAGTATCAAAAGATTGACACTAGTTTAAGTCCAATTTCAAAGTGAAATTGATTCCAACGACCACTATTGGATTTAATGGTAAAAATATTTTCTAATTTCACTTTAAAACCAATTCAAAATATAATCTAATCATATAAATAAATTATATTAAAAAGTGATTTTGAATTAAAATACAACATTTTACACTATTCATTAAAAAATGAACTTTATCAGAAAAATACCAAAAATTTACACAAAGTAAAATTTAATGTCCCGATTCTAAAGAAGAGTTTTATTTGGTCCAAAAGAATGTATAAGAGTGATCAAAACTATATTTAATGACGATTCTCTATCAAAAGGTGATAAGTGAACCTTTAGTGAGAACTAGGGCATATACGCCTAAAATTGAATTCTTTCTGTATTTTAAGCCTTTATCTTTTATTGGATATATCTAAAAATATTTCAAAACATATATAATCATATTTTAGTTATTTATATCCATTCCCGCCAATACAACGGCTACATGTTAACTACCATTTAAAATAATATTATTTTATTAATAGAGTGCAACGTAAGATTCCCAAGAAACTCATTGTTGCGTGTTGGGTACGCCATCGAGCATAGCATCCCCTTTAAAGTAATTTCAATATTTTATTCACAAATATGGATAAATATAAAGATGACATATTCTTTATTTACCTGGGGTGTTACATCCTTCCCCCCTTTTGGGAATTGCGTCCTCGCAATTTTAAAATTGGGTTTGGAAACATCCTTGAAAGTCCCACATCGGAACAAGGGTCGGTAAAACAATCACTTTAAAATAAAGAAAGATAAGTACAAAGGTCACCCGAGTTAACCCATACTAGGATTCCATGTATGAAAACATGGACATGGAGGAGAAAACATAGGGTCATGTTCTGATGGAGAGTGATAGAAAACATGTTTAGGAGAAGGTTAACAATGAGAAAATCACAAACTTGTGATGGGTTAAATGGTATTCGATTCCCCAGTAGGAAAAATTAATAGACAACATTTTTGTTTTAAGTTACTTTTTATTGGGGAATTTATTCATAAGGAAACATAATCACTTATCATATTGACTCTCAACTTTTATTAGATTCCTTACACAAACTCATATTTTCTCCAAAAGGCGAGTATTTAGGAAGACCTGTTCAAATTAAGAGTACTATAATCAACTTCTAGAGAATCACCTAATCCACAAAAGAGAACTATATTCTTCCCATGTCTTTAGACTTTAACCAAAACGAAAACCAAAAAGGCTAGTACAAGGTCAGATAATACAAAAAAAGATAACCCTTTATAAAAGGAAAATTTATTCTTATTCTCAAAAAATTTTCCAACAAAACCCAAAGTTCAACGAGGACCATCCGATAAACAAATTTGTCCATAAAAATTCCTAAAAGTAAAAAAATCTAAGATTGAAACCCAAACATTTTAAGGATTTAGTCACATAGTCTTCCAAGTTAAATCGTAACATTTATCTCCAAACAACATCAGTTGCTCCTAAAGTCCCGTATTGAAATGTAATTAACCTAATCACATATCCTCCATGATAGGTTAATCATTTTCATAAATAACCCAAAATCAACTTAATATTAATTCATAAAATCATATAACTAGAATGAATCAGTCAAACTAACCAGGGACTTCACATAGTCCAGTGGTAGATGATAAATACCAGTTGCACTTTGGTTGTGGGTTCGATTCTCGCAGCTTTGTCCGACGCGACGGGTTGTCACACGGTCTGTGTGTTGTCATTTTTCCAAAACTATATAATTCTTAAAAAATTCCCCAAAATGAGATAAATTTTTCAAGAATAATCATAACATATTTTAACCTCGAGTTTATCTCACTCCTTTCATTTTCCATCATATCATAGAGTAACCCATAATTACCTAAAAATTAAGTATCATATAAAACCTAATGGTTACCTTAATAATTATTACCTGAATTTCCACATTGAGTTGGCCATATCGTACATGATGCATTAGAGAACTCACCAAGGATGATGTGGTTGATCATGACTCCTTGATATTTGGTTTAGAACAACCACGAGTGTCCTCATTGAATCCCCCATTTTATCTAGTATCTTAATCATAGAGCCACCACAGTTTCCTTCAATCACATTGTCACTTTGGTGCCTGCTAGATCCAGCCATTAACTAAAACCAAAAAGGTCAGTGTGAGTATATCAACATAACCATCATGTACTAAAGAAGAAGATAAACACTATGATATTATTACTCATTCACTTTATCTAAAACTAGGACTCTTTCTGAAATCCTAACCATTATGGTAATGTCACTTGTGCTTAGAGAATACCCTAACCTCTAAAGATATCTAAACCGACCTCTGATACCAACTATAAGGCCCCAGCCTTAAACCTTACATAATATTGAATTAAATGAGTAATTCACATTGAGGATCTTTTCAGGTTTAGAGATTTAGAGAATTAGGACATAACTATTATATCTCAAAAGATTACAAAGTAGCCGCTTCTACTAAATTTCCATAAAATAAAAACTCTTAAAAAGAAACATGTATAGTTCCATGTTTTAGGTAGCATGACTTTCCCTTGATCCCATCCTTGGCCCTATTCCATGCTAAGTCTTGTGAAAAACATTTCAAAAACTTGGGATGAGCATAAGAAGCCCAGTAAGGGATACACAAAGAATGAAAACTGTTAGTTTTTTAAAACAACAAGTAAACCATGGATACTTTATCAATGTAATACTTTTCACCTTCATGAAGTAGTAAAAACTCTTCACTGAAAGAAAATATCATTACTTACCTTTTTGTAACCAAAGAATTACCATAAAACCCATATGAAGAACAAATAACATATATAAAGGTAACTTGGGACATAAACATACTTAAGTGGAATAACCATACGGTCGACTTCCACACTTATCACTTAATGGAATAGCCATACGTCCAATTTCCATACATACTTAATGGAATAGCCATACGCCCGACTTCCATACCCAATGCATTGGAGGTTATAACGTAACCACCCGTCCTGGTATTCACGGCACCACCCGTCATATGGTTTATAACGTAACCACCCATTAAAAATGTCTAAGTACCAATATAAAATCATAAAACATAAAACCAATATAAATGAATAATAACATTTCCACATCACAATATATCATATTATAATCCTTTATCAAAACCATTTTCAAAACCATTTAAAACATTTAATAAAGTGATTTTTGAATCAAAGTGTCCCATACCACCTTGAAGCTTAAAATTTTAAACCACTAATATCCATTTAAATAAATCCTTAAAACCATTTTGAAAAAATGGATATTAATAATAACAAATAATTAAAACATTTAAAACGACATTTTGGTTAAAGGGGTTTTACCAAAATTAGAGACACTTGAATACAATAATTGAGGAATAACATTTAGTCAGAACTTTATAATATCATGAGAATAAATGGATTCATGATATAATACTCCAAAGGACAGTATATACACCATATAAGAGTGAATTGGTGCATAACAACAATGAACCCTCAATAGAAATGTCAAATGTGATGAAATCCATTATAAAGAAGGTATCCTTAAATTAAGGACAAATAAATCTCAAAAATATGTGTGACAAATATAAATACACCCAATATAAGTGGATATTAAGTTTAATACAATAAAAGGTCATTCACACATATTCCATGGATGACATATTCAATGACTACATGTTGAACCCAAAGAAATCGAAATTGGGTTAGAAAGTTACCTTGACAGCCTAAGAGCATCACATCAAAATGAGTTGATGATAGATAAAAAGTGTATCTCTTCACTTGGACATAAAATTTACATCAGTAAGGATATATGAGAACATATCCCAACATAACAATATGTAAATTAAAAGACCCAACAAAAGAAGTCTTTTAAAAAAGAGGAGGGTGAAAGGTCCCCTTACCGACTTGGGTATCTTTCAAAACATACACCCCATGAAAGAAGGACAATAGATCATTGATGTAAATACTCATAAACGAAAGTATATTACAAAAAGAGTAGAATAATGGGCATTACATACACCACTCAATGGAATTTGTGGAAAATTTAGCATAAATCTCACGGGAATAAAAGTGAGATGAAAAATCCCTTACGAAAACTCGACAGCCTAACAGCGCCGCATAAAACGTCCGAAATATGGATTGATGAGATCAAATAGGGTATCTCATAACATTACAATAAAATTTACAGAAAGAGGAATATAAAAGAACATACCCCAAAATTACAAAGAGTAGCTTAAAAGAATTGACATAAAAGAGAGTACTTAAAAAGAAATAGAGAGGTTAGATCTCTTACGAAAGTTCGGCAGCCTAACGGCGCCACCCAAAACATCCAAAATGGATTGATGAGAGAGAATAGGGTCTCTCATCACATGAACATAAAAATTACAGTAGGATAAATATAAAAGAACATCCCAATCATAATAAATATGAGCTTAAAATAAATGACATAAAAGAGTGTACTTATAAAGAAAGAGAGTTGTAGGATCCCTTACCTCGGGTCCGACTTGACTCGATCGTTCTTTAATCTCCTGAATAATAAACTTGAGTTAATTTATAATTCCTCAAGATCCCTTTTCAAGTTCATTATTCCTTTTATATCACTTATTACCATGTCATAAACATTATGTAATCATTTAAGTTAATAATATTTGTTTTGCCGATATTTTGTTCTTAATTCGAAAGTGGACTTCTTACAATTACATGTTGTTCGTGTGGCCAAATGTTAATTATATCCAGAATTGTATTCATGATGTATATATAATATATGTCATATATATCCAGTACATTCATGTATTTATAACATTACATAATCATTTAGAGGTAAGAAATGAAATGCACGGTTCGTGGAGACGGTAAGCCGTACGTACGCATGAACGCTACTTTCATTTCTATTTCGTATTTTATAGAATGGATCATAATGATATACATGTATATTATAATTCCAGTATAATATCATATATAATATCATAGTTCCATCCTTTATACGTCCCACATATGGTATTTAACGAATCAAATCACTTTGAGGGGGCGGTAGTCCGCACTTCCTTAAATGAAGATATCGCGTTTACCCATAATGGAAACCATAAAGGTATGCCCAAAATGAAAAAACAAAGAAGCTTAAGGAAAACATAATCATATTATATATCATATATAAAAATAGTGACATCATAATGGCCACCTTTTAGGGTGTTAAATGAGTATTGAACAATCATCGTTTCGGGAGGCAGAATTTCGCCATCCACAGAAACCGTATGTTCTTTAACCATTTGATGTAGTTGTGTGAGTGTGTAGCTCGAATAAATCTTATAACAACATACTAGTATATTGAAGATACTTGTGTTGTTACAAAAGAAGTAAATAAAAAGAGTTTAGGGGGTTGGAGATGCAAAATAAAACAAATGAACATGAGAGAATGAATTACCTTTAAAAGTGTAACTCCTTTTTATTTGAGCCTAAAGGCTTCTTTGAAAGGATTATGCCAAAAGGGAATCCTCTAGGAATAGGATATTGATGTGGAGAGAGTAAATGGGCAGGGTTTGGCCGAGCCAAAGTCTTGAGGAGTGTGTTAAATGAGGTAGAGGTGGGGGCCTTTTATAAGAGGAGAGGAGGGGCACTTTTGGAAAGTAAAGAAATATTACTTTATTTGAAAATGTTTTTCGGTTTTAAAAGGTCCCACATTGATATAATTCGTGTATAATGTGATAAGGGTTCGAAATACACTCATCCAATTGGTTTTGGACATGTGTAGTTTATAGATTTTTCATTATCTTTCCATTTTATTTAAATCGTCAAAAAATGATGTCATCGTTGCATCATTATTATGTCATAAATAATTTAATTTATTTAATGTCTAAAATTATAAAAAAATTACTATGATGTAGGAAATCGTTTTATCTTTCCAATGATGATTTATAATTAAAATTATTACTTGTATAACCCCACTTAAAAATTGTTTTAGTAAAACATATCATGTTTGTGTTAATTTTACTTTTACATTAAATAAAATGTTATTTATCTCATTTCCCAACCAAAGTGGATACATGGGGTCCCCAAGTTGACCCATGGCTTTTCTTCGTCGGACATTACACATCCAATGAGGTTAGTACATGTGTCAAGTTCATTTCATATTATTAAAACATTATTTTTACCTTAAACTACACTAATTACCTCTAATCGCGATTAATGAAAAAAAAGATACTATTCAACAAAAAATTATTTTCATCCCATTGAACCAAATTTTACATACTAATGACAATAATGTATGTAATATTTTCAAAATCCAATACATATTTGTGGTAAACTTTAATTTAACTAAAAAATCAGTTTGCTTGATTACCACTTAGTGGTTTCACTATTCATCAAAAATTGAAGTTTTTCAGAAAATTACCAAAAATTCACCCTAAGATATATTTGATATTGAGAATTAAAAAATGAAGTCTATTTTACAAAATTCAAAACATATAAGTCACATTAATTAATTTAATAATTAATTCCTACTGTCAGAGCAAATAGCGTGTTTTTATGAAACAATAAGTATCAAAAGATTGACACTAGTTTAAGTCCGATTTCAAAGTGAAATTGATTCCAACCACCACTATTGGATTTAATAGTAAAAATATTTTCTAATTTCACATTAAAACCACTTCAAAAGATAATCTAATCATATAAATAAATTATATTAAAAATAGGTTTTGAATTAAAATACAACATTTTAAACTATTCATTAAAAAATGAACTCTATCAGAAAAATACCAAAAATTTAAACAAAGTAAAATTTAATGTCCCGATTCTAAAGAAGAGTTTTATTTGTTCCAAAAGAATGTATAAGAGTGATCAAAACTATATTTAATGACGATTCTCCATCAAAAGGCGATAAGTGAACCTTTAGTGAGAACTAGGGCATATACGCCTAAAATTGAATTCTTTCTGTATTTTAAGCCTTTATCTTTTATTGGATATATCTAAAAACATTTTAAAAAATATATAATCATATTTTAGTTATTTATATCCATTCCCACCAATACAACGGCTACATGTTAACTACCATTTAGAATAATATTATTTTATTATTAGAGTGCAACGTAAGATTCCCAAGAAACTCGTTGTTGCGTGTTGGGTACGCCATCGAGCATAGCGTCCCCTTTAAAGTCATTTCAATATTTTATTCACAAATATTGATAAATATAAAGATGACATATTCTTTATTTACCTGGGGTGTTACACTTTATGAAATTTATTAATATAACTAATATATTGTTTGAATATAGATATTTACTTATAAATGTATTCCATATAAAAACTAAAACATAATAATTAATTAGTTTCGTTAGTATATTTAAATATCATTAGTGAGAAATCTATTAAAATTATAAATAATAATAACATTTGTCCAAATAATTCATGACATATTTCTAAAATTGTATAGTATCAGCAAAAATAATAATCTAGAAAAAAATTTATATTAATGTCTATGATAAAACCTAAATAAACTTGTATATCCTACAAAGAATACCTGATAAGTAATTTTTTAATGAATTTCAAGACCACTCCATTAATATATAACATATTAAAGAGGTTTATGTGGAATAAAAAAAGGGTTTCGTGAGACTAAGGAATACTAGTTAGCTATAATAATTGATGAAGTCAATTTATGGTTTTAATCAGGAATCAAGATACTTGAATATTAATTTTAATAATTCCATATGGGGTGTTAGTTTTATTAAGATTGAATGTAGACCATGTTCCATCAAATAGTGTAAATAAACTAAATCCAGTAGCCTAGAGTCAGTGTCTACTTTATTACATTAGTATTATACAAAATGAATCACCTCAAAAAGAACACAATAGTTTTGTAGTATTATTAAACTACATACAAACAGAAAAATAAAATAAAATTTTAAAACATAAAATTCACAATGTTTTTATTTTAGAAATCTATTATTACCCTTTAAGAAACCATACCTATCAATCATAAAATAATTCCTTATATCCATGGGAAAATAAAACATAATAAATTGGTGAGGTCATATTCATTGTAAGGTCAATAATACAACAATAGAAATAATTAATAAATATGAATAATCAATATGTAATGGTAAATAGCTGAAAAAAAATCCATTAAAAAAATAACTTTACCATAACATTGATGGAATATGTGATGATCAAATAAATCCATATAAGTAATCACATAAGAATTAATCATATCCATAGATATTATAACTATTATATTATTTAAATGGTCATCAATAACTAATCATTTAATGATATAATGAAATTTTTTGAATATCTGAAACATATTATCATGTATTTTTAGTACAATATATAATTTAGTATGAAGAATGTTTTCCGAAGTTCCCATATGTTTTGTCTCATTAAAAATTTCGATTCATTGAGTGGATATATATAAAAAGAACTCACCGATAACATAGTAAGAATAAATTATTTCCAATAATATATGGGTGATACAAAATCTACATAAAGAATTTTATTAAAAAAACTAATATATGATATGTTAAGAAATACAAAATCGAATAAACATAATCATAAATCATAAAAAGTAATATAATAAATGTGTACAAAATTGAACATCCTCATTCCTACATATAATAAACCATTAAAATTAAGAATAATTATAATAGAAGTATATAATATCCATACAAGAAAATAATTATTATAAAAGGTTAATGTTGTTGAAGAATAGAAATACCATAGAAATGTTATTAAAAATGTTTGTTTTAGAAAATAATCATTGTAGAGTAAATAGTTTTTTGAAAAATAATCAAAACATCTATTAAAAATAAATTTTATTGAAAATTATATTTTAAATTATTTATATTTGAATTAAAATGTTATGTGACCATGATGGATGAAAATTCATTTCATGTCATGCATGTTTCAACTAGGATTCCTTGTACATTTTTGATAAAATCTAAAGAAGACTTATTTTGATAATGAAATGAGGAATCGATTCAATTTTTTTTTACAAATTAGAATTGCATAATTGATTCATTAATAATTCATTTATAAAATTTTAATATATTTTTTGTATGTTTTAATAGAATCTTGACTTTAATAAAAATGATTTTTTTACTAAATAGAGAAATAATGTCATAGTTTTGTAAAAAAAATTCAATCATCATTTTAAGTTCTAATGTGATTGAAAATGGGAATATTTCTTGAAAAAATAAATAAATAATAATAATAGGAAAAGTAAATATATTTTGTTTGAGATAGAAATAAAAATTAATTTTCCGTGGTGAATTTAGCAACAACAATCCCGAATAAGGATGATATTCTAAAATAATTCTTTCCACTTTCGTAACATCGTGATTGTGATCCCCATAATATAAATAATCATGAAATGAAAATTTTAATATAACTAATTTGGAAAGATTAATTAAATAACACTTAAAAGGGAATTTATATACATAATGAAAATGAAAAATGTTGTGAATATTTCATATTTCCAATAAAAATAAAAGTTATGTGAGAAATCCTTAACTAAGGTTTTAATTCCTTAATATGTGTCTTAATCTCCAAAATAATTAATATAATTTTATTATAAATAAAATAAATTACTATAGTTATATAACTAATAACATAAATTATTTACTTATTGTTTTTTATCAGAAAATATATAGGCAATTCATTGTTAAACTATTTATTTATGTTGTTTATTACATATTTTTCATATATGTTTTAGTGAGTAATTTTTTCAAAAATGTAATCATGATAACATCATATCTAGATTTTCAAAAATTATATCTATATAATATAAATAAACTATAAATTTATTTTGTGTAATTTGTTAATTTCAGTGATAGAGGATGGAAAACACTGTTTATATTGATGGTTGGTCATATATAAATATATATGAGTGTTATTTAATTTCTTAGAAAAGAGGAAATGAAAGAAAATAAATATTAGTTAACCTATAAAAAATAATTATTAATTCATATGTATTTTTTTGATTTATCATATAAATCTTTGTAACCATCCATGTAAAAATAAAATGTTAATCATTTCACATCATTATGTGTAGGTGGTAGTCCAAACATACACACTGACGTTGTTATTGTTTTTATGGAATAAATTTTAAGATGTAATATACGATATTACCTATCAATAAGTTTATTAATATCCTAAACATGACACATATTCATTAACATTAACATTTAGACAATTAATGTAAATCGTATGTAAAACATGAGTAACATAAGTTCATGGGGAGAGAGTTTTACATACACAAGGGTGATGTTATCGTATCCACCATGGAATGGAACATACTGATGTTATATGTTAATTAAAAATATATAATAATTTCATGAATATTATGTTATAATTTTAAATATTGAATTATGCCAATCCTTTAATTGTGGTGATGTAATATGAGTAACATTAGTTTGTAGGGTGATCATCCTCCGTATAGACGATGGACAATTTCATTTCACATTTTACCAAGGTAGAGATTTATCATGGTTATATCGTTATAATAATAATATCTTAGTATATAAGATAGATTTTTTTAATTATATTAATATATATTAATAAGTTTTAAAGGATATATAAAATTATAATTACGAAATAATCACATTTAATAATTATACACCACCTTCATTGTGTCACCTTATGTTTATACTTAATCACTTCTTAGGATGGATAATTAATAAAAAATAAAGAATCTATATAGAAATACGGAAACTAGGTATGGTATATGGAATGGTACTAGCTAGACAAATGTGTTTTGAATATATGAAGAGGGGATGAGTGGGTTGGCCATTTATATGTGGGGGAGAGGACACAAATGGATATTTTGAAAAGAAAAAGTAATAACCTTGTTTTTATCATTCCATAATCTTGAAAAATTTAGTTACTATTGGACATTATTGGTTATAATGTATATATATTTCTTTAAATTGTTTTTTCAAAAAAAAATTAGTTCATTGTTAACCATTTTCATCAATTTATAACCCCCAAGTAACCCATTTTTTCCTTAATTTGATTAATTGATTTTGATTATATTAATTATTAATTATGGTAAAATATTATGCTGACTTTATCAATATTAAAAATAATAATTATTAAAATATGGACTATATTTTTGAAAATTCTACCCACATAAGTGGAATAACTCAAATCAAAAGTATATAATAGAGGTGATGAAAGTATGGATTTCTAAAAAGAAATTCTCATAATTATAAAATTTTTTATAATGAAAATTAAATACTAATTTGATTAAAATTAGTAAAATTAGTTAAATATTAATATTATTAAACTATTTTTAATTTAAAACTAATTTAATATATAATTTACCTTTTTTACATAATTATATAGAATTAAGTTTCAATTAAAATAATAGTTTTCAATATTTAATAAAAAATACACCATTTTACTATATTTACAATAAATTTACAAAAAGTCAGTTATAACATATATATTTTTAATATTATGATTATTTTATAAAAAAGAGTTTTAAATTTTGTAAAAACTAATTTTATAATATATTTTAAAAGGGTTACTAATTTACCTTTAATAAAATCACAATTGTTCAAGAAAATATTTCATTTTCTTTGAAATATGTATTTCTTAATTTATATTAAACAGAAACCCATTTAATTTATATTATACATTGTTAAATAATATAATTATAAAAAATTGTTTATTACATTTTAGACCCTCCATCATAAATATATTGTTATAGTGTTCATTTTCAAATAACAAAATTTCAATAGAATATCAGGTTTCATTCAAAGATGATGGTGTGCGAATTGAATTTTTTTGAAGAGATTTAATTTATTTTAATATAAATTTATCATAATTTTTTTGGGAGATACAACTGTTTAGTGGTAGATCCATTTTGTCAAATTAAAATATCATTATACTAAATAGATGACAAACAAGTTTTCTTATAATTATATAATATTATGTTTAATGTTATTTCTCAATGATTGATATAAAAAAGAGACCCTTATTCTCTGAAAAATGATATACTATGATTGATATATGGGATTTCATTGAATTTTTATTCAATATACTTAAAAATTGTTTTGAAAAATAAAATATAGATAAATTAATAAAATATTTTTTTCCTATATCATGTGGAATAATGAAATCACCATTAACTTAATATAGTATAAAAAAGATTATTGCGATTATTAAAACTCCATACATTCAATAAATCATGATCTATCACATTAGGAATAATAAAAACATAGATTTTATCAATAACATACATAGATAATGTTAGTGAAATTTCATATAGGTTTTGTGTATCCACATATGATAATATTCATAAATATCAATGTGTATATTAAAATGTATAAATTATCTCATTCTCTTTTATTTAAAAGTGTGATTTTTTAAATTGGATAAAAATTAGTATTTATTTAAATTAATATGATATTTTATAGCATTAAGGTAAAAAAATATCATCAATATACTCCTATGGATGTCAATGATATGTTTATGTATATATATCATGTGTTTTTCTTCTCTCATGTACCATTAAAAGTAAAAAAGACAAATGTAAGGATTTTTTTCTATAACATGGTATTATATATATATTGTAAATTATTTTAAAAGTGTGTACATATATATTAGGATAATTTTATGGTCATGGTAAATTCCAATAATTCATTCCCATGTCAAAATGTGTAATTTAAATACTATGGGATACTGCCTATTAAAATTTATAATCGTAGAGATTGGTTCCTAGTAAGCATAGCTTCTATTGCGAAAAAATTCTTCATGCCTAGAGACTATAAGAATGACTAACCCAAATCAAGAATTTCATTTGAAATATAATAATTTAGGATTTTTTATAAGTATATTTATTGGATAATTCATTCTGTTAATGTAAAATCCAAAAAAACTAGCTTATAATTTTTTTAAAACAAATCAAATTTATTATTGAGTAAAATGATTTTTTAATATTATTAGTCTAATAATTAAAAATGTATTAATTTTGATCTTGTTCCATCATTAAATTTTTTTTGGTTTATTTTTTATAAAGACTACACATATTATTGTTTTGTCTGGCTTATTGAATTTATTTAACAAACCTCTAGAACATAGCGAATTCAATATGAACAATTTGAATGAAAGATGATATAATTTTCTAATTATATAATAAATCAATTTGAGGATATCAGATGTAACTAATGGGGTTTATTATTATTAACACATATATTAATTTTATAAAATATTGATTAATTATTAACATATACAAGAGTAAATTTATTCATGAATCGAATTTGCCTTTCAGTTCTTCTTATAACTTTATGTTTTTTCTATAAAAATTTGATTGTAAGGCACTACATGTAAAATAACTATGTTTAATTTAATTTAGTCATTTATCTTTATATTTTGAACTTATTTGATTCTATTTTAGCATTCTTCTTGTACTCGATAATTTGTTCAAATATATGTTTGGTGTTAGACATGTTTTTTATTTTATTCATTGGGGAAGTTCTTTTTGGATTTAGCAACCAACTATCTCTAGGTTCATTAAATAGACTAATAGTGAGAAATGTATACCATTTAGTTGGGATGATGAATAAAGTTTTTGTTGAAAAACATGTTTTTCTAATGAATCTGTAATGACCCACCTGTAATATTAGAATAAAACCATATACTTCTTTTTAACTAAATTTGTTTTTTTATAATAACCTTCATATGGGTTTTTATTTTGTCAACCATATACATATGAATTTTCATCAACATTTTATAATAACAATGATTAATTATTTACACTTTTATTTTGTTTACGTATTTTTTTATTTCCATTATGAATATATTATTATTCTTTTAAAAAAAAAAATTTAATGGTGAAAATATTTTCTAAATATGTAAATTTTACACATTGAAAATTCTATGTTATATTTATGAATACAATTTACCCCCACCACTTATATTGATTACGTGGATTAATTATATTGGATTAGATTTTTTTCATCACATAAAAATATTTACTCTTCATAAAATTAATGTAGTAATGATTTTATTAAAATTTTAATATCAATATGTATAAATAGGTTCCAATCTATAATACTAACACAGATATTCTTGGAAAAAATTCATAAATGTAATATCTTGTGGTCCAGAATCATTTATCGGATAATAATTTGATGATGTATGAAAATAATGTTTTGGGTACACATAATCATTACGAATTCATCCCATGAAATTTTAAATTGATGATCTTCCAGTAAAAAATCCATGATGATAGACCCACTAATAAAAATAAAAATGATTATATGATTTTAGATATTACATTATTTTAATGTATATATTTTTCAATTGTTTTAAAATCATTATTATAGTATATCATGTATCATGTATTTTGATGTATATATAATATGCATGGTGACATATAATCACAAGGAAGAATTTTTTTGTATGCACCATAATTGATGTGGAATTAATTAGATAACTGAATAATGTATTTATCCTTGTAATATTACTAAAGGAATATATATCAAAGGTTTTGATTGAAATAAAATTTCATAATGATGTATAATGCCATGATAATTTACAATAAAGTAACTATATTAACATTTATGATTAATAAATAGACCATTTATGGTGATGAAACCTATATTTATTCCAAATAATGAAATATCAGATGAAAAATACATTAAATTACATATTATCATTCATCAAGATGGATTTTTGTTATTATAATAACCTTTTCTCTATTGGAACCAATATATATTTTTGGCTATAACCACCTAATTAAATTGAAAAATACACCTAAAGGGCCACACATGTTATTTATAAAAAATATCATTATGTATATTATGATTTAACATTAATTATAAATTTATTCTAGGCATGTCTTGTAGTATTTATTAATGTAATGTTGATTATATATGTTTGATCATGGGATATTTGATTACATATTATATTAGTTGAATTTTATCCATATTAAAATTAATAATATATTAACATAAAAATCCACAACTATAATCTTGTTTAGTGAATAAATTAACATAAATATTCATTTAGTTATGTGAATATTTAATTAATACTTATTCACAATAATATTTAATATAATATATTAATTTAATGAATATTTTATTATTCAATGTGTACAAAAAACATTGTGAGTAAAATGATCATGTTAAATGAAACGTTATAAATGAAATATTTTATATATTATCATTTAAACTAGTAAATAAATTATTAATTATTCATGAGATAGTATTATAATAAACACATGGAAAGAGAAAAAATGATGATGTTTCTTATTTTTTAATGTGGGGAATAATTTTAAATAAATATTAATATAATATATTTTGTTGAAATTGTCAATTTTAAAACCAATGTTCTTATTCAAAAAACATAACAATTTTCTAGATTTTAGTTATCAAAACAACATTTTAAATCTTATTAATTATATGAAAATCTAGATATTAATCTTCCCTTCATGTCAATGACATATTGAAAGAAAAATATATAATTTTTTTAATTGATGGTGAATTTTATAAATCATAATATTTTACCCATCTATTAGATGAAATATTAAAAAACCCATTATATTATTGATAAGGAATATTGGGAAACACCTAATCAAATACGTTTTTAGATTCTCTACTATAAAGGAAAACACAAAATGAAATGAAATTAAAATTTCATAATGTATATTAGCATGTATAATGAATATATATCTAATTTTATTATAAATCAAATATTTTTGATTCGCATTATATATTCTAGATTTTATTATTCATGTTCAACAGAAATTATACACTCATATTATTGAAAAATATAAGTGGGGTAGGAACCAAACACTTATGAAATAACCAAAAACCTACACCTCATCCCTTTATGAGTAAAAACTAGTAAAAAATAAAATAATATCTCTACAATTTTGGGGGCCTTTTTAGTAAATAATATTTCATATTCGGGTTGTTTTAAATATATTAAATATTCATCGATTATATGATGTGTTTCATGAAGATAATCAAAATCATTTCATTTTATTTTTTAGATGATAAACTGATCTCAATCAAATTTAGAATAATTATCAATATTTCTAACCACCATGTTAAATCTTATTTCTAATATATAAATTAATGGACTAATACATGATATAATGTTAACATTATAGTTTAAAAAAATGATATTTCCCCTTCATCACATAGATCAAATCGACAAAATTATTTTCAACTATATAGTATAAACTCATAATATTTAACATTAATTTGATATGGTTTTATAAACTATTCACTTTTTTTAATAATATATTTGAAATTAAGATAAAAAATTTATCACACTGATGTGCCCATATATAGGTTGTGTGGCTTACCTCTTACCAATTGCATTAAAAAAAGATGAATTAATACATATAGTATAAATACTTCCTAATAACATTAAAAATATTTTTTTTAACATGAAAATTTTCCAACTCTTCATTAAATTAGTTTATTTTAAGAACATTCAAATAATGATTGTTATGAAACACATAATGTAATAATTACTCATATGTATCCCTCTCCTTATCAAATATTTCAACAAGTATGTATCAAATTTATTTAAATAATTAAATTGTGATAAATATTATTTTTCATCTAGCATAATATAAATCCAACGATGTTTCACCACATCAACCTTAAAATACTATTTACTTATTTAATCAAATTGTGATAAATATTAATGATGTATTTTAATTTTTTTTCTTGATTTCAAACCTATATTATCCATGTAGTAATCTACAGTCATGATGAGGAGATGTATAAAGATGGGCTACATCACCCTTTTTTAAATTGACCCTATATTTATGAAATCAAATGAATTCATTATATAGAAGTATAATAATTAATGTACGAAAATGGTGGTGAATCTTTTATAATAACGATATATTTGAATTTTGTTTATAAATTAAATATATATTTATAAATTCAGTGGATTCGAATCCAAAAATTACATCTATCCAATGATATATGACCAGTTAATGAATGTAATACTATATTATATAATATATATGATCACTAAATTTGGTTTCAAATAGAGTTATTCTATTGTTTTTAATTTTTGGAACAATATTAGGTGTTTATTTAATTTTATACACCTTGAAATTGAAATTTGACATTATTTTTTTTAAATAGAATCCTCAATCCAAAAATATATATCATTTTCCACAACCCACTATCTATTTTTAAAAATATTAGTTATTAAATAGTCCAATATAATGATTTGATTACTAATGAAAAATTCATATAATCTATGTTCAATTTTTGACCAACACAAGATAGAATTGTTTTATAAAAAAATTAATACTCTTAATAATATTTAGTTTTGCATTCATTAGTCATTGTATATTGTATGTTTTTTGTATTAGATCGATTGAATTTTTTATCTCATTAATTTTTGAAGTGGAGATTTCATCAAATATAGTTGGTGAATCTATATGTTCTTCTTCATTATCACTATCATGGGGGGAGGAATTATAAAACATATAAATCTATAATTACATCAAATTACAATCATAATCAATGTTATAATTGATTCCATCAAATATTTAAGTAGATTTATTACACTCAACATCTTCCTTATGAATGGTGAAAATTCTTAAATCCTGTTGTCTCTTTTACATAATATGTTAGTATATTATACACAAGTCATTTATGTCATTACATTATGTATATTTTTTTGGTTTTATGATTGACTCATACATGTTTAGGAAATACATGAATTAGTTATTTTGGGGTTTTATGCAGCAAATAAAGTCAGGTTTAAAATGCAGCATCCTATTCATAATAAGAGGGAAATGTGATTTTATGTGTTTCAAATATAACTATAGAAGTCATCTTATTTAGTTTATTTAACATAATTTTGAAATTGATCTAGTTTAAAAATATCCCTTTCAATTATCATGTGGTTAATAAGTACATATTCAATTATTTAGTGGAATAAATTTATATTGAACCACCTTTTGATTGTGGATTCCCTTCTCTATTATAGTATCCCACATAATTATACTACGATTTATATAATCCAAATTTTTATTTTTTGACATAAATAAAAAAAAATCATTAATGGAATATGATAATCATTCATGATATCATAAAAAATGACTTTGATGTGTATGGTGCAATTTCTTACCAAAAATTCTAATGAATATAATATATTATCAATCCTCCATTGAAATGATTTTTGATATTAGATATACAATTTTGTTATTAAATATATATTTACTCAAGGGTTTCATCTAATACTTTTCATACAATTTAATTAACCACATAAATGTGTCTATGATATTTTTCTTATAACTCAAATAATAAATGAGCTGATCAGGGATAAAATTGAATCAAGGTTTTTAATAACCATGGATCAATAGATATTGATGTAAATTATAATTATTAATACATAAGTTGTGATGATTTATCCTTTTATAGTGGAAAAAAATTCCCTCTATTAAGGAGATGCCATCATAGATATGAGTCAATCCAAATTCGTTAGCGTACGAATCAGGGACTAAGACATATATCCTTATTATTATTTTATTTGAAATGGACATGTTGAATGTATGTCATTTATTTTCTAATATAAAAATGACCTAAAATTTTAAATTCATTATTGAAAAAATTATATTTGGTTCAACACAATATTATTATAAAAAACATACCTGTATTTATAATCATATTCTTACTTTATTGTTTTTTTGTGTATTAGACTAAGATAAATGTGATGATTATGCTCTAGTTTTTAGTTTAGAAATGGGTTCAAATCACAAAAAGGTATTAATATAACTGATTTTTTAATTTTCATGATTATATAATAAAATTTATATAATAAAATTAAGAAACTAATATAATTGGTGTTAACTGAATTCTAGTGTGTCTGAGGTCAACCCAATGCTCCCATTGGCCTCATCGTAGTGCAATAAAATGGTTTCTACAAGAAATATTTTTTTTAAATATGATGAAGAATGAACAAAATAACTTTATTGAATGTTTCATACCATACCCATGTGGTAATAATTATTTTTTTAGGATAATGTTTTAAAAAATATCAATTATCTTTGTTTTTTGGTCTCCAAGATGAAAAATGTTGATAATGTTTTATTGGTAGTATTTAATTGTTGAAAATACAAGTTAGGCGGTCATTTAACATCCTCCTATTTATGGATGAAATAAGTCCATATGATTCTGAGATAACATTGGTACTATTAAGAGATTCTCTTGTTATTATTTTCCACAAAACATTAAGTATTCATTTTTTGGGCTTTATAATTGAAAATGTATTCCGAATAATTTTTCATGGAATTAGAATAACCACCATGGTGTAATATACCTAAATATTCCATCATATAATATGAAAAAAAACATTAACCCTCACAATAATAGAAACCTAATGATCGTAGAACTTATTTTGATTTGATACTCGATATAAAAATAACTTATTTCACAAATGATCTTAAATATCTCTGATATATTTCACCATATATAGTACCCTATTATATAATTCCAACATAATATCCAAAAAATCCGAGAGACAGGAAAATACTGCTCCCAACAAATTATTAATAAAAAAGGGATAAACAACAGAGTACAGCTCAAAGAAGTGGAGCCTTACAAAGCCTCGTATACAGAACACCAACACTATCATCATGCACTAGGCCATTTCAAAAACTAGGTAACACAAAAGACCAGCTGGAAATGACCTCCATAATTGGTCTTTTAGAAAGAGCATCAACAACCTGATTTTCCTCTCTGTAGACATGTGAGACATCAAGAGAAATCCTCTCAACAAGCTTGAGACACATTATCCAAGCAGGTAACATTCTCCATGGGAAATTCCTAGAACAGTCCTTCAGGATCTTCACAACAACAGATAAATCAGACTCGAGTCATAACATTCACAAGCCATATCGAACCGCATACCTGATTGCTTTTATAATTGCCCAAAGTTATGCTTCAATCACATGCCCAATCCCAATGTAATGAAAGTAGTAACCTTTCACAAAGCCCTGGAAAGTCCGAAAAACTCCACCACAGCCAGCCAGGCCCTTTGCACCATGGGCCACTCCATCCACATTGACCTTCAACCAGTCACGGATTGGTGGGATCCATCTAATGTACTGCATCACACACGACTGCCTCTCCTTGCCAATTACACCAAGAGTCTTAAATAGTGTAAAGTCAGAAATATCTTTTTTCATGCATCCATATTGATGTGTTGAAGCAATATGAATGCTTCGGTGAATAAACAATAAACCTTCATTAAACATGGGGTTGCCATTATTAAAGAACAAACTATTGCGATGTCTCCAGATGTATGAAAAAACTGAAATAGTAGCAGCAGTGAGCAGTTTTTTCAATTGCTCACTTTCTTCTATTTGAAGCACCGAGTTGAAAAATGTATCAACCGAACAGAATGTGAAACAGAAGTAAATAATGGACTGTAAGAACAGCCATAATCATGCAGCAAGAGGACATTCAAGGAAAAAATAAAGGGGAGATTCTTTATTACTCAAGCAAATAGGGCACACCGAGGCATGGTGTACACCAGTGAGTTGAATAGAAGACTAAATCGGTAACCTTTTCTTCCAGATTCTCTAAATCAGAAAAATGTCATTTGGAAAAATAAAAGGCCTGCGAATGATTTTGAACCATGGAGGTATAGTAGATGCAGTACCACATTCCAGCTTACAAAAATCACAAATTAAGAAAAGTCCATTTAATGTAGGTTTCCAAACAAGAATGTAATGATCAGCATAGTCATAATTTATAATTTCCACACAAAAATTACTAGGAATAATAGCGATAACATCAT
This sequence comes from Viscum album, assembly GCA_963277665.1. NCBI lineage: Eukaryota > Viridiplantae > Streptophyta > Magnoliopsida > Santalales > Viscaceae > Viscum > Viscum album. The sequence continues at coordinate 1,028,007,500 of OY728159.1, forward strand.
CATTCCTCTGGATGTCACATATAGACATTTGCCTCCAAGATGATGGAATATCAATGGATTCCTTAAGGGGAGAGGAAAGCCATAAAGTATTCCAGCAGCTCAAAGAAGAATTGATACATACCAGCCATTTGGATTGTGCCATGAGTTGAGAATGGGTACTCCGGATAGAGGTCCACACAGAGGACTGCAGGTATGCATCACTATGAATATGCAGCCTGTGAGTAAACCTGTTGGTCAGGAATTCCAAGGATTTATCTCCATTTATAAGTCTCCATGTAATGTTCATAAGCATAGCATCATTAAAGATCCTAACATCTTTTAACCCCATCGTACCAATGTCCACCGGATTGAAACATTCTTTCCATTCCACCGTGACAAGTTTCCTCTGATTAATAGATCCAGTCCATATAAGGTTTTATATCATCCCACTTAACTCCTTTAATAACATTCTGGGCCACTTATATAATGATAAATAATAAACAAACATTGAAGTGATGACAGAGTTGACAAATATACTCTCCCAGCTTGGGACATGGTTTTCCAATTCCAGCTAGCTAGATGATTAGTGATTTTTATAGCTATCTCTTCTAGATATACCCTTTTTACCCTCCCACAAAACATAGACAGTCCAAGATAAGTGAAGGGAAAACTACATCTCTTCACACCAAGCCTGCTAGAAACTCTTATCTGCTTCTGTGTTTGAATCCCTTCCCTAAAGACAACAAAATACTTCCCCCAGCTAAAGACCTGACCTGCCACTTCATCATAATGTGCAAAGATATTATTGATGCAACAGTTAGTTTTCTAATCAGCCTTGGAGAATAAGAGGTTATCATCAGCATATAACAAGTGATAGGGTGCAATACAATTCCTACCAGCTCTCATCCATTGATATAACCCACTATTGACATGATCATTGAAAAATACACTCAAGTAATCCTCAGCAATGGAAAATAGTAGCCCAGAAAGAGGGTCACCCTGCCTAACCCCTCTAGAACATCGAAAAATTCCCCTGGGGGATCCATTGATTAGAATCAAAAGTCTAGAACTTTTCAAAATTGCAAAGATCAAACCAATGAACTTCCCTCAAAATCCATGCATTTTAAGAACATTGAGAATAAAATCCCACCTTATTGTGTCAAAGGCCTTCGAAATGTCAATCTTCAAGGCCATATTACCATCTTTGACTTTACTTCTCATGATATTAACACACTCTGAAGCAGTGAAGAGGAAATTCTGGAAATTCTTACTGGGAACAAAACCAAACTGATTAGAAGAAATAAGATGATTAGCAATATCACCTAGCCGTAGTGCAATGAATTTACTGATAACTTTAGGAATCGAGTTCCCAATGGAAATAGGCCTGAAGTATTTGATATATAAAGCACTATCCTTCTTTGGAATAAGGGCAATGAAGTTGGAGTTCATCCCAAAAAGAATGTAGGAATGACAGAAGAATTCTTTCACAGCATCAGTCACCTCTTTTTGGATGACATCCCAATAAAACATACAGAATTTGTTGGGGAACCCATCTGGACCGGAGACACTATCCATATTTAAAGAAAATAGAGCAGAATGGACCTCCTTGAATGTAGGAATCTAAGTGGGTTTTTTATTTTTGATGTCATCAATACTTGGATCTATGCATTGAGTGATCTTGTAGGAATTATCATCCCCAGATTCAGAGTAGATATTCTTAAAGTAACAAGTCACAGCATTGAATATCTCATTCTCAGTAGTAAATATGTTGCCATCAATCTGCAGAGCCTTAAGATACTGCTTTACCTTTTTGTCTTTGTGAATACAATTAAAAAAATTGAGTTTATGTCCCCTTCCCTTAACCATCTAACATTGAACTGATATCGAGCAATGTTATCCTTAAGATCAAGTAATGAATAAAGCTTTGCAGCCTCATGTATCTCCTCTTGGGATGGTATGCCATGATGCATATTATCTTGATGACACTTATCCAGGTGAAAGTCAGCTTACTTAATGCCATTTTCCAAATTGGATAAAGACTGCTTGCTCCACTCTTTAATTCTGATCTTCACATTTTTTAGTTTGGTTGTAAAAATGTGCATAGCACTGCCCTGTACAGAAACTGCCCAGGCCTCTTTTACAACTTCCCTGCATCCTGGTACAACTAACCAGGCATTGTGAAATTTAAATGGCAAGGTCGCAGATCTAATGTTGCTGAAACAAAGATCAAGCAGTAAAGGATGATGGTCAGAATGGAATCTGGATAAAGTCATCCCATAGATTTCCATAAAATCATTCCCTTCAGTCATTTTCACAAGGCACCTATCCAGCCTGCTCGCTTGCCTTCCATTAATAGTGTATCTTCTCCATGTGAAATCAGCTCCTAAGACTGGTATTTTAGCCAGACTACACTTATCAATACAAGAGGAGAAGTCTTTAGATGATGCTTTGCAGAAATTGATTCCTGTTTTTTCAGTAGGCCCCAAGACTGTGTTGAAGTCTCCCACTAGGATCCATCGCATATCCAGGCTTTCAGAAATTTCAGATAGGTTCCTCCACAAATATCTTCTCTTGATATAATTGTTTTGTGCATACACAAATGCAACATAAAATTAGTTTGACTAAAAGTAGCAGGTTATTGATTCCATCTGCAGATTAGTTTGACAGGAGTCAACAGTCACACTATTGTGCTTTAGCACCCATAATGACTCCAACTCATTCTCTAAATTATTAGCAGATATAATTTAATACCTAAGAGAATGCCAATCAAAAGCCATATAACTCACAAACATTAATCTAGGTTCATAAATCCCAAGGAGCATGGGTTTATTGGTCAGAATTATATTTCTCAGAGCTCTGACTGTGGGTGTGTTCCCAAGGCCCGGACAGTTCCAAAAGAGAATTTTCATTGATGGGAATACCTTTTCCTTGTGTAGGGTCCAATATAACTAGTTGCTACACATTCTTCAGAGGCAGTGAGGTCTTCCTCCATATTGGTTCCTTCTCCCTGGCCAGATTCAGGTTCATCCAGAGGAAGAGGTGTGAACCTGTTACACGAGATTACAAGTGCTGTCAAAGTTGCTGGAAGAATCCTCTTTGCAGCCTTAGCGAGGGAAACTTGCGAAAAAGATCCATACAAATCACTACTTTCCATCCTAGTAGTTCGCCCTTCAAGGTGTAGCACATCCCCTGTAGGGGTGTCATGTCTTGAAGGGCCAGTAACCCCTACAGATGTATCAGGCGAATCACAAGGACCACCTGTGCACTTTGGCTAGGAGTGATCACCGCATTGACCATCTCTGTAACCTGCCCTTGAAAAGGATTATCATCATCATGAGAAATATAAATGTCATCTTCATGTTTCCCATCAAACTCATTAGGTTTCCCATCCTCAGATTTCCTATCACTGCCATTACCTGTCTCAGTATTGGAAGAATCTTTAGGAGGAGCAGCAATGATAATATTACCATCAGCTGCATCATCCCCTTTACTGCATCCTGCTTGATCAGGTTCCTTGGGATTAGAAAGACCATTTTCAGTAGATTTTTTCCTGCAATGATCATCATCATGTCCTCTAATGTTGCAAAAACTACATACCTTATTCCTCTGACATTCAGAAATAGTATTCCAACATAATACCTTTCAATAAAACCTGGTGAAATGAAAAATTATGAAATATAATCTCAAATATGAAATAATGTTAAAATATGATATATAAATTATATATCATATATGAGAATAAGATATGAAAAGGGACAGATAGAAAGATCATAATATATAAAATCATACTCATTAATTCATAGACCATAAATCTTGGATCAGGAAATAAGGTGTTCCAATAAAAAAATACATGATCTATTATAATATAAGATAAAAATAATAAATTCTTTTTCATTAGATAATATCATGGTAATGACACATATGTTTTTTGTATACAGAAAAAAATCAAAAAATAATTTCTATTGTTGATGTTCATTGATGGAACTATTATAAAGGATAGAGGCCCAATGATGATTGGGTTCACTCCCCATTCTCATAAAAACATTACAGAGTCCTATAAGGTATTTTTTATACTATAAAACCATTTAATATAATATAATGAGATATCAGGGTATAACCCTTGTATTTAAGGGTTAAATAATTTTGGTTATATATATTATATAATAAAAACCATACATATGTTTTGAAAAGATTATAGAAATTAATTACTCTCTTAAACATTTATAATCTAAACGATGGGGAGTAAATAAGTTCAAAAAAACATATTTCAAATATTTGCATCATAAGTCCTTAAGAGAACGATAGTCTATAATATAATAAACTCATTTTCATAGTGAATTATAACAATAATTAAAAAATATTAAAATTTTTGATATGTTATTTAATAAAATAAATAGTAATATTCTATCAAAAATAAAATGAAAAAGTCATTACTATATGAAACATTAAAATATTAATATTTCATATAAAAATAGGTGTCAGATTTTATTCAAATAGTCATTCAAAAATATAGAGGTAAATAAATTATAATAAATCACAAAGTGATGGAATAATCTGTACATTCCATGTAAAATAAAAAATGAATTTTTTAATTTATTAATGATAACAAAAGGATTATTATTATGGAACTTTATGGAAATATTATTATTATTGATTTTTAATTAAAGTTAAATTTATTTTACTAGACCATTTAAAAATTATTATATATAAATACTTTTGAACAAGAATGTTGAGTAATATGGTTTTGGGGAAAAATTATTCCTAAATAAAATGATGTTATTAATAAAAATTTTACTAAAAACATTCTTTTTGTGAATTTGAGTAACAATTGGGGGTGGTATAATGAATTATTTAAATTAATATATTTATGAAGAACAAAAAGAAATTATATGGGTATAATGAGATAATTAATTTTATAATTCTTCTAATAGATATTGAATCATGATCAATCTTGATTAGATCTTAAAGAAGAACAAAACCATGGAAAAATTGGTATAAATTTAATGGAAAAAATAAAAAGAGATGATAATATATAGATTAGTAAATACAAAAACAATTTATAAAATATATCACAAAATACATTCATGGTATGTATGTACACAACACCAAAGAATGATTTGGTTTTATATAGAACACATCAAATTAAAGAGATACTGGGTTGCAAAAATGATCCCTACACATCCCTACATGAATAGTTCATAATCATATAAAAAATGATAATAAATTGAGACATATAATACATCGATACAATGAATGTAATAATAATTATCTCAAATTATAGTATTTATTTATAGTTTCCAATTACTAATATACTAATAATTATTCACCAAAAGTTATATTATGGTGTCAAATGTTAGGCCTTTGAGGTATGTTTTGGTTCAGACAGTTTGGTCCTTTAAACATGGTGATAGTTTTAACAAATAAATGATCACAACCATGTTATAAATATCATATTTTTTGTAGTATACAAATTTATATCCATCCATGTAGGGAGGTTATGAAAAATTATTTACATCACTTCATAGTGGTCGTATTCTATATATATTCTAATATGTTATTTTATTTATGTGGGTTGAAAGATCGAATGATGAAAATAATTTTACAGTAATTAAATTACATCATAAATATATTATAAATTGAATAAATTATTATATATATATATATGATAATTATTGATGAAAAATGAAATATTTATCTTTTTACAGAGGTTATAGTATGCACTTATGCATAAGAAATGCTTTCTTTTACCACTTAGTGGATGAGAAGATAGAAATAGGCTTTATAAGAGGATAATGAGATTTTAGAATAATAATGACTCTTAATTAATTACATTTTTATTGTTATATATAATTTATAGGGTTGATATTCTATACATGAACCCAAATAGGGAAGGAAAATAAAAAAGCCATAACTATCACACAATGTGCACTATGAAGTAGATTTTTTCATGTGTATATTTAGTAGAAAAATTTCTTATTATCAATTTATTATTTCAAAAATATTACTATAAATATTAATACTAGTAAAAACTATAATGAACTTATAGGGATTTTCCAAAAAATCTAGTTATTTAGGATTAATGAAAATAAGATTACAATTTAAACCACAACAATTATGACATATCTAAGTACTAATAAAAATAATTATGTAAATAAATAAATAACATTAATAAATAAATGTTTTATAAGTATGATTTTATAATTTATAATATTATAATTAAATAATAATCCTAAATTTGGTATCTTAATACTAGTGTCATATTTTACAAAAAAAAGTATTTAATGAATTATAAATTTATGATTTTAAAATTAATTTATATTACTTTATATAATTTATTATTATCAACTGGATAAAAAATTATTAATCAATAGTATAAAATAATGTATAAATTGATATTTTACCATATGAAAAATGGAGAAATCACAAAGGTAATGTGATGGCCTGTAAATATAAAGTAAGAACATTGTATTTGATAGCATATATGACACACACCACCAAAATAAGAATTGAAAAAAATATCCCAAAAAATTATGAAACATTTAAAATTTCAAATAAATTGAATCTATTCTATATATTTCAATACAATCAATGCTTTGTTATTTTTTGTTACACTCAATAAATTATGTCTTTGATAGGTTGAATTACACACCAAACTAAGTTATACTAAATATGATTATTATTATTATTTAGAATGAAAATAGTCTCTTAAAAATTAAATTGGTGGATAAAAATTGAATAAACTAACCCATGAAAGTATATGGTTTAATTAATTTGTAAATTTTTTTTAGAAATGAATATAATAAAAAATTGAATATAAATGGAATGATTTTATAATCGTTATTTTTACACACAATGTAACATCCCGGTTCCGAAGCCACCTAGAGGCGCCCTGTACCCAGTTGGTCACATGGCCTCAAGCGTATTTCCCCAAACGCCATAGGCTGCTGAATAGTAGCGAGGGCCTTGAGTGCGGTAGTGGGGAAACTATTCCCTCATTAGTAGAGCACACAATGGAAGTAAACAACACACAATAGCAGAAGCAATAAATATCCAACAACAGTAAACAACAGAAGACTAATAAAGAAACAACTTGAGCATAAATATATATAAATATGCATGATATATATATGTCTAGGAAAGCATCCAAAGAAGTCACAATTCTGAATACAAGAGTAAACTGAAGTGAAAAATAAAAAAAGATAAGCAACTCCTCAGCATCGTAAGCCTCAGCTTGGTCCCATGCTCTCCAGCTCCAATGTAATCAAGTACCTGAAGTTGAAGGGCGCTTTCCCTTGTCTATACCTGGAACAATGTAATATTTTTGGGCCCAAAATCATGACCCAAAAAGGGTGTGATACTAAATCCCTATTGGCAACCACGACAAGATCTTTTTCTAATAGTCAGTGAATACATGACAGGTAAAAGTACCGAATGTAGTAAATAAGGAAAGTACCCAATAACTGACAATCGACAGTTTCAATCATTTAATTCACAAAAAAATAATCAGTTAATCAAGAAAGTAGAAAAAATGGTAACCCTCTGGGTAGTTCTCATATCCTAGCCCCTATGGTTCAACCAAGAAGTACTAGAAATCCTCTATGAAGAACACACAGTCTCACCCCTCTTGTTCAACTAAAGTATAGACTCTATGGGGAACCAGTCACCGTGAATTCCCATTATAGTCTTGTATCGTATCTAAGGGCTCTCTAGGGAAGAACTTATGTCACCTTCCCTCTGAGGATCACATCGAGGAACTACATACTCTTAGAATAAAAACTCAACATCAATTCCCCCTATGGTACTAAATCATAAATTATAAGACACTCTAGAGAGGTCCTTACGTCCATTCTCCCTATGTTATACTAAACCAGGTTCTCATGGCCCTGTGTAAGTCAAACAAGTATAGAAACGCATGTCGGCCAATGTAAACCTCAATAACTACTTGGCTAGCAGTCTACAACATATCAGCATGTCAAATAAACAAGATCACTCCATCCTACAATACTAGGCATGGGAAACAAACAAACCAGCCTAATAAGCTAAGCAGAACCGAACCATCATAAAAAAAACATGCATGGGAAACACCTCCAAAGCATAAAAAACAACCCTATTGACATAGAAATATCCTCTACTCGCACACACCAGCAAAGAATGCAATTAACAGGGTTAAAAATAGTAAAAGAACAATACCCTGTTCATGGGTATTAGCGATTTTGAACATACAATTCATAGACCTTACAAAGAAAAGAACAAACCAAATAACTCTTAGGTATTGAAGAAATTAACCCTTCACCCAAACACACCAAAAACCGGGTGAATTCCTCCTCAAAACCACCTCAAAAACTCTTCCCTAAAAACAACAATGTCAACCTTTAACACACAATGAAAACACAACCCTAGATCTACATGTTACCCTTGTAGATCTAGGAAACTAAGATAGACAGAGAGAGGGATAACCCTGGAAAAAATCTAAATGAGCGAAAATAGGGACTTAACCGAGGAGAACCACCTTCGATCTGTAAGAAACCCCTTCAATTCACCTCCAAAATGAGCCAAGGAGCTCCCCAACATCTGAAAATCCTAACTCCAACGTGAGCCATGAGTGGAAGCAGAAATGGTGGAGGAATGAGAAATCCCAAGTAGACTGGGACATAAAAACCCTAATTTTAATTGGCCACATTGTTACCCTAGATGGTTTGGAAAATCGTGCGCCAACCGTGCGGTTTCCACTGTCTCACCCAGGGAATACTCACAGCTTGCCCGCACGGTTTGACAAATCGTGCGCTGCCCGTGCGAAGCCCACTATCATTGGTTGCAAAGTTTCCTTGCCTGGCCACATGGTTTGTTCAGACCGTGCGCCAACCATGTTCCAACCGTGCACCCCTAAATGACCTACAAAATTTCTTCTTTTTCTAATGAAAGACCAGAAAAGGAAAACATACCTAAAAAGAAGGTCCGGGTTCTTACACACAAAATGAATATTATCTAAATAAATTTAGGTAATTACCATTACATAAATATATTAATGAAATAAATATATTATAAATTATATAATATATTTTCATATTCATATAATATATTTAATGGGTATAAGATAAATAAAAAACCAAATTTATTCAAAGAAATCTATATTTTTCCAATGACAGATTTGTCGCCTTTTAAGGAATATTTTTTTTTAAAAACAAAATAATAAATATTTATATATTTTATATTAAAAAATAACTTCATTATATAAATGGAAATGTCCAAATTTAATTTTGGTGTTTATTCATCATTTTTCACAAATGATCCATTTTTGAGGAATATTGAAAAATACTCAATTTAAATAGAAAACTAACATTTCATCTAAATAATTTGTAATGACATTTTATATTATTCATTGGTTTTAATTTAAATATTTATCAATTATAATATATCAGTTATAAATATTTTTAATTCATTTAAGTTAATTTTAATTATATTTAAATTGTATTTTGATATAAAAACATAGTAACCCATTAAAAACTCTCACTTTTAACCCCCAATTTCTTGTTGCGATTAGTGGTATAGTTTTAAAATAAATTATTCAAATTATATGATTGGAATTTGGGAAAATGGATTCCGTAATTATAATTATTATTATTTTGAAAATTTATTATGGTAAATTTAGTTTTTTATCAAAAAAATGTTTGGATTTAAATTTATTTTAATTACAACAATTAATGTAAGTAAGAGTTTTCATAGTGGATAATCATTGATATTATAGGGCCAAATTATCAAGAGTTTTTTCCATCATCAAATATATGTCTATATTTCCACCATATGTCCTTTTTTATTGAAAATGGTTCATTATTTGAGGAAACTAATATAATAAACTATACATAACAAACAAGCATATTACATCATTTTATATTAATATTTGGATGATTAAAAAATGATATTCATGAGAACCATAATAGTTTAGTGTCAATGGAAATATAAAAATGTAATATTATAACTTTTTGAAATATAAATAAGATATAAATTAATGATACCCTCCTTTATTACTCCTAATTTAAAACCTTACACATGAAATGGTAATGGAAATATAATAAATGGGTGATCTTTGATTCTCAATAAGGGTAAAGAAGGGATATATATAAGAATAACATGAGCATAAGGGTATGATGACATGATATTAAAATAATAATATAATACCATGTATATAAAAGTTAATAATTAAGAATCATGGAATTAATATGGGTAGTTCACAAACATCAATCACTAGGTTATCAAGAGAATAATGCATGAAATGATAATATAAATGTAAGACATGGAATTTGATGTAGAATCATAATCATGTATGAACATTCCAAAAAAAATGTTTCATATAAAGAAAATATTTGGGAACTTCATTGGGACAAAAATAACTATGAAGAAGACACCAATATCCCTAGTCTCTACCCTTTCTTTATAAGGGATCATGTTTCCCCATTTTCCCATAACAGATCAGTTTTTCAATCTTCCCATAGTAGACCGGGTTACCCATCATCCCATATTAGATCATGTTTCATCATATAATATTATTTATAAATCCCATTTACATTATTCCCATCATATATCATGAGATATAATTTGTTACACTTTTCATTGGAGGGAGATATAGGTCCTAACTGTCTCATAATGAAAAAGAACATACATGTTCAAAAAAATTATAACAGTCATATCATAACCCATAAAAAGAATTGGGTGACATAAAAATGTAATCATATAATACATTATGGAAGTATAAATAATTTTCATAATCAGTTAATGAAATAATTACACATGACAAGAATTATATTACAGAATAATATAACTTGTGAATATAAACCATGGATCATAAACATCATTCTATAAACACACAAATACTTAATATATAATAGGAATGGTATTCATAGATTGTATCCATATTAAATCATAAATTATGAAAAATTATGTAATATTTTATGGAAATGGATTTTTAATTATGACATTTAATATTTTGTAAAAAAATTACCTTTCATAAAAAATCCTCTTTTTAAAAAAATATCAAAAATCATTTTATTATAAAAATCGATTTTTAATTACATTTGGTTCATTTCTTGAAGAAAATATATTATTTAATTCACAAAAATATTTTTAAATCATAATGAATTTTTCAAACCATTTTTCTTTATACTTTTTAAAAAACTCATAAAATAATATTTAAAATATTTTGATAGATTTTTTCTTTAAAAACACCTTTAAAACTCACAAAAAAATATTGAAATTTTTTTTAAAACAATATTCATAGAGAATACTTTTAAAAAATAAAATGGATGTTTGAAATTATTTTGGTAAAAAATTTATTTGAAAATGTACTTAATAATTTTTTTTTCAAATAATGGTAATCCTTTTCTTTTAAAATTACATTTCAAAAATATATAAAGTATTCCTTAAAATCCTTTAAAACACATGTTAATAATAAAAAAAATTTCAAAATGTTTTTCGTTGAAAAAACTAATAATATTAAAAAGATATTTTATATTAAAATAAACTTGTAAAATTATAAATGATGATTCAATGAAATGTCAGTCATGAAAATGGGTTCATCTATCTTTTTCGAATATTAAATTTTGCACCATTAAATGTTTAGAAATGTTCCTCGATCCGAAAATGACAAGAAGATTCCTTTTAAAAATATTTCATAAAAATGGAATAAATGGATAAAAAATTCATTTAAATATCATAGTGAAATATTTAGACATTTTTAAAAAAAATTTAAGTTACACATTCTTGAATGAACACAAATTTCTAACTGAAAGGGGAAATAAATTTAAATTTTCAAAAAAAATATTTATTTATTATCATAAGATCCAGGGTTAAGAAATATGGCACCATAAATAAGATATAAAATTAATATCCATAATATAATAAAATTCATGATTGTTTTTAATAATTTTATTATAATATTTCATTAATGGATGAATAATCGTAAACAATCATGATTAAAGATTAAATTATAACACTAAAATATTACCTATTTTTCAACATTAAATCATTATCCAAAAAAATATATTTAATTAAGCATAAAAAATCATTACAAGAATTTTATCAATGATATAACATGTAAATGGTGATCATATACATCCCATAGATAAATATGGGTGCATATCATTTCATGTATACAAACGAAGGAAAATTGAGGCAAATATACCTTATCGATTTGGTAACATTTGAACCATATACAACAAGAATGAAATAAAATAAAATTTATGTTTAAATACCAATTAATTAAATTATAATATTCATATAATATTTTGATGGATATTATATAAACCTCACAAAATAAATGGATGGTGAATTAGGCATAAGTCTCACAAAATTATAAGGGAGGTGAGAAAACCCTTAACTTAAGTGTTGAATTTATTCGTGCACATTTAGTGATCGTGTATCAAAAATAAAAGTTTATTATATACTTAATAATTAGTAATATTAGTATATCTAATACCATATATTATTTTTCATGACATTATTTTACTAGTTTATTAATAGTCCTATGTTAATAATTTTTTGTCTAATATCCACATTTTTTTTGTATATGTTTGGGCTTGTTATTCATGATCCTATTACATAGATCCGGATTTAATTAAATATATATATTGTTAAAACTTCATTAAATATCATATATATTCAGTATATATTTATTTATAACAAAATATAAAAAAAGAAATATCAAATGGAAAACACTGTTCCTGGAGATAGTAGGTTGTACATACACATGAATGATGTTTTTATTTTATAATCGTATTGAAAAAAAAGATTTTAAATGAAATATAATTTAATATAATGTAATTAATGTAGAATTATTTTTTCATATATATTATATAGGTTTAATAAACCCATAAATAATCAGTTCCATGTGAATTGTGGAAGAATCCCATTAATTTGAGGAGGTGGGAGTCCATATGTCCACACACGTAGTTATCTTATTCAAAAAAATTAAAAGAATGATTTTATGTTTTATATAATAAGTTGATAAAAATAATGCATCATAAAATTAAAATATATCATATGAAAACCTATTTTATATTTTAATTACAAAAAATTATACGTATATAATCGTACAAAAGAAAAGTATTTTATTTACCCATTAGTTGGATATGTGTTGAATTTTAAGATAAACCCTAATAATAAATAAATATAATTATATATATGATAATTACTATATTTTATAATAATTTAATATTAATATTTGAGGGTGAGTATAGTAAAAATAATATAATGGATCTTGAGGAAGGATGTTACCTCTTCTTTTGGAAACACCTACTGGTTTTCACCAAATGTATTATGTGGAAAAATCTATACTCAATTATAAAAATCTATGATGTAGTGATAGATATTGGGATATTATTTGAGTAGAGTTTTGTCTACCAAAAGGGCTATTGGGGATTGAATATGTTATAGGGGTGAGTACCTTTTTATAGTGGTGGAGGAGTGACATTTTTTAAATCATTTTAAATTGGAATTCCTCCAAATATTTCCAACTTTAATGTGGATCAAATAACTGTAAAAGTTAGATAAAAGTTAGTATAAGGTAAAAATATTAAAATAAAATGGATTTAAGAAATTTTAATAGGTTATTTTGGACATTAAGTTTATTTCTTAGTCTTTTGTGAAAATAATTTGACTTTAAATCTCTGTAATTAATTTTGATCAGTCTCACTAATATTTTTTGTAAAAAAATTTGATCACTATAATAGGAATTGTAAATTGTAAATATAAAAAATATTTAATCCATTTTTTTTAAATTACATCACCGATGTGAAGAAAATAATTTAAAATTATTTAATTAGAAGGGATGATAAAACCGGGTTTTAAAGTAATAATGTTAAAAAATATAAAATGTATGTGTATCCAATTTCAATGTGAAATTGATTGAAATAACCAAAATTGGTTTAATTGATTTAAAATTAATTTAATTAATCATTAAATAAAACTAAATATAATTTATCTATTAATATAAATTAGTAAAAAAGATGTTCTTAATAAAAATTCATTGTATTTAATTGTTAATCAAAAATTGAATCTTCTAAAAAAATTAAAAAAATACAACCAATTTTAATTTTTATATTATGATACCAAAAATAATGTTAATATAGTCAAATAAAATACCTAAATTTCAAAAAACATATTTAAAATTTGATCTCCATTAAAAAGATGTAAAATATTCTTCAATAAAAATACAAAATTTTATTCATAAAGTTTGATTTATTCTAATATTATTCCTTTAGGATATTTGGGATAAGTCTAAAAAATATTTATTAAAAATATAATATATAAATTTTATTGAAATAAATTTTATACAGTGTTATGTTTAATTTATTGAGATAATACCGTGGTTATAAAAATAAAACATTTTTCATTGAAAGGTAATTCCTTCATCCTAAAATTATTATTAATTACATTTATAAATAATTTATATCCAAACAATTAATTTTATATACATGTGTAGAAAATATTTTCACAATTTAGTTAATATTATTGGAATCTTCTATTTAAACACCTTCATGGTATCTATAAAAATATTTTAACAGTCATTGTAGTATTAAACATTAGTTCGGTAAAAACTCATCCTTCTTTGTAACACATGCTTTGAAATGCACTCAATATTATGTGTAATTCCAGAAAACCATTGGGGTTCATGTAACAAAAGTTAATATAAGGGTTTCATATTGAAAAATAGTATCTTTTTGTTTTCTGTAATTTAATCCAAACATAGTGTTTTTATAAAAAAATTCACTGTTGTGTTATATGATTAAATATCAAAAAGATTAAATTTGTTGAAAAAAAAACATATAAAAAATATCAGCATGTTACATTACACACCATTTAACATGAGTTTCTCAATCATAATAATTATGTTGAATTAAAGGTATACTACTTTATTGTTCCAATCATAGAACCCCACATCAGAAAAATAAATAATAAAACATCCTTTAAAAAGAAAATTTCACGACCTGATTTTTACCAAAAGTAACTCATTAATATATTTCCATTGGGTTAAACATTGGATGAAAGAGAAACCATAGGAATGTAGGAAAATTTTATGTATTATATTATGATAGATAGTGATAGAGAACATGGTTAAAGGAAATATAATAATAACCAACTCATAACCCCTAGATGCTTGAAAAGGCTCATTGATATAATCTAAAATGATGATACGTTTAAAAAAGATTATTTAAAGATCATTTTTCCAAATGATAAATAATTTTTATGAAAGTATATTATTACATGAACTTAGTAATACCATACCCTATGTTTCCCCTTGATCAACATCCACATAATATCTTATTCAATGAAATGATGTTGAATTTTTCATTCTTGAATCATTAATAGGTAAGGTGATATGTTAATAGATTTAAAACAAAAATAAATATATCTTTAGAAAACCTAAATAAAATGGTTAACATAGGTACTCTAATATGGATAAATCATCATTTGGAAAGGTTATAATTTAATTTCTAAAACCTCATCAAATTTTTAACTTAAACAATTACATAAATGGTATTCCTTATTATAAAACACAATAATAAAATTACAAACCATTATAAATAAAGACAATAAATCCCACGAAAATAATATTTCATTGATCTCCCTTATATCTTAAATTAACCCTTGTTTTTCACATACCAAACATTTAAATACCTTTATGATGTAGTCTATTGAAATATGGTAATAACATTAATTACCATAAATACTTATTGAAAACATTCATGTTTTCTTATTGCAATGATTATTGGATATTTTCATTAAATCAAAAAATTGTGTAAACATGATCAATGATGATCTAATATACTTTTCAACAAATACTTAACTTCTTACAATGTAATGTGTACCATCTAATTTAGTAATTAAAATCCGAAATACCTTTATCCAAAAAAATTATCATAGCCTAAGGAATATATTAAGGATTATATTTTCCATAATCATGTATTTCCCATGAAAATATCCTTTACATTAAGACACTTTTAAGTCCATCAATACTATTCAAAACATTCATATAAATCATTTGTGATAAAATGACCAAAAAATACTTATATTTTTCAAAATTCATAATGCATGATTTCAAATATATAGAAATATAAATTATTCAAATTCATACATAATCCATTTAAAAGGACACCTATTAATATTAAACAATACCACATTCCATTCATATTTCACCTCTAGTCTAAGCATCATCGACAACATAACCATGAATAGTACCACCTTGTTGATTCTCTTCATGATATTTCTACATGGGAGATCAATTTTTATAACGACCATTTATTCTACACATAATGAATTTATCTCTGGATTATAATTTCAGTTGTCCTATTTTCCTATATATTTAGTTAAGTAAACTATACATTTTTGAATAAAATTACTTCCTTTGTGTCCTTATTTTCAACAGTCACAAAATCTTTTTGTTCCCCTAAGAAATTCTCTTAGATGACTCATTCAACAATCATGAATCATATAAATGTGAATCATGTTTCCTTTATTGTATCCATTAAAAAACTTTATAGTAAAATCGGTAATTCTCTTATTTTGTGGGTTTGATAGTTGTTTAAGGAATATGTTGTTAGTCTTCTTCCATGAAAATAGATTCAGAATGGTCATAAAATCCTTCACTCTATTGATCATCCCTTTGACTACTCATCATAAATTTTTCCATAAAATTCAACATCAACCCACTTCCTTCTAGTTTCATCCATTTAAAAAAACTTGAATTCATAGTTTGAAAATCACATTGAATACCATAAAACCAAATAATAATGAAAAATTACATATAATATGTCAAAATTACGAGACATTCCTTTGAAATATTTGGCTTATCTTTAGAGAAATCACTAGACATTTCCATAGAAATATCAATGTGATTATCACTATGTTTTTCTCATCATATTTTCTACAGGATGAATAATCCTTTTCTTGGTACCATCTATAGTGACCTAGGATTTACATACATGGAAATTACATTCTTTTATATTAATATTAATCACATTACAATAAAATATGCTAAGGACCATAATCGATTATAGTCTTTGGAGATATGGAAACATAATTATCTAACAAGGTGAAAGATCAAAAATGTATCCCTTAATTATCTCCCCCTCTAGTAAACCTACATAAATCCTTTATTTAAACAATGTGGATAAGAAGAAAAGTAAAGGGGTGATATCAACTTCTCATTAAGGGTAGATAAGGGAGATGTGTAAGTATAACATGAGAATACAGATATGATAATATGAACACGAAATTAGAATATCATAAGATGTATATATAATATCTTAATCAAGAGTCACTTCATAAATATTAGATGTTCATATGATATTAATCATAAGGGAATCAATAGAAAAATCCATGAAATATTAAAATAAGTGTAAGACAAAGAATTTGTTGAGGAAATATAAATATGAAAAAACATTCCCTAAATCATGTATAATTTCAGAAAACTAATCTTGGTATATAATGGGTACTAAATCTATTGGGAGAGACATAAAATCATCCCCTACCATCATCTATTATTTTTAAGGGACTGGTGTTCCAAATATTCTCATTGGGAATCAGGTTTCCCTATCTTCACATAGTGGATCAGATTTCCCCATATTCTGTACTAGATTGAGTTTTCCCGTCATCCATAGTAGATCATTCCAATTGACTCAGTTACCATTATTATATCATGATATTTAAATCATTACCAAATTAATTTGATTGAGATATAGGTTCCATCCATTTCATAATCAAACCACACACACACATGTCAGAATATCATAATAATTAATATCATAACCCATGAAATGAAATATGGGTCATAAACAAGTAATCATAGCTTCCCATATAGAAATATATAAAATTATAATAATCATTTCATAAAATCATAACCCCTGAATCAAATTGGGTTTTATAATCCTATAACACATGAAAGAGAAATGGGTTCCATAATCATCAATCCACCAAAACATAAACCGTTCAAGAATGAATTTGAATACTACTCATGGATTATATGCCATGTAAAGAATAATGTATATCAAATTATTTCATCCTATGTAGAAACATATTTTTCAATATTTCATGGAATATTTAAAATGGATAATTTTTTTAAAAAATTCTTTTTATAATACTATTTCAAAAATCATTTTCCTATAAATTAGTATTTATAATTTCATTTAAAACATTTCCTATAGAAAATATTTATTTAGATTTTATTTTTTTAAAACGTAAATAATTTAGAAAAAAAGCTTTTAGAATATCTTTGAAAACTAATATATGATGAATAAAAATATATAGAAAAAATTATTCTTTAAGGACACATTAAAAACTTATAATGAAAGAATGAAATCATTTTGAAAATAGTTTTCTTTGAAAATAAATTGAAAAAAAAAGAAATAAGGATTGAAATAAATTTGAAAATATTTTCATTGAAAATGACTTTTTAAACACATAATAAATTCTTTAAATCATATATATTAATATATTTGAAAATAAATTTTCTAAAACATATAAAGGATGCCTTAATAATGATTTAAAACACCTTTTAAACCTAAAAAATTAATCAAAACCTTTTTTAACCCACATTAAAATAATTTTTTCCCTTATTATTAGTACAATATTTTATTTAAAAATAAACATGAAATATTATAAAGGAATACTAAAGGATATGATGGTCATGATGGTTGGTATGTCCAAACATACCAAAATTTCCTTTTTATTCTAATTTCTTTAAAAAATATCATTGATCAGAAAACGATATATTGATTTCTTTTAGAAAATTTTTTAAAAAGGTAAAACATGGGTAAATAATTTCACTTAAACATCATAAGGAAATATGAATTATTTTTTAAATAATTTGTACAATACATTGTTTTCAAATACATAAATTTCTGACCAAAAATGGAAATAAAGTTGTATTTTTATAAATTATTTTCAATTATATTAGGTACCAATGAGTGAAAAAATGGTACCAAAACATGATATGTCAGTAATAAACATGGGATAAAAAAATTAATGTGGTTTATTAAGATATTTATTGAATTATATTTTCAATTGATGCATAATCATAAATATTCCTGATAAACGATGATATTTTAGCACTAAACTATTACAACATTGGTAACATTAAATAATAATCCCAATTTAAAAAAATTGAAATTAATCATAAAATACCATGAATGGAAGGATATTCAAGATATAAAATGTATAAGGGAATAATATAAACACCAAAAAAATTATATGTTCATAATATAGGATGTATCTCAGTGAGGACAAATTGAGACTAAATTACAGTACCGATTTTGAAACGTCTTAACCATAAACTCCAAAAAAATATAAAACAAATTTATTTTTAAATACAAATAATTGATTTTATAATAATAATTTAAATCATTCATGGTATGTATATAAACCAAATTTAATTTGTAATTGGTTAATAAGGCATAAGTCTCACATAAATAAAAGTGAGATGAGAAAATTGTTTTCTTAAGTCTCAACATTCTTCATAAAATTTCAAACCACTTGTATAATAAATATATGTTTATTATAAATATAACTAATGAAAATTTTAATATGTAGAAAATAATATATGATTTTAATGAATTTTTATTACCTATTTATTAATAACTACATGTTAATATTATGTTTCTGTTAATATCATCATCATTTTTCATATGTAATTTTCCTTATTATTCTTTATAATATTACATATATGATGATTTATTTATTTAATGAATTTAAAATATGATAAAAATATCATAAATATGTTTTATATATGTATTTATAAAAATATATAAAATATAGAAATATGAAATGGAATAAAGTGTTCCTTGAGATTGTAGGCTGTATGTACGTATGAGGATTGTTTTCGTGTTTGTTCATAATGAAATAAAGTAAATGACATATATGTATATATATGTATATAATATAAGTATAGTAATTTTTTTCGTATATATAATAAAATTATACTATACCCAATATTAATGTATTCAATGTATTGTGTGAACGAATCACATTTCATTTGGTAAGATGTAGTCCACATATTCACAAACGAAGTTATCATATTTACTTAATATGAAAATTAAAAAAGATTGTGAAATATAATAATTTGAGATGAATAAAGTAATCATTAATATCATCTATATCATATAATAAAATATTTTCTATCAAAATTCACATACAAAATAGGTTGTAAGGGAAAACAGACAACATCATTTCGTGAGGTTTTACTTCGTTGTACACAAAAACAATAACTTCATTATACATTTGATGGAAGTGTTTCTAAGTGTAGTTATATCCATTAAACCAAAATTACTTGTATATTATGGATTCTGAGGATATAATATAACATTTTAATAATAATATTTGTGGGGTGTAATAAAAAAATAAAAAAATGAGCTTGAAAAAATAAGTTACATATTTTTTAGGGAACTTGTATTTGTCTACAGAAAAGGGATTCCTTGGTTGGGTTCATGCCCAAAAAAAGATTCTAGGATTAAGGTAGGGATGTTGAGATGTTATTGGGGTAGTTTTTTTTGAGATAAAGGCATTTAATGGGGCTATTAAGTGGGAGGTATGAGTTCCTTTTTATAGTGGAGGAGGAGCAGAATTCTAGTATATTTTTGAAAATGGAATTCTATCCATTTTTTCACAAGACATGGAGATCCCATAGTCATAAAAATAAATTCGAAAGGATGATTGCATATAAATGTGAATAAAAGATGGATTTTTTTATGTTACTAGGTAATTTTTGTCCTTATGATTATGTCATTGTTTTTTTAGTAAATGTTTGTCCATAGATATATACTATGTAAAAAATAAAAACAAGTTTGGTGGAGGGGAATGGATTCATACATGACAAAATTCCCTTATAAAAAAATTAATATCAAATTACCATTATTAATCAAATTCGAGGGGACTGTGGTCCTCATATTCCTAGTAAGACTCATTCTCTAATGGACTAAAAACATTACATTGAGATTTTATTCTCCATAAAATAGATTTAGTTCGCATAGTGGGTTTCATGTGTGAGTATTCCTTTCTTGGCCTTTCCATATTCATAGGTGCTGAGTAAAAACCATCAACAAATTCTATTCCATTATCAAAATCACGTTAATAAGATTTATTCTATGGATATTCTTAATTCTCCATGTTAGTCTAACTACCCCAATTTTTATAAACTCCACTCCAAGTTGAGTACATCAATATTTTATGAACCTGTATTTTTAGAGCCACAAGAAACCAAAGTAAGAGAATTCCTACCCCGAGACTCATTATCATGAACCAAATCCATTGGCATCTTCTCTTTAGGTCTTGAGGACCTAAGCAATTAATGTTTAATAGGCCCATCAATAGTCATCTGAATCACAACAACCTTACAATGAGGATCATCTTTTCAACATTGCACACTACCATTCAATATATTAGACAACTATTATAATTCATCGACATTAATAATATTATTCTCAAAGAAAACCCCTTGTTATTCAATAAGATCCAAATTAATTGCAAAATATTCCATTATTTCTAACAATTTGTTTGGGAACCTTCTAGACAATGTATTTTTTGATAATTTCTTTCATTCATTATTGTTATGACGCATGATAAAATAGAAATTACTAGTATCTTTCATAGAAAAATCTTCCATGATCTTCCCAATAGTCTGACAATATGAAAATAATGAGGGTAACTTCTCAAAAGTAATATTCAAATTGATGTCATCATTCGACGTGGTCTAAAGGAATAATTAGTTATATCGTACCTGAGATCGATTCAAACTACACCGTTGTCATAATATCCAAAACTATCCATATCTATAGATCTATCCATTTATATTTGATTCCCACACCCAAAGAAATATCAAACATGATTTTAGGGTGCCAATAAATACAATTCATACACAAAATTAGAATCCATACATGGTATTTGGAGTTCTTTAAGGATAATGGTTTGAATGAGATGTCTCATTCTTATAATGTAACCAGGCCTAGCTTCAGGGAAATAGAGCCAAAACCCCAAGCACAATCCTTGAAATCATTATTCAATAAGAGGATCAAGAATAATCCAATTTTTATTGGGATATAATTTGAAATCAGGGAATCTCCAAGACATATTGATTCTTTTTGAAAGGTGAGATATCCTTAATGTCACAGACCTACTATAAAAATCAATCGAGTAATATTATAGAAGAGGAAAATATAATACATGTTAGTGATAGAATCATAATTATCTTGAAGATGAATGATAATATCTTTTTGTTAATTCTTTCAAGTGAAAATTTTGCCACATATGTGGGAAATTTGTTTTTAAAAATAATCACGTAGACGGGACGAAAAAGTATGTTTTGAAATAAATGTGTTCAAAAGATGGGATTTTTTTATATTCAATTTCATTATGAAATTGATTCCAATAAAAATAATTGGATTATTTATTTAAATAATATATAATTAAACATATAACAATTTAAAATATAAATTAACTACATAAATAAATTAGTTGAAAAATAGGTTTTGAATTAAAATTTAGTGTTTTTCACTATCTATCAAAAAATAAACATATAAAAACATACCAAAAAATAACCAAAAGTAAATTTTTATATTCTTCTTAAAAAATTTATATTTGTTATATAAGAAAATTAAAAAGGTGTCAAAAATAATATTAAAAATACTTTCTCTATTAAAAGTTGGTAATATTACCTTTTTGAAAAATACATATTTTTATTCATAAAATTGGATTTATTATTATATTATACCTATAAAATCTATTGAATTAGTATAATTTTTATTATAATACAATATATAAATTAATATTGAAACCATTAATAAAAAGTTATTTTTTAATTTATTGTGATAAAATTTTGTTTGTACATAGAAAAATATTTTTCTTAAAAAGGTAATTTAGTCATTCTCAAATAGTTATTAATCTTATATCAAACTAATTTGTAACTAAAGGATTCATTTTTAATACATGTGTAAATAATATTTTCATAATTAATTAATTATATATATAACATTCATTCTAATAGCTAGGTGGTAGCTATAATAATATTTTAACTATCAACTCAAATGTACACTATATTTGGATAAAAAATCATCCTTGAATGTAATGATAGCTATCAAGGAGACTCCATAATTTCAGTAATACAATCCAAACATATTATTTCATGGGATAGAATATCATCAGAGTGTTCTGTGTACGGTTTGATTAAATTTTCTTTTCATATAACACAAGAAAATCTTATTGATTTTATATAAAAAAATATTTTCCATGCTACATGAAATGAATAATATCAAAAATATTAAATTAATTGGAAAAAATATATAAAAATATCTTAGGGTGTTAAACATGAGGTAAGGGATACCTCTTAATAGTGTTTGAATTTTGATATTCATATGTTTTCCACTCACCTCCCTTATAATAGGCCACAACCTCTTCACCTCTCTTCACACATATTAAACCATTTGGCTCATCCAAAAATTACCCAGTTATACTCCCAAAATCATTCCGAATATCAAAATCATATTTTCTAACATAAATAAATCTATTTATGGATTTTGGAATAAACAAAAATGTGCTACCCAAAGAATAACAAATGTTCATCAACAAGAACCTTTTTAGTATTTTTGTCTCTACCCTCTTTAATTTTTCTGATATAATGATTATATAAATAACATAGTATCTTAAATATATTGAGCTATTTTTATGATATGATTATTGACTATAACATTTATCATATTTCATCCGATGGGATTGACATTCATTGTTATTGTGTATGGTGGACTACCAACTTGCGAGTCGATGTCATTCATTATTCCATTACAACTTTTCAATGTTTGTAATAATGATTTTATTTTTATAATATATATATTATATATAACTTAATTATAATTTATATATGATTTATTCATTATATAAATCATTCATTAATTCTTTCCATTTTTTAGAATATGATTACATCGCCTTTGTGTACGATATAATACCACCTCACGAAGCGATGTGATTAATGAATGCTTTACATGGAATATATAAATATGGTTTTAATAAATATATTTAATAGAAATGACATAAATATGATTATGAAAATATTATATTGATAGAAATAATTTATTTTCCTTTCTATCAATATGAAAATAAAATAGAACAACTTTCATGAGAATGTACGACCAATCATCTCCTTGAATGGTGAATTCCATTTTTATCATAAAATTTGATAGTTTACTATATATAAGAATATATTAAATATTTATACTATATAACTAATTTTTATATTATTTTTATCATTAAATCATGATTTATTTTAATTATAAAAAATTAATAGGTCAAAACTTACTCGAAAAAATAAGGTAATTAACACTCGAAGTAATGAAAATAATGATTGATTATTAAAATATGTCAAATAATATTTTATAAAAATGATTATATATGATATAATAAATATTTATAATGTTATCTAACTGTATATTAAAATATTTAAAACTATTATACTTGTGTTTAAATAAATTTCAACCAGATGGAAAGGGAGGCGTTGGGAGATTTGTGGGTCACATTTATTTAAGTGAGGCTTATTCAATAATCATCACTTATTTTTTATGGGGTGAATATAACACTGTATAATGTTTTATATCAAGAATTTTATATACTAAATGATATTAAAAGTTTCAATTTTGTTAATTATTTTATATTTCCCAGGATTCAAAAGGTACTCAAGTGGAAGGGGAATTTTTCTCAATTTACATTACATTGATACTTACTTGTTATTATGCACTAACTTGAATTTAATAGGGTTTATATAATCGTAAACTAAAATAATAATTCTTGAATTACTCAAAAATTTTCTTAATTTATTTTTTCAACGCAAATTATCTAATCCAAGGTGTTTTTAGTTGAAAATTTTCAAGTGGTGAGAGTTATTTTTTCAATATCATTTTTTTAATGTTAACATTCTCATGATACAATAAAAATCCTACGACCATTTTTTATTATAAATTACATTTATCATAAATATCCATACTACTATGTGATTCAAATTATTATTTCCTATACCATATACAATTTTTAATTATGTTTTTTATTTTTAAAATTATTTGATTAACATGGGAAATATTGATAAATCTCCATATTTTTTTCATGACTTATATTTAATGATAAGGAATATAGATTATTTAAATAATTTATTCAATATATGAATAATTAATTATAAATTATGTGATGGTTAGTCCCTCGTATAATGTTTCACCTTGATACATTGGTAGGTCTCATGAGACAAATTATTTCATCTAAATTAAAAGGGTTACTTGATGTAGTTTTAATAAATATTGTGAAATTTATTGATGGTAGAGATAACATTATTAATGAGATAATGGTATCAATAAATTATAATTTTTTTAGGAAATATATAGTTGTTATTTTCCATGTTATATTCACTATGACAAAATATATTGGTTCATTTTATTTTTAGTCTATTGATTAAAAAAATGTGTTTTTAGTTATTATCATTTCCATATTATGATAAATTAGTCTATTATTTAAATTTAATGTGTGTTATGTTATTTACCATTCAATATTGATTACAACTATTTATTCATCAAAACTTGTACTGTAAATAACCATTACTGAGCATTAGATTTTAAAATTATTGTTTTCCATTCCCTGTGATATGATGATGAATTATTAAAATTTATTTCATGGATAGTCATCTATTACTTATATTCAGATTTATATTGATTTAAAAGTTTAATATGTGTATTAGAGATATACATAGTTATTCAAAAAAAATTGATCAGTCCTTTAGGAATTTATTCATGGTAATAACTCCAATATAATAAGTTAATTCACATCATTTGGGATTCTGGGTCTTAGTTCATTATAATTGATATCAAATAAATATTATAGGAAAACATGGAAAATAATATTAGAGGAACATAAACTAGGGAATATAATCCTTGGATATACACTGAGAAATCGTATAGAAAAAAATATAAAAGAAACCAAGTTTATGATTATGATATTTTCTACACACAAATGTTTCAATTTATGCTATTTGTTTCCCTAATTTATGTCTTATACATTATGTTACATAGTGATGTGGTATAATCATGTGTATGCCATTTTTTAGAAATGGTTCCGAGATGAAACAAGTGTTTCCATACTCATGTCCATTGTAGGGACCTTTTACCAAGAACACCAACATATATGGAATTGTATATAAAAAATTTATAAATATATTTGGGGAGATAAATCATGTTTGGGAAAATCACCATTATCAAATCGAGAAAAAAATTACTCAGTGAGATTCACTAATATTGGATCACATTATACAAAAAAGGTAACCTCACTTTATTGGGACTGCTAATCCAATTTTTTATGAGGAATGCGTAATGTGTTTAGAGAAGATATTTATGGAATTACGATTTTTTAAATAGGAAAAAGTTACACATTCCAATATTTTCAAAAAATGTTTTTCTGATGAATGGTGGTTATTGATCCTGAATTCTAGGGATGAAGATGAAATATAAATCATGAAATTCAAATAATTTAAAGAGACATTCAATAATAAACTTCTCTCTCATGATAAAAAAATGAGATGAAGGGAAAATGTAGTTATCTGATAGAAGGAAAAATAAGAAAGTGTTTCATATTATAAAGATATCATTAAATTATTACAAAATTATACTACAGATTTTATATGATAAAATGAAATAATGATTAAAAATTTATTTAAAGTGATTAATCCATGCATCAAAAAGTAACCTATCCCTATATAATTTTATTCAAATAATGAAATTGTTTTATGTACTATCATGATAAGGGAATAATTATCCATTTATTGTGGGTATGAATGGAAGACATATAAGATGTTTATGGAATAAAAAAACATATAATAGTATAGAAAAAGAAATATTTTCCAATATGTGAAAACTATAGATATTATAACCTTGGGAAAGAATGAAATGGATTGATAGTTTGTTATAAGTGTTGAAAAATTGTAACCATTAAAAAGAATGAAACCTGAATAATGAAAAAAATTCAATTTAGTGTCACAACAGAAGTATATGCGCCACTATGAAAATAAATTCTCCTAGCATCATGATAATATATCATAGAATAAGCTAAGTGATCATGTTGAGTCATATATTAGTAACACAACTAAAGTAGACTGATTAATAGGTTCTGTATTTGGATCTATGAAATATGTTGTAAATGTATATTATTGATGATGTTATAATAATATGAAATATTAAATATATTAATATTTTTCTATAATATTATTTCATTGTATATTTTAAAAAATGTGTTAAATGATATTGATGAATAAGAAAATTGATTCATTGGAAACATAAAATTATTGATGAATATCATTATTGAGGTAAATATAACCCTTAATATGTATCTAATATTGAGATAATGATGTTTTGATAAAGAGATGATTGATATGAATAAATTAAATTGGATATTACTGACCACATTGGAACTTATTAATAATTTTTTTACATAGTGGATTATTCCATCATTGAGGGTGTTTATAACATTTTTGGATTTATAGAATATATCTAATAATATATATTATTCATATGTAATAGGTAAAAATTAATGTTTTCAGTGTGGTTTTATTATTTTTTATGTAATTACCATGTATCCAGAGAATACATGAAAAATTTATTCAAATGTTTGTTAAGTGACAATTTAAAGCTACTTAATTTTGTTGGGAATAATTATATGTTATTTTAAAAAATTATACGTCCTTATAAATTTTTGGTTATTGATATTCTGTAAGGGAGATAAATTTAACCATTTATCAAATTTTTTACTTTGATATTTGAACATGGTTTTGTAGACTAATGTATTACATCACCATATGATGCATCATGTGCTAATATTTGATGTATAAATAGTGGAAGGAATAACAATTTTATAATATTGTGTTCAAGAATTAAAAAAATAATGTAATTATATATTAGTTCATCTATATATAGTGAATGAATTAATCAAATATTGTATAGGGGATATTAATTAAAATTATTTTCATTTTATCATCAAATTTGATCATAACATTCATTGTTTTCACACTTTTGGTTTACAGGTTTGTGATCATTAAATTTCTCCTTAGTGGGATATGTATTTATATCCATTGATATTTTATTGTTATTTTTTTCTTACATATCACTTTTTTATTTCCCACATATGTTATAAAATTTAGAAACGTAGTTAAGTGATAATTACAGATGACTTTTTTACATCACTTTATATCTAGTTAAGAGGATCATTTAATAACTCTGTTATACTTAGGGGTTTTCAAGATCGATATTTCCAAATATTAAAACCTAAAATTCTATGGTCATGTTTATATTGGGAGAACTCCTTCTAGTAATGTTTGGTGGAAAGCAACTTATTGAAATTCTAATTTATTAACAATGTATTGAATAGCATGCACGACATGCATCCCCAACCATAAAAAAGAATATAACATCCCATTTTTTGATATATTTAATATTATAAAATAATTCAATATATTATATAAACATCAATGCATGTAATAGTAACATATCTTTCATTACATGCATCAAATATATTCTCTGATAACTAGTATTAAATGAACGAATCGGCATTACCGAATTGAATTAATATTATTAATTAGAATGAAAATCATCTGATATCTATTAGATTGGATATTATAAATATGATTAAAATACCTATTAAAATGTTTGTCTTAATTCACTGTCTACATATTAATTATAAATTAATAAAAAAAATTAAGTGAGAGTAAATTCATTTATAAAAAAACTCACCAATGATATTTTGTCTTACTATTTTAAATTCATTACAACAAGAAAATGATTATATATATATATATATTTCAATTAAACAGTTTTTATATTCGTCCAATATATATTTTAGAAATTATATATGAAAAAAATCAAATTTTACACATAATATATATATTTTTAAAAAGGAATTTATGCTGTCTTTTTATAAAGAACTTTTTTTACAAATAAACTTTTACAACTTCATAAATTTTATTTGACAAAATAGAAATAAATTTACTGGTCTTAATATCAATGTTATCTTCGGTTTAATATTTGATATTTTTGAATATGTTTCTTTTGTTGATGAGTAGTTAAAAATTATGAATTTTAATTGAAATTATATTTTCATCAAAATAATTTATAATGATTAACTATATTATGAATTTGTTTTAAAGAAGCAATAGACATATTATACATATATTAATCCTAGATAGGTAATTTTAAAACTATCTATATTTTATTTTAATATAGAAATAATGTAAAAATTTACCATTTTTAATTTAAAACATGTTTTTTCGTTGCAACTAAGAGTTTGGTTTGAAATTAAATTCTACCATCTCTCTTTTTGGATTTCTATAAAAATGGAGTCCATATTTTTTATCTTCATAATATTAATGTATAATAAGGAGAATATAGAACAATTTCGTATTACAAAACTACCAAAATAAAGTTTGAAATCCCTCCCATCATCCTAGAATCACTTTTTTTATTGAAAATAAATCAAATAATTATGTTGGTTTAAACAAAAATCATTTATCCGAAGAGGAGGTAACATTAATCATTGATGAATTTTATTTTTTTTCTTTTCCCACACCCTTAACATATTCTCGTATCATAATTATATAATAACCTTTGTTAATAAAATATAATGGGATGTTCTAGTACTAATATAATGACCTAGAACTTCACACACATCCCTAAACTGTGATACACAATCATTGTTCATGTATACATTAGACTACCGCCTCATTAATTGATGAATTAAATATTCTATTACCACCATTCATGGTTGTGAATATTATGTAATATATTATTCATTTTTGATAAAAATTAAATTTCATATATAAAAACATGATTAACATACATTTATATTACATCATAATAGTTGAATATTCATCACATTCAAGAAATACATGCTTGATGATCAAAATATTTTAGTGTATTTAGAAACATTGAAACTTAATATACAAACTTGGTGATTGATCGTCACTGTATCCGTTAAATATTTTACCCATGAGCACTCCAAAAAAATAATTTCTTTATAACTTATGTAATGTTATAATAAGTAAGGTTTTTTCTTGGATGCATCATAAGGGAGATATGTGAGATATATATGAATAACATGAGAAAAAGGGTATGAGAACATGATCTTAACTTTATATGATAATACCCTACATATAAAATATAATTATCATGAGTCTAATAATAAATATTTCTAGTAATTAAGACATCAAGAATAAGTTAATCCAAATACTAATCCCTTAAATCATAACATAGGAGCAGTACATGGAATATTTGGATGAAGAAAAAACATGTAAAAATGATCCCTAAGATAAGTATTATTTATTGACCTCTTCAAGGAATCTTTTTGGGACTAAACCTAGTAGGTTGGACCCACCCAAATCCCTAGTTTAAGCCATTTTTTTGTAAGAGAGTCGGTTTCTCTATCATCCCATAGTGGATCTGGTTTCCCAGTCTTCCAATAGTGGAATATGTATCCCCATTTTCCATAATGGATCATGTTTGTTGACATGGTTCCCATTATTATCTCGAGAGATGTTAATCTTTAAAAAAATCATCAGAGGGATATATAGGTCCTACCCATCACATAAAATATCATATATCCATGTTCAACTTTATAAAACAAAATTCATTTTATTTTGATCTTATAAAATAGATTTATTTCATAAACATTATAAAATTACTCATCTAAGAAAATTGGTATCGTAATGTTTTATCATATCATTAACTATAGAAAATAAAGAGATTTATTATAATTTCATCAAAGAATATCCCTTGAAATGAAATAGTTTTCAAAATTATATAATGGAAACATGTTTCATAAACATTATTTCATCTAAAAATGAAATATTTAAGAATGAATATGAATGACATTCGTGGATAATAAACCCAGTAAATCATAGAAAATAACAATTTCAATCATATTATATAGACAAGGATTTCTAAATATATTGTGGAAAATTTATTATTTAAAATTTCCAAACATAAAAATTTATTTTTAATAAAAATATTTATAAAATATTTCTCTTCTAAAAAGGAATTATAATTTTGTATAAAAATATTATTCAGGAGAATATATATTACTCTTAAAATTCAATTTAAAACATAGATAATATTCAAAAAAGTTTTCATTCAATATTTCTCAAAAAACTCATAAAGTAATCATGAAAATAATTAGATTGCCTCTTTATTTTAAAACATCATGAAAACACATAAATGTGGATTTAAAACATTTTTTAAAAAGCATTCATTGAAAAATAATTTGATAACATAAAAATATATCTTCAAATTATTTTTAAAACTATTTCATTGATTATATATTAAAAGAATCAAAATATGGATTTATATAATTTGGGAAACCCTTTTGTTTCAAAATAGATTTTGAATAGATAATAATTAACTTTAAAATATTGAAATCATTTTAATTGGAAATGATTTTTTGAAATTATATAAAGTGATATTTGAAAATAATGTAAAATTATATTTAATAATTAATCCTTGATGAATTTTTTTTCATTTAAACCCACATTAATATAATATAATTTATATAATGTTTTGACAATATTTTCCCTAATAATAATCTCATAAACATATAGAGGAATATTCAAGATAATGATGGTCCTGACAGCAGTTAATTCCAAACATACAGAACATTCCTTTTCACAATTTTTTTTGAAAATTTTTGTGATAAAAAATGACAATATTTTTTCAAGAAAAACCATTTCATAAAAATGATAAAAATTGTTTAATAATATCCGATAAATTTTATTGGGTAATATTAAAACTCTTTTATTTTATTTATAGAACACGGTTATGAAATAACACATATTTCTTACCATAATGGGAAATAAAGTCGTATTTTCATAAATGTGTAATCATAATTAGATTATGTAATAAAGTGTTTAAAAATAGTTCCAATAAAGAAATATACTTAGAATAATATTAATTTAATAAAATTTATGAGAGTTATTAATTTATGGATTAAAAAAATTCATCAATAGAGGCATAATTGTAAACAATCCTCATAAACAATGAGATCATAGCACAAACTTCTAACCACATTTGTAACATTAAATCATAATACCCAAAAATAGAAAATAAAAAATGAAGTATAAAATAACATTATCCAAATTATTTTCATGATATAACATGTTAAAATGATTTATATACACCACAAAAAAAATATAATTGTTGAATATAACATGTATCTAAATGAACAAAAATTGATACAAAAATACATTACCAATGTGGTAGATTTTGAAACATAATCCCCCATGATAAAAAAATAAAATAATGGATATGTAAATACCCATTAATTTAATTATTTAAATCATTCATGGGTAGTATACAAATCATATAAAAAAAATCACGTTGAATTTAAAAAAGTGTTACAGAAATATATGTGAGACAAGAAACCCCTTACTACATGAGTACATTTAGAAGCATGTTTCCCTTGAGAGAATAAAATAAATTATTTATTTTAATATTTGTAAACTAATATATTTTTGATGGCACATGTCATGGGACTTTATAAACACCTCTCAAAATACTTTTGTGGTGAATATGGCAATATCTCATACAAATATATTGGGAGATTAAATTCCCTTACCATAAGTTCGTAATTTCTTCGTACATGTTCAAAACTCTTTTAAAATAATTATAATTTTATTATAAAACATAAAATGAACCATATAATTATATATAACCATGTATATTATTGTTTTATTTATTTTCATTAATTATTTATTAATAACTTTATGTTAATATTATGCTTCATGTAGGAGCCGCTTTGTTTATCCAATATATTTTTGGCTCTTTATTCTTAATCCTCAAACATACATCAAGATTTACTTATTTAAAGGTTATAAAACCACATATAAATATCTTAATATATATTTATTATTTAAAATATATAAAATATATAAAAATGAAATGGAATAAACCATTTATGGAGACTGTAGCATGTACATATCCATGAACCCGACTTCCATTTTATAATCATATCGAATGAAAACATGTAAATGAAATATATCTATATATAATCATTGCATTATAATTATTACTTTATATACATATTTTAGAATATCACTAAACCCTTTCATAATATATTCCATTGTATGTGTTAGTTAAACACATTATTTCAGGAGGCAGTAGTCCATATTTCCACATACAATGTTATAGAATTTAGAAAAATTTAAAATCACGTAAGTATGTTTTATAGAATAATTTAAAATGTTCAAAAATATATAATATATATAATATTAAAAAATATTTTAAATAATAATTCACAACAATGGTATGTCTTAAAGGTAAAACAAATAACACCATTTCGTGAGGCGATAGTTTGTTGTAAAAAATAATGGTATGTTTGTTATATATTAGATAGATATTTTTTAAAATTTTAGGTAAAAAAATTATAAAAAAATACCAATTTATTTTGGATAATGTGATTATTATATAATCATTTTATAAGAATAATTATTTTGTGGGGAATTAAAATAAATCAAATGAGTTTCAAGAAAGATGTTAAATCTTATTTGGGGAACTCCACTTGATTTTCAACAATGAGATTCCTTAGTCAACTTTCTGAGAAAAGGGAGGGTTCAAAGAAAAATATAGTGATGTTGGGATCTTATTTGAGTGGAACTTTAGTGAGACAATGGGATTTATAATTTTGAATATGTGGGAGTGGTGGGTGCCTTTTTATAGTACAGGTGAAGTGGTATTCTTGTATGTTTTTTAAAAGAAAATTCCACCACCAATATTCCCGTGTCATGTTTTCCCAATAATCGTAGCTACATGACCTCATAATTCAATATATGATGTATTAAATTATTAAAATTTAATATATAAATGAATCAAAACCCGAAGGTCTAAACTATTTATAATTTTTGAAAAAACTAGATTACAAACATGATACCTATATTATAGTGTGAAAGGGAAATAAAAAATGATCTGATTAAAAGATCAGAATATTTTAATACGATTCAAAATATTAATTTTCATATCATGAGTAAATGATACATTATAAGGGTGATCTCATATTATAATTAAGGCTTTGTACAGTGGAATAAATAAAGAATCAATAATAATAAATCAATATTGAAAGGTTAATAACATAGAGAACACGCCATTTAAATAAATGGATAATATATAATCAATATGTGAATGTAATAAATACAAACAAAATTCTATTTAATAATTATTCTTCGAAATAATTTAATATATATATTTAATCATATGAAAAATCCAAAGGATAATAATAAAAGTAACTAAAATATCTATGGAGGAAATATATAATTATTAGACATTATGTCTGAGTAAGATGAATACAAATACCATCCTGACTATTCAAAACATCGTTTAAAATAATTGATAAGAACCCATCTAATTTAGCCAAATTATTTTTCCCATTAGAACCTGTCGATAAATCGAGAGTCTATATAATGTCTTCCCCCTATCATTGTATGTCCAAATCATTCTTTATATTGAATAATATATTTGATTAGAACACAATATTCCTTACAAAATATTTATATTGAATCAATTATATAAATTTCTAAACTTTTATTCCATGGAGTATAATTAATAATTGGGGTTTTTGATGTTGATAAATGTAAATACCACTAAAATATCTTTAAAACATACTTACAAAAATTATATTTTAATCCTCCAAAGAGACTCATAACATATTGAAACATTTCAATTATAATCCCAAATATTTAATAACATTAAATGAAAAATATAATGTTATGTGAATAAGAATATTAATGATATAACATTTAAATGGTAATAATATACACATTATATAATTGAATAGGGCCATAACAACAAATAAGTTTCAATGGAATATAAATTATGGTGAAATCATTTATATTGATCTGAATTGTCATGTGTGTATTTATTTTACAAAATAATAAACTTATGTTAATTATTTACATTCATGAAAACCATTCTCATGTTTATCATCAAATTTATTTAAATTATTACAATGATGTAATTAAGTAATTAAATAATGATTTTTATGTAGTGTGTTTTAACCATATTCTTATTTATGTGTCAAAAATGACTTGGGTATGGAAACTATGATCAAAGGTGTTATTATATAAAAATATCTAGAATAAATATTCTAATAATGTTTTAATATTTAGAGATAAAATATTATTTAACAATAAATCATTAAATATTGTTTTGAAAAATTATACAACTTTATAATCATGGAGGTGGTAGGTCAAACATAAACATGAGTAACATGTCCATTTTTCAATATTCATTTTTGTGAGAAGTTATGTAACATTTCTCTTTAAAAAATGATCAATATATAATAAATATTTTCTTATTCAATCATATATACTTCTATATATATTTATTATTATGAAAAGAGAATCACATTATGTTAAGAAGTTTGTATTCCACACATCCAAAAATGATGATATCAATTTTTTAGTGTGTTAATGAAAAATAAAGAAAAAAATATATAATATTTACAAATATTTAATTGTGTCAGGAGTATCATATATATGTTATTTAATTAAAATATTTTTAATTAATACAATACTTTTTTTGACCACATAGAGTATGATTGAATCATATCGATTTAAAGAGGCAGTAGTCCACACTTTCACAAACGATGTTATCATATTTATACACAACAGAATGTTGGAATGTATGTGTTACCAAAAAAATAAAGAAGAGTGAAGAAAAAATATATATAATAGATATCATAAAATAAAATTTCTCTATAATAATTCACAACCAGTTATGAGGTTAAATAAAAAATTAACGAAATTATTTTTTCAGGTGGTAGTTTCTTGTATACATGAATATTAAGATCATTTTCCATTGGATGAATTTGTATGAATTTTTAGGTCTTACCCTTAGAATAAAATCATATCATAATATTAATTAATCAAATTTTATTATACAATCATATAATATGATGATTTTATGGAATTTAAAATTAAAATAATAAAAAAATTATTAAGGAACGATGTGGCCTTTTCTTTTGTTTACTCTTATTGGTTTTCATCCAAGGGATTAATTGGATAAAATTATTCAAAAAGGGGGTATTCTATGATTAGGGGAGGGTTTTGGGGACCTTATTTTAATATAGATTGGTCTATCCAAGTGTCTTTAAATACCTTAATAAGTGTGCGGGGTGAGTTTCATTTTATACTGGCAGAGTAGTGTCATTCTAGTAAATCATGAAAAAGGGAATTCTACCAACTTTTTCCATTGAAATTTAGATTCAAAAATTAATAAACATTATCCAAGGTATTATATAGAATAAATATATTCATAAAATATATTTTTTACAATGTTAAATTCTATTTGTTCCCTTAAGATTGTATTTTAGTCCCTCACTAGACTTATTTTCCTCATATTCACTATAATGAATTTACATCCCTTTAACTAATATAATTTTTAGAAAACATATTTTACAATATTAGAAATTAAAATTTATTATAAATCATAAAATTAAATCAATTTTTATAAATAATAATAATATTTTTTTTAATAAATTATTTAATTTTTAATCTCAAAGACGGGACAAAAATACATGTTCTTAAATTAAAACACTTCAAAAATATGAAAACTTTTAATATCAAATTTCATATTTAAATTTATATTAATGAACTAAATTTTAGTAATTCTTATATGATTAAACTAATTAGTATTTAAAACCAATAAATAATATAATTTTACATTATAAAAAACATAGTCAAAATGTAGTTTTGAGTTAGAATTCATTATTTTTCAATATTCATTAAAAAATAAGACACCACCAAAAAATACCAAAAATTAAACGAAACATAATATTGATGATTATATTTGAGAAATAATATTTATTTTTATATATAAAATTTCTAAAAGTTACATAATTCATATATTAAAGAAATTCATCATTAAATGTTAGAGATCCCGTATTTATAAAAATATAATTTTTTATGTGTAAAATTATGTTTGTTATTATCATATCCCCCTAAATAATACATTATGAATTTTAAAATTGGTTTTTTTGGATAAATTTTTTTATTTTTTAAATCATCCGATAATAATAAATAATTCATCTTATTTAGATAATCCTCTTTTTTCCCATAAAAACAGTCTTTTATTAAATCATTCCCTATATAATAATTTGGTTTCAATATTATTTTATAATTAATGGGTATCAAATGAATTAAAATATATATTTTCATAACACATATAATAATATTAATTTTTTTAAACATAATTTCTAGTTTATATCTTATTGTATATAAAATATTATTTTAATAAAAGCTTATAGTTTAGCAAAACATGGTCTTGCGTATTACTCAAGCCATCGAGGAAATTATGGCTTGCATGTAATGAAAAATAACCAATTTATTTAATGTATAGAAAGAGAAAAAATATGTTCTATATAACATAAAATTAACCTAGTGTTTCTTCTAAATAGATATAAAAATAAATAAATTTACTCTAAAATGAAAATATTTTAATGTGTTAGGTTTTTACATTCTCCTCACATTAAATAATTTTTGTACTCGCAATTTAAAATTGATCGTGGTAATCAAGGGATTGGAATTAGAGAATAATTGTTTTTGAAATCACTACATCTTGAATTGGTTAAAAACACATATTCTTAATAATAGATAATTGGATGTAAAATTGCCATAAAACAATGTTTTCCTATAGAAAACATATGTGTGAAATGGAAACATAGATAGAGAAGAAAACAATAACAATAACATTCTAATAGAAAGTGATAGAGAAAAAGATCAGATGAATGTGAATGAACAAAAATACTTAAACCACCATTTTTAAAAATCTAATTGATATAAAAAATGATGATAATAGGATAAGAATTTTGTTTCAAGACCAGTTTTCTATAATTGAGGAATTATTTCACTTTATAATAATATAGATAAATATAAGTTTCTATTTCATAAACACAATCATATCCATTTTTTTATGGCTTAAAATATTTGTAATTATTTTTATATCAAAGGATCTATTATATGGATAAAAAATACATGAACAAATAAAATATTATCCAACGATCAACATAAACCATTTCACATATGGCTATCTTTTTAAAAAGATAACAATTCCAAATTTTAGAAGGAATGTTATTGAATTTAAAAAAAAACATAACAAATAAAATTAATTTTATTTTCATCCTCACATTCTAAACATGTTAATATATTAATTAATTAAATTACTATAAAAACAAATTTGAAACATGAATTCTTATTATCCCTTAAATAGTACATAGATTATTGGACATACACCTTAAATCAAAAAAAGAAGTGAACGCAATAAATAATTGAATAATCCTTTTTGTCAAGAAATGATAAATCATTTTAAATTTATTCATCACTTATCCAAATCTTGTTATCCAAACTAATCATTCCTTATAAAAACATTACATTCCTAACATTAGGAATATATTAGTTGTTATCTTTCGCTCAATCATGTGTTTTC
The DNA here is from genome assembly GCA_963277665.1 of Viscum album. Taxonomy (NCBI): domain Eukaryota; kingdom Viridiplantae; phylum Streptophyta; class Magnoliopsida; order Santalales; family Viscaceae; genus Viscum; species Viscum album. Next base: position 1,028,045,989 of record OY728159.1, read on the forward strand.
AAAAAGTTTTACTTTCTACAGTATAAATTTTCATGGTACCATTAAAAATATTCTATTACATACATACCAAAAAAGTAATTTAGTACAATCATCATATTTTACATTATTCTTATAACCATTACATCATTTATTATTTAACGAAAAGAAATAATTCTTAAATCCAAACCTAACCACATTAATCATTCTTCTTCGTCTGTGGTAGTAACATAATCTTGAAAATGATCCATTATTATTTATTTGGGTATATTAATTTTATTCACGAGACATTAATTTTCATAGTGTAAAATATCCTAGAAATAGATTCATATCAAATTTTAATTTATTTTATTTCCCTTGAAATCATGAACTCGGGGGCCTTTTTTTCTACAGTTATTAAAAAATCCCATTATATTCATGAATATACTAGGGTTTTTTGTTCGACAATTATCACACGTCAAAAAATTATTTTTTTCCTTCTTCTATTTATATATATTTTGACCTTAGACCATTTTAATTTCATTTGTTCTTTCTAATCCATATGAAATAGATAATATTTTCCCTTCTTGGTATCACATGAAACTATGTCCTCATATGATGATAATGCCTTAGAGAAAATTTCTATTCAAAATATTGGCATAACATTCAAAAATATATCATCCATTTTATTTTTCTGATCATTTATATTTTTTAGTATAATGTTATTTTATCTAGGAGACACTTCTATACAGTGGAATACAATAGATTAGATCTTGAAAATATAAACTTTTTATAATTTTCAATATGTATTGACACTTATCAAAAATACAAAATTTTCTACATAACTATCATGAAATCATAGACCTTGATTCCTTGTAGATATATGTACATTCAAGTCATTCATAACAATTTTTCATAAAAATGGAAATTATTGTAAGCGTATTCTATTGGAGTGTCAAAACAGGTGTGCAGTAATGATCATTCTCTTGTACTAGGTCACTCTAAAGTTAGGTCTAAAACACCCTATCATAGTTTTTACCCAATTTTATATCATTTCTAGAACCGTGTCCAAACATAGTCTACAGACATGGATTTATTTATATTATGTTCCCTATAATCTCTACGTTATAAAAATTCTAGAATGTTATTCTATTCTTATCCTAAAAGCCAATCTTAGGGCTATGTTTTCTGATCCATTTTTTTTCATTCTTGTTTCCACGGTTTCCCTTAAACTTCCTCTAATACAACTATTACTCCACCACCATTGAATCCATGTTCCAGTGTATTAATTTATTTAATTTCAATATATTTATTTTTAAAATCACAAATAACTAAATAATTCATTAGTTTTGAAAAAACATTCTATATACCATATCCCAAAATATATTGGGAATATAAAATAAATCATGACATAAGTAAAATATCTCTATCCTTGAAACACCATCAAATGAATAATATTTATAACCTATGTAAAGTAAACCTAATTATGGTGATCTCAATTTCACAATAATTTTACTTATTGTGGTTGCAATAATGAATCAATAAGAATCAATCAACATTGAAAGGTATATAAATGGGAACAAATTATATTTAAATAAATGGGTAAGGAATAATAATTATGGAAAGTTATGAAACTGGAAAAAAATTCATTTAATCAATACACTAAGAATAAAATGAATCATTAAAATTTTTTCATATTGAAAATCTCATGGACAATAATAATATTAATAAAAAAATATCGATGAAAGAAGTTATTAATTATTGTACCTAATGTATGAGGAACATTAAAACCCATACCGTAATAACCTTTCACGTGATGTTTTAATACTATAGATAGAAATAGTTTAATTTGGACAACATTTTCAGCTAATGAGAACCTGTCAATTCATCAATGGGATATATAATGCTCGGGAACCACCTATCATTACCTATCCAAATCATCCCTCATATCAAATAATCGATTCAAATAATAAAGAATATAACATAATAATATACATATAAAATAAATAATATATATTAATAAATTTTTATTCATTAGAGGATAGGTAACGGCCAAGGGTGTTAATGGTGATGAATTAAATTTCATTGAAAGATCATTAAAACATTCTTGAGGAAAATAATCATTAAACACATCAATGTGTCCAATACAACTATGAAACATTAAATCATAATCCCGAAAAAGGAATATAATTAAATGAATCCTATAATAAAATGATAATAAGAATATTCACTATATGACTTTTCTACGGGAATTATATACACAATATTAAATTGAATTGGTTTATAACAACAAATAAGTCTCAATTTTATGTAAATTGGGCTGAAATACCTTATCTTGAGTTTGTACTATTTTTTCTATCTATATATTCATTAATAATAATGATATGGTAGTTATTTAATTTTGGTATGATATTTTAAATTTGTATCATTAATCTTATTGAACTTATTGATAATTTTAAACAACTACATAAACAATTAAGTTTTCGGGGTTTTTTTTACCATATTCGATTTATGTGTTCAATACAACTTTTGAATGAATACAATGCTCAAAGTGGTCATTAAATAAACATATAAATAATAATAATCATGTATAAATTTTCATAATTATACTTCAATTATTCTATTATAAATAATCATTAAATATTCATATAACAATAAATTAGATGAAAAAGTAGTTTTGAATTAATATTCATTGTTTCAATTAGTCATCAAAAAATAAATCTTCTCAAGAAAATACCAAAAATTCACACCATATAATTTTTGATATAATTATGTCAAAAATTATGTTTATTTTTTCATATGAAAATTATTATAGTGTCAAAAATAATATCTAATATGGTATCTTTATTAAAAGGATATAAAAGTTTCTTTTTCAAAAATACATATTATTATTCCTAAAATTGGATTTTTCATATCAAATATCTATCAAATCAATTAGATTATTATACAAAATATTGATGAAATAAATAATGTATAAATTTTATCAGATAAATAAATAAATAAAAAATTTATCCAATTTATTGGGATAGAAATTATCAGGAAAATTGAAAAATAGTTTTTTTATAAATGTAATTTCATAATTTTGTAATAGTTCTTCCATTAACATTCACTACTTATAACCAAATGAATAATTTTTATATACATGTTTAAATCATATTTTCACAATTGAGTTAATATTATAAATAACTTACATTCCAATTTATAAGTGTTATCTATAATAGAATATTAATAATCACATATATAGTACAATATATTTTTCTAAAACATTCTCCATGTGTTTAACACAAGCTATCAAAAGGGGCATCATAATAAGTGTAATTAAAGAAAAAAATATTTTTGTTTGTACCAAAATATAATATTATTGTTTTATATAGTGCATGAATAACTTTATGTTTTATATAATGCAATCCTATATTAGTTAACTTATATAGAAAAACAATATTTAATGTTTCATGAAATAAAAAATATCATCCAGATATAATTAATTTGGTAAAATATATTTCATAAAATATTTGGGTCTTATATTTATAAATTCTTTATTATTATTTAATCATTTTATAACACACACCATCATGATTTATATTTTTTTGGAATAAAATAATGTCATTCATGAGTATGACGTAATACTGCCATACGAAGAGATATGATTTTCTCAAACATTAAATTGAATGTATTAATGATTTCTTTAATAAAATTTTGTAATATGTATGTAATAAATATGATAGTGATATTTTAATATAATTATATATAATTTACTTGCTATATTATTGAATAGGATAAAAAAATTAAAAATGCGTCCTTGCCTACATACGACATAACATCTTTATAAGTAGTGTATTCCATTTCCAATCACCAAATTTGATGGATTACTCTAAATATATATTTACCAAATAAATATGATAATTAAATTCATAATTAAAAATTTTCATTATGAAATAATTACCTATGTTAATGTAATAAAATAATAAGTCAAAACATTCTTGAAAAACAAGGCATACACCTCGTGGAATAATAAATATAACGATTGATTATTAACAAACATGTGATAAGATGTTATAATTTGGACATATATGTTTTAATAAATATTAATATGGTTATGATTTATGATAATATATTTTTTAAACCAATATACATTATTTTAAGGAATGTACAACAAAAAATAAAGCATGAGGTAAGTAGATATTTAATCTCACCTTTATTTCTGTTGGATTTATTCTATTTTCACAATTCAAATACTTTTTATTGTATATATACTTCCCAATGAGATGTCATATCATGAATTTTCATTCTTTAATGATATTTAATATTTTAATTTATATTCATTTTTAGTATGCTGTATGATTCATAATTTACTCATGTAGTAAAGGTTTTATCTAAATTTTTATTCCATTGAGACTAATTTTTTATTTTACACAAATTTCACATTATTATGTTGTATTTTTTTTAAAATTTTTATTTTAATACCATTATTCACTCATGATTCAAGGTTATTTATGTTTTTCATTGATATAACTTATCCAAAGGGGTTTTGAAATCATAATTAATATGTGGTAAATGCTTATATAAAATTTTTCATTAATATAAATATTCTCTTGTGATGGATATTATTATTTCCTAAGCCTTATACCTTTTTTATATATGTTTTTTTGAAATTTATTTTATTAAAATTAGAAATATTAGTAAAACTATATGTTTTATTAAATATGAAAATTTAATGATAGTGGATACTGAATAATTAGGTTTATTATTTGATATATGTGGAGTGATTTGAAATTTTTGGATGGTTGGGGCCTATTATATTATAACCCCTTTATTGATTAGTAGGTTTCATGAGAAAATTTTAGTTTTCCCAAAAAAATGAATTTATAATTATAGTTTTAAACAATTTTGTGAAAGGAATTTATAGTAGAGCTTACATGATGTCGAAGAACATGATTTCCTAAAATTATAGTAATTCAATCATTCAATATTTAATTATTATAATCCATTATAAATTTTCAATTAATTTTTTTTGAGTGAATATTATTTTCAGTATGTTGACTGAATTGCTTGTTTTTTTGGTTATTTACATTTTCATATTGTTAATACCTTATCAAATTATTGTAATATAATTTTATTCCATTATTTACCTGTAAATATATTTTTTATTATTCATAGATTCTACTATACTTTATCCTTATTGATAATATTATCTCACACATATTTTGTATCTTTTACCCCTTAAAATGAAGAAGAATTCATAGAATCAGATTCAAGTATACTAATACTTTACTATTATTATGGTTTATTTTCTTTTCCCATTGTAATATGGGTATCCGGTATATCGAGGTCTCTAAATCATCTTAAATGATTAGTCCCTTTTGATTAAAATCCTTCTAATCATTTAATTGAAGTAATTTATGATACCATCTTTGGGATTTTGGGTTTGAGGTCATTATAGATAAAAACTAGTTACTCTAAAAACAAGATAATATAAATAATAAAAGGTGTACATGGATTAAATATGTTTTAAAAATGTTTGTAGATGATTTTTGGAAATACTATGATCCTTATCTTACACAAAAAAAAAATATTATGATATATTTTTGGTTCCACGTGACATGTTTTAGATTTTTTTTGCATTTATATTGTATAAAAATATTTAAAAATGAAATCAGACTCACCTCTTTTAAAAGTACCCACTCACAACCCATTAAATAAAACACTAAAAATTACTTTTATTCATCATCATCTCACATTTTTACATCCCATGAATCATCTTTAACTACCATAATCTTCCATCCACATTATATTATGCTCATAAATTAATTTTCAGGGGATTAACCAAGATAAACCCAATGTTCTCAATGTAATTCAATATGTCTGATATAATATTTTACATTTTCAATAAACTTTAATTTTACCACCCCCATATTATATAAAGAAATAATTTTTCAATTCTATATTGAATGTCTTAAAATATTTTGAATAAACACTAAAAAACATCTCAACTTCTCATAATGAAAAGTGAAAACATCAATAATATATATGTATTGACTAGAACCTTGATGATATTACATGTTAATTTTCCTTAACATCTTTAAATTAATGGTACTAAAAAAGAATATAATATATAATTATGATATTTATGATATTTTTTTGTTTCTGAAAATATTAAACAACAACACACCTTCATCTCATTCAATAGAGAACAAAATAATCTACAATTCATACTTGGAGACTACCACCTCTATAAAATGATTGATACATGTTTTCTTTCTCATCAAAACCTTAAAAGGATGATCATGAGAAAAATTATAATTATAAAATATGATATTTTTATTTAATTAAGGTTTATACATTACTTATTAGAGAATATATTAAGGATGTCGTCAACAAATGATCACTGATAACTCAATCGTTTAAAATTAGTGTATAAAGTGGACATCTATTGTTGAAATTTCTTATTATTTTCATATCAATTAAATCCTTTTATAAAACCACTATAATTATGATATATACCACTAATGAAAACAAAATTTTATCATTATTCCATTAGAGTAATTTTATTGCTACTAAATCTATATATAATCTTATAGTAATCATGGAATGTTCATGTTTTGTTTAGTTTCACCAAATACGAGATATTTTTAAATTTACATCATGAATGAATATGGTATCATAAATACTATTATAATATTTAATAAATTTGAAAATAAAAATTATTTTATTCTAGATATATTATTTAGATATTTCATTCATTAATAAGAGATACACCCTAGAGTCACCATTAATAATTGAAAAATTATTGTTATTGATTTTATATTAAGGGATAAAGACAAAAATTACTTTTTAACATTATTAAGAACATCATAAATAATTATAAATCATACCTATAATTAATGATAATGAACATTTTTATGAAATTTGATATAATAATGAATATAGGTGACACTATTATGAAATTAGTGTAAATGATAAAAATATAAAAATAATATATAAAAATTAGTTATAATTCATAAAGGTAATGACATTTTATAAAATTTAAAGAGGAAAATTTTAGTAATTAATGCTATTAATTGGGAAATTTTAATAAATATTTTTTCTTATATCGGATATTAATTTATATAAATGGTATTTAGGAAAAGTGGTAAGAGTTTTCCATATAAAATTCCTCTCATTAAGTCCTGTTTTTTTATTACAAATATAATTTCATTTATTTGGTTTATTTACTACCAATATGATATGTAATATCATGAAATTACTTTATTAATTTTATTTTTAATAAAATGTTTAATATATATATTTTATGAATATTTTAATGAAATTATACCAATGATATACATTTTTTTTTCAATGGCAATTTTAAATTTTCTGGACTCATGTTATATTAAAAACCTATTTCATATTATAAAGTGAATAATTTTCTTTGAAATAACTTTCACCATATAAATATTAAAATTTAATTAATATTTATGTAAACTATATTATCCTTATCTCATAGTATTTGGATTTATATGTTACCAAAACCATAGTAAAAAATCAATAATTTATATGGGGGTAAACCAATCCTATATTTATTAAAAGTATAAATATTTTTAGTTTCATAGAAAATAAATCCATTCATGGATAAAAGAAACCAAATATCGAAATACAATTGATACACTTAGGTGTAGTCACCACTAAATCGTTTTTTGAACATTAATGAAATCCTTACTCTAATGTATAACACATGGGATTAAGACTGTAAACTATTCCATAACCTCTATTTAAATTTACATGGAAATTTTCACATTATCAATATAAACCTTGATGTAGGGTTTTTCAAAACATTACCACCAATTAAAACTATTTATCATAGTTACCATCTTACATCAACAAAAAACACATTAAAATTTCCTCCAAAAATATTCTTCATTGATAAGGGTAGTTCACATTATGTTTAGGATCTCAAATATATTACAATTTGATTATGGGATGTTATCTTATATATCAATATTACTCAATTGAATGGAGTTTTTTTATTTTATTTAATTATATAGGTAAGTATTTTTTATTCATTCTACTATTATGTAAATGAAGTTATGAAATGACCTGTTGAATCGCGTGGTGAATGAATTGGTATGAGTAAAATGAAATGTGTTTATCAAAAATATATTCCCATTTATAAATCAACAGTTCACATGTGATATAAATATTAGGTTTTGATTTATACATGTCCTATAATCAAAATAGAGTCTTCGTAAATGTTTATAATAATGAGATATTGGTTCAATCATTATGCATTCAATTATTATGTGATAAATTATTATTGATATAATTATTTTCATTTATTCTTAAGTTTATAGAATTCCCTTAATTTTATTTTATTATGGATTTATATTGTTTATTTATTCCTACCACATCACTTTGGTTACATTTATGTCATAATATATGGCTATATATTGTACTCTATATCGAGCGTCTCAAGCCAACCTTATTTTTTGTTTCCCCGGTTGACCTAAAGGGGTTTCTTTTTTTAATTTCCATGAATATTAAAAAAAGATGTTAATTGTTCTTCACAACATTCAGGTTTTATCTTATGTTTTAAATGTAATGAGTATATGTATCATGTTTTCTAAGACAACTAAGTAGGTACATCATTTGGGAACTCATTCATTAAGAACCAATAATATAATACAACTACCAGATCTATGTTTCTGAAGGGTATGTTATTAAAGTTGGTTTACATAAATATTTAGTATGATTTAAATGGGTAATACATAGAGTAATGTAATTTGATAATTCATATACTTTTAATAAGTAACATTTTTTCTAGGGAACACTATATTAAAAAAATAGCTTTTAATTTTTAATTAAATATCAATACCTGATTATGTGCATTCCATTATATAATTTTGTTGACTAAGATGATTAATAATAACCTTATCAACACACTATCAATATAGGAATGTTCTAGCAGATTAATTCAATGATGATTAAATTATGGTTTTCTATTTCATCAACATATTTGTGTATTTAACCAAATTTATTAAAAATAATCATACATTCATTAATTGTCCATCAGATCATAAAATTGTCTAACAAAGTTAGATAAATTCATTTAAAAAACATCCAATATCTAGTTTAATTACCAATCCATTGGTATCTGAACAATATGTTAATTCTATATAGTATATATTTTATAATTTTGGATATATTTAAAAGGAGAAAACTCATCATGGTGGTTTCTTTAATTGTAATGTATAACAATAGAGGTCTCTTATTTTAAAAAACTATATTTTTATATAATTATACTGAAATATAGAACATTTTATGTGGTATTTTATGAAAAATAATGTCCTCATGAAAAAATAATGTAATAGAAATTTAGTTCATCTATCATAGTAAAAGGGTAAAATATAATTTGTATTCATATTAGGATTATTTTTCAATATTTTTTTTAAATGATGTAGATTATGTATATATCCCATATTATAGGATTGATCATTTTAATGATGGTATTGAGTGACATTTTAATGAGTGTTGGTATCTAGGGAATTTTTCACCATATAAAAATTCCTTCTCAAGAAACATTAATAGAGAAAAATATCATATCATGATATATGTATTAAAGGGTAATTAGTAAAAGAAGAGGATGGTTGTACATCCTCATATGAATAAGGCATCAATGGGGAATAATAGAATGATGATATTCTCAATATTTTATACTAGTGAATTTTTTATGGAATATATTAAAGGAGTCGTATAATGATAAATGTTCACAGAAAAATTCCATTAAGATCATATATTTATTATAATGTTATCATTTATTAATGGTTAATTATTTATGTATATTCGATGATCCCAGAAACCCAGATCTAGTTTCATAAATTAATATAATTTCATTATATACATACAATCACAACCTAATGGACTGAATATTAAAGTAGTTAGTGTAAAATTGACACATAAATTAATTTTATATGACAATGTAAAACATAAAATACACAAATAAATACCTTTTATAACTCCATTGACCCCATTATCATATCCCTATATAAAAATCCCAATGATGTTCCTTGTATCATGTAGAAAATAAAACATAATAAATGGGTGACCTCAGATTCTAAGTAATAGTTTGTGTATAGTAAGTGATATGTGTAAGTAAGGAATAATAAAAATAGAATGGTAAATAACTAAAAACCATCCCATTTAATAATTTTTTTTTCTTATTATGGTATAAATAAAAAGGGATCAAGAAATTCCATCTAAATAACCACATCATAATTGTGCTAAACCATATATATTTTATCTAATAGAATAATCAAATAGAATATCAATAACAATAACCATAATGATAGAATGAATAATAATGGATATCCAAAACATGTCATTAAAGATTCATAACAATACATCTAATACCGTCAAATATTTTTTCCATCAAAAATAATATTATGAAGTCTAATTGTAATTAAATCTAAAAAAATGGTAATACCTCATCCATAACCATAACTATATTGTCTCATCAAACCTACTGACGCATCAAGGGGTACCTATAACAAGACCAACGCATCAAATACCATGTAAAATGAATTCAATATATGAAAGGGGTGAAAAAAAATCTATATAAACTCTCAAATAATAAAAACTATCCTACGAAATGTTAATACTTTCCTTAATCAATAAATATAATGATTGACCATCTAGAGTAATGTGAATGTTATAAAAATAGTAAATCCCCATTTAATATAATCATAATTAATTTAGATTAATAATAATAATTATATCATTACAATATATAATCCATTATGTAAGGGTGTATTTTTTAATGATTAAAAATACCATAAAAATATCCTTAAAAATACTATTAAAGGAAATTTATTTTTCATTATTGGATTCATATTTTAAAATATAAATTAGTTTTAAAATATTTATATTTAGAAAATAAATTTAAAGAATAATTATATACATATAATATGGAATGATTTTTTTGTAAAAATAACATTATAATGATTCATATAATGATTCAATTAAATGATGGTCTTGTTAGTGGGTAATTCCACACATGTTGTTTCAGTTAAAAATAATATCCCATTTTCACTCTAAAAATGTTGGAAAAGAGCCTTCATTGGAAAATTAAAGGAATTTTACATTGAAAGATGTTATTGAAATTAAAAATGTGTAATTTTTTTATAAAACATATATAACAGTTTAAAAAAATAATAAATATATTTAGAAAAAAAGGTTTTGGAAGGAAATACATTTCCCACTGAGAGTGAAATAATGTAGAATTTTTATAAAATAATTGTCACAATTATTTTATGAACCAAAATTTGAAAGAATTGTACTATTTCATAAAAATATAATATATAACCAGTGAATAAGAAGTTTTTTTATTTCGTGATTTAAATATCAAATAATTCCTCCCAGGTAGACTAACATAGACAATGTTGAATAATGATGAGATTGTGAGTTGAAAACATTCCACTTCAGTAAATTTTGTATCGTAAAACCCATGAATGAAATAAAATGAATTTAAACAGATAATATCATGAAGATTAATGAAATCATTTTATATAACAAAAAAGTGTTATATATGAACCACATAAATAAAATAAGTGGTAAATATAGTGTATGTCTCACAGAAGTATAAGTGAGATGATAAACACTTACCTCATGCTTTATTTTTATAAAACACTATTTAATTTCAAATATAGTGGTTTAAAACATGATATTAACTTATTTAAAAACATATTAATAATTAAAAGAATTTTTTTTCTTTTTATAACTTCTTATCACCCTATTGTTAATAATATTTTATTTTTTTCAATAATTTGAGTGTTAATTGCCTTGTTTTCTCATACTTACTTCATCATGGAAGATCTAATTATTGTACATATTGTACAGTTATAACCACTATAGAATAATAATAATGAAATAATTATCATGTTATAAAATCAATTATACTTTTTAAATAAATCCTGAATAATGTTTAGGAAAAATTACGTATGTTACGATCATAGAGATTGTAGTACATAAGAACACATGAGCAATGTTTCTATTTTTCATAGATTACTTTAGAAAGGTGGTATATAGTATAATAAATTTAATTAATGATAATGATATCATATATACCATATAATATAATTAAATATCTATTTCATGCGGTTTGGTGGGTAAAGAGATTAACATCACTTCGTGTAGGTAGTGGTCTACATGTACAAGAACGAAGTTATCATCTTTATATGACATAAAAATGAAGGAATGAAATTAATATATATTATTGTTTAAGAATGGTAAAAATTTCTTTAAAAGCAAATTAATTTCATTGGTATCACATATTATCATTATAATTATATTTACAACCCTTGAGTAGAAGCATCACTGATAGACGAATCACATCTCCTTACGAAGTGATAATCCTCCATACATAATAGTGACATTATGACATATCCAATGGAATGGAAGGTATAAAAAATATTCCATGTAGTGAATAAATATGTATATATATTTTAGAAATATATTATCATATATATATATATATATATAATTTTGATACATCATCATATAAAACCATGTGAGTTGGTAATGAAAAAACAATGAACATTCGTTCCCAAAGAGGTAGTATATCATACATTTGAAGGATTTCCTCCTTTCCCATTCAATAGAAGTGGAGATAGTTTTAGGTCATGTAAATAATTTTAAAACATCTAAATATATGGATGATATTTACGTTATTATATCAAAATGGTGTAATAAAAATTTGGGGTGGAAGATAAATAATTTTAATAAAGATGTATGTTGATAAACATTACATTTTTTCATGTATCTCCCTTAGGTTTTCAATAAAGAAATCCTAGGTATGATTTTATTGAAAAATAATATTCTAAGATAAGGGGATAGAATTTTGGAATTTATTATGGAAGGTCAAACTCTAACCAATGTGGTTTCATGGTGTGATGTAGAGTGAAGGAGGGTGGCCTTTCATAAATGTATGGAGTGGCACACATGTATCTTTTTTAAATTGTAAATTACATATACATTTTATTTGATTCGACCAGTAAAATATAATATTCTATTATTAATTCTCTAATGGATAAGGTTTAAATATGGATAGAAATTTGGTTTTTTAAATATGATTTTTCCATTATTAGTGCTTATTTATAATGTTTAATGACTAATAAACTCATTTTTTATTAATCGTTGCAACTAATTTTAACTATTATAACTATTTTTTTTCAAAATTTACTATGAAATTATAATAAATTTTAGATATTTTATATTTATAATTTTGAATCTATTTTTATAAATTCATTACACATAAATGGAAAATTTTAATTTACAAATAATCTTGTAGACATGATAATATAGATTGTTTTTTAAGTGGACATGTTCAAAATATTATAATGTTTTTTTATCAAAAATCAATAGAAAAATAATCCGAGCTAAATATTTTTTTTAATAAACGTATAATTGGAAATTTTTTACATTAGAAAAAATTTATAATATAATTTAACCTCAAAAATTATTTTTTCGGAAAGGTAGTTTTCATTTAAAATATATCATTTTCACTATTCAACAAAAAAATGATACATTTTAAATAAAAAACAAAATCCACTCAAATATAATATTTTTATTAAAATTTCAAAAATGATGTATATTTTTTGAAATAATTTTTCTAAAATGGTACACATTTAATTTATATTATATGTATTAAGGGTGGATAAACTATCTGTTAGGATGATAAAGTTATTTTAAAAATATTTTGTTTTCATTTAAATGATTTTTATTATTATTTATTGTGAGTAGATAAAAAATAAATTAATTTAAAAAATGTATTTTTAGATTATAAATAGTTATATTCATATCATAAATTTTAATGTTCATTTTAAATAATTATTTATATATTATATTATTGTTTTATAAAAGTCAGTCCTACATGTAACACAAGTTGTTGAAGAAACTAGTTATTTCATGTAAAAAAGACAAAAAGTGTTTTAGGAATTTCAATCTATAGAATGGATTTTAGTTATTTATAATAGTAAATATATCATAAATATTCTAAATGTTATATTCATCTATACAGTTGATGTTTCTAGTCATCCACACTATCAAATATGATGTTCATATTTTAAAAAATTAGTGTGTTACATTTTACCCACATTAAATAAATTATATCCTTAGGATTTAAAAAATGTATTTATAATGAAGCTTTTTTAATTTGAAATCTACATTTGTTAAAAAACCACATCATAGGATGATTAATAAAACATCATCTTCCTTAAAAGAATGTAATGTTTGATTATTATATGGAATGATACATAACTGGGTTTCTATGTAAAAGAAAATATGTGGGAAATGAAAACATGGGCATCGAAGAGAACATTATAAAATTATAGGGAGTTATTTAAGGAATTGATCAAAATAAATTGAATTATCAATGGATGTCTAAGGGTCACTAAACTGTAAATATGTGAGGATTTAGGAAAATAGTTTTATTTATCAAATAAGAAGGAAATAGGATAATATTTTTTTTCATGCTAATTTTCCTATGGTTGATGAGTTACTTAAAAAAATATTTATATAAGAAAATATACTTATGTGATGAATTTATATTTGATAAAAAACACTTTTCATCTTCTTTTACAAAGATCAATTTAAAATTGATGAGTTACCTAAAAAATTAATGTACATAAATTTAATTTTTATTGTTAAGGAACTACAATTAACTTTTAAGGGATTGTAAGGTCCAAATATACGTGACAAGTCTTCCCACCTATCTTTATATTTTTTCTGAAACAAATATGGTTTGATGAGGTTATCTATTTTTACAAATTAATCCCTAAAACCTCAACTAATGTTAGAGTTAAACTATTTCAGAAATAGTTAATATTATAACCATTATGAAAGATTAAGATCCATAAACATAAGAAGAATGCCTCTTAACATCCAAATTGATCTAATCATTAATAAATTCCAAGGTAGTTAGTATTATCCAATTTATATTATCAATATGAATCATAACCTTATAACTAAATGAGTATCTCAACATTAATAGAATATTAATGGTTATATTTCCCTCCATCATTCGTTTTACATGATGTTTAGCGTGACACTGAATCATTTTTCATTTTCATTGGTACTATTCAACATAAAAATTTAAATATTAAATTGAAAATGACAATAGGAAATTAAAATACATTTCATTTTTTATATAACTATAATATCAGTGATTATAATACTCTTATAATATAATTATTCAATATAAACACACATAAAACAATAACTCCACTATATCAGATGTAATAACAGAAGATTTATCCATTATTTTTTGAGGAATATTCTCTTGGATCATGGGTAATTAATTTATATAGAACCAAATATCTTTATAGATTAATCCTTGAACATTGTAAGATTATTTCTTTTCATTACAATCATATGAAATGTAGTGTTCTTACCCACGCTAGAAGAAAACTCTATTTCCTTTTAAGCATGTATCATGGGGTTTCCTTCCATAAGTACAAGACATTGGAAAATAATTCCATCCCTTCATCACTTTATGTATAATTTTATTTATTTTCCAATTATTTACTTTCATCCCTTATAAGCCATAATACATTGAAAATAAATACTCTATCATGATAGCACATGATACAATTTCTATATATGATTAAGATGTTTTGTTGAAAATCATCCTTCGAAGAATTTTCATAACAAGATCAATGAAATAGTTAATAATTAAAATTGGATTACATAAAAATCCCACAATAAGCCTTGATAAAAATTTACAGATTGTTTCAAACAGAGAAAAATTGTTCGATTATTTTTGTATTTAACTTAAGAGTTATCTTTTCTGTATCTACTATTTTCTCACAAGGAAACTAATTTTACAATAATATTACCTTGAAATCCCTTTACTTGATTTGTTGAATATTTATTTCAACCATAGTGTTTTAAATCAATGACCACCTATTTCTACATCACTGAGGAGATAGTAAATTCCGTGAACCTCTTTCTCCCTTCCACGACTTTCCTTAGTAATAAATATCATTTCTAAGGATCGTATCAATTTAAAATCTAGAAATAGATTTTTTTTCCATTAAATTGTGGACTTTATGAATACATGAATTGGTCTAACATTGTTATAGCACATTGTGGATCAAGATGTTAGTCTATATTAGAATGGTTATTCATCATAACCCGAGGTAGCATCCCCAATATGGATATAATTTGATCAATTCATATAATAGATCCACATATAGCTTCATTATCCTGATTTTTATGGTAATATATTCATGTAGTAAATATATTGATTTAGATACCATTTATTTTTTTATGATCATATAATAAATGGTATCTAAATCAATATGTTTACTACATGAATATATTACCATAAAAATTAGGATAATGAAGATGGATGTGGATCTATTATATGAATTGATCAAATTATATCCATATTGGGGATGCTACCTCGGGTTATGATGAATAACCATTCCAATATAGACTAACAATTCATGCTCGATGTGCTATTTTTTTGTTATTACACAGAGGTAAATAAAATCTAGACCCACCCCACCTTTATTATCAAATAAGACATCTATTAGGATGAAAAACCAAAAATATAGTCATTAACTGAACATTAGAATGTTCTTTTTCACTTAATTCCATGTTATATAATTTTTTTATATTCCATAAAATATATTTCTCTAAATATATTTCCTAATTTTCTATTAATAACTCTTTGATATGATCTAGAGTGACCGTTGACCCTAGATGCGATGGATCAGACATAAACTTCTATTTACACTTAAAAAATCTTCTTTTGGTCTATTTTGGGGAGTTATTTCAAGTGTTTTTTAAAAAAAAGTCCAATTTTACATAGTTACATAGCTTCAGGATGTGGCGTCGTTAGTTGAAATCAAAAGGAGGAGTTATTAAGTGGTGTCGGCAGGTGGCATCAGCAAGTGTCGTCGATATGTGTCGTCGGTAGGTGGCGCTAGTAGGTGGGGTCATTATGGGGCATCGGTAGGTTGTGTTCATATGTAGCATCGGTAGCTGGCATTGATTGGTGGCCTTAGTAGGTGGTTTCAATAGGATGCACCAATAACTGGTGTTGGTAAATTTCATTGGTGAGTTGTTTCAGTGACTCACATCTTTGACTTAATGATAGTAGGTAATGATGGTGGGGTGATGATGGTTGCTTATATCGGTGAGCTAGCCATCAGTGATAGTTCTATTAGTGACACAACAATCAGTTACTCATCCATTGGTGACTCACATTTGTTACTCACCTAATTATAGTCCATTGCCATCAATTTTCTAAAATTTCCTTTTTTCTCAGTATATCACGATTCACCCCTTTAACATTTTTTTGATGTAATATGAGTTCTATATTACCTATAAGTTCTTTTTAATCCATTTCTAATGATGTAAAATATATCATTAACTTTTTAACATTGGGGAGGGTTTATGGTATTCAAAAACATGTGGTGTGGATTGTGGTCCGTCTTTAATGGAGTTTAAAACTATTCCATTATTGATATATAATTCGGCCTTTCTACAACCAATATCCATCCACCCTTGTGTGTTTTCCCTCTACTATTACAACAAATCATAACCAGAACCCTTATTAGACATGGAACCCTATGTCAGTGTTTCATCCATGTATCATGTCTCCCAAGAGGTTCCTACCATTGGTTACACCCCCACCTATTTGGCACTATATGGACTATCCGATCATCATTTCTTCCAATTATAGAAAACTACATCTCAATTTATTTTTTTTCATGTGGGGTTGGTGAATGGATATTAACATATAAGGATATCAATATTGAAAAAAATAACGATAATCGTATCTGTTTAATATATATATATAGGGGCTCTAGAAATGGGATGCATACTTATTTTTTTGGTTACTATTATTTTGATCTCTATATGTTGTATTCCTAATGTAAATCATGGGTCTTGGTGGTCTTTGTTTGCACACCATTGATGGATTGTGGATGTTTATTATTGATCCTCTATGAATTACAATATGAATATAAAATTGGATAACCATGTGTTTTCAGTTAAATAAATGGATGCCTCATGATTAATCATGCTCTCTGAGAACAGCTAAATTATAAAAGTGGAATTAATGAACAATTGTTTGCTAAATCTGAATATACCCTTATTGTTTTGTGCTTCTCTGTTCTTTTTATAGTTTTTTATGTTTTATTACTAGTGTGGTTTCATGGTTTTGGGGTTGAAATAACTCATATAGGTGGAGTTATTTAGGTGGTGTAATGGAATCTTATGTTCAGAGATTAATAGATTTTGGAATGTTTGGGTAGTGGTTTTATAGCGAGGCTAGAATTTTGGGATGTTCTATGTTTATTCGGTTGGTGTAATGGTTTTGGTGTTGTTACCAGAAAGCATAGCCAGAGGAAATACCTATGATAATTTATTAAATTAAAATAAAAGGTCCAAAAACAAGCATCACAAACCCAAAACAACCATTACATATCCTCAAAATCACACCCATCACCACTTCTGTGAAAAGTAGATTATTTTGCAGTCACCATTTCCAATGATGATCTTTTATAGTGCTTCAGAACTTTAGCGTACTTCCTTCTAAGGTTCAACTGCTCCAGTGATATAAATTCATAAGGATATTTCATGTTCCTGACGGTAGATCTGGTAGCCATTGGCTTTGGAAATTGAGAGTAATCCTTCATCATCTTTTCTTGTGGAAAATCACTCTTAAATCCCATGGGTTACCGCTAACATATTATTCCCCCCTTTTAAAATGTCATTGTATGACGGATTGTCATTTTTTTATCACTATAACCAAGATCCCACCATTTACCATGAATCTGCATCCCTTGATACTTCACTAACTGTTCTCATTGATCAATCATAGGCAAACAGTGGGGTCACTCCACAACTTCATAAACACCATTATCCTCCTGCTTACGTACTGCAACATCCTCATATGCTTCAACTTGCCTATTGTGAACATCCTATCCTAGAGACCCCTCATCCAGAGCCACATTCCCTAATCCATGGAATCAGTTACCCATGGGAACAGTTATCAGAACATCGCTGCTAGCCTTACCTTGGCCACTGCATTTGTCAGTAAAGGCCTCTGATACTCCCACGACTACCTTAGCTGTAGCAGAGCCTACCTCCTTCACTACCGGGGTCCGCCTGTGATCCTTTCCTCTAGTCAAAGCATCCCCCTGCCTACCTTTACCCATACTACCACTACCACTCCCCCTGGTCTGAAAATCCACACCATCACCAGTCTGGCTAATGCCATCAGGAGTAAGACCAGCCTTCACCTACACATTAGAGGCCTTTGATTCTTTTTGAGGAACAAAATTCATCATCTCGGTAGAAGGGCTTGCCACACCACCACCACCGGAACCCTCGAGAATAATATCTTTTAAATAAATCCCCATTTTCAGATCCTGTATAAGCCTATTTAACACCACAAACACGAAGGGATTTGAAGGAGCCGCTATAGATTTATCAGAAGGAATTTGGTCCCGAAGACCTACAATAGTATTCATACCTGTGACAGCCACGTCGCGCCTCTCTTGCATTGTCCCTATGTTCGGTCTTGATGACTTCCCGCTCTTGGCACCAATTTGACATCTCAAGGATGAGTGTCCCAAATGATTTCAGTTGGAGCAGTAGTCCAACCAAGAGTCATAAATAACTGTCTGGTTACATCTGATCTCTTCCCCAATAGAGACCCAAACCCATTCAATCGGAGGTCGAGAATTATCCACTTCAACACAGCATCAAGGATTGACCGGGTGACTCAGCGTAGACGCGCACACATCAGAACACAAGAAGCGACCAACCATGTTTCCAAGCACACTAAATTTTTTTTGATTTTGAAAGGGTAAGGGGAGATGAGGAAAGCTTACCCAGACCGGAAGGGAAGTAGGGTCATGATTCATACATAAGTCGATCGTCCACCGTAAAAGGAAAAATTTTCACCCATTTCATCACCGGGGAGTGCTGGATCATGCGCTAACCAGATCTTTTTCAGAGGTGAACCAGATCATAAAGTGACGATTTTCAAGAAGACCAACCAAGGCACAATCTCTCAAATCCCATTTACCAAAGACAAGCCTATCAAAATCATCCACTAATGGCCTTCAGGAGTTGAATCGAGCCACCAGGGTCAGGCCTAGGTGCCTCGTCCCTTCAGAGAATTCCGACACTAAGATCGAAAGATGGGGATTTCCAAGATGAAGATCAGGTACCTTCAAATTTAGCGCAATTGCTGGGAACTCCAGAAGAAAATTAGGGTTCATAAAAGGAACAAAAGTTGTCTGGGGATTCAAAGGAAAATGAGCCAAACCATCCTCCCACCTCCCACCGTCGACAGGAAGGGGTGGAAAATCCTCACTCAACATTCACTAGGGTTCCGCCATCACGAGGTCCGAGCAGAGACGAACATCATCTTTCTTTTGGTGTTGTTATACAATGGGACTATTAGGTGTTGTTGTGATGGTTTTTTTCAGGTATGAATGTGTGTTCAAGGGGTTTTTTATTTGATATGATTGATTAGGAAGTTTTACTTTGAATAATGATGATGGTAGTAGATTATTAAACTATAGTCCATTTTCTGCTATGTGGTTGATACTATATGGATTGTGATGTTATGCAGTTAGTATCTACCAGAGTAGCGATAGAATGAATAAATGATTTGTTCAACAAAGAGTGAGAACTCTTTAAATGAATTGGATATGGATATGTTTTAGTTATTTCTTGTTGTGTATGTATTTCATTTATCATCATTTAAAATGACTGTTTATGGGGTTAAAAAATTCATTTAGAGATAGTATCAAAGTTGGCTGTATCATAGGGTGATTGATTTTTTGATTGAGAACCCAAATGTTGGGATGAGTGTTTGATTCATATATATATATATATATATATATATATTCTTTTACATCCTTGTGATTTCTATATGCACCCCACCCAATCTCACCACCATGTTTCGAAAAAACCCTTTTGTTATTGGGGAAGGTGTCCTTCCAAAACATCCTAGAATGAGGATGGATGGTCGGCCACCTGCTATTCCCTGCTCCCTATTCCATGTAGTGTTAGCCAAATATTATATGGGAAGGTTTTGTTTTTTGTGGCCCATGTGTGTGTAGGAGATTTTCATTTTCATTGGTTTCTTCAAGATGAGATGTGGTATGTTGTGTGGCCTAAGGGACTGCGAGAAGGATGAGTCATGGTATGTGGCCTACATTTATGCGAGTAATATGTGTTGTGGTTGTGAGACCCTGGTGTGTGCGGGTGGGAGGTGGTTTGAAGTTTCAATGTTGTGGTAGCACTAGAATTTTTTCTATTAGGGGTGAGTAGGGCTAATAACTAGGAAATTGGTGTGGGGTAACCAATCATCGATATACTCTATATTACGTTACTATACATCTGTTATATGGTTATCATGCTTTTAGTGAGGTTGGGGTGGACATTAATCCATGTTAGGTGATGTTGGTTTCTTCTGTTTTCCCATGGGGGAATTTTTATGCTTATCTACTTGTGCATGAAATACTTTTGTTTTCCTACTGAGTATACTTGTATTCTCACCATACGTTATGAAAATATTATTAGGATTCCTGGAGGTCTATGGGGACTGTACAGGGAATTACTTCTGCAGACTTTGGGACAATTGTGGTGTCTCTTATTATCTATACTTTTTGGGTATTTACATTGTATTTTTTTTCATTTGTATGAATTTTATTTTAAAACCAGTATGTGGGATGGATCATGGATTATATATATATATATTTGGAAGAATATAGAGGTTGATACATCTTATATTTTAATCTTGTTTAATATAAAAATGATAGTGACATCTATATTGCGTGATTGGTATACCATTGGTGTTTTCGCCACCCCTTGTCTTACTAAAGTTGGGATTCATGGGGCTCACTATCTCCCATCATTCATTTCTATCTCATGAGTGGAATATTTGGAAGGAGGAGGTCCTAGAATAAATTTATAAGAGGTAATATTTTATAGATTTGATGTTTTTTAGAGTTAGGAATATTAATTATTTCATGGGTTGGTTGGGATACAATGATAGGTGTTACTGGTAGATGACACATACAAGAGAATACCGAATAGGACATTGGATTTTGGGGGCCCCCATGTTCTCACATAAGGACTCTTATCCTTCCAAATGATCAAGTTAGGATACACTGTTTGTAGTGTAGAGACCAAAAAAGGAACATAAATCATAATTACTTGTATTCTTCTCTCAATTATTGTGTTTTAGTGAATTTGAAATGGATAAAAAATGAGTTGAAAGGGTAAAAATGAATCATAAATAAAATTCCATTCTATTGGGGGTTAGTAAGTACTTTTTTACCTTTCATCTATGGAACTCATTCCTCATATGTGTGTAGTATAGGCAATGTATGGTCAATAGGAAAATCTGGGTGATCGTAGAGGATTAACCCGGTAGAATAGGAAACTAGTGGAAGAAAATATTATGTGATTTCCTGTTATAGAATTTTGGGAAGTATGAGGGGAGTATTTTGGACATGGTGGTAGAGAGTTGGATGAAAGATATTTTGATCACCTATTTCTTGATTTGGTCTCTGATGGGTAATTGGGTTCCATTGGTGATGATCCATATGTGGGGAGCATCATTTTAGTGGTGGATGTTATACCTATGAGGGAGGAAAGAGGCTGATATTTTGTGGGAAGAATATGAGAAGGAGTTCCATGAAGAATTATTTTCATCCAACATAAAGGATTAAAAGTGGAAGGAGTTACTCTCCTTCTCGAAGAGGAGTATATCGGTGTGGTAGCTTGGGATAAAAATCATGCATCTCATTTATTATACCCCAGATCTTATTCTGGATGAAGAGTCTTGTGATAAAAACATAGAGGAGGTACTCCATCCTTCTTTGAAGTATGCAGTTACTTCTATTAACTCACTGACATACATGGAGATCTAGAATAAGGAGGAGGTAGTTGATAGGATGCACTATTGAGGAAGGATACTTTGAGAGGTGAGTCAACCTAGTTCTTTTAATGGATAGGTTATTAGTAGAAGGTCTCAAGTCTCAGGGCCTTTGAGGTTCCGACCGGTGGGGATGCGACCTCAGTAAATTCCGTTTAAACCTTCTAAACCTCATGAATATCTTTTGGGCCTATGATAGTTTTTTATCTATGAAATCCATGGGAATCATCAAATATAGTACCTAATGGATTCTTGAACTCAGTATGGTGGAGGTGGGAAGGTTAAACACATGTCGCAGTAGTATTTATTGGCATTGTTGTTCTAGTACCATGGATAGTAGCCTCACACTCCTCTAAGAGGAGACATAGCGGGTTGAGGATGCCCTCAGGGTGTTCCTCAAGGACCATAAGCTGTTCATGGTCTAGGAAACAGTCATTAATATATGCGAAGATGAGCTGGGCATGGTCAATTACACAATGCAAAGTAATTAGTTCCAGCAGGACTAAAGATCATTTGAGTTATGATATGTTTGTCTAGTACTCTTGCTTTCATATTGTTTGATTCTGGAGCTTCGCACTCCTTTTTTGAACTCGGGCTTTCCCAATATCTATGAAAAGAAGAATAGAGGTATCCAATGCCACTATTGTTTATTATGATAGTCGGAGGTCACACCAAATTGTTTGATGTGTCCTCGGGATGTAGACTAATGATGGGGCCACAGTAGTCTAATCAGTATTTTTTCTTATTATAGATAAAACCTTACGATATCATACATAGAATCGGATGATTTTACATTTCACATGTTCTTATTCACTAATTTCGTTTTGGAGACATTGTTTCAGACATGGATGGCCAGTGTGTGGATTTCATTAGTGAGAAGAGTTTTCAGATGGATAGTGGGCATGTGTGGCCCCTTATATTACTGTTTCCCAAGCGTTCAGTGGAATCAGTGGATGTTGAGATGGAAGAGGTTCCAATCGATGTTATGTAATTCTTTAATGTATTCCCCAAGGAGGTTTTTACACATCCTCCTCAAAACGATGTTGTCTTCATTATAGTCTTGAAACCTGGTGCTTCACCGATTTTGATGGTCCATATCATATGGATCCTTACAAGATGTGGGATTTTCGGATACAGATAGATGATCTAATGTTGAAGGGATTTAACCGGCCTAGTGTATCACCAAAGGGTTCTCTTCCCTTTTTTAAAAAATTGGTAGATGTTTGTATGAGGTTGTGTAAAGAATAATCATGGTTGAATTAGGAAACAGTCAATAAATATTACTCTATTTCGATAATTAATGATCTTTTCAACTAGATGAAGGAAGAGTGTTGGTTCTCTAAGATTGATCTATAGGTTGGGTATCACCAGATGAGGGGAAAATAAGGATATATCACGGAAAAACTATCTGGTTTAGGTATGGGAACTTCGACTTCTTGTTTATGTCATTTAGTGTTATAAACACACCATTCATGTTCATGGGGAACATGATCTCTATCTTTCATGTGTTCCTGGACCGTTTCTCCATCATAATCATTGATGATGTCCTGATCTACTCGATGATAGAAGAAGACCATACTACGAATCTCATGACAATATTATATGTTCTTTGATGACACCAGCTCTACGGGATGTTTTCCACATTTAAGTTTTGGAAAAGAGATGTACATTTCTTTAGACATGTTGTGTCGCAAGAAGGTGTAGTAGTAGACACATTGATGATTGAGGAAGTTGTTTCATAGTATGCATCCATGAATTTTATAGATGTTCCTTGTTTTTTTACTCTGGAAGGATATTACAAGAGATTCATACCCGATTTCTCTTGAATAGCATATCTATTGACTACCTTTTCAATGAAAGACTAGGATTTTTTGAGGAGTGGGCAGTGTCAGGTACTGTTCTTCTATCTGAAGGGGAAGTTTCTCGGTGCCCTAGTGCTCCAGTTTTTAGTGGAAGGGTTGATTCACGAGGTGTTTTGTGATGATTCCCATATGGGATTGGGATGTGTGTTGATGAAATAGAAGGGATAGATCTATTATGGGGTTATGTAGTTATGTACCCACAAATATAACTATTCCACACATGATCTGGAGATAATATCATTCTTGTTCACAAATATGTTTTGGCGAAATTACCTCATTGGGGTACAGATTTGTGATATTCACAGTTCACATGAGATTTAGATATATCTTCTCCCAATAAGACTTGAACATGTGACAGTGAAGGTGGCATGAGTTTCATCAAGAGTTTCATTTCCAGATCACTTACACCAGAGGGAAGGGGAATGTTTTAGTCGATAAACGAAATAAGAATATGTAGAAGGGTGTTTTTTAGAATATGTGTACATTTGGAAAGAAAATAATCATTTTTCTACATTTAACATAGATTAAAAAATATATGGCATTAGAGGCTATATTTCTTAAATGTTGGTGCAGTATACTCTGATACAATAGTTGGAAGAGTTTCAGTGGAGAGACTCAGAGGAAGCATTGATGTTAGATCATGCTAAATATAGTGATGTAACATAGTATAGTATAATTTTTCTTCCATGGGACACAATTTGTTCTAGTTTCCATTCATGATGTAGTTCTCCATGATTTTCACATCCCACCCTTAGCAATTCACGTGAAAATTTCTAATATGCACCCTAGTTTGAGAGAATAGTTTTGGTATTCTAGGATAAAAAGAGTGGTAGTGTAGTTTGTGGAAATGTGCTTAGTGTTCCAGATGGTGAACGCATACCACCGTGTACCTAGTGGTTTGCTGCATCACTTGGATATACCCGAGTGAAAGTGGGAAAAAATATCGATGGATTTGGTCATACAATTACCCAGGGATCCTGGAGGCTATGATTAAATCTATGTAGTGGTGTATGAACTAAAAAAATTGGATCACCTCATAGATATTAAGGATTCAAGAGAATTGGATGCCTTGGAAAAGAGTTATTTGGATGTGGTGGTGTAGCTACATGGAGTTCCATGAACGAATTATTTGGATTAGGATACATGTTTCACCTCATGAGTCTCAAGGGGATAGCAGCATGATTTTGGAACACGATTATGCTTTAGCAATTCTTTCTACCATCAGATGGATGGACATATATAGCGGACCATCAAAATTCAAGAAGAAATATTTCGAGAATGCATCTTATAATTTGGTAGATCTTGGGTATGAAACATTCCACTAGAGGAGTTCTCTTACAATAATAGCTATATCTCTTTCATTTGCATGACTATTTTCTAAGGCGTTGTATGGTATACCATATCATTCTACCTTGGTCTGAATAGAGGTTGGGGAGAAAACTGTTATTGGTCCCTATGGGGTTCACAACAAAATATAAAAGTTTCATCTTCTTTGTGAGAAGATTAAAGCAGCATATGACCGAAAAAAATCATATGCTAATCACAAGAGGAGTACCTTGTAGTTTTGGTTGGGGACCACGTTTTCATGAATGTTTCCCCTCAACATGGGTAGAAGATGTTAGGTAGAGGGAGATAGATTTCTACTATGTTAAAAGAATATTTTTATGCATTTGGATGAGTAGGTGATGTGGCATACCAGTTTTAATTTTCACTGTAGTTGGATATGATCCATGAATTATTCAACGCCTCTCAACTTCATAGGTATCTTCACAGTGAATCCCATGTCATCAGCTGGGGATAGTTGGATATAAAATATGAATCAACATACGTTTATTGTCTTATAGGGAACCAATATCATCGAGATAAGGTCATTTGGGGCCATACCATTAACCTGGTTTGTGTGTTGTGTTGGCATGGTGGACTAAAGGATAATACATTGGAAAGGGAGTGGTAGATTCGTTCCATGTACTCAGAGTTGTTCTGATCATTTCCTTATTTGGTTTTACATTATAACATGAATCTTGAAACTTATTGTCTATGAGATGAGTTGTTTCTTTATTCCATGATTTTTGATAATTTAGTATCACTTTAAGATAGAAGAAATTGATTCCTACTCGATATGCATTAATTTATACGTGATAAAAATCTTGTAGGTGAGTTTGTGAATTTCAGAGAAAATAGTATCTTGACTTGGAGGAAGAAATTCCTTGGATCATGTTGTTGGGATGGAATGGTTGTTTTGATTGTGTGGTGTGTGTTATGGTTGGTTGGGGTGGTAGATTCATTAGGATGTGTTAATAGATTATGAGGATTCACTACATATTTCGAACCACAAAGGGTGGTTTTTTTGTTGAACTCTGATATCATAGAAGTGTTTCATATATAGAAGGATCCCTAAGAGGTATCTAATTAGGGGGTTATTTGGTCCCCTATTTTCTTATCTAGGTTGGTTCTGAAGTCTAAAGGATGAAAAAAGTTTGATACGTATCTGATGTATTGTCATGTACCTCCCCTTTCAATTAATTTTAAAAACTCATGTGTTTTCAATATTCCATGGAGTCATTTATAGAGTATTAAAAAAAATTAAATCTTCTAACTATATGTGGAATCATTATGTAGTGTTGGATGGTTACAGCAGAAAGTGTAATTGTAAGGACCCCGATTCCTGGGTGCCCATGGGGCATGATGTACTAAAAATTATGACAAATATTTACAATAATACATCATGTCCCATTATTATAGAAGATCGTGAGGCTCAGGATTCTGGGAAACCAGCAGCTTTTGGAAAAAAATAGCTTTAGTACAAACCCATACCTGATTTTTTTTTCAAATAAAATTTAGGGTGAGAAAATTATGCCCAATAAGGGGTTTTATAATGTTTAAATTAATTTTTTTCTCAAAGCATACATTTTGAAAACGATAAAAAATTTCCATTAAAAACAGGGCATTATCTTTTTCTTAAAACCTGCAAATATTACATTCTTGAAAACCATTTTCAAAGAAAAGATTTACTTTCTTAAAATAAACAACAAATAAGACAAAAATCATAGAGCGCAAATGTGTGAAGAACAGATGATCCATAATTCACTGTAAACATACATTAACTCTAAAAGACTATACGTAAACAGGGAAAAACATTCATGTCATAATTCATTGGGACATAATGTTTTTATAACAGAATGCCACATGTATTGAAGTTCATGTCTCATATTCTCATTCTCATAGTTAAAGGATAGTTCCAACTAGGGGATATCCTATTAGTTGAACTATCCCCTGGTTGACCATTTCTCATTACATGCAGAGGGAATGTATAATGCCAGACTTTGTCAAGACCTTGCGTCATGACCATAAAACATAACTTAATACGGGTCAAGGCTAACTGCCTACCCGGTTTCCATAGTAGCACAAGCCTAGGCTAACCACCAAGACCGTCACACATAACGTCTAATGAGACTCATCTTTTACCCAATGCATTGGAGTGTTGTATAATTCCGGGTGCACCCATCTATAATAATTTAATTCCAATACATATATCACATATTTGAAATGGTCTTACATTCATAGGGTCTCATTCTTACATTCATATCCTCTTTTTACATGTGTTCTCATAGTTAAAGAATAACATAATAGTCATTTATAAAAACTAACAAATAAGTACTAAATCTCGTACACATTAGATATTAACTTAACAATTGAAAACCATGGGCTTAATGGAAACCTTAAAGTGAACATAAAATCTTAAAAACTTCAAAAATCACAATCCAGAGTTAGAAACAGGGTCATTCATACTTAAAATACATGCTAATAAATGGGTGTTGTGGATGTATACTTAAACGGTGTGAATATATGAATTTTTTTAACAGTTTAGACTGCATGATGTGCGAATAGGTTTAGGTTTGGGAAGGCATGCATATATTTATACAAACTATATGAATATATATTTAATTTTGTAAAAACTTGTTAGCACTTCTGATAGTAAGATTTTCCCTTTGAAAAGTTTGAAAACATCTTATGACCTCCCATCAAAGAATTTTGAATTCGAAAAAAATATATTGATACATGGTTGTATACATCTATGTATAAATTTAAGTGTATATACACATATGTAAGAGTTTACCAAACTAAACTACACTCAATTACACTTCTCAAGTTATTAATGTTTGATAAGACCGAAATGAGTTCTTACACATGGAATATGAATGTAGACTTGATTTTCACAAAACCCTTATAGAATTACTTTTTTCTTACAACAAAATTAATTCATCAGTATGAGTATATATGTTTATACAAGTATAAATGTTTAAGGGATCACGCTACCAGTTTTCACAAAAACAAAAGAATTGACAAAAGAATGCTGTTAAATGAGAATTTTCCTTTGGGAAACTATTTTGTATACAAAAACACATTTTAAACCTCACCTATTATTTATACTTACAAAATTTTAATATCATACTTGAAATAATAATTTTTATGGGTAGATTGTAACTTGGTCAAATCATCAGGTTATATTGTGATAAATTTTAAAACAATAATCATGCTGGTCCCTTAAGTTCTTACATATATGTACACATATGATTATGTATTCACATGCTTATATACAACACAAATTCTTGTATAATTTTTTACCTATTCATAACATTACACAAAACCATTATCTTTCATAAGGCAGAGTAAAACAAGGGTTATATACATAAAAAATAAATGTGTAAACATGCATATATCGTCTTATATATATGTATATAAATATACACAAAGTGTATATAGGTATGTGCAAACACCGGAACCGAAGTAAAACAAGACCCAAGAGTTTCCCTTACCTGAGTTCGATTCTCCATGCAGGAAGAGGAAAACAGGTATAATACCATTTTTATGGCCTTGTATATATATATATACATAGAGTGTATATTAAATATGTATGTTCAACAACACTGAAGACAACATGACAAGAAAATTTTCCCTTACCTTCGCTTGGAGAGGAGAAGATAAAGAAGCAGGTGGCGACGTCAAGGTGGTCGAAGATCCAAGAACCCGAAGCAAACCCTCTTATTCTTCAGTGCAAACTGGGGCTTAAAAGTAGGAAACTCTCCTTGTGCAGAGATATAGACTAGGTATCCAAGGCTGTGGAGTTTTGAAAACTGTGGAAAGAAGGGGAGAAGTTCGGTCCCTCACCGACCTAGGTGAAGAAAAACGGTGGCTACGCTACTAGTTGGCGTGCGTAATGAAGAAGAAGACACGACATGGGGAAAAATTGAGACCTGAAGAAAAAAAAAGAGCGGCTAAGATTAAACTGGGATTTGATTGGATGGCCCTGACGTGATGTGATGTTAAAAGACTTTGGTTGGCCACGATGGGGTGCGCCAGATCGAACAGTCAAGAGGGATGCAGTGCTAAAAAAACACGGGCCTCCTTCTTCCTCATTTTTTAACTTAATACTTTTATCATTATTTAATTCTTTATTACACTTATTATAAAAACGTTATTATTATTAACATACAGTTATTAACCAACTTTTATTATTTTAAGGTGAGTCAAACGTTGTAAATACATATATGTGTTAATTTATTTACCCCTATCTATAACACATTATTATTTTCCTTTATAGACTTATATCAACCTATTTATCATACCCTCTATTTACAAGTAAAGATCTATATAAATTAATTTTGTTAATACAATTAGATATTTAAAATAATAACACTACTAATTATCTTCAAATTTCACAATTAAGAGAGTATTTATGTAAACATTAACATTATGCAACAAAATTTGTAATATAAATAAAACTATAATTTGACATAATTTTAAAACTTTTAATTATAAGAATATCAAATTATAAAACATTTACACTATTATTATTGTGCTATAATTACTTATATTTAATTTAAAGGTATGTATAATATATTTAACTTAAAGGATGATGTAACATTTATATATATATATAACCCATGAGTTTACACATATATTTTTGTAAACTAAAAAGTAAATCCCAACCAGATTCAAAATATTCATTCATGTGTTAGATAAAATAAATAAATATTTTCTAAAGTTAAAATCATGTATAATTATTAGTGGAAAATAATAATATTAATTCCCACTGTTATTCCTTATAGCATTCTCATATAATTCACATTGTGGGAGAAAAAAACAATAAATTAATTATATTATCATTATTATTGTTGTAATTTTTTAAACATTAGAAAAGATAACATAATTAAACATTTTGAACCTTTTTGGGGATTTCAACTCATAGCTTAAATGGTTCTAATTGAAACTAAAACATTAAAAGATATAGGATCAAGGGGGAGCCAAAAGCTATTAATTATAGACTTTGGTGTCTAACAGTCAGATATGTATTCTATAAAACCTGGCCTCGGGGTGTCCTAAACTCAAGGTAACTGAAGAAGAAAGAGGAGAAGATGGGTCAAGTCATTCCATTGGTGCTTAGTACGGCTGTAGTTTCTTCCGCCATCCTTATGTTTGTTTTGATGGATTCTAAAGACCCCTATCGCCTTCTCGGGGTTCTTGTTGTTTTGAGCGGTCTTCCTATAATTTTAATAGGGTTTTTAATTGGTATCTTTTCCTCGCTAAGATTCCCATTTGATCATAGTTTTTTGTAGTTACTATTTTATTCATTATTTAAATGAAGATCCTTTCGTTCATTATGGTGTGTTTACTCTATTTCATTGTTATTATAATTTTTTTTTAAACAAGATGACTGTTTGTTTGATTAATGGATGACATAGTGACATAAACATACCATTACATCAAACATAGTTTCCTGGGTTGTTATATTATATCCCCCTTCAAAGAATTACGTCCTCTCAATTCTGTTCATAAAAAGAAAAAAAGAAACCCCAGTCGTACAACATTACAAAAACAGGAGATTCAGATCGGTTAACAAAATACCCAAGTTAGTACATAGTTCCTCAGTCTCTCTAGCCTAGATGCACCTTGAGTAGTAGGTTCTGAATCCCTGCTCGTGTGTACTACAAACATGCTCCCATAGAGAGGCTTGTGCGGTAAAAAGCTCAGAAATGTCTGAATGGACAAATTCCCTAATAACCCTTCGAACTACATCATGCTCGATGTATTCTAGGGAGATGATGTGATTGAGGAGATATAGATTTAAGACCATAAACATAAGGGCTACCATGAGGTGGCCATCTTGAATAGCTATATGAAAGCATGCTCTAGCAAAGAAGTTTTGTGCCAGAGTAAAACACTGAAAGAGGCCTTCGTAGTATCTCCCCCTTTGCCTATGGTAGGGGAGTTGGGTAGTGGAAATGAGATGAAAAACATAGTCATTTTCCTGACACAAATAAATAATCTCAATACTATTCAACAAGTCAAGCAGGTATTGGAAAGACCCTCGCAGGTGGAGAAAAGTTGGATAATCCACTGTGCATGTTCTGATCAAAATAACCTCCACTAACTCATCAGGTAGAGATGAGATGTTCGTTTGACCTTCCATCTAAAAGAAAGAAAAAAAAAACACTCAAGAGAACTCACTTAACATCACTGATGAGGTAGAGACAGGAAAGGAAAGAGAAAAATTTTAATTGTGCAATATTTTACAGACAAAAGACTGAGTTTACTAAAAGAACATCACATAGAGAATCAAAGCTCCCTAATTCCATAAACCACACACATGCTGATAAGATGGGACTAAACTCATGAGAACACCTATGACGCCTCCTGAGTTTAGCATGAGGGGTATGATGTTGAGAAACGTCGTTATAAAAATGTTTTCTGTAAGGCAAACGAGTGGACACATATTCTAACATCCCAAAGTCCATCAACTAGCCCCAGAAGCCGTAGTGAAAAATATGACCCAGGTAGGCCGCTCGGAGGTCTCCGTCAGCAGCAGCCTCTTAGAAAGGGTTATCAATCATAGTGCCAAATTCTTCATCAGTCATGAACACTCGGAAAAGTCCTTCATAGTACCTTCCCTGACATGAAAAATAGGGGAATTGGGTGATCATCATTAGGAGAAAATCTATTCCCAAATCCTGGTGTAGACTAAGCACCCTAGGAAAATTTGACACATCATACAGGTGCTTGAATGACATACGAATATGGGCGTAATTAAGAAAGTTATCACGGCTAGCTAGAGACATAATGTTCTCTAGAGCCTTAGTGGGAAGTGACAGTGGATTGGTAGCTATGTTTCCATCAGTCATCTGAATGTTACAACATATGAATTAAGTCAATCATAGTTTTATATTCATACTACCTAGTTTTCCAAAGTTTCTTGAACCCATCCTCTGATACCAACAGTAAGGACCCCGATTCCCAGGTTCCCATGGGGTATGATGTATTAAAAATCATTACAAATATTTACAAAAATACATCATGTCCTATTACTACAGAAGATCGTGAGGCTTAGGATTCTGGGAAACCAGCAGCTTCTGGAAAAATACATCATTTGTACAAACCCATACCTGAAATTTTTTAAAATAAAACACAAGTTTAGAAAAATATTCCTAGTAAGGGGTTTTAAAACATTTAAAGTAATTTCATTCTCAAGGAAGACATTTTGAAAATGATAAAACACTTCCATTAAAAATAAGGCATTATCTTTTTCTTAAAACATGCAAATATTACATTCTTGAAAACCATTTTCAAAGAAAATAAGTAATTTCTTAAAATAAACAACAACGAAGGAATAAATCAGAGAGCACAAATGTGTGAAGAACATATGATGCATAATTCATGGAAAATTTACTTCATCTCTAAAAGACTGTGTGTAAACATGGAAAACATTCATGTCATAATGAATTGACACATAAAGTTTTTATAACATCATGCCACATATATTGAAATTCATGTCTCATATTCTCATTCTCATAGTTAAAGGAACGTTCCAACTAGGGGATATCCTGTTAGTTGAACTATCCCCTGGTTGGCCATTTCTCATCACATGCGGAGGGAATATATAATGCCAGACTTTGTCAAGACCTTGCGTCATGACCATAAAACATAACTTAATACAGGTCAAGGCTAACCGCCGACCCCATTTCCATAGTAACACAAGCTAAGGCTAACTGCCAAGACCATCACACATAACATCTCATGAGACTCATCATTTACCCAATGCATTGGAGCACTGTATAATTCCAGGCACACCCGTCCATAATTATTTAAGTCCAATACATCCCTCACATATTAGACGTGTTCTTAAGTTCATAGGTTCTCATTCTTATATTCATAACCCCTTTTTTACATGAGTTCACATAGTTAAAGAAGAACAACACAACCATTAATAAAAACTAAGACATAAGTACTAAAGACTGTACACATTAGATATTACCTTAACAATTGAAAACCATGGGCATAATGGAAACCTTAAAATGAACATAAACGCTTCAACACTTCAAACATCACAATCCAGAGATATAAACAAGGTCATTTATACATAAAATACATGCTAATAAATGGGCATTGTGGATGTCTACTTAAACGGTGTGAATATATGGTTTTTTTTCAATTAAGAGTGCATGATGTGTGAATAGGTATAGGTTTGGGATGTCATGAATATATTTATACAAACTATTTGAATATATATTTAATTTTTTAAAAATGTGTTTACACTCTAGATAGTAAGATTTTTCCTTTGAAAAGATTGAAAACATCTTCATACCTCTCTTCAAAGAATTTTGAATTCGAAGAAAATATATTGATAAATAGTTGTATACCACTATATATAAATTTAAGTGTATATAAACATATATAAGAGTAACCAAACTAAACTATACTCAATTACACTTCTCAAGTTATTATTGTTTGTTAAGGCCGAAAGGAGTTCTTACATATGGAATATGAATGTAGACCTGAGTTTTACAATACCCTTATAAAATTACTTTTTCTTACAACAAAATAAATTCATCAGCATGAGTATATATGTTTATACAAGTATAAATGTTTTAGGGGATCACGCTACCAGTTTTCACAAAAACAAAAGAATTGAAAAAAGAATGCTGTTAAATGAGAATTCTCTATTGGGAAACTATTTTGTAAATAGAAACACATTTTAAACCTCACCTATTATTTATACTTACAAAATTTTAATATCATACTTAAAATAACTATTTTTAAGGGTAGACTGTATCATGGTCAAATCATCAGGTTATACCATGATAAATTTTAAAACAAATAATCATTCTTATCCCTTACATTCTCATATAGATGTACACATATGATTATGTATTCACATCCTCATATATAATACACATTCTTGTATAATTTTTTACCTATTCATAACATTACCCGAAACCTCCATCTTTCATAAGGCAGAGTAAAACAGGGGTTATATACATATAAAAGAAATGTGTAAACATACATATATCATCTTATATATATGTATATATATATACACACAATGTTTTTATAGGTATGTGCAAACACCAAAACCGAAGTAAAACAAGACCCAAGAGTTTCCCTTACCTGAGTTTGATTCTCCATACAGGAAGAGGAAAACAAGTATAATACCATTCTTATGGCCTTGTATATATTTATATATATATATATATATATACGTAGAGTGTATATCAAATATGTATGTTCACCAACACTGAAGAAAACAAGAAAAGAAAATTTTCCCTTACCATCGCTTTGAGAGGAGAAGAGAAAGAAGCAGGTGGCAACGTCGAGGTGGTCGAATATCCAAGAACCTGAAGCAAAACCTCTTCTTCTTCGGTGAAAACTGGGGCTTAAAAGTAGGAAACTATCATTGGATAGAGATTTCGATCGGGTATCTGAGGCTGAGGCGGTGCCAAACCCGTGGAAAGAAGGGTAGAAATTAGGTCCACCGCTGGCCTAGGTGAAGAAAAACACTAGCTATGCTACTGGTTGGCGTGTGCGATGAAGAAGAAGACACGACGTGGGGAAAAACTGAGACCCGAAGAAATAAATGGAGCAGCCAAGATTAAACCGGGAATTTATCGGATGGCCCTGACGTGATGCGGTGTTAAAAGACATTGGATGACCACGATGGGGTGCACTAGATCGGACGACCGACAGGGATGATGTGCTAAAAAAACGTGGGCCTCCTTCTTCCTCATTTTTTTAATTTAATACTTTTATCATTATATAATTATTTATTAAACTTATTATAAATACGTTATTATTATTAACATACAATTATTAATCAACTTTTATTATTTTAAGG
This sequence comes from Viscum album, assembly GCA_963277665.1. Classification (NCBI taxonomy): domain Eukaryota; kingdom Viridiplantae; phylum Streptophyta; class Magnoliopsida; order Santalales; family Viscaceae; genus Viscum; species Viscum album. The sequence goes on from OY728159.1 coordinate 1,028,081,915, forward strand.
TTAGTCAAAGGTTGTAAATACATATATGCGTTAATTTATTTAACCCTATCTATAACACATTATTATTTTCATTTATTGACTTATATCAACCTATTTATCTTACCCTCTATTTACATGTAAAGATATATATACATTAATGTTGTTAATAAAATTAGATATTTAACATAATAACATTACTAATAATTTTTAAATTTCATAATTAATATAGTCATTATGTAAACATTAACATTATGCAACAAAATTTGTAATATAAATAAAATCATAATTTGACATAATTTCAAAACTGTTAATTATAATAAGATCAAATTATAAAACATTAAAATTATTTTTATTATGCTATCATTACTTATATTAAATTTAAAGGTAAGTATAATATATTTAACTTAAAGTTTGATGTAACATTTATATATATATATATATGACCCATGAGTTTACACATATATTTTCATAAACTCAAAATTAAATCCTAACCAGATTCTAAATATTCATTCATGTGTTAGATAAAATAAATATTTATTTTCTCAAGTTAAAAGCTTGTATAATTTTTAGTGGAAAATAATAATATTAATTCCCACTATTATGCCTTATATCATTCTCATATAATTCACATTCTTTGAGAAAAAAAACAATAAATTAATTATATTATCCTTATTATTGTTTTCATTTTTTAAACATTAGAGAAGATACCATAATTAACCATTTTGAACATTTTTGGGGTATTCAACTCTTAGCTTCAACAGTTCTAATTGAAACTAAAACATTAAATGATATTGGATCAAGGGGGAGACAAAGACTATAATTATATTCGTTGGTGTATAATGGTCGGATATGTGTTCTATAAAACCTGGTCTCGGGGTGTCCTAAAATCTAGGTAACTGAAGAAGAAAGAGGAGAAGATGGTTCAAGTCATTCCTTTGGTGTTCATTACGGCTATGGTGGCTTCATCCATCCTTATGTTTGTTTTGATGGATGCCAAAGACCCCTATCACCTTCTTAGGGTTATTTTTGTTTTGAGAGGTCTTTATGTAATTGTAATAAGGGTTTTAATTGGTATATTTGGATAGCTAAGCTTCCCATTTGATCACAGTTCTTTGTAGTTACTATGGTTTTCCTTATTTAAATGAAGAGCCTTTCATTAATTTTGGTGTGTTTACTCTATTTCATTGTTATTATATATTTTTTTAAACAATATGATTGTTTGTTCGATTAATGGATGATGTTGTAACATAAAATTACCATTATATCAAACACAATTTCTTGGGTTGTTAGTGTAATTGTTATGTGGTGGCGGCAGGCGGCATCATGATGTGGCGTCGGCAGGTGGCATACAAAGGTTGTGTAGGTAGGTGGTATCGGTAGGTGGGATTGGTAGGTGGCATCGGTAAGTGGCATCTGTGATTCGCATTGGTGACTCACATAAATGACATAATGATGCTAGCTCGTGAAGGTGGGTCGCTGATGGTAGCTCGCATTAATTACTCAACCATCAGTGACTGGGACATCGGTGACTCACATTGGTTACTCACCTAATGGTGTGTCATTTCTAGTAGTTTTTAAAAATTTTAAATATTTCCTAGTTTTTCCAGATTCACCCATTTAACTTTTTTTGATCTAAAATGCATTAAGAACGATATTCAAGCGTTTTTGAAACCATTTCAAATTATATAAAATAAGACATAATTTTTTATAATTTTCCGAAGGATTTATGTAAGTAAAAAATTGTGGTATTGATCGTGATTTTATTTTAATGTATTCTAAAATCATTCCTCTATTGAAATAGGATTTATCCATTCAGAAGATGATATCCTTTATCCCTTGTCCTTTTTATCTCTACTCTTGATACCGAGCATCCCTAAAACACTTCTTCCCTAAGTATCTGTGCCCTTGTGTTGCACACATTGATCATTTTCCCAAAAGGATTCTATGACTCCTTGTGCACCCTCTATTTTTGTTATAGGAGGTGTTGTTGATGGTTTGTTCTTTGTTGTTGGGATCCCTTTATCTCTATTAATTTTTGTATCCTGTAGGGGGTATGAATATTCTCTTGTAAAGATAGTATATTTCTAAAAAATAATAATAATTAAATTTGGTTAATATCAATATATAGTGGCAAGGTAAAAGTGATTCATGTATATTTTTTATTGGTTAATGTGAGTGTGATCTATATAGAATATATGCATAATAAAAATCATTATCATTGTTTGTATTTGTTTTAACGCTTGGGATAGATTATGGATGTTTATTATTGATCCTTTTTAAATTATCATATGATTATTAAGTTTGATACCCACATTAATTTGGTTAAATAAATGGGTTCCTTGGCATCAAAATTGGTATGTGATATCCACATAGTTGTCAAAGTTGAATTAAAGAACGAGTTTTTTCTAAATCTTAGTACACCCTACTTGTGGGGTTGGCTATGTGTAGTTTCATCTATTTTTTTGTTCCTATCATGGTTTTATAGTGTTGGGGTTTAGAGAACGATTGTTGATTAGGAGATACTGGTGGTGTTAATGAATTCCGGTTTAGATATTGACTAATTGAGGAATGGATGGGTAGTGGTTTAGTAGTAAGGATATAGATTCAATTTGTTCTATGTTTATGTTACTGGTGTGATGGGTATGGTGTTATACGTAAGGGATGTCTATTCTATTTTTGATTCAATGTGATTCGGGGTTTGTATGTGTGTTGGTGGGTTTTCTTATTGATATGATGTATTGGGAGGAATGAAATTCAATAACTATGTTAAAAATGTGTTAGTTAATTCTTGTTTGTTTTCCACTGTTTGGTTGATACTATGTGGCTCGTGATGTGCTTCAGTTGGTAGCTTCTTAGGTTGAGATGGAATTAATATTGTAATTGTTTAATAGTGAATGATAATTATTCAATTTAATTGGAAGGGGATATGATTGATTTGTGTATTGTTTTGTATGGATATTATTTATGAACATCAGAAGTGAGTTTTGCAGGAGTTAATAAATTCATTTAGAGGTAGAAATATGTTATAAAGTATAATAGAGTTGATTATTTTTTGATTGGGAACCCCTAGGTTGGCCTTACTGTTTGATGCCAATATATATATTATTTTATATACCTGTAATTTATATATGCACACTACCATAGTTAAACACCATGTGCCAGACAAACCCATTATTATAAGAGATTGTTTCATTCACAAACATCATAGTGGGTGGATGGATGGTCCCCCCATTCATCACTACTCCCTATTACAGGATATGTTAGATCATGATCCTTTGGTCAAGTTGTGGGATTTTGGGCCTCTTTTTGTCAAAGAATGTTGTGGTCTCCTAGGTGTCTTCAGGATGAGAGTGGTGTTGTGTGTGGCTCAGGTGTCTAAAAGATAGATGTGGTGTGTTATGTGTAATATGTGTCTGTGGAAGGGATGTGGTGTGGTTTTGAGGCCCAGGTGTGTGCAAGAGGGATGTGGTCTGATGTGTTCTGAAGAAGTGTGAGCACCATGCCATTTTTGTTAGGGTCCTAGAGCCTCTAATCGGTGGGAAGGTTGTTTGGGGTAACCTATCATCAATGAGATCTATATTACATTAATGGAATTACATTATATGGTGAGCATGCTTTAGGTGTGGATGGTGGGGCTAGTATACCTTGATAGGTGTTGTTGGGTTCTATTATATTGTCATAGGAATATTAATATTATTCAACAAATGTAGTTGATAATATTTGGTTTTACAATTGAGTTTATTTTATGATCACAAAACGATAAGAAATTTATTTTTGGTTTCCTGGATGACTAGAAGGATTTTTCATAGCAATTCTAGCTCCGACTTTGGGACAGTTTATGTGTTTCTTCTTAGCTTAATTTTTGGGTTTTTATATTGGAGAATTATTAAATTTTTAATAGTTTTATTTTAAAAGATAAATGTGGAAAAAATATAATTCTTATATATATATATATATATTAATTGGAGTTACTTTAAGGTTGATACCTCTTATCTCATAATCTCATTTTCTATAAAAAGGACAACACCTCTTTTTTTAATTTTTAAAACCATGGAGATGGTTTCCATTCTAGGGCCTAGTAGATGTAGAAATCATAGGATCATTATCTCCCACACTTCATTTCTATCTCACTAGGGGCATCAGTAGAGGTAGTGGTTGATGAAACTAGAAATCGGGAGCCGGTTCTATAGACTAATATTTTTACATAATTTATAACGAATCACATCTTAATGGATGAATTGTTTTGTGGTCTTGGTAAACTATATATATAATTTATATTCACATTAAATTTTAAATATAAAATAATTATATTAAAATATTTTTATAATTCTATTCTTCATCATAGAGTATCCAATAATACTAACAAAAATATTCTTTATTGTAGTAAGGGGAAAATGAAGCATAAGAGTTGGGTGATCTCAACTACTTAGTAAGGGTACATGAATAGAATAAGCTCTAAATGAGTAATTCATAATCAATAAGGAATGTTAATTAACTATAACATGTTCCATTTAATCTATAACATAAAGATAATATAGTGTTAATATAATATGATCATACAATGTAATATAAATAATCACATGAGCATGAAACTTAATGATTGATATTCTAACAAATCGAATAACCACATGGAATATCATTAACAAAGTTGTTAATTATGGAATTCATAATGATGTATATATAAAACATGTTATCGAGCCTTTGTACCAATACATATATTATTATCATGGATTCCTCCCATGAAATCCAAAAAATGGACCTGGCCTTGACCAAAACAATATCTAGTTTTATCATTAATTCTACCAATGTAGTGAGAGGATATATATACTATTACCCCCAATCACATAATAAGTCCAATTATTTTTTAATATGAAATGGGGGAAATTTAATTAACATTAAAATTTAAATTAAAAACTATCTTAAAAAATTTGACTATGTCCCCCAATCAATAAGCACAATCATATACCATCTATATTAATGTGAATTATATCAAAATAGTACATCCCCAATCAATATAATCATAAAAGATCAAGGTAAATAATATGGATAATATATTTACATCATATACCATTTTTATTAATGTGAAATTGATGTTAATTAATTAATAAAAACCAAAAAAATATCAATAAAAATATTCTAAAGGAAAATATTATTTTATTTTTAAAAATAAATTTATAAAAAATAAGGTGTTTTGAAAATATATTTCATTTAATATAGCTATTAATAAAACCATATCTCTATAATATAAGGTTAAAAGTTTATTTAAAAATATCCATGTAAATTTCCAAGTAATATTCAAATAATGAAATGGTCATGGTGTTGGGTAATGTTTTATATGTCATACAAGATAAAAAAGAACACTCATTTTTCACATACAAATGATTAGGAATATTACAAGATCACATTATGACAAGAATATTCCATTAATTTTCTAAAAGGAAAATGGGATAAAATTAATTTATTAAATTTTTTTTGGAAATTATATAATCATTTTTGAAATGATTTTTATAAAACATTATTTTGGAAGAAACAATATTTCTATCAAAACAGAAAAATGATATCATATTTTCAAAAAAAATATTTTCTCAATTAATTTTAGTACCAAAGAGTTGAAAATGGTAATATTTCATAAAAATGATTTTTAATTACCAGTGAATAAGAAAATATATTTATTTCAGTATGGATATATAAAATAATTTTCTCAGGGGATATGTAATCGTAAACCATCTCAAATAATGACGAGATTGTGATTAAAACTATTTCAAATTTGGTAAAATTTATATCATAAATCCCATTATATAAAAACATAGAAGGAAAATTTTAATATCATTAAGATTAATTAAATCATGATATATAATACAATAACATCATAATAAAAACCACACAAATGATATAAGAGGTGAATATGGTGTATGTCTTGGGGAAGGAAAAGTGAGATGAGAATCCCTTACCTAAAAATTCCATTAGATTTAGTTTTCCATAACATACCATATAATGGGTTAAAACATGTTATTAATATATTCATAAACCACATAAAAATTTATAATATCACTTATTATCCTTATATAATATATTAATACCAAATTGTTAATAATAATTCATTATTTCCCTTATTTTGAGTGTAAATTTCCTTATTTTCTCTTTAGTGCATCATAATGAATGTTACAGTTCATTCCCATGTTAAATTATTCATTCAACATTATGATAATAATCCTGAAATAGATATAATATATTTTTCATAATTTTACTTTTGAATAAAATAATGAATGATGGTTAAGAAAAATGTAGTATATTACGATCATGGTGATGGTAAGTCGCACACATGCATGAGTGACATTTCCATTTTTCATCGGTCATTATGGAATAGAGGTATATAATATATTAGAATTACATAATGATCTTGATATCATATATACCATATTGTATACTTATATATGTCATCCACATGGTTTGGTGATGAAAATAGAGTAACATAACACCATGAAGGTTGTAGTCCACAAGAACACGAACAATGATATAATATTCAAGAGGGTGAAAAATAAAATAATTAAAATAATGTATATTATCCTTCAAAAATAGTAATAATTTCATTAAAATCATAATTATTTCATTCATATATTATATATTCATTAAATTATTTGTTATCACCCTCCATGTGAAGTATTTGTGAAAGAAAAATCATAGAGGTGGTAGTCCACTATTCACATAAGGAACATTATCATGTCTCTTAAATAATATAATTTAAAATAATATATATTATAAAGTTACTCCCTAGGTATAATATTGTTAATAATATCAAATATAATCATTATATTCATCATTATACCCAACCTTGATAATTAGAAATGAAAAAATGAATGAACACAGTTTGTGATGTGATAGTCTATCATACAAATGAATGATTATTATTTATCATATGTTATGTTGGTGGAGATTGTAAAATATAATGATCATATTATAAAATTAAACATGAATATCGATGTTAAATTTTGTATTATATCATCATGGTTTACTAAAAATCGGAGGAAGTATAGAATGATGAAAAATAAACACACTCATTGAAGAAAAATACCTCTTATTCAGGTATCCAATTAAGGAAATCCCTAAAGTAGTAAAATGTTGTTTTCATATAGGAACTAAATATTATATGATTTTTAATGGATTTTAAGAATTTATTTTTTAGCTATTGTCAAAACCAATATGTTTTGGTGGTGTGAAGTAGAGAGAAGTGGGGTTGTCTTTTTATAAGTAGGGTGAGTTTCACCAGGCCCCAAAAAATCTTCATCGCTATGAATATAATAGAAAAGGTCTGTATATGACTATAAAATTTGTTTTTGACTCCTTATATGCTTAGTTTAACCATGATGTAAGCTCATTTTTTTCTTTCATTATTTTAATAATGTTTTTCTGTTTGCCTAAATAATTATGGCAAACAACTAGGATGACCATTTTAGAAATTATAAATTATCGTGATTCAAAATATGGAACCATTTTTACATATTCTATCTACATATTTATATAATTTTAATTAAAAATGTATCCCTTAGATGTGATGTGAAAAGAGTTTTTATAGTGAAAATAATTAAAAGTTTATAAATTATTTATATTTAAATTCAATATTATAATTAACCTGATTTACAAAATTGGGTTGATAGATCTATTATATAACTATTTTACATTAAAAAAAGTTAAAATTTAATTTAACATCAAAAATTATAATATCAAAAATGGTCATATTAATTAAAATCCAGTATTTTTCAGTATTCATCAAAAATATAAAACTTCTCAAAAAAATCCCAAAAATTACCCTAAAATAATCATGGTATCTAATTCAAAGGAATTATTCTTATTTAGAAAAATATTTTTATTTAAATGTTAAAAAATTATATTTATATTATTTTCACCATGTCTGATGAAATCATCATTTAGGAAAACACTTTTTTTCTGATATCATTTATTTTTCTATTAAAGGATGACGATTATTATTTATAATGAATTGATAATAATTATATATGTCTAAAATATATATTTTAATATATTATATAATCCTATTCATAACCACCACTCAAATGGATAAGAGATATTAATAATGGTATTAATAGAATGTTTCTGTAAGGTAAAGTGTGGTCTTATATGTAACATAAGATATCAAAGAGACCAATTATTGTGTCAACACATGTTAACATTGTGTTTTTTAAATTTCAATATATATAATTTATTGAATTTATTTATATTTGTAAATATATTAAAAGTTTCATGATTTTATATTCCGTAATATATATTATTTTAAGATCCACACACAATACTGGAGATGATATTCATATTTTAAAATTTGAAGTTATTACAATTTACTGTTATAGAAAATAAAAATTATTCAAACTAAAACCCAAACAATCGAAAAAATTATCACCGTGATTTACAATATAGGAATTTTATTTTTATGAGATTAATGTTGTTTAAATATAAATTCATAATGACATAGAGTTTGGTAATTTAGTTTTAACCTCATTATATATGGATGCTTAATTTCATAACATATTTCTACACACATTATTTTCTTTCTTAGATTACATAAATACAAAATTTTTTAATATAACCATATTAAGAGACTTATAAAATACCTCAATGAGTTAATATTTTTTAAAAATATATGTTTTAGTCAGTTTGAATAATAATGGATGGTCGTAGTATTCTATTTTTAAAAATCATTATTCAACATATCGTATGATTTGATATGATTTTGGGTATGGGTTTGGATTAAAATTATAATGAGAAAATTTATTTCTAATAGAAATAAATTATTATTTTTAATTTTTAGGTGGAATATTTTCCTTATAGAAAGTTTAATTCATTATCTAAATTATTCTATAGTGACACTAAAAATGATGTTATTATAAAAGAGGATATTCAAAATGAAAATTATATATATGTGATATCATAAGAATATAAGACGTAAAATTGGTATAAAATGATTAATTTATGTATTTAAAATATAATTACATGGTCTTACACTATTTCATGAGGTTGAGTTCCCCCAATGAATTAATTTCTGATGTAAGACCAATATTATAAGATCCCAATATGTGATATCGAGTGGAGTTAAATATATAGTTGTTGGTGTATTGTGATATAGGATATATATACCCTAGTAAATCACCATGGGGATCCCTTGTTTTATTTAGGAAAAATAAGGATGAGACTTTTATATTATGCATCAATTATAGAGAGTAAATTTACATTAATTTAAAAAAATAAATATCGTTACCCATTCATTGAGGACTTATTTAATCAAAACCAATATGGCTAATACAATTAAAATATCAAAATCCCCATTATTATTCATCATATAAGTGTAAATTGTTTTTATACCAAATAAATCATTCTAGTCATGGTATGAACATTATGATCTTATAGAAATTTTCATTGGATGGCATAATCCACCATTTTTATATAGTTAATGTTTATAGTATCTGAGAATATTATTTTTACCATTATTTTTGTATTAACTGGTAAAATCATAATATAATCATTTAGAAATAAGGAGAATGAGAATAATCAAAAAAAAATTTGGCCACCCTCATAACAAATAGTTATATGGGAAATTTTATATGTGTGACTTTGGGGTCAAGGGAGTTTTTTTTGAGGTCTATATTGACTGGGAGGAATGTGTTTTTTTTGAAAGATTAATGATAAAGGTATTCAACGAATGTAGAACTATAATAATAATAAAAGTGATACAATTATGCCTAAAATTATCTGGTTACTATCAATGGTTTGTTTAAAAAAAGTACAAATAGAATAACCCATAGCCATGTTTACACATAAAGAGTTTAAATTAACATGATCAAGGGACCATGATGATATTTTTGGATATATAATGTGGATAATATATAATGATCCATTATTATTATTTTCATTGAATAAATAATTAATTTTAATATATAGTTATCTATAGAATAATTATAGCATCCCGCCATTTTATAACATAAACTTTCATTACATTACACATAACTGAGGATCTTTAAGGTCTAGTGTCTTGGAAACCAGGAACAAAATACATAAAAAAAACACAAAACATTCTTCTTAAACACTTTAAAGGCTTCTCCTTTAGTTCATCCTATGTTCATTATGCATCTCAGAACCTGGGGACATACATCAAAAGAAAGGGTGAGCAGAAGGCCCAGTAAGGGAAACAAGAGGAACATTTTACATGTGAACTGGATATACTTCAATAAGGACATGAAAAGGACTTTAAGGCATGAGAAATAAATCATGAGGCATTTCATAATAAAAACAACATTTTTCATAACTTGAAGATGTGGCTGCAACATTTAATATTGACAATCGTTTCGTTTCACCAAGGTCCATCCCCAAGGTGTCGTTAAAAATTACCAAGGTTATTCACCAAGGCGTCGTTAAAATGGTCATCTCTAGAGATTAAGTCTTTACCCAATGCATTGGAGCGCTATCAGGGCGCACCCTTAAATTTGCCTTTATTATCATGTGAGCCACATATATCATCATCAAACATTTCATAAATAACCCATATAGCATAAAATAAATGGGTTTCATTTCACAATCATAACATTTTAAAAACTGCTTTAATGACATGATCTTTACGGCACTTTAAACCCACGGAAAGGGAAGCGGGTCTCATGTATGTAAATCCCAGAATTTAAAATGGAACATTTTGATATATATGTGAATACCCTTTTAGAAATAAGAGCTTTGAGTATTCACTTTATAACATAAAATAATTTTTGAGAAATGAGAGAGGCATTTTGAGACGAAAATTCTGCAGCATAACGGCTATGTTTCGGGGTTTTAGAAAACATTGAAAAGAGAGGGGACATGGGTCACCCACTCATAATGATCCATAAAACAGTAAGGGGACAGAATAAGAAGGATATATGGACATGGTAATGAAATTTGAAGGACATACCATTTGAAATGAAAAACATGGAAGGAAGACAAAATTTAGATTTCTCTTATGAAAATTCGGCAGCCTAACGGCGTCACTTAAACTTCAATAAAAAGAATTGACAAGATCAAATAGGGTCCCTCATCATATGATCATAAGAGATCAGTATGATAGATATAGAGATCATACCCCAACATAATAAAAAGGAACTTGAAAGACTTGACATGAAAATCGAACTTGAAAAATGAGAAGGGTGAAAGAATCACTTAAACATTCGGCAGCCTAACGGCGTCACTTAAACATTCATAAAACGAAATGATGAGAGTAAGAGGGGATCTCTCATCATATAAACATGAAAGGTCAGTAAGAGGAATATAAAAGAACATCCTCTCACATAAAAACAAGGAGCATAATAGGAATGACATAAAAGAGATTACATGAAAAGAAAGAGAGGGGTCGGATCCCTTACCTTAAAATGTGACTCTTGAAACTCAAAGGATTGGACCTTGAGGGATTGGGGGCACCTTGGGAGGACTCCTTGGAAGGTAAGAAGACCAGAACTTCGTTGGGGGAGAGTTGGGAGTGAAAACTAAGGGAGGAAAGGGTGGGTATTTATAGGGAAAGTGAGGGGACAAAGCATTAATGGCCAAAGGACACCTCACATGTGCTTTTCTCAAACCCATGTGATCTCCCTTGGAATTTATCATGGAGTTAGGCCACATGGGGCCCCCAAAACAATTATTCATCACCCTTGGCCGGCCAACCCTCAAAAGATCTCATGACATCATCATGACATCATTATGATGTCATTAAACATACCGAAACCCTAAAACGGTATTTTTACTATTCACTGAAAATTCAACTTTCTCAGAATAATCCCAAAATTTCACCTTAACCAAATATCAATGCTCTGATTTCAAAAATGAAATCCATTTTATAAAAATATTTTTCTAAATATTTTTAATTTAATTTTTAAATAAAAACACTATTCATCGAAAATTCATTTTTTTTCAGAAAAATCCCCAAAAATTACCTTAACATAATATCGATGCTCTGAGTTCAAAAATAAAGTCATTTTTATAAAAATAATTTTCTAATTATTTTTAATTAAATTTTTAATTAAAAAACACTATTCATCCGAAAAAAACTAATACTTGATTAATAATTTATGAAACTGTTATTTACCCATTTTATTGAATCACATTACTTAACCAAGGTGTCTAAATTATATTAATACTTTCTTTAAGTGAAAATTACTAATCCATTTGGTCACATTACTAATCCTAAGCGTAAAATCACTATTCATAATTTACTATTCATCAAAAATTAAGTTGATCTTATTAGACTCCAAATTCCTTAATGAACACTTTTGTAGAAGACCATTTTTTGAAAATCATTACACATCATTAGTTATTTAGGGTTTACATAAATATTTTAAAATATCCCTTTTTCAAAATTCATCAATAAAATACCTCCTAAAATTATCTAGGCATTTGAAATTTCAAAAACATCACTAAAGGAAGAAATCTCAATTTATTCACCCGAGAGGATTACACAAGGAAAATAGGGTCTCATCACATAGCCCCTTATAACACTGGCATAAGACCTAAGTGTAAGGTGTGATATGGTGAGAGAATCTGAGGGAGTCTCAGATAACATTGCCCTAGTAGCAATCTCCACTAACTTGAACTTCTCCTGCAAGCGTTTTCGTTCAAGCTTGACACGCTGGAGCTCGGCTTGGGCTTGGTCCAAAGAAAAGCCCACAGATGCTACCTCCTTCCCAAGCTCTGATAAGTGGGCTTCATAAGGGTTGAGTCTACTGGATGAAGCCATCGACTCCTCTTTCTGCATTAACCATTAACATCTTATTAAATCAATAAGAGTAAGTTAATATACTACTCAAAAATATTGGGTCGTTACATTCTTCCCCCCTTAAGAAATTTCGTCCCCGAAATTTATACTTGAGGCCTAGTCGAAAAGGTGAGGGTACTTTTGCTTCATCGTTTCCTCAGGCTCCCAAGTCGCTTCTTCATATTTATGATTCCTCCACAACACTTTCACAAGGTGGGTAGTCTTGTTTCATAGGACCTTGTCTCTACGGTCCAAGATCTCCACTGGCTGCTCTTCATAAGAGAGGTCATGTTCAAGTTGTACCACCTATGGGTTCAGTACATGCGAAGGGTCGGGTATGTACTTCCTCAAGAGAGATACATGGAAGACATCATGAACTTGAGCTAGGTTCGGTGGAAGTGCTAGACGATAGGCCACTGCTCCTATGCGATCAAGGATTTCATAGGGGCCAATGTACCTAGGGCTGAGCTTCCCTTTCTTCCCAAACCGCATGACTCTCTTCCATGGAGAAATTCGAAGGAAGACTTTGTCACCAACACCAAACTCCAAGTCCCTTCGACGATTGTCAGCATAGCTCTTCTGCCGACTCTGAGCAGCCTTTATGTGTTGTTGGATGGCATGAACCTGTTCCGTCATCTCTTGCACGAGATCAGGCCCAAGAAGCTTCCTCTCACCAGTTTCATCCCAACAAGTAGGAGTTCTACACCGCTTTCCATATAGAGCTTCATAGGGTGCCATCTGAATACTCGAATGGAAGCTGTTGTTATAGGAGAACTCCACTAATGGGAGGTGTTGATCCCATCCACCTTTAAATTCCATTGAGCATAATCTCAACATGTCTTCGAGTGTCTGAATAGTCCTTTCAGATTGGCCATCAGTTTGAGGATGATAGGCCATACTAAAATTCAATTCAGTATTCAGAGCATGCTGAAGACTTCTCCAGAATTTTGATGTGAATCTTGGGTCACGATCAGATACGATGGATAGTGGTACCCCATGCAGCCTTACCACTTCCTTCACGTATATCTTGGCAAGCTGATCCAGAGAGAAATCTTCCCGAATAGAGATAAAATGGGCTGTCTTGGTGAGACGGTCCACAATAACCCATATCGCATTGTTTCCTTTGGATGTTTTTGGGAGACCAGTTACAAAGTCCATGGTGATATTATCCCACTTCCATACTGGTATGGGTAGCGGTTGTAATACCCCCTTAGGAAGTTGTCTTTCTGCCTTTACTTGCTGACACACCAGGCACCTTGTAGTGTAATCTGCAATCTCCCTCTTCATGTTATCCCACCAATAATGATCACGAAGGTCTCTATACATCTTAGTGCTTCCCGGATGTATAGAGAAAGTAGAGCTATGAGCTTCATCCATCAGTTCTTTCTTTATCTCCGGAATAGATGGAACACATAGTCTTGTACGAAATTTCAATACACCTTCTTGATCAATATTGAAATCAGGGAACTTCCCATCCTTTACAGCCTCGAACTTCTCATGGAGCAAAGGATCTTCTTTTTGAGCCTTCTTGATCTTCTCTAGTAATGAAGGTTGAGAAATCATTTGGGATAGGGTTGATGATGTCCCTTTCCTTATAATTCCCATGTCCAGTTTTACTAGAGCTTTAATCAAGGGATCTCCCAGGATCCTCATTGTTGCCAGAACAACAGGATCTTTCCTGCTTAACGCATCCGCGACTTTGTTTGCTCTTCCAGGGTGATAATGAATTGAACAATCATAGTCTTTAATAAGCTCCAACCATCTCCTTTGTCTCATGTTCAATTCTTTCTGTGTGAAAATATACTTTAGACTTTGGTGGTCGGTGTATATATCACATTTCTCCCCATAAAGATAGTGCCTCCATATCTTTAGAGCAAAAACAACTGCCGCCAGCTCTAGATCATGCGTAGGATAATTCTGCTCATGAATCTTCAACTGTCGAGATGAATAAGCAATTACTTTGTCATTTTGCATGAGGACGCACCCAAGCCCTTTCAGAGATGCATCGCTAAAAATAACGAATCCTTCTCCGATAGAGGGTAGTGTTAACACCGGTGCAGTAACCAATCTCTTTTTCAGCTCTTGGAAACTTTCCTCGCATTCCTTTGTCCAGATGAACTTAACCCCTTTTCGAGTCAACTTGGTTAGTGGATTAGAAAGCCGTGAAAAGTTTTTCACAAACCTCCTATAATATCCCGCTAAACCAAGGAAACTATGAATCTCAGTTACTGTTGTGGGTTGAGGCCACTCCTCCACAACCATTGTCTTTGCAGGGTCAACCGAGATTCCTTCATTGGTTACGATGTTCCCCAAGAAAGCCACTTGTTGTAACCAAAACTCACACTTGCTGAACTTCCCAAAGAGCCTCTCCTTCCGTAGAGTTTTCAAAACAACCCTCAGATGATCTTCATGCTCCTCACGACTTTTTGAATATATCAAAATATCATCAATAAAAACTACCACAAAGTTATCAAGGTAGTCCTTAAAGACTCTATTCATCAAATCCATGAAAATAGCAGGAGCATTAGTCAAGCCGAAAGGCATAACAGTAAACTCATAATGCCCATATCTTGATCGGAAGGCAGTCTTTGGAATATCTTCCTTCTTCACCCTCAGTTGATGATAACCAGATCGAAGGTCAATCTTAGAGAAGAATTGAGCCCCACGAAGTTGGTCAAATAAATCATCAATTCTTGGAAGAGGGTATCTGTTCTTCACTGTGATCCCGTTCAGTTCTCTATAATCAATGCATAGCCGCATTGATCCATCCTTCTTCTTCACAAAGAGAACTGGTGCTCCCCAAGGAGACACACTCGGTCGGATAAACCCCTTCTCCAACAAGTCTTGGAGTTGTTTGTTTAGCTCCTCTAGCTCCACATTTGCCATTCTATACGGAGTCTTTGATATCGGTTGAGACCCAGGTACGAGTTCAATGGAGAACTCTACCTCTCTTTCTGGGGGAGGTCCAGGTAACTCCTCAGGAAATACGTCCATGTATTCCTGAACAATCAGAACATCTTCAATTTGTATGCTCCCTTTCCCTTCTTCCTCATCACCGATTAACTCCATAAAGAAAGCTATAGGAGGTGCTTCTAGATAGGGATCAGTTCGGGATATCTCTCCACGGAAGATAACTGTAGGTCGTTCATTCAAGACTACTGAGATTTCCTTACTTCTGCATTTGATCTTAGCATTATACTTTGAGAGCCAGTCCATCCCTAGTATAACGTCGAATTCCATCATGGGAATGACTACTAGATTTGCGATAAGATTGTGCTCACCAAAGTAAACACTAGAGTCTCTAAACACTGTTGATGCATGGATAATCCCATTTGGAGTCTTGACTGACAACTCTACCTCAAGCAATTCAGGGATTGATTCTATATTCTTTTCAAACTTGGAAGAAATAAAGGAATGCGTAGAACCAGAATCAAATAAAGCACTTGCTAGTTTTGAGAGGACAACAAGAGTACCTGCTACCACATCGTTTGGGACGTCAACTTCAGCTGTTGTGATAGCGAAAGCACGACCTTGCTCTCTTGGCCTCTGCTGAGGTTGGTGGTGATTCCCCTCCACCGCCCTCGGATTGGGACATTGGTTAGCAAAGTGCCCAAGCTGTCCACACTTGAAGCATGTGACTTCGGGTAGGGCCAGAACCATCTTTCCTCTGTCGTTAGTGTTGGGAAGCTGAGGCTTCACCTCACTATGACAATTCCGAGCAATATGGCCTCCTCTTCCACACTTGTAGCACTTTCCACTTCCACTCAAGCAGTTCCCCAGATGATTCTTCCCACATTTATTGCATGTGGTAAGTTGCGTTTGCTTTCCACCTCTTCCCTGATCAAAAGACTTCCCTAAACTGGGCTCCAACGACCTCTTCTTTTCATTTGGCTTATGAGACCACTGTGTCTCACCAAACTCCAGCTCGACTTTCATAGCACTTCGAACTATTTCTTCATAGCTATCATAGTCCCTGTTGGCTAGATTCTTCCGCAGATGAGGTCGTAGTCCGCCAAAGAATCTATCAACCTTCCCATTAGGGTCCATGACAAAGCTTGAGGTATAACGGGAAAGCCTTGTGAAGTTCATCTCGTAGCTTCCGACAGATTCGTTCTCCTTCTGCTTCAGCTCGAGAAACTCTTTCTCCATTTTCGTTCTCATGGAACGAGGGAAATACTTGTTAAAGAAAATCCCCCGAAATTCTTCCCACTCCATAGCTTCCATCTCTCCTCGTGGCTTCGTGTTTTTGATCAGTGACCACCACTGATCAGCTTCTCCCTCCAGGCGGTAAACAGCAAGGGTAACCTTTTCTTGTTCCGAACAATGAAGTACAGAAAAGATCTTTTCAATGGAGCTTATCCATTGTTCCGCAACCAACGGGTCAGTAGATCCACTGAATGTTGGCGGTCGTTGACGCATGAAGGACTCAACAGAGTGTTGTTCCCTTCGTGGTGAGGTCGTCCTCTCAGCTTGATTCAAGTTATTACTCATAACTTGAGTCAGTTGGTTCATCATTCTCATGAATGCTTCCATTCCGGCTTCCATCGGAGGGCCGTCAGCTCATGGTGCATTGCGGTCACCATCGGCACGGTTCCTCCTATTGCCCGCCATTTTCTAAAAGAATAAAACCTTAGTAAGAAACTTATTTCATTTATGAATCTTTTAACTAAGACTTCGTGCTTAGACAATAATAGTTCTCTATAATTCCTTCATAATGATTCATAAAAAGCATGTGATTAACCAAACATATCCCCCGGGAGTGTCGTAACCAAGAGTGCAGCAAGGCCCGTTATCGTGCACCAGTTCCCGTTCGAGTCTAGCTCAAAGCGGTGTTTTCGGGTTTTACCCCTATGTACATCTGTGCCAGAGCCGCCTCTACCTGCTCGTATCCAGACAGGGATGTATTTGTTTGATAAACCACTTACTCAATACTTACCAAAATACCAGGAAGTTTTCCTATATTTAAACTTTTCCATAGGGTTCTTCCTAAAGTTTTTATATCCTAATTTCCACAAATAACTAAACCATCCTTTGATACCAACTATAGCATCCCGCCATTTTATAACATAAACTTTCATTACATTACACATAACTGAGGATCTTTAAGGTCTAGTGTCTTGGAAACCAGGAACAAAATACATAAAAAAAACACAAAACATTCTTCTTAAACACTTTAAAGGCTTCTCCTTTAGTTCATCCTATGTTCATTATGCATCTCAGAACCTGGGGACATACATCAAAAGAAAGGGTGAGCAGAAGGCCCAGTAAGGGAAACAAGAGGAACATTTTACATGTGAACTGGATATACTTCAATAAGGACATGAAAAGGACTTTAAGGCATGAGAAATAAATCATGAGGCATTTCATAATAAAAACAACATTTTTCATAACTTGAAGATTTGGCTGCAACATTTAATATTGACAATCGTTTCGTTTCACCAAGGTCCATCCCCAAGGTGTCGTTAAAAATTACCAAGGTTATTCACCAAGGCGTCGTTAAAATGGTCATCTCTAGAGATTAAGTCTTTACCCAATGCATTGGAGCGATATCAGGGCGCACCCTTAAATTTGCCTTTATTATCATGTGATCCACATATATCATCATCAAACATTTCATAAATAACCCATATAGCATAAAATAAATGGGTTTCATTTCATAATCATAACATTTTAAAAACTGCTTTAATGACATGATCTTTACGGCACTTTAAACCCACGGAAAGGGAAGCGGGTCTCATGTATGTAAATCCCAGAATTTAAAATGGAACATTTTGATATATATGTGAATACCTATTTAGAAATAAGAGCTTTGAGTATTCACTTTATAACATAAAATAATTTTTGAGAAAAGAGAGAGGCATTTTGAGACGAAAATTCTGCAGCATAACGGCTATGTTTCGGGGTTTTAGAAAACATTGAAAAGAGAGGGGACATGGGTCACCCACTCATAATGATCCATAAAACAGTAAGGGGACAGAATAAGAAGGATATATGGACATGGTAATGAAATTTGAAGGACATACCATTTGAAATGAAAAACATGGAAGGAAGACAAAATTTAGATTTCTCTTATGAAAATTCGGCAGCCTAACGGCGTCACTTAAACTTCAATAAAAAGAATTGACAAGATCAAATAGGGTCCCTCATAATATGATCATAAGAGATCAGTATGATAGATATAGAGATCATACCCCAACATAATAAAAAGGAACTTGAAAGACTTGACATGAAAATCGAACTTGAAAAATGAGAAGGGTGAAAGAATCACTTAAACATTCGGCAGCCTAACAGCGTCACTTATACATTCATAAAATGAAATGATGAGAGTAAGAGGGGATCTCTCATAATATAAACATGAAAGGGCAGTAAGAGGAATATAAAAGAACATCCTCTCACATAAAAACAAGGAGCATAATAGGAATGACATAAAAGAGATTACATGAAAAGAAAGAGAGGGGTCGGATCCCTTACCTTAAAATGTGACTCTTGAAACTCAAAGGATTGGACCTTGAGGGATTGGGGGCACCTTGGGAGGACTCCTTGGAAGGTAAGAAGACCAGAACTTCTTTGGGGGAGAGTTGGGAGTGAAAACTAAGGGAGGAAAGGGTGGGTATTTATAGGGAAAGTGAGGGGACAAAGCATTAATGGCCAAAGGACACCTCACATGTGCTTTTCTCAAACTCATGTGATCTCCCTTGGAATTTATCATGGAGTTAGGCCACATGGGGCCCCCAAAACAATTATTCATCACCCTTGGCCGGCCAACCCTCAAAAGATCTCATGACATCATCATGACATCATTATGATGTCATTAAACATACCGAAACCCTAAAACGGTATTTTTACTATTCACTGAAAATTCAACTTTCTCAGAATAATCCCAAAATTTCACCTTAACCAAATATCAATGCTCTGATTTCAAAAATGAAATCCATTTTATAAAAATATTTTTCTAAATATTTTTAATTTAATTTTTAAATAAAAACACTATTCATCGAAAATTCATTTTTTTTCAGAAAAATCCCCAAAAATTACCTTAACATAATATCGATGCTCTGAGTTCAAAAATAAAGTCATTTTTATAAAAATAATTTTCTAATTATTTTTAATTAAATTTTTAATTAAAAAACACTATTCATCCGAAAAAAACTAATACTTGATTAATAATTTATGAAACCGTTATTTACCCATTTTATTGAATCACATTACTTAACCAAGGTGTCTAAATTATATTAAAACTTTCTTTAAGTGAAAATTACTAATCCATTTGGTCACATTACTAATCCTAAGCGTAAAATCACTATTCATAATTTACTATTCATCAAAAATTAAGTTGATCTTATTAGACTACAAATTCCTTAATGAACACTTTTGTAGAAGACCATTTTTTGAAAATCATTACACATCATTAGTTATTTAGGGTTTACATAAATATTTTAAAATATCCCTTTTTCAAAATTCATCAATAAAATACCTCCTAAAATTATCTAGGCATTTGAAATTTCAAAAACATCACTAAAGGAAGAAATCTCAATTTATTCACCCGAGAGGATTACACAAGGAAACTAGGGTCTCATCACATAGCCCCTTATAACACTGGCATAAGACCTAAGTGTAAGGTGTGATATGGTGAGAGAATCTGAGGGAGTCTCAGATAACATTGCCCTAGTAGCAATCTCCACTAACTTGAACTTCTCCTGCAAGCGTTTTCGTTCAAGCTTGACACGCTGGAGCTCGGCTTGGGCTTGGTCCAAAGAAAAGCCCACAGATGCTACCTCCTTCCCAAGCTCTGATAAGTGGGCTTCATAAGGGTTGAGTCTACTGGATGAAGCCATCGACTCCTCTTTCTGCATTAACCATTAACATCTTATTAAATCAATAAGAGTAAGTTAATATACTACTCAAAAAGATTGGGTCGTTACAATAATTAACATTATTGTGTATTTATTCAAAATGATTTCATGATTATCTATACATCGAGGATATATAAAATCCATGAATAGAAATATCCAACTAATGATTTCTTCTAGACACCATAATTTATGTTTCAAAATATAGTGATAATAAATATATAGTGAATAAGTTATATATATATATATACTATAAGTTATTGATGCATATCATCTATCAAAATGAGCTCAACATGAGGCAATGAGTATAGTTGGAACTACTGAGAGACTATGATATCTCAATAAACTAGATCCAAGTGAAGGAAAACTCAATGATATCATTGTTGATTAGAAGAGAAAATAGAGTTCAGACTGTGTAGAGGATTAACAAGGAATATATATATATAGAGATTTAGTAAATAATAATATGGTGGATTTTATGAAAAAGGTTACATTATTATATTTTTAGGTAATTAATAAAACCCCCTATATTCACTCACTCAAAATTATTTATTTAGGAAGGGCAAGGAAAAAGCAAGCAGTCCGAAACCAAGGGGAAAAGGAGGAGGAGAACAAAATCATGGGGGTCTTTAATAGTGTAAGCCAAGGGCATCCCCTCTCACAAGATCCTCTCCCTCTGCCTTGAGAGTTATCCTACCGTCGAGGACCAAAAAGACCGAATTGTTGGACGCAATAGAGGCAAGGTGGTCGGCCACTTTGTTACCCTCGCGCCAAGTGTGAGCCACATTGGTATTGCTTGTCAGGAGGCCTTTGCATTTTCTGATAGTGTAGGAGATAGACCAGGGGGTATTACCTGTACCTCGCAGAGCGTTGAAGAGGGCCATGCAATCTGTCTCCGCTTCACTGATGATAATATTATGATGGCAACATAGCATGAGACCGAAAAGCATGGCTAAAGCCTCCGCCTGGAGAGAGTGTCCGTGCCCATACTGGACTGTGAACAGCAGGATGACAGAGCCCCTGTAGTCACGGGCCACTCCGCCACCCCACATGATGCCTTGACGGAAGGAGCCATCTGTATTCAGCTTTATACCCGTGGAAGGAGGCATCCAGCGTACCCAGTGACCTGCACCAGCTCTGAGAGAAGCAGCGGCAGCCGTTGCGTTCGGTTGAAAGGGGAAGAGCGAAGGAGCAAGCTGCAGCTGGCTGTTCGACCTGAGGAAATCAATGAGCAGACTCCGAGTTCTGATGATTATGGATCTCCTAGACGGGCGAACACCTTCATGCATAGCCATATTCCGTGCTTTCCAGATGCACAAAGGCCATCAGTGAAGATAGTAGCCCGAGCCTTCCTCTCCGTGCTCTGTTCCGATGCTCCCTGGAACCACTGATCCAAGAAGTTAGCTTCAGAAAAAAAACCTGCCCATTATAAGCAGTGAGACCGCCAAAACAACTCCACACCGCATGTTCCCATGCCCCTTCGAAGAAAAGATGGAAAGTGCTCTCCTCCTTAGCATGGCAGCACAAACATCTGGACACCATAGGGATGCCGAGCCTTTTGATATTATCGTCAGTTGGAACTGCACGGTTCCGGATGTGCCTGGAGAGAAAACTATACTTGGATTGAATTTTCCTGCACCACATGGTCTCATGCCATGGGTCGGGACTGTCGTGAGAGTGCAAGGTTTTCCGAAACTCTTTGGTGGAAAAAATTCCTAAAGCTGAAGGAGTGAAAACACACTGGTCAGGCTCCATATTTAACTCAATACTCTCATAGGTTGCCTGCTGATCTTGGTTCAACACTACCCTGATAAAAGAGGAAAACCTGCTTGCCTCCTTAAAAGAAATCTGAGGGGCCGGACAGCTAGGAAAACTAAGCCTTGAGCCAGCCCAATTATGGTGCCAAAACAGGATATCCCCTTTACCAATGACCCAGCGTGATAGGGGAAGGAGGGAGGGAAGTAAAGCGGCAATCATAGACCAGAGGGGAGAGGTGAAACGGGACCCAAGAGCAGGAGCATCACTGCAACGAGGGCTCATTACCCTGCCCCACAAGGACCTACCCTCAAGGGCCTCCCAAGCCAGTTTAGCATGCATGCCCTGAATGGTGTCAAAGAGGTTTCTGACATCAATACCTCCATTCCGGATAGGTTGGGCCATTCTCCTCCAAGAGACCCAGTGACGTTTCCCTTCGGAGAGGGAATCCCAGAGAAAACCAGCAAGGATCCTGTCAATGGACGTAATGACTCCCTTAGGAACTTTGATGGATGCCATCGCGTGAACAGGAATAGAAGACAGTACGCTATTGATGAGGATGATCCGGCCGCCGAAGGAGAGAAATTTGTTCTTCCAATTGAGTATTATGCCTGTGATTTTCTGCACGATGTGATCAAAGTCATGGATGTGGAGTCTTTGAGGGGAGATAGGTTCACCAAGGTAGTCAACAGGAAAGTTTCCCCTTTGCATGTTCAGACTGTTCTCTAAGGTGACCACACGCCTTGCCTCGCACTTATTGGATATAAAAAGGTTACTCTTAGAATGGTTGATGAGTTGGCCGCTCTAGTGGAAATATTCCTCTAGCACTTTAATGAAACTTCGGACTGATCTTAAGCTGCCATTCAAGAAGACCAAGGTGTCATCAGCAAACATGAGGTGAGTCATACTGGAGGAGAGTGTACGACTCCGATATGGAAGAATCTGCCCTTGGTTCCTGCTCCTATTAAGTAGACGGCTAAGAACATCCTGGGCAATAATGAAGATGGTAGGGGATAGGGGGTCCCCCTGCCTGAGACCACGGGTGGCATTGAAAAACCTATGAGTCTTCCCCATGAAGGAGACAACCAGCCATGAAGAGCTGAAGCATCTAAAGATAAGCTCGGTGGCCCGGGAAGAAAAGCCCAAACCTGTGAACACTTTGTTGATGAAGCTCCATTCAATTCTGTCATAGTCCTTACTCATGTCCAATTTGATGGCCATATTTGAACCATGAGATTTGATGTTAATGTCCGAGATCAGCTCCTGGGCCAAAGCTATAGCTCCTTGTATAGACCTGCCTTTCACAAAGCCATGCTGCTCCAAGGAGATCCAATGGGGAAGAAAGAGAGACACCCTTTTGTTGATGATGCAGGAGAGGATTTTATAGGGGAAGTTGCACATGCTGACAGGTTTATAATGATTTAGAGATGATGGGTCTTTGATCTTAGGAATAAGCACCAACGTTGTTGCACTAGCCACACGAGGGGGAATGCCACCCCGAAAGAAATCTTCGATGTCTAGGACAACATCATGCTGAACAACTGACCAGGATTCCCTGTAAAAAGTCCCCGGAAAGCCGTCCGGCCCCAGAGCGCTCTCGGGGTTAAGGCTCATCATGGCCTCATGGATCTCCTTCTCGTTCGGGATTTCTTCAAAGGACTCATTGTCTTGGCTGGAGACTTGAGAGGGGATCACATCAAGGAAGGGGGCCCTGCCACTTGGGTAACCCTCAGGCATACCAGGGTTAATGCCTGCAAGCAAAGCCTTAAAATGGGAGAAGGCCAACCCACCAACCACATCCCTATCATCAGTGTAGGAGCCATCCTCCAGTCTCAGATTGGGTTTGAGATGACGCCGCTTTTCCTTAATTAAAGCATGAAAATAGGCAGTGTTTTTGTCCCCCTCTCGAAGCCATTGAACCCTGGATTGCTCACGGGCAAGGCGCTCTTGTGTTAGGAGAGCTTCCACCAAACTATTTTCTTCCTAGCAAAATCTTCAAACACCTGGTAATTCCAGCCATTTTCAAGACTAGCTTCAAGTTGTTCAACCTCTTTCAAGAGCACATCTGTATCCTTGTCAGTTGGGGGCACCTGTTGAAACCAGACTAATATGTCTTTCCTTAGGCGTCTCAGTTTGTTGTGGAGCCCGATCCATAGGTGACCAAATTCAGGAGGCCCCCACGAGCTTTTGACCACTTGATTATAGCCTTCCATGCGAGTCCAAAGGTGAGAGAATATGAAAGAGTTATTGGTCTCCTGTCTTGAGGACAGGGAGAGTAGCAGGGGGGAGTGATCAGAAACACTGTGGGTAAGATGTGTTACCTTAGCATTGGGGTAGGCGGAGATGCCATGAATATTATCCAAGCAAATATCAAGGCGGCTCTAAGATCTGTGTCCTCCTCTTTGATTGTTACACCACGTGAAGCGGTCCCCGGAATAACCCATGTTGGAGAGACCCTTACTGCCCATGAATTGTACAAACTCTAAGCTCCCCTTCCGAGGGAAGGTACCTCGCCCCCTCTTCTCATCCGGATCAACAATGACATTAAAATCGCCGCCAACAAACCAGGGAGAGTTCCCTGGGTCAAAATAATAGAGCCCCTGCCATAAAGAGCACCTTTTGTGGGGATCACAACTCCCATAAATGAAAGAAGCAAAAATGGAGTCATTTCCAATTGTCACTTTGGTCGTGATGGATTGGTCATCAGCAGAAAGCTTGGCCACTGAGATATCCTTTTGCCAGAAAATCCAGATGTGGGTATTAGTTGGGTCCGCATGCATAAAGCCCTGCATCCTGATTTTGCGGGCAAACTCCCCAATTTTGGAATGATCCTGCTTGTGCTCCAAGATCACGACAATAGAGGCCCTATATTTCTTCGATTCCATAACAATGTAGTCAGTTTTTACCCGGTCCCCTAGGCCGCGGGAATTCCAGATGAAGATGCACGTCATTGAAATAGGGGGCGCCTGGCTTTGGCCCCAGGCGAACGTAGCTCACGCGGAGGATTAGAGGGGGAAGCAGAAAGACCTCTACGTTGAGATCTCGTGCGCACACCAGAAGGAGGTGGCAGGTGAAGAAGCCCCTGCGGAGAAGAGAAAGCCAGCTGATTGAGGGCAGGAACCTCGCCTCTGCAGAGCTTCCCATGAGGGGAAGTATCCTGAGCAGCTGGAGAGAGAGCACCTGTGACCCTCTTCTCCTCCCAAGTAGGAGGACCGATGATCAGAAGCATGGCACCCTTAGAAGTCTGGGAAAGGAGAGAAAGTGACTGCTCCTCAGTCAGCAAGAGGGAGGAGCAACTGGGTTCTCGAGAGGAAGCACTTCGGAAAAACAGACCGCCCATAAGGTTCTCACGGATCTAGATGGCTTTGAAAAACGGTTCCATGGGAGGCTGGAATGACGCCAAGCCTGGAGGAGCTTGCTGCATAGATAAAACCAGAGGAAGGCATGATTGGGTAAACTCATGGAGGTGAGGCCCCGCCAAAGATGATCCGCGGCAAACAATCCGCGGAGCAGCTAGGCCGAAGTCAGGAACAGCATTGTGAGCGGACTCCAGGGAGACCACTGGTTGGGGGCCACGAGTAGGGGAAAGAGGATCAGACCTCCTAGAAACACTCAGCTGGTGCTGAGGTTTAGGATCACTGGCTGGGGGGCGCCGATTCCTACACCGGCCTTCAGAATGTCCTTGAAGCCGACAGAAGGGGAAGTACCTCGGAAACACTGGATAAAGGATGTCCTGCTTCCAGACCAATAAGTCGAGCACCCGCAGGCAGAGGCTTTCCGGAGGAGGGAGGGAGAGGTCCAAATCCACGCAGATGCGCGCGACCAAGGACTCCTCGCACCTTGCTGTGCGATCATCGACACAAAGGAAACCCCCAAGAGAATCACCAATGGCTTTAAGGAAAGCCTGGTTTTGAAAAGGGAGCGGGAGACCCGGTAAGCTGAGCCACACCGCCGCATGGGGACCCTCTTTCCCGGTGTGAATCTCCATCGACCAGCGCACCAGGTTGAAATGCTAGCGCCCATCCACCCGCGGAGCTTTGCACCAAGCCTGTACAATGTCTGCTTACGAGGACAGAGCCACACAGAAGGAATTGCGGTGGATTTGCGAGATCTGGGCAGGTAAGGAAAGACCCCACGAATCCACGAGGCCCCGAAAGATCGCCAGAGAGGGAATCACGCCGCCAAATCTAGCCACGAGAGTCCACTGCAGGCAACCCACCGCCTCCTCAAAAGCCGCCACAGGGACATCAAGGGAGATACGGGGACCAACCCGGGACAGAGAGGGAGAAATCCGTCCGATTTCTTGATAGAAGGGGATCGAGAAGGCCGGGGAAGGGCCACAGAGGGCATCCTTGAAGGAACAAGGCGGATTCCCAGCCTGAGGGGCATGAAATGGGGGGGGAGAGACAGGCGGGGAGGCCTCCCGGTGGGGCTGACCAGGGTCAAAAACCGCCGGAGGTGGGCAACACAGTGGAGGGGGAACGGGTGCTGGCGCGCAACCAGACGAAAAAATTTGAATCTCAGGAGGCGCGTGAGGCGCGTTCTGAGGGGGGGGGGGAAGCCATCAAGTCCCTGTTTTCCTTAAAAGAAAACCTCTAAAACCCCCTATATTTAATATATAGATAATCCCCTACATAATGATGATGAATTGAAATTTAATACTAATTTTTTAATTGATTTCATATTGAGGTATGTCATATGTAGTGATATAGTGTGGAGGTTTGGATTCTTGTAATTGATTCCATTCCCACTAGAATTGAATAGTGAAAACATGATGACTCCCACATCTCAAATTTCACAATTCATCCTTGTAGCATAATCATGTGTACAAATTTTAGAGAACATTGCTTTAGGGATAGTATGATGTGGGAGATTGGGTAATATGTGTCTAGAATCTCAATATAACTATTGATTAAGACTGAATGAAAACATCATAAATGATCCATGCAAGCCCTGCATATAACCGTATGAATTTGATACAATATTCAAATGGAAAATATACATGGACTCCAAAATACTCTAATTTTGAACAATCATATGTGGTAATTATTAATCATTTGATATGTCTCAACATTTAAAATAGATATAAAATGAGCTCCTCATGATTTATTTCCTCATAACTATATAAATGAAATATTAAGGATATTTAAGACACATATATTAATTAAATATTATTTGTATCCAAAATTCAAATAGAAATTCTTAAATATTTTTCAAAAGGATCTTGACACTCAAATTAAATTATTTACCAAGTATTTTCCCTAATATATTGTGTAGTTAGAAAGTACTATATATACATTAGAAGAAATTTTAAAATCATGTTCAGATGAAATTGATGGTATGTTGGATGGTGATATACATTAAGGGTAATTAAAATAAAATAATATATCATAATGGTGAATTAAGATGGAACTGTGTGAACCCTTGTATGGGAATTGGGTTCCTAATCCACTATTTTGGAAGAAGTTTTCAAAATAATTTAGGTTATCTCATATAATATATATATATAATATTACGGAAATGGTATTTACTATTCATGATAATATTAATGCATCTTGTATTTGATAATATAGACTTGTTGATAATCAATGGGAAAACATACAATTTCAACGAGGTTCATCAATTCTATATTTTTTCCATGTGATGGGGTTATATGATATAGTAAAAATGTGATGTTAATCCCTATGTATATTTTTCCTTCCCTAATATGGGAATGAATCAGATCTATTTCTTACATATTTTTTAACCCATACATAATATCTAATTTACATGATATATTAAATATTTTGCTACTGATGAAAAATATTCTAGATGAAACATATGGTCCCATAACTAATTGAATGAAGTTGTAGACATAAATATCTTATAATTTTTAGACAATCTATTTTCATGACATTTGATTTATTTCCCAATTAGACTAATCAATATGTGAAAGTCCATTGGAGAAATCACATACTAGATTAGGGAACTAGGGATCATAATAAATATACAAGGGATAAATATTAACATTTTTAAAAAGTTTATATATACACCAATTTCATGGATTAAATTTTTTAGGGGTGTGTAAAAAATTTAATACATGATAACCTAATATAGCATATAATCACCATGTTCTAAAATATCAAATAATTGAAACTCTAAATGGCCTTCATTCATGAGTTTATATATATTCTTAATTTCTAAATCTATAAAGTCCTATAATTTCCATGTAAATTGTTTCTAAATATATGGGAATTTTATGAGTTCGTGTAATCTAACGGTGAGTGATTCTATGGACCAGAGTGCCAGGAATGATCTATCAAAGTATTGTTAAGCTTAAGTTAATGCGCATAAGCAGTTTTCCTAAAAATGTGGAATAACTATTAAAAGGTTACTCAGATCAGAAATCTGAGGGCTCTTTTGCGCTCAGGATGGCGGGTTTACACTGGGTGTGACTTAAGATTAGTCGGCGCATGCCTCCAGTGAGAAAACAGAAAAATGGCATAATCGTTAATAAAATAATTGAATAAATTATTTTATTTTTTAAATGCTTATAACTCACAAACATAAACTAAGATTAAAAATCAGATACCACCACTGATCTTGAGAGGGTATTATTTCTTTATGATGATACTATCTTTGGAT
Source organism: Viscum album (assembly GCA_963277665.1). Lineage (NCBI taxonomy): Eukaryota > Viridiplantae > Streptophyta > Magnoliopsida > Santalales > Viscaceae > Viscum > Viscum album. Next base: position 1,028,110,895 of record OY728159.1, read on the forward strand.
GGCGTGACCCACCAGAGAAAGTTAGGTTTTGGCCACAAATAAAATAACTAATTGATAATTATTTTATTGTAAAATTCATATAATCTAAATAGTAACATGGATTGAAAATATGAGTGTACCATTGGGTTCTTTGGGGCGTGTTTCACCTAGTCAAAGCCTAACCACGACCAATGCAGGTCGAGGGCGACTGATAATAATTTTCCAAACATTTTTTAGGTACGTTCAGTAAACACACACGCATCATTTTATAAATTTTGAACTGGAGATCATAATTGAAAACCGATAGCACCTTTGAATTCACATCACTAATATTCTCTTAAATATACTTACACCTTGATGGCATATGGATGAGGGAGAAAGTTAGTTTTTGGGTTTTTCGTGGAAATAATAAAATAAAATAAACACATGTTTTATTTTATCTTATCTGTTGTAACCACCGTTGTGGAAGATAGAAGTGGGGACCACCACACCTTAACCTCCTATGAAAGTTTATAGTGGTTGGGACCACCAAAACTTATCCTCTATAAGTTATGGTGGTGGGGAACACCTGAGGTTTATCCCTCATTATGGGGGGGAGGAAACCTATCAACTCTTTTAATTTAATTTTATGTGTAAATGTCAAATTAATTGCTTTCAATTAATTTTATGTGTCAACGTAATATTGAAATCTTTCTATTAATTTTATGTGTCAACATAAAATTAAATGCGATCAATTAATTTTATGTGTCAACATAAAATTAAAAGCTAACAATTAATTTTATCTTTCTACATAAAATTAAACCCTGTCAATGTTTTGATGTTGTCTTGACCACCTTTTAAAATTATGTAATAGCATCGTTGGAATTTAGGAAGGATCCTAATAAATGAACCATCATAAATTCCACAATCATTACCTACCTCCCCCTTCTATATATATGGATCCTGGGAGGAGGTTTTGGGACAACTTCACCAAGTGACGAAGCACTGGTAAAGTGACGCGACACCCAACACATGTGGGATTACACTCTCCAACAATGAACACTACACTAATGAAGAACACTGACAAGCAATACCTTTGACTACGAAGAATAGCCTCGACTTCTACTTTCTTCCTCAGAACTTCCTCCGACGCAGGATATGTTCATCTACAATGAATCGACATCCGCCTTCTTGCACCAACGTCATAGAACAACGATCAAGGTAGGGGTTTATTTTGAATATGATATTATTCATTTAATTATTCCCATCTAAAAACAAATAATCATTGTAGATAGTATTCCTTGCGGCTTGGGATTTATTTTTTGTGGGAAGATTTTGGCTGTTTTTTTGATTTGTCTTTTATCTTCTTTTATTGATAATTCTTTAGAATACAAGAAAGAATTGAACCGCTTGCTAGCACCCTAAATGCAGAGGGTGAAGGAAAAACTAACATGGAAAAACTCATCTGCCATTCTTTTTTATAATTTTCTTCAAAATGGAGATGAGGTGATGAAACGACGAATATAACGAGGGCAACGACCATGATACACGTGACCTCTGTGACCCGCATCGCCCATAGGCTGTGCCGCCCGGTGGCCGAACTGGTCCGAGCCACGCCACACCTTGGATGAACCGGCCTCAGCCGCGCGACACCATAGCTGTCCCACCCTATCCATGCCCTCCGCCCAGCTGAGTCGGCCTCCCGTGCCCTAGGGTGTACCCCTACAGAGCCGGCCTCCCACGTCCCTCGCAGTGCCCCAACCGAACTGGCCCGCGCCCTTGCGGTGCCCCAACCGAACTGGACCGCGCCCTCAGGGTGCCCTGGCCGAACTGGCCCGTGACCTTCTGGCGCCCCACCCGAACCATCCCTCTCAACGCCTCAAGACCAAACCACCCTCATGCCAACCAGCATTCGGTCCAAGCCCTCGTGACCGGTCGCCACTATCTCGGCTCTCTGTGATCCCTTGCGGCCGGCTGGGCTGGGCTCAATGGGCCGGGCCGAACCTAACAGGCTGGCCCGCCTACTTGGCCAGGCCATACCCAATGGGTCAGGCTGGGTCGACCCAAACTGGGTCGGTCCAACCAGGCCTGACCGGACCCGGGCCCACTACGACCCTTTACTTTATTTTGGCCATATCTTTGGCACTAGATGCCCATTTGAAAAACCGTCAGCAGTGATCGAAATCTTAGAGCATGATGGTCACATTGAGTATTCCCCACTTTAGTTTGGGGTATATTTGAGATACGGTCAGGCTGTATCGTGGACGAATCTAATTGGGCCCCAGGGAATAAAAGGCTAATAACTCACAGATCGGGCGTCTGGTGGAAGCACCATCTGTTGTGTTGAGATCTTTAGGACCTGGCGAACCTTCGGGATTCTTCTTCATAGAACATTGTGGTGGGTGGATAATCGACCAGTAGCTTGTGGAGCAGATCTTCTGGAGATGAGCAATCATTTGTGTAGGAACCTAGTAGCTGGTTGAAACATGAAGACTGCTTACTGATCGAATCAGAGTGACTCGTATGGATCAGTGGGGAGTGCCTGGTTGTGGCGGAAGACCCACGATGGAGGAGCGACTGTTTGTGGCTGCAGACTCGCGGTACTCGATAGGAGGAGTACCTCTACTGGCTATGAGGGGGAATTCCTGGTTGTGGCGGCAGACCAATGGTGGGGATCACCTCTGTGTGACCCAGGAGACCCACATTACTAGACAGGAATAGTACCTCACCAGTCCAAGGTTATTGGGAAGTGCCTGGTTGTGGTGGTAGGCCCACAGTACTAGATAGGGGAGGAGTTCTCTAGTAGACGAGGGTTCGAAATGTTTTACCCCTATGAAAAATCCTGGTTTGAGATGAGTCAGTTACTTTTATATTTTCTCATGTTTGAGATGGATTACATGATAAATTAAGTATATGTATGGGAATATACCTATGTGGGGTTATCTATTGATTTCAAACTTCTTGGTTTAACATTGTTGGATTTTGTGAGACATTTAGGGTCTTAGGGTCCCCACTGAGTACCATTATACGCACCCCTGCACGTGCTAGGCCCGCACCTTGTTGTGTTGGTTGCAGATGATGAACAATGCTGTCAGAGGCTGAGAGTACCATGACTGGACGGTACCTGGAGGCGGACAATAAGGCGAGTCGGTTCATGGAGTAGACAAACATACCTGGATTATTGAGGCGGCGATCTATACCTACGCTTCAAGTAGGAACCTTTGAGGATGACCCATAGGCAGTTTTTCTTTTCTTCAGTTGTACTTTCAATTTATTATACATTAGAGTTGGGGTTGTATTTACGGCCTCTTTTACTTTCATAACTATTTTTTTATACATTTTACTTAGTGTTTCGTATCCATCTGTGTACTCTGTTGTATTTGTCTACAGTTTATAAAGGCAATGCCTTCCCAGTTTTAGGGAATTACACCTCTGATGCTAGTCTCCAACCCCTAGACTATGGAAGGCGGGCATGTTGTGTCACAGCATGGGCCATAGGGTATGAGTCGTGAAAAATTGGTATCATAGGATTTGGTTCTAGCGAAATACTTAGGACTCTGATATTTTTGTGAATTAATAGCGTTAAGGGTACTAAGTGTATTTTTCAGTTTAGGGAGTCCAGTGTTGGTGCGGTGGATGATGTATCCATACATTAGGACCCTAACTTCTGATTTCTAACTCAGTGCATGAAATCACTGATTGCGTTTATGTTTTCAAAAGTTCACTTTATGTTAGATCAACTAGGTCAGCTCACCAGGTATAATATTTTGATCATGTCACATATGTTTCTTTCATGATGCCTCCCAGCAGATGACCAGCTAGAGTCTTGAGTGTTGTACGCACCGATATCCCACTGAGCGAAAAGGCTCTGATTCAGGGCCCTATTACTATGTTGGCACCTTCAAGTGGTGTACCAGCCACACCACCACCCGTTGGGTTGAAGATACCCTCAACAACACTAGAAAATAGTTCACGCCGGCTGAGCGTGTTGAACGAGTTCCAACAGGAGAGGCCTCTAAGGTTTCTAGGCGAGACAGATTCCCACATAGCTGAGGGCTGGCTGGGGGCGATTCCTCAAGTTTCCCATCTAGTTGAGACACTAATAGAGCATACAGTGATCATAGATACTAGTATTTTTCAGTTACTGACCTTAAGGATGGTCTGATTACTGATGGGGCTTCAGTACGTGGAAGGTTTCTCGAGATAGTACCTTCGGGTAGTGTGCTAGCTATATCACATCCCATTGGTCAGTAGTTACAACCGACGGTACCAGTAAAGGACACATTTTGGATTAGTGTCTTACAAGTGTTTCAACTTCAGATACCCCTCATGTTTCAAGGTGATCCTAACTCACCAGTGTCTGAGGACTGGCTTGAGGTGGTGGATGAGAGTTCTCTAAAACTTCTACAGCTTCGGAAGGAAGACATTTTGGTAGCTGAGTATTTATCGAGGCATACCGATATTTCTTGGTACTCAATGAATATGATACGATTAGTGCTTCAGGGATCAAACTTCTGAGAGATGTGTTTTTAATGGAAATCAAAGCTAGCACTATTCCTCTATGAATTAGAACTTGTGATAGGGTTTTAGAGAGAACCTTTATGTTGGAAGTTTCTTTGGATAAACGAATATAGGCAATGCATGTTAGCAGTAGGAAAGTAGGGAACCGACGCCAGTCTTAGAGACTTGGGCATGTAAAATGTGTTATGGATAGCTGAATCTATAGGGTGGAAGATATTGAAGTAGATCTAGGAGAGCGACATGTGTGCGTGAATATTTCCATATGTTACACCCACCCCCTTTTGTGGACCCCGCAAGGCTAAGGGAGCTGGAGTACAGGGGAAGATATTTGTTGCATGCGGTCACGGAATGCTACCCAAGGGATCTAGGAATGATTCATGGTATAGTTTATGTCTACTAATAGCTGCCATAACAATAACATAGGTACCAATCATTACATCCTTCCATGAATCTTGTCCAGGACCAATATTTTACGGTTAAACTGTTGACTTGACCCTCACATTTGGAGATACCATTGGGAAGAGACTCGATAATGACACATACCCTGATGGTGTGATATGACCCTTGAGGCAAGAGATTCGGTTGGAACCTATTTGAAGCATCATCGAGGAATTACGATGTTTGTTTGGGTTTGGACTTGACATCCACATTTCTCACTCAGATTAACATTATTAGGAAAATAGGTTGTGGTTTATTTACATCATTAAGATGGGGTTTTCCTTGGATGACGAAAAATGAAACCCAGGAAACACATGATAAACTCTTGCATAGGAGGGTTTATCCAATCACTCGTGATTTGGACAAACTCACCCTCATGGAAGTAGAAGTTTACTTTGAGATATTTTATACTCTTGGGAAGGAGAACATAGTAGTAGACGCACTCATCATGAGGTTTGGCATGCATCTACTAAGTGAGGCGACTGAGTAGCTGGCTGATTTGTAGATATCCTTTTTGGATAGAGATGGAGAAACCTTCCTTCAGTTTCTTACAGTTACTCCCCCACTTCTTCAGTGAGTCAAGGATGTACATCATGGGGACACTAATTGCGAGACACGACATGTTCAAATATCTACAGGGTAGGCACCTGATGAATTTTCTAAATGTGGGAAGCATGTAATCTCATTCATAGGACATACTAAGGCACCTGTGTCACATAAAAAGGATGTGTTGAGGGAGTTCCACACATCCCCTATAGCGGTAAATCAAAGAGTGGTGAAGATGTACCATGATATCCGAAAATATCACTGGTGGCTGGGAATGAAGAAAGTATTAGTAGAGTTCATTTAGCAGTGCCTCACTTTCTAGGATGTGAAGGAATCACATCAGGTACCAGAAAGCATGGTTCAGCCTTTATAGGTCCCAGAGTGAAAGTGGGATGGGATATCAATGGACTTCATGATAGGACTTCCACATACATCCAGGGGTCATGGCTCGATTTGGGTGAACGTTGACTTACTCACCACGTCGGCCCACTTTCTACCAATCTAAGAACATGGTTTAGTAAATATCTTGGGATGCCTCTATGTGTAGGATATTGTGCGGTTACATGGATTAACCTCGATGATCTTTTCCGATCATGATGAATGTTTTACTTCCTAGCTATGGAAGGGGTTTCATGAGGATTTTAGGACACCGCTTCGTTTGAGCACCGCCTTCCATCCTCAGATGGATGGCCAGACTTAGAAGACCATTGAAACCCTTGAGTACATGATGCATGCTTGTTTCCTCGACTTCAGTCGCAACTGGGAGGACCACTTACCTTTGGTGGATTTTTAATACAAAAACAAATATCACACCACCATAGGTATTTTACCTTTGGAGGCATTGTATGGGTGACCTTGCAGATCACCTTTGTGTCGGACTGACCCAGGGGAGTCAGCACTCATGGGACTAGAGATGGTATGGGCTACCATAGAGAAAGTGGAGATCATCCAGGAGTGGATGAAGACTTCTCAGAGAAGACAAAAGTCGTATGATGACTGGAGATGGAGACCTCTAGATTTCAAGGATGGTGACCACATCTTCTTACAGGTCTCACTCTGAAAATTTCTATAGAGATTTGGAAGATGTGACAAGTTATCTCTGAGATTCATAGGACCTTTTTAGGTCTTCAACAGAGTTGATGAGGTGTCTTACCACTTAGATTTTCCACCTCAGTTTCTTCAGGTTGACGACGTCTTCTACGTATCCTAGGTGAGGATATATGTACACGACCCTTATCCTATCATCGACCACAGATAACGAGAAGTCAATGATGGGGAGACATTTACAGTGGTTCTAGAAGAGATTGAATATTGATAGGAGAAGGTCCTTCTTGGATGGTCGATACCTCTGGTGCTTGTTCTTCGACAACACGAGAACCTCCAGAAGAGCACATGGGAGTGGGAGGATCAGATGTGTGCTAAGTACCCCCACATGATTCCCTAGTTTGAGCTGTGGCTTACGGGGATGTATAGCCCTAAGGTGGGGATAATTTAAAGACCTGTAATTTCCATGTAATATTTTTTATATATATGAGAATTTTACAAGTTCTCAAAATCTAACGGTGTATGATTCCGAGTCCTGGAGTGAATGAAATGATCTGTTGATGTTTTTTTAAGCTTATGTTAATGCGTGAAAGTAGTTTTCCTGAAAAGGTAGAATAATAGTTAAAAGGTTACTTAAATTAGAAATCTGAGGTCACCATTGCGCTTAGGATTGCAGGTTTACCCTAGGTGTGACTTATTATTAGACGGCGCGGGCCTCCTGTGAAAAAACCCAAAAATGGAATAATCAAAAATAAATTAATTAAATAAATTATTTTATTTTTCAAATGCTTATAACTCACAAATGAAAACTCATATTAAAAATATGAGACCACTGCTGAACTTGAGAGGGTATGATTTTTTAGGAAGATACTAACCTTGACCAACGCGGGCCACCAGAGAAAGTTAGTTTTTTGCCACAAATCCAATTAATACGTGAAAATTATTTTATTGTAAAATTATTAACCTCTAAAAGGTAAATAGGATTGAAAATATTAGAGTAACATTGGGTTTTTTGGTTCATGATTCACCTAGTCAGAGCTTAACCTCGACTGGTGTGGGTTGGCAGTGACTGATAATAATTTTCCTAACTTTTTTTGGTATGTTCGATAAACACACGAGTGTTGTTTTATAAATATTGAAATGGTGCTCGAAATTAAAAATCGAGGGCACCGTTGAAGTCTCAACTGCTGTATTCTCTTAAAGATACATTCACCTCGATGGTAGATGGACAAGGGAGAAAGTTAGTTTTTGGGTTATTTTTTGGAAACAATAAAATTAAATAAACACATTTTTTATTTTATCTAATCTGTTATAACCACCCTTGTGGAAGTTAGAAGTATTTTCCACCACACCTTAACCTCCCATGAGAGGAACCTTCAATGCGTTATAGTGGTGGGGACCACCCGAGGTTTATCCATCATTATGGGGAGGGTATGAAACCTCTCAACTCCATAAATTTAATTTTATGTCTTAACAAAAAATTAAATCCTTTCAATTAATTGTATGTGTCAACATAAAATTAAACAATTTCAATTAATTTTATGTGTCAATATAAAATTAAATTCATTCAACTAATTTGATGTGTCAACATAAAATTAATTTCAAAAAATTAATTTTATGTGTCAACATAAAATGAATTTCTAACAATTAATTTTATGTGTCAACATAAAATCAAACCCTGTCAATTGTTTTGATGTTGGCTTGGCCCCCTTTCAAAATTAAGTAACAGTGACATTGGAATTTAGGAAGGATCCTAATAAATGAACCGTCACAAATTCATTGATCGTTACATACCTCCCCCCTCTATAATATATATTGAGCTTAGGAGGAGGTTTTGGAATGGAATCACCAAGCGGCAAAGCACATGTAAAGTGACACGATTCCCAACACTTGGGGGATTACGCTCTCCAACAAATAATGCTCCACTCACAAAGAACACCAACGATGAACACCTTCGACGACGAAGAATGGCCTCCACTTCGGCTTTCTTCCTCGGACGTTGGACGTGTTCGTCTACAACAAATCGACGTCTGCCTTCTCACACTAATGGAGACAATCAACACTCAAGGTAGGTTATTATTTTGAATATGATATTATTTCTTTAATTATTCCAATCAAAAAACAAAGAATCATTATGTATTATTTTCCTTGAGGGTTGGGATTTTTTTGTGGGAAGATGTGGGGTGTTTGTTTGATTTTTCTTTCATCTTTAGTTCATGATAATTCATTGAAATTAGAGAAATAATTTAACCTATTGCTACCACCCAAAATGCATAGGGTGCGGCCCAAACCAACATGGCCTGACACCTTCGCCATTCTTGATTATGATGTTCTTCAGAATGGCGACGAGGCGACATGATGAAAAATGTGATGAAGGCAACAGTCGTGCTACCTGTGGCCTCCATGACTAATTCCTCCCACCAGCCATGCTTCCTGTAGGCCGTACCGGCTTAAGCCATGCCTTGCCCTGGACGAACCGGCCCTGGCCGCACCACACCCCGACCGTGCCGCCCTGGCCGCGCCCTACGCCTGGCTGAGCCGGACTCTCGTGCCCCTCACGGTTCCCCAGCCGAGCCGGCCTCCTGTGCCCCTTGCCGCGCCCTATAAAAACCAGGCGGCTCCATCACAGTGCCTCGATCGAACCGGCCCTCACAGCGCCTCTGAGCCGAACTTCCCTCACACCGACCCACAGCTGGTCTGCACCCTTGTGCCAGGTCCACGCTCTATCGGCCCCCCGTGACCCATCACGGCTTGCTGGGATGGGCCCAGTGGGCTAGGCCAAACCTAATGGGTTGGTCTACCTAACGGGTTGGGCCAGACCCAATAGGCCAGGCTGTGACGGTCCGACCGAGTCAGACTAGACCCAGGCCCACTATGTCCTTTTACATTCATTTGGCCATATCTTTGGCACTGAACATCTATTTGACAAACTGTCAGCGGCACTGGTAATCTTGGATAATGTTGGTCCCCTTGAGAATACCCCACTGGATGTTAGGGTATAGTTGAGATATGGTCAGGTTGGATCGTGCACGAATCCACTTGGTCCCCCTGGACTAAAAGGCTAATAATTAACAGATCGGTCATCCGATTGAGACATTGTGGAATTTGTATCATCAAACAGGAGCATGTGGAGTAGATCTTCCTGCGACAGGAGATCATTTGTGCGGGACCCTAGTAGATGGTTGAGACTTGACGACTGCTGACCGATCGACTCAGAGTGACTCGTATGGCCTAGTGGGGAGGGCCTAGTTGTGGCGGTAGACCCACGATGGGGGAACGCCTGGTTGTGGAAGAAGACCCATGATACTCAACAAGAGGAGTACCTCTGTAGGATATTATGGGGATCACTTGGATGTGGCAGATGACCTATGGTGGGGAGCACCTCTGTGTGACCCAGCCGACCCACAGTACTCTACATGAGGAGTACCTCAGCAATCCAAGTCTAGTGGGAAGTGTGTGGTTGTGGTGGAAGGCCCACTATACTCGATAAGAGAGGAATTATCCAAAAGCCAAGGGTTTGAAATGTTTTTCCCATAGAAAAAATCTTGGTTTGAGCTGAGTCAGTTACTTTTGTGTTTTACTCATAATTGGGATGGATTACTTGAAAGCATAAGTATATGTATGGGAATATACCAATGTGGTGTTATCTGTTGATTTCATACATTGTAGATTATCCTTGTTGGATTTTGTGATACCTTGAGGGTCTTGGGGTCCCTACTGAGTATCGTTATACTCACCCCTACATGGGCTATGCCCGCATGTTGTTGTGTTGGTTGCAGACAATGAACAATGCTGACTGAGGCTAAGAGTACCAGGACTAGATGGTACCTAGTGGTGGACCGTATGGAAATACGATACATAGAGGAGACGAACAAACATGAAGTACTAAGGAGGTGATCTGTAACTACCCTTTCAGGTAGGAACCTTGGAAGACAACCCATCAACAGTTTTTCTTATCTTCAGTTGTACTTTTAGTTTCTTGTACTTTACAGTTGGGCTTGTATTCCCGACCTCTTTTAATTTCAGAACTCTTTTGTTATACAGTTTTACATAGTGTTTTGTATCTAGCTATATACTATGTTGTGTTTTTTTTACAGTTTATAAAGGAAATTCCTTCCTAGTTTTGGGTATTTATGCGATTAGTGCGAGTCGCCAGCCCCTGGCCTATGGAAGGCGGGTTTGGGGTAATCACGACACGAGCCCCGGGGGACGGGTCATGACAATATCATTTAATTTTAATTTATAAAAATATACTTCATTTTTTAAATAATTATAATTAAATTATATTATGATGGAATTTTTTGGGTCTCAACCCAAATGATACATGTTTATGTGAATATTGAAAATGTTATTTTTATTAAACAGTCAATTTTCGGAAAACTATAGTTTATAAGAAGAAACATAAACATAAAAACCCCTTCTCATGAATAAATAAATCCAAAATATATCAATTTATATATATTAGTTTATTATGATAAATTTATAAAAATAATTAATTGAAAGGATTTGTTACATTTTCAACTAAAATTATATTAATAAATTAAACATATACTATTTTACAGTTCTCATATATCACATCTATAAATTTGAACATATTAGTTATATTTAAAATTTTTTATTAGAATTTAATAATTTATTTAAATGTATGATTTCTTTTTTATGAATAAATGTTAAATTTGTAAAAACAAATTTCAATAGTAAATTTCCTTAATGGTAAAAGTAATAATTGTTATGGTAATGAGACTAAAAAGGAAAAAAACATGTCTATATGTTATTTTTAATTATATTATCTACATTATATCATTAATAATCATGTCATTGATATTTTTTAGCCATATTAGTTGGTTATAATGTTCTCTATTTAATTTTTATTGACATATTTTCAAAAAATCTATTCTCACCACTTATAAAATTGGCCACTCACCATGCATATAGTCCCACAATAAATTTTTTTTTCCTCATTAAATTAAAACATATTTTATTATACTATATTTCAATTTTAATCTTTTTAAATTTAGGTTACAAGATTATATCCCAAACCATTATGTTCTAAGGAATCATTCATGAGAAACACAAAGATGTTAATATATGTTCAATACTTTGGCTAACTTATTTTGCTTTTATCATACTTTTTCAATTTATATCCACTAATATTATAAGATAAATATAATATTTATATTATTGTTTTTTTATAATATGTGAATAAACACTATACACTTATCCCATTACCCTTAAAAACATAAAAACAATAATCTTTCACATGTGGGGACCAATGACACCATGATAAAATATGTTTATTTTTCCTTCAACTCAATATATAGGTAGTCATAAAGAATAATTTAATATAGATTTATTTTATATAGAACCTCAAATATGTTTTAAAAATATTAAACCATATTACTCCATTCAACTATTTTCTAAAAAAATCATTAACTATTTATAAGTGTTCATTAACTGCCCATGGAACTATTATTTTTTTCATTTATTTGCATCATCATCTTTCATGGATGGTCAATTCAATGGGTATAATTTATAAATATTTTTTTTATAATATCATTAAAAATGTTTTATAATAAATATGACAACATATTAATCTTATGGTTTAACAGAAAATAGTCATTAATTCAATTTATTAAAAAAACATTTCTAAGAGGAAATTATTATTTTTATGTTATTTTATTTTTTCATATTAATTAGTTATATGTATAAAACTCTAATATTTCAATTATATCTATGAAAAAACACTAAAATGTATCATTATTCTACCAGTGTAATGATATTTCAACAAAACCTCCTTTTAATCATACATTCATCATGGAATGCTCATGTTTGGGATGATTTAACCACCTATATTAACCATACTATGAAATAAAATGATGAATGAATATGGAAACATATTTACTATTATAACATAATAGAAAATTACAAATAATTATTTCTTAATAAATTGAATTTATAATAATATTTATTTTATTATACAATAAATCCCTATTTGATAATCAAGAATCACTTAAAAATCCTTGATATTGATTTCAATTTAAAAAATAAGGATTAAAAAACTATTCAAAAGAGATTTAAAAGTAATAAATAACATTAAATCATCCATAATAGTATCATAAATGGAATAATAATTTTTTTTATTGATTTAAAATGAATATAAACAAACGTATTATTAAACTATTATAAAGGTTCAAAACCATAAATACAAGATGTTAAAAGAGGTACAATTCATATATTTATTTACAATTTATTAACATTATAGATGAAAATGAATATGATAAAAGATATTAACTAAATTATTATGATATATATGATTGTAAAATTGATATATATAGTACATTCATGGATGTTTAGAAAAGAGGATACGGGTTTCCCCCTTGAATTCCCTTCATTGAGATGTGTTTTTAATTATGCACAATATTTCAATTTTATGTTGTATATATATATATTATATTTTAGATGTCATATAATGAAATATAATTGATTCATTATATATAAAAAAATTAAATACATATGCTTCATTTTTTTGATAGAATTTCAAAGTAAACCATAAGTTGGGTTATCCATCTTATTCTGTGTTATTTGGGACTCAATTTATATCCAAAACATATTTTATTTTATATTGATAAAAAATTTCGATGAATAATTTTTTTAATAATTATTATTAAATTTATGTTATATAAAAATATATATTTTAACCCCTCTAAAAAATTATTTTATTTAATAGTTTCCAAATGTATTGTAAAATCCAATCTTTTCCACGGAGAAAAAACCACCCAGTATTTGGTTAAGTAATAATGTGTGTTTTTTCAAATAAATCAACCATTTATATATACAATAAAGATGAAGATGTTTATTAATATAATAATCTGGTTTTAATAACATGAAAAATGTTTGGTAGTGAATTAGTATAATCAATATTTAAATGCATGACTATTGGGCCATAGACTACACACCTATCTAGATCCTTATGAGGGATATGCCAAAGAATTCTGAAACACTCATTAGAATCACGAAGAAAAATGTTTCATACCATTTCCATGGCCTTATATTTATACATACATTGATCTTAATTAGTTTCTTACATGGACAACCAAAATCATTTAATATGAACTAAAAATTATAAATATTTGAAATGGGTTCTTACAATTATATTTAATACACCACACAACTTTAATGTTTGTTAAGGTATGTACTCCGTATAACCAATGTATTCCTTTGATGGGAAGGTATTTATTTTCCATTTTTTTATTATATTGATTGATTGGGATTTTTTAATATGTATGTTCCTTATATAATGGTATGAAATGTTTTTTAAGATTATAGTGAATGAATTATACTTAATTAGGTGACTAATGTGTTCATAACATTATATATCACATCGAATCATCGAATTGAATTATGAATGAAATCCACTGGAGTTGAGGTGTATTCATATCCCATATTTAAATAATAATATAAAAAATTACATTGATTATTCTTTTGGATGTACAAAATTATACATTCCATCAATATGATATCATTGACAATTGTATTATCTTTTTTCATTTATCTTCATTGATACACCTTTCACTCATTTAAAATGTTTTTCACTCCATATTTTTCAATTATTCATTACATATCCCATATTACATGTTTAATATATAATATTATATATTGTATAAAAATACTTAAAATGTATATAAGATCTCATTTTTTGCATTTCATAGAAATAATAAAAGGGAACAATGTATAGTATTCCAGGATATGATGGGTGGTTAAATAATATTCTAAAAACATATTATCTATTAATATTATTTTTCAAATGTAATGTATATTTAAATTTTGACTTCCAGGACATATCTGTTTTTGGATCATAAGGGATATAATGTATAATATACCAATAATGTGATATTACTAATAGAGGTGGGTTTCTAGACTCCACTTTGATACATGGTGGATGAAATAAACATAAAATGATTTGGTGATGAAATTTAACTTGTCCCTAGACATACAAATTTGGATTACAACCAAGACTTATAGGAATATCTTTTTGAGAGAAAGAAACACAGTAGATAGGGTTAGGAGTGTATGGAATTGATATAGAAGATATTGGATAAGCTAATGTTTTCCAGGTGTGTGGATATAAAAGGGGAGGATGATCACTTTTATAAGTGGGTACTGTAGAACGATTATAAATAACATTAATTTAAAGATTATATAAATACAATATTTAGGGAATGTTGTACCATATTATATAACATTCAAATATATTTTTATTAACGTTTATATGAGCTTATATAATAAAATGTATGAAATAGTCTACATATTTCATGATTATTATCATATTTTGTATTCCTTTTACCTAATTTATACCTTTACCAGGGAGAAAAATGTCTTACCAAGGTTAAATAATTTTATGAAAAAAACTAATATTAACTTGTAAAAATAATTGTAAATTATTATTCTAAATATATTTTTCATTTGTTTATATTAATTTTATTTAGTTGATAGAAAATAATTCTTTCTCCATACAAAAAAACTCATAAAAAATTTAGAAAAGATAAACCAGTTTAAGGAAAATATGGGTTTTATTCTTATTTCATTGAATCCATTAACTATTTGATGCATGTTAATATATTTTTCTATATTTCTTATCACAAGATGACATAAAAATGATTTATTAATATTAATGAATTTATATTTATAAGAGAAAAATACATTGTTTAAATTTATAGATTAATGAAAAACATCACTTTTTTAAATGAAAAAGATTGTATCTTCATTTATAAACATATGATAATAAATTTAAAACTAAAATTAAAATTTATTGGTGGTATATAAAACTATTATACATAATTTTTACAGTTTAAATAATTGAAATTTACTTTCAGAGAAAACATATTTAAAAAAATAATATTTGTAAATTGAAAATTCATGTTTAACCATGAATTATTAGAATTCTAGTAAATGAAATTAATTATGCTACAAATTAATGTACAAAATTAATTTTCGTAAATTTTACAATTAATTTATGAATAACATTTAATGATATAATTAATCATAAGAATGAAATTTTAAAAAAAAAATACATAAAAAATGTTAAAATAGTCTCATTGAAATCAATATTTCTTTTTATAAGTGAATTTGTCCAATTTTTACAAGATAATATGATTATAAATTTCAATTAACTATGATTTAATGTTTTTTAGTATTTTAAATGACAATTATGAACATAATTTTGTTTTTTATATGAATCACAAACTCATAAACATGTTTAATTTATTAATTATAAATAGATCTAAAATACTTTGGTGTTACATTATACCCTCCAAATACTATTTTCATAATTTATAATTGTATTAAAACAATGAATGAAATGATGATAAGTATATATAATTAGGTCCTAATGTTCCCAAATATCATCCCAAAATTTATGTTTTCACTACAACATGTCAACCATGTGAGATTTGATTTCTCAAATAAATATATCTCTCTGATCCCAAATCTCCACCAACTGATAATATTGTGAACGATCATTCATTACTGGTATATAAATCGATTTCAAAACTTTTGAATGATCATAAATGTGAACCATCATAAGTAATAAATGGAATGAATCATTTTCTTTTGGGAGGTGAAACTATTTAATCATGTGATATGATGTTGTCTTGATATGATGTTGAATCTTAAGAAGTCAACTATATATGGGGAACATATTCTACTTAATTCATGACAAATTACATTCTTCCAAGGACATATTTTTTTGAATTATAAATAGGTACCACTGAGTTATATATATATTCATCAACTCTAAGTGTGAATATCAATTTATTATTAGATATTATTATGGTTAGTTGAATAGATGTATCATCACTTATAAATTTCTTATTTATCTTAGTTCGTAATAGAATTTTTTTGACATCTACAAAAAATCATGTGAGATTTAACATCATATTTACATTGAGGGATCATGATTAATAATGTGATTTTGGGAGTGAAATGTGATTGTAAAAAAAATTACTAGAGGAATATGTTGATCCCAAATACACTTTTAATCCATATAGAAACATATAATAATATCATTAGGGTTGTAATGGTTTTCAAAACTTAAATATGTTTGAAGATGATATGAAATTATAATGATCAACTCTATAGAATATTATTTTTGAATACTTATTTATTATCTAATTGTGGGCCTCATATCTCAGTCATGTACCATTGGGATTTCAACTCCATGAAGCCTAACGAAATACTAAATTTATATACATCAATGTTGTTTTAGTGGGAAATATTCATTGACATGAATGAAATGTGATGACATCCAAAAGACGTCAACAAAAATACAAATAAAATTATATCTATTAGATGTTTTTTGGTTACTATGATGAATTTTATAGTTATTTATCATCATTTACATATTGATATGGGTATTGTTTTCATTATACCATTGTATTTTTTTTTATAATTTATCATGTGAAAATACTAGGCAACGAGGTACATACTATGAAATATCTATCATCATTATGTCCAAGTAAAATTTTTTTAGATATCTATAAATATTTAAACATCCACGATGGATAGTGAATGATGATAAATTGTATTTAATAATGTGTTTAATTTTAAATTTTAATATTTAAGGGAAACAAATTCATTACCTAAATATTATTATTTTCATCATGGTTTGTGCTCATCTAAAGAGTAATCATTAACTTTTTTATTTCAAATTCTTCTTGTTGTGTCTCATTAATATTAATACGATGTTTTCTTAAATTTATAATTAGGAAATACATGATTTATCCCCATTCCACAAGATTTCACTATCCATCCACCAATAATCAATTATTATTTAATATTTTTAAATTGACTCTATAGAAGATCATTCTTGATCATTTAAACTCAACTAATCCAACACCTTTTTATCATTCCTTAGGTTTTAATGTATTTAGTTGTCATATTGATTATTCACCTTAGACATCTAATTTGGCACATATTAAGATCAATATATTTAATTATATACTTTATTATATGATGATTAGTATAAAAATTAGAAACATAAAAATAATGATAATTCATTCATTATTTCATTGAAAAAAGTTACAACCTCTGACGTTAAATAACAAGTCAGGTAATTTTTATCATTAATCATTAATTCAGATGAGGGGTAAGATACCACCATTTAAATCTATATAAAAACACAAGATAAAATTTTATTTGATACATCCATATATATTAAAAAACCTTATATTCTATAAGTTACTATAAGATGAGGTTAACATACAAAACATTTCTTTATATAAATATTTTTTTTTCACATTGTTATCTTCAAATGAATTTCTCTACCTTTTTCATCAATATAGTTATATTATTTTATAACATTGATAAATTTCTCATCATATATATATAATTTTACCAATATATGAAATAAATTGTTTTTTTACACTATATTTATGTGGGGAATTTTTTTAATAACATCCAATATGGTTCCTCGGACCAATGAACATAGATCTAGTGCATGTAGCATATTCAGTAGATACTATAATTGATTCCAGCAATAAAATTATAGATAAAATAATTCGTAAAAAAATAAGTATTTCCACTCAAATATTCAAATGATCATTTTATATTTGTATCATTAAATATTTAGTAAAAATATTAAACTAATGAATCCCATGTATTTATATTATAAAAAAAGATATACATTATATGAGACTACTTAATAAGTAAAAATTTATCAAAATATCCATAAAATTGTCCAATGAATTCAAATTATTAGAATTGTCTGGTGTAATAATATTCATCATAAACTATGAAAATGGAAACACAATAAGGGTGAACTAAAATTCTATGTAAGGTAAAATATACAATTGAGTAAATCATGTAGTAAATATGATATAAATAATATAGAAACCATACATAGTAATCATAATACAATTAATAACTAAAATTATTATTATAATTTTTCCATGGATAGTATTGAAAATAATTTAGGAAAAATTATGACATTAACTAAATTTGTAGTGATGGAATATATAATGTTGGACATCTTGATCTTATGTTAAATGCCTCAATGATGTAATAATAATTACCACTAGCTCAATGTAAATACTTGTTTGTAAAATGGGTAGAAAGACACAAAATACCAAAACATGTTTTTCTAATGAGATTTATTGATTCATCAAGGGAATATATTAAGGTAGGCCCCACCCCCACTTTTTTATGTCCATTTCACTAATCATATGAGATTATATGAAAAAAAATACATGAATAAAATTTTAAATAAAAATATTTATTTGAATTAAAAAAATGAAATGATATTATAGTTCACTATTTAAAAAATAGAGATAATGTTCACAACCTATCCATAGAGAAAATTTTTATGGTTGAAAAAATATTCCATTTATTTAAGATATCAATAAACATCATTATTAGAATAAAAGACATATGGATTATCAATAGTTCCCTAATAAATAAATAGAATGGATTTGTAGGTATTTATTTATAAATTTAATGTTGTAAGGAGTAATGGAAAATTTCTATGTTGAAAATTTATCTAATAAGTCCAAGTATTTTATATTTTTTGAAACCCCTCAATCAAAGGAATAACGAACATGGTATTTACAATGAAAAAAAGTAGAAGGGATCATATTCACATTCTTGATTGATGTTTAGATATGAAAAATAAAATGGAATATATATTTCATATAAAATAAAAATATATAAGTGATCTATACAATGACGATATATGGTTGTAAAAGAACATGTCTCTATTGTAATAATGTAAACACAGGAGGATGATAAAGTTAAAAAACTAATTTGTAAAAATTGATTCTAAATGAATCCTAGAGGAAGGGATTAAGATTTGAATTTTATTAAACTATAAATTCAATCCCCTAAAATTTAAAATATATATTTATAATACTATATATCAGTAACATAAATCACATCTGTGTATGTCCAATGGAATAAAAAAATTGATATTTAGTTATAAACATAAAAGAACATTAAGAAAACACTTCTAACATCGATGTAATATACTTCATTATATTTTAATATAAAAAGTATTTTTTTTTTGAAGGTTATGTGGTATATATTTAGAATGATTACACTTTAAAATAATCTTAAATAATAGAAATCCGAAAATGAAAAAATGTTTTCTATATAATATGTGGACCGAAAGGTAAAACATTTTAGTTTTATAGCATCAATTTTAATACATTGATCATTCATATATTGAAATAACACAAAGAAAATACATCACATAATTAATATATCAATTTGAAATAATTTTTTATATAACACAAGATAATAAAATATTTGTTTTATAGAACCCATTATGTGTTCAAGATGAAATTTTATATTCTAATGAAAATAAATCATGTCATGAAACATCATTTCTACTAGGGTAAAAATTAAATACATACAAATTTAATGAATTGAAAATGATTAATAATAGTATATAACATTATATACAAAAAATATGTTTAAAAATACATTAATTGTTTGTAAAAAAACAAGGGTAAAATGGAATCATAATTAATTATGTCACAACTATTCAAAAATGAGAGTGAGAAAACCATTTAAGCCTTATAAACATTTGAATTCAACCCCTTTAAAAGATATTGATTAAAATGAAACAATAATATCCATAACTAATTATAGGTTCATTAAAAAAATTATTTAAGCAATTTTAGATAAGTAATGTTATAGAAAAAAAATTATAATATGATATATTTCAAATGGATTTTAAAATAGAGACAGGAAACCCTAACGACCTAAGACACATTTTGGTCAAAACTCCTTGAAAGATATAAAATCCACAAAAATATTAAAATCAATTAAATAAGATAGTATATTGACTGAAAATATCTATGGGGATGTATATAAACCATAGTTTTTGATGAGAAGTATGTATCAAGGAATTTATAATTTAGTGAATAAACCCTTATAAGTCCCAAAATCATTGATGTATAAATCGAATGACAATGATATTATAATGAATAATTGAAGAACCAAATAAATATTTTTAAAAATACCATAATATATATTTATCTATAAAAATAAATTAATATTTTAAATTTTTTTAGTAATACATATTTTAACTAAATTGATGAAATCACAATTTTCACAAACCCTTATGTTATTTATTATTCATTCTACACATTCAATAGACAAAATGAAAAATAAAATTAAGGGTATAAGATACTCTTTCGGGAAATTTATCTATTTATATAATATTTAATATATTATATGTAGAACCATAGGTTTTTTATTTATTTTATTCTTCCAATATATTTTTATAAATGACCATTCAATGTCAACTTACTTCTGAATTTTATTTTATCGAAAATGATATATAGAAAATTCAGTTAAATTCATAATATAACCTTACTAGAAGAATAAAATAGTAAAAAATTTATTATAATATTAAAAAATTATTATTTATGTTCCTAGATTCATTAATTATAGTTGTATATATCAGGGTTTATGTATAAGGTTAATCAAACAAAAACATAAAAATGCTATATCCCAATATGTGAGTATCGTTAAAGAATATAATAATGACATTATTACATACTAATAATTTTCTTATTAAATATTATTATTTTAGTGAATTATATTTGTATTTTTGTTATTTATTATTATCATCAAGGTGGATAATGGATAAAATTTACATTGTGTAGGTGGTGGAGTATAAAATGCACAATTAATGTTATTTTGTCTTTCTAAAAGAATGGAATAGGGAAATGACCAGTTTTCAATAATATAATACAAAAATAATATAACTTATGTTTTTAGGTCATTATATATGAATTTTTTTTATGTTTCTTAATATATTAATTAATTTGAAATGGTATTTAATATGTAATACAGACTTTGGTAAGAAAAAGTTTATCATGAATATTTAATTAAAAATGATTTTCATAAGGTTGAATTTGATGAACTTCATATTAAAAAATGATATTGGTTTAAATGGGGAGAATATGTTATATTATAAATAATAAATTAAAAATAATGATTATGGCAAGATGGGGTGGATGTATCCCCTTTTATAAGTGACAAAATGGGATCTTTTCAGAATTTCAATTACTTTTCTACTATAGCAATAAAGAAGTCAATGATAAATGAAAAAAATTGATAAAAAATTTAGTTAGTGTTTTCATTGGGACAAAAATACAACAATTAAAAATTAAAAAGAATTTATTATACATTTATTAGTTATTAACCATTAGTTTTTTTAAAATATTTCATTTTCATTTATACAATTATAGAATGTTTTTATGAATATAATTTAGTTTTTAGAAAAAATATAAAATAATGAATTAATAAAATATGGATTAAATGGAACTAAATAATTTCTTTATTAAATATTATTAATGTTATATAAAAAATAATTTTAATATTAAATAATTTAATATATATATATATAAATTTATAAATTTTTTTATTTTTGAATTTTTTTAAATCACAAAATTATATATAATTAGTTACTAATAGAATAGGTTTTTATATAATTATATATGTTATTATAAATAATATTTTATACACCATAAAAAATATATTAATTTACTTATATAAATAAAAATTACACAATATCACTAATAATTTTTTTTAAATGGATGTTTTAACAAACCATGGTTAATAACATTAATCACAGTGATAAAAATATTATAGAAATCAAACTAACTTTCCTTCTAAAATTATATTACTCTGTTAATATTATATAAAATATATAGTTATATCTATTAAATTTTAATATATTTTGAACATTATTTTTCAATTTTAGAGAATAAAAATATCTTTTAGTATATAGTATTCATTATGTCTCCATAATGCTACACATGGTTTTAATAAATTCAATATAGAATATTAAAATGTTAAATTTTAATATATATATATATATGTTTGTGTGTGTGTGTAATTTTTATGAAATATTTAATTCATTATTTTATTATATTAATTTCAGAAATGGGATTTCATTTTGAAATTCATTAATTTTTCTTATTCAATTAAAATTTAATTATTTAAAATAATTCAACAATAGTCATCATTAGAAAATATTGACCTGAAAAAATGGTATTTATTTTGATAAATTAAAATTATAAATGTTTTAAAAAGTATTAACATAATAATAACTTTTTTCATATGAAACATTTTTTCAAATAAAATAATTAATGATAATAATTTATGTTTTTGTAAATTAATAAAAAATAGTGTCAATATATTATTAATACAACCATTATATTTTATCAATAATATATTTATATTTTATGACATAAATGTCTGATTTTTTGGAAGATTATATATTGAGGAATAAATCTGTCTTATAAATTATATAGTGTCACTAATTGATTTTTAATCAATTATGTAATGTTAAAAATGAAAATTATTTTTTATGTTTTAAGATATTTAATAATCTTCTTACATAAATATTTTCCTACAAATTCCATGGATATATTTTTATTATCACATAATGTTCAATATTTTGTTTTGGTTTGATGATGTATTTAAATAATTATATCTATAAAAATTTCATATTTTAAGGTAAAAATATATTAAAATCATTAGCTGTGGAATCCACAGTTTATATATCCTCCAGAAAAACATCTCTTCTAGTTATATGACATGTTATTTTGAATTTAGGTACTTAGAAACAAAATTAAAAAAATATTTCATGCAAAATATATTTTCTCACGATCTTCAATACATCTATCAATTTATATTCAAGAGATCCTGTCTTATGGAATGATATTTGACTATTTATTTTTATTAAAAAAATAATTTTCAAATAGATTATTTCATATAAAACAATGAACCAAAAAATTATAAAGGATAATATTAAAATTTAATGTTGCCACTATTTTAGATAGTATAAATAAAGGTAACCACATATCAAAATATTTATTGTACCTCTCTCTTTCTCAAGGTGATTTCAGGATCACAACCATTAACCTATTTTATTATCATTTTATTTATGTTATTTTGAGAATATTTTATTAAATTCATAGTGTTGAATTTTAGAGAATATTTTTTCCAATTTATATTAATGATGATGGATTAAAGTAAAAATTTATATACATTATTCAATTACAATCATGTTAGATGATCAATAATATGCATTAGGTTGATGTAGAGGTGGCCAATATTGAACTTATAATTGTGAAAAAACAATATATTTCATGTAAATAGAATGTATTATCCAATTCCATGTTTCTAGAAATATTTTTGTAGGATAATACCCACCAACCATCTTGTTCGGAAGAAAAAATCAAGAATCTCTTGATGTAGAAAATCTTTTAGATAATTGAGGTGAACTGAAAAATTTGATCTAGTTTCAGTAAAAACGAAGACTCCATGTAGGTCACTGACTACCATATTGAGGTTAATGGGTATTAATTGGGATAAATAAATGTATATAATCAAGGCTATTATTATTGAAAAATTAGTATTAGGAAATATTTTTCTTAGTTCTTTGTGACGTGTGTATCTATATAATTATCAAAAAAAATTAGAGAATATATACTTTCCCCAAGGATCTGTAAATGATTACATTAATACCATACAATTGTTTTTCCAAATTATTTTCTAACATGATCAAATTAGAGGTGATTTTTTAAAACATCCATTTAATTCCATGATACATCCATAATTTTTATCCTCCAATGGACCCATACCTATATCATAATATGTTTAATACTAAATTTTAAATCATACATCAATATATTTTTCATCTAATTTTTATATGGGATTTTAATGAAAATGATGAATTATTAAAATTCAATTCACCAAAGGTTCAGACTCTGAAAAGGTGTGGGAATGGTATCTTGAGAAAAATATAATTTAAAAAAGGTTCTCATAAGACAAAATTGTTATTTATAGTTTCATGGACATAATTGATACCATGATGTTTATATAATTAACCTCTCGAGTTAAGGGTGGAGACATAGGTTCTCACATAAATATTTAGTCGAATAATTTTTATACCACTTTTTTCCACATTTAGTTTTTTCAAACTGCAAAACATAATATCAAATAATATAGATTTATATTTTATATTTGATACTTTACACAATTTAGACTCAATTATTTAACAATTCCAACTTGAATCGATGTTATATGCTATTCCATATTTGATTTTTTAATTTATTAATTGTTGTTGTATTTAAAATTTTATAAGGTAAAAGTTTCCACATATTTCAATAATCCTTAATCATGAATTGGTATTAGAGGATAAGTTATATAATTATTAAAAAAATAATTTTCAAATTTTTTTTTATTTTCATGAAAAAAATTAAATTGTTAATTGATTACATAGATGGATTATTATTATATCATTAAATACGGATTCCAATGCTTCAATTTTTTACTACACTAATTACTCCTCCTGAAGGACACATATTATGACATTCCATTGTAATATTTCATTTATTTTATGGAAAATTATTACATAAAAATATTTTACCACTATTGAAATTGAATAAAATTTTTGCTCATGAAGATATTAATTTTTTGGGTCGAATAAATTGATATGAATGTAATATACAATGGTAATATAAAAATGAGATTAATCATGATTCCTCATGACAAAATAAGTATCAAATTTAAAAATTATTATCTGTAAAACATGGGGCCACAATTAATTTTATGGAAACCTGAGTAAGAATTTAAATCATTTACTCTCCATTTAGTAAAATTTAATTATTTCATGTATAAAAGATCTAATGAAAAATAAATTAATATAATTTTTCATGGAGATTATATAACAATTTATAAACTCATAATAAAAATCATATTGGTGTTTCCTAGACCCTAAGAACCAAAAGTTATTATAATAAATGATGCTTCTAATGTTAAAAGGATATAGGTAGAGAAACTCATCATCACCTTAGTGATCAATAAAATCATAATGAAATCATAATGGAAGTAGGAGGATTAAAATTCATTTTTTATCTAAAACCATCATGATAAAATGAAATAACTAAGAACAACCCATTGTGGATGTTATTTAATAATCTATTATTACTAGGAATATGTCCAATATCCTTCAAAAATAAAAACATCACCATGTTATCCAAAATTTATAATAAAATATAGGAAACATAGGAGAAGTGATATTAATGTAAAAAATAAATCTCACATCAGACTATAGTTCCTTGAATATAAAAAAATATCAATGAAAACAAAATTATTGAAAATAATTTTAATTTCTAAAGATATAGTGGAATTGAAAATTTCATGGACTCTACATTATCATCCACAAAAAGTGACTCAAGAATGAAGTATCTTCTAAAACATGTTGATGAAGGCGTTGAGGTTAGTACTCCCTTCTGTTTTTCCTCATCTTTCCCTTCTTTTACTGTCACGACCCATCCTCGGGGCCAGGGCCGTGACTACCAGAAGCCCGCCTCCCATAGGCTAGGGGCTGGCGACTAGCACCAAGGTGTAAATACCGACAAAAAGGGGAAGGCATTACCTTTATAAAGTAAAAAAACCACAGAGTAAGCCAGTAAAAGTAAACACTAAGTAAAACTGGGTACAAAAGTAAGTGTGGAAAGTAAATGGGCAAGAATACAAACCCAAACTGAAAGTAAAGTACAACTGGAAAGAAAGTACAACAACTGAAAGTAAAGCAACAGTGTCGAGTCGTCCACTAGAAGTCCCACCTGAAGGGTGGGTACAGATAGCCACCTCAGCTTCTCAGGTCCAGCCGTCCACTCTGTGTACGTCCCGCCCAATAGTCAACCTCTAGGTACTGACTGATCTACTAGCCTCAACCACGATCAACGATGTCCGTCATCTGCATCCAACACAACATAGTGCGGGTATAGCCCTTGCAGGGGTGACTATACGCTACTCAGTAGGGAACCCGAAACCCCAAAAGGTCTCCTAGAACCCACAAAAGATAATCCACAAAGGAAAGATACAATCATGAAGTAACATCCAACACTACTTAGGTATATTCCCATACATATATCTAAGTCATCAATTCCAATTGGGCTCCAACATTCGAGCCCAAGTTCGATCACGTCCACATAGGATAGTAAAACCCAATCCACACTATATAACACTACTCAATACACATAAGAAAGAAAGTAAATCATATCGAAGATATTTATTGAAGGTCAAGACTAAGCCAACATGGGTATACTTCTTCGTAAGGTGATAGAGATGATCAGATATAGCCACTGATTCATCTAAGCTGGGACCCACGTAGGATACTAAACCAGCTAAGCTGTTGGACCCACATAGGATACTGACCAGCTACTCTGCCAGAACCACATTGGATAGCAAGAACATAGTCATTTCCGTCGATCCCATAGATGATTTCAGTACGGTCTTCATTGCTGCCAAACTCACGTAAGATTTCAGTGCAGTCTTCATCATCGTTGAACCCACAGAGGATTTCAGTACGGTCTTCATTGCTGCCGATCCCACAGAGGATTTCAGTGAAGTCTTCATCACCGTCAAACACATAGAGGATTTTAGTACAGTCTTCATCACTACCGAACCCACGGAGTATTTCAGTGCAGTCTTCATCACTGTCGAACCCATGAAGGATTTCAGTGTAGCCTTCATCGTCGTCGAACCCATGGAGGATTTCATTACGTTCTTCGCAGTCGCAGCTAGCTCTAGGGTTCCCACACACAACATGCTCGTTTACAGGAGGGTCCGCTCCACGATACAAGGGGGGGTCGATACATCAACTGAAACGTAGTCCGAAGTTTATGTATCCCAAAGTTCCGTCTCAACAAAAGGAACTCAACGCGACAGACGGGGCGTCAATCGGACGCCCGGTCTGAGAGTTATTGGATTTTTTCATTCTAGAGGCCCTGTTGGTTTTTAAGTCAAAACCTACCCAATCGCACTCCAACTACATCCAAACCTTGAGTAGAGTAATCCAAAAGGTCCGTCTCACTAAGAGGAATCCAACAAAGTTGACGACACGCCAATCGGTCGTCCAGAGCTCAAGTTATAAGTGTTTCCGCTCCGAGGGCCCGGTTGGTTTCGTGTTCGAACCAACCCGACTGTACACAAAGTACTCCGAAACCTTGAGTGTAATATACCGAAATGACCGCCACAATACAGGGATCACATCACAACTGACAGTGAATCGATCAGAGGTCCGTAGCCCATGATATGGGAAAAAGACCAGAAGTGATCCGAAAGTGGGGGGTCTAGGCCCGGTCCGACCCGGCCCGACCCCCTTGGGTCGGCCCGAACCTGGTCGACCCAACCCGGGTCTGGGTCCGACCAGGCTCAGTGCGGCCCGACCTGGATGGGCGCGGCCCGGCTCGGTCATCACAACCCACCCCGGCCCGGCCGGGTGGCACGCTGGCTCGGCGAGCGAGCCGAGCGGGGGACGCGGTCCCCCGCGGCCTTTTCGCTCCATAGATGCGACGAGCACCGCATCCTGCTCACACGGATCCCACGTGACCGTGGGATCTGTCCACCTACCGTCATGGCCTTAGCTGCGGCGGTTCCTCCTGGCGGCGAGCCGGGGCACCGCCGCCTCTGGGCAGCCGGCTGGTGCCGGCCGCGACAGCGACCCGCACTGCCGGTGATGTCCGCAGGCCACCGGAGTTTCTCCAGTGGTCCGTTTTCAATTCCGTCTCCGCCGGTGTTCATCTCGGGTTCCATACTTTATTTCGGAATCATCAAATCACCTCTCTATACCATTCTGTCATCGCATGTCGATTGGCATGGAATATAAAGAATCTACGAAGTCTTCAAATCGCCTCTGCGGCCCCGACTCCGGCTGTGGTTTTGTTCGGCCTCAACGGCGCGGCATGACAGCGCCACACTTCTTCACCTGTTCTACTTTGATTACTCATGTTGTCGTTGCACCACGCTACCTTTGTTCGTGCTGCAACAAACACATCATCAAAAGGGGGAGTAGGGTCGGCCGTGTTCATGCAGTCTGACTCCCTCCCGTTAAGCCGATATCCATTAGCTAAGAAAAAAACATTTGGATGGTCAAGAAAATTCATGAACCAAAAATCAAACCCCTACCGTGATGAAGTCGTCGAATGAGGTTTGTCGTGGGAAAAGGAAGTCGTGGAAGATGGCGTCGTGGAAGGAGGATCATCAGCATCGCGGTACACGGGGTCTCGTCGTCGATCTCCGAGGAATCAGCGTTATTCGTCATCCTTCGTCAGAGGTCGGAGTTCTTCATCGGTGACGGTGTGTTCTTCGCGTTCTTCATGTAGGAAGAAGATATTCCTCATGAGCGCAAGAGTCATCTCTTCCTTTCGCACAATGAATCAACCCCTAATAAAATAAGTCTTGTCTTATTTTATTAAGACACACGCAAGCCATTAATTTTAAAATCAAACAGATCTCATTCAATTAATTGAATTAATTGAGGAGTGTATAATATTAAAATTAATTTTGAGGGTTGACTTGCCATTAATTCGGGGTGCGGGTGAGTTATATATTAAAAGTACAAGAGGGTGTTTAAAAGGAATTTGAAGGGATGTGTCTCTTGTGGGCCCCAATTCACTAATATCTTACCAAGTGGAGTTAGGATATTAGTTGGTCCCACTCCAACCACCAAGCATAGGTTTAACTACATAGAATAGAAATAAAATTTGTAGCCCAATATTTTATTTTATTCTTTAGTTAACCCATTTAATTAATAACCTCACCCGAGGAAACACAACTCTGGAAAAGGTGTTCTTATGAAATTACTGGCACTACTGTTTCATTGGTGTCCTCAGATTTCGATTCTGAGCACCGGTTCAAAAGTTAGGAAAACCCGCTCGTTCGTTCACTGAACGTACCCGAGCTAAATTTCGGAAGATGATTCCGGGCACATCGGGCCTCGGAATCAAGTGCTGTCAGAAACTGCACCCTTGTCAAATCCCAAAAAAAAGTAAGAAAAAAAAATTTCTCCTGAATTTTACAGGTCTTAACAGTACTCCCACCTCAGGGTTTTATATCCCCATAAAGATACATCAAAAAACTAGAGGAACAAATGTGGGTACTGAGCACTCATCTGAGCCTCCTGATCCCAAGTGCTCTGCTAGAGGTTCCCGTGCTGCCATCTGATTCGCAATAGAGGAATCGACCACCCATGTAGGACCCGCTCTTGTCGATCCTCGATCTCCACCGAGACCTCCGCAAATGTCTCCCCATCATCAAGCTCTAGCTCCACATGGTCAATGATATGGTTTGGGTCATGCACGTATCTCCTCAGATGAGATATGTGGAAGACGTCGTGCACCCGGTGCAACTAAGGTGACAGAGCTAGGTGATAGGCCACCTCGCCTATCCTACTGAGTACCTAAAAAGGTCTAATGAAGCGTGGATACAACTTGCCGCCTCGGCCAAATGTCCGTAATCCATGTCTAGGTGAGACCCGTAAGAAAACTTGGTCTCCATCCTCAAACTCTTGTGGCCTTCGCCTCCTATCAGCATAAGACTTTTGCCGGCTCTGAGCTGTTTTCATCTGCTCCTGGATGACCTGGACCTTCTCTATCATGGCATGTACCATCTCTGGTCCCACAAGTACTGACTCCCCAGGGTCTTTCCAGCACAGAGGTGATTTGCATGGCCGGCCGTACAATTCCTCGTATGGTGCCATCCCGATGGTAGAGTGGTAGCTGTTGTTGTACGTGATCTCCACCATGGGTAGGTGGTCCTCCCAGCTGCGACCAAAGTTGAGGACACATGCAAGGATCATGTCATTGAGAGTCTGAATGGTCCTCTCTGTCTGACCATCCGTCTAAGGGTGAAAGGCAGTGCTCAGATGTAGCTACGTGCCGAATTCCTCCTACAACCGCTTCCAATGCCGGGAAGTAAAGCGAGAATCTCGATCAGAGATGATAGATGATGGCACACCATGAAGCCGTACAATCTCCTGAACGTAGAGGTGTCCCAAGATCTCCACTTAGCCCTTCACTCTAATGGGTAAGAAGTGGGCCGACATGGTGATTCAGTCAACAATCACCCAAATAGATTCATGACCTCTGGAAGTATGTGGAAGTCCAGTCACGCAATCCATAGATATGACATCCCACTTCCACTCCAGGACCTCCAAGGGTTGTACCAAGCCTACTGGTACCTGGTGCTCTGCCTTCACCTGCTGACAGGTGAGGCATCGTGAAACGAACTCAGCTACAACCTTCATTATACCCGGCCACCAGTACTATCCTCTGAGATCCTAGTACATCTTCGCCACTCCTGGATGTACCATTAAAGGGGAAGTGTGAAACTCCCTCAGCACCTCCTCCTGTAAAGCAGTTGGTACTATGGTACGTCCTCTGAAAAGGAAGACGTGCTCTCCTCCCACAGAGAATCCATCAGGTGCCTATCCTGAGGATATCTGTGCACACTGCGTCTCACAGTCAGCGCCCCCTTGGTGTGCCTCTCAGACCCACTGTAGTAGTGGAAGAGTGACTGAAGAAAAGTTTCCCCATCTCTATCCAAGAAGGATATCTGCAAAGCGGCTATCTGATCCATTGCCTCCCCGAGTAGCTGAATTCCTATCCTCCTGCTGAGGGCATTGGCTACTACGTTCCCCTTTCCAAGAGTATAGACTATCTCAAAGTCATAGTCCTCGAGGAACACGAGCCATCACCGCTGTCTCAAATTCAGGTCCTTCTACGAGAAGATGTACCTGAGACTCTGGTGGATAGAGTAGACTGTAATGCACTCACCCATCAAATAGTTTCTCCACAACATTAGAGCGAAGACCACTACTACTAAATCCAGGTCATGGGTAGTGTAGTTCTGCTCATTCTACTTCAACTAACATGATCCATAGGCGATCACTGCCCGCTCCTGCATCAGGACACATCTGAGTCCAATCCCTGATGCATCACATTAGACTACGTACCCTACTCCCTCCTCCGGTAGCCTCAAGGTAGGTGTGCTGCTCAATATCTATCTCATCTCTTTGAAGCTCTGCTGACATCTGTCTGACCACAGGAAGGGTTTACCCATTTTTGTCAAAGTTGATAGTGGTGCAGTAACTCTGGAGAAGTCTGGCACAAACCTCCGGTATTACCCAGCTAGCTCCAAGAAACTTCGCACCTCCGTCACGCTCCTGGGTGGCTCCCAAGCTAGCACTGCCTCAATCTTCACAAGATCCAACACAACTCCCACCTTAGAGATGATGTGTCCCAAGAAGTGGACCTCACGTAACTAGAACTGACACTTCGATAGCATTCCATAAAGCTGGTGCTCTCGGAGTGTGTCCAGTACAACCCACAACTGGTAGACGTGCTCCTTCTCAGTGGTCGAGTATATCAATATGTCGTGGATGAAGACCACGACAAGTCGATCGTGGAATGGTGGAAATATCATGTTCATGAGACTCATGAACACTGCTGGAGTATTGGTTACGCCGAATGGCATAACCAAGAACTCATAGTGGCCATACTGACATCTAAAGGTCATCTTCTGCACGTCTTCGTCTCGAATTCTGAGTTGATGAAAGCCCGATCCAAGGTCTATCTTCGAGAAACACCATGCTCCCTTGAGAAGATCGAAGAGGTCATCAATCCTCGGTAGAGGATACTTGTTTCTCATGGTCACCTGTTTCAGGCTACAATAATTGAATCACAGTCGCAAGCTCCCATACGCATTCTTGGAGAACAATATCAGGGAAGCCCAGGGTGAAACACTGGGTCGGATGAATCCCTTTCACTGCAAGTCCTCCAGTTGTACCTGTAGCTCTTGAAGCTCAGCGAGATCCATCCAATATGATGGAGTGGATATCGGGGCTATCCCAGGGACAGGTCAATATAAAATTCTACCTCTCTGCGAGGAGTTAGTCCAGGAACATCATTAGGGAAAACATCCGCATACTGATCCACCACTACAGGAAAACTAGGACTCTGTACGTCAACTTCTCCTAGGATGAGGCTAGCCAACTAATTAGTGATGGGCTATCCTATTCTCTGTGTGGGTCCATCCTGCACTGTGAAGGCTCCCTTCTCACCGGTGAAGGTGAACCTGCTCCCATCAGTGCGAACACACCGCACCGCACCTTGCGCATAATACAGTTGATCAGAGCATGGACTATAGATAACCAATCCATGACCAAGCTGACGTTATAAGGCATCAACGCCACTACAAGAAGATCCCAACCAAAGCTCTCACCTCCTAGAGTAAGCTCACATAGCCGGCACCAGTGCATAATCGTCATGTCTGCTCCCATAAGAGTCTCTAGCCGTAAGGATCGAGCCAACGGCTCCGTCGGAATCTTCAAGCCCCGAACAAGGGCGGCGACAATAAAAGAATGACTCACTCCTGTGTCTATAAGAACTGCAGCAAAGGTGTAGTAGACACAGATAGTACCTCGAATCATCCCTAGCGCGCCATGGTCGAAGGCCTCCGCTGCCTAAAGATGAGCCTGTCTCTGCCCGCCAGCTCCCTGTGGTCAGGGTGGACCTCCTGGTGGTGGTTGTGGTAAAGCCTCAAAGCGTATCCCACCACCTGCTGCTCGGCCAGCTCTTCTGCCTTGTCCTCTTTCTCTCGATGGACTGCCATGGTCGACCCTCTGCCTCTGCATGGGTGGCCCCTCAACCATCTGCTACTCCTCTGTACGGCGGGTCGGGCAGTCACGAGCCATGTCGCCCTACCCGCTACATGTGTAGCACGACCTGCTCCTCAGAAGGCTGGCTGTAACACCCCAGGTAAATAAAGAATATTACATTTCATATTTATCCATATTTGTGAATAAAATATTGAAATGACTTTAAAGGGGACGCTATGCTCGATGGCGTACCCAACATGCAACAACGAGTTTCTTGGGAATCTTACGTTGCACTCTAATAATAAAATAATATTATTTTAAATGGTAGTTAACATGTAGCCGTTGTATTGGCGGTAATGGATAGAAATAACTAAAATATGATTATATATGTTTTTAAATGAATTTACATTTATCCAATAAAATATAATGGCTTAAAATACGGAAAGAATTCAATTTTAGGCGTATATGCCCTAGTTTTCACTAAAGGTCCACTTATCACCTTTTGATGGCGAACCGTCATTAAATATGTTTTTGTTCACTCTTATAAATTCTATTGGACCAAATAATACTCTTCTTAAGAATCGGGACATCAAAATTGACTTTGTGTAAATTTTTGGTATCTTTCCGATAATGTTCATTTTTTTAATGAATAGTGTAAAATGTTGTATTTTAATTCAAAACCTCTTTTTAATCTAATTTATTTATATGAATAAATTATATTTTGAATTGTTTTTAAAGTTAAATTAGAAAATATTTTTACCATTAAATCCAATAGTGGTCGTTGAAATTAATTTCACTTTAAAATCAGACTTAAACTAGTGTCAATCTTTTGATACTTATTGTTTTATAAAAACACGCTATTTGCTCTGACAGCGGGAATTAATTATTAAATTAATTAATGTGACTAATATGTTTTTTATTTTGTAAAACGGACTTCATTTTTGAATTCGGAATATCAAATATAGCTTAGGGTGAAGTTTTGGTATTTTTCTGAAAAACTCCAATTTTTGATGAATAGTGAAACCACTAAGTGGTAATCAAGAAAACTGATTTTTCAGTTAAATGAAAGTTTACCACTAATGTGTATTGAATTTTGAAAATCTGACATACATGGTTGTCATTAGTATGTAAAATGTGGTTCAATGGGATAACAATAATTTTTTGGTGAATAGTAACTTTTTTTCATTAATCGCGATTAGAGGTAATTAGTGTCATTTAAGGTAAAAATTATATTATAAGAATGTGAAAACACCATGACACTTGTCCTACACCTATTGGGTGAGTCATGGCCGACCAAGACAAGACATGGGCCAGCTTGGGGACCCCATGGAGCCACTTTAGTTGGAAAATGACAATAATATATTTTTATTTAATGTTAAAATTAAAAATGACACAAACATGATATGTTTTACTAAAAAAAATTTGAAGTGGGGTTATACAAGTCATAATTTTGATCATAAATATTCATTGGAAAGATAAAAAGATTTCCTACATCTTAGTAATTTTTATATAATTTTTAGACATTAAATAAAATAAATTATTTATGACATAATAATGATGCAGCGATGACATCATTATTTGACGATTAAAATAAAATGGAAAGATAATGTAAAATCTATGAACTACACATATCCAAAACATATTGGATGGGTGGATTTCGAACCCTTATCACCTTATCCATGAATTATATCAATGTGGGACCTTTTAAAACCGAAACACATTTTCAAATAAAGTAACATTTCCCTTACTTTCCAAAAGTGCCCCTCCTCTCCTCTTATAAAAGGCCCCCACCTCTACCACCTTACACACACTCCTCAAGCCTTTGGCTCGGCCAACCCCTTCCCATTTACACTCTCCACATCTCTCTCCTCATCCTAGAGGATTCCCATTGGGCAGAATCCTTTCAAAGGAAGCCTTTAGGCTCAAATCAAAAGGAGTTACACTTTTAAAGGTAATTCATTCTCTCATGTTCATTTGTTTTATTTTGCTTCTCCAACCCCCTAAACTCTTTTTATTTATTTCTTTTGTAACAACACCAGTATCTTCAATATACTATGATTTTTTTATAAGATTTATTCGAGCTACACTCCCACACAACTACATCAAATGGTTAAAGAATAGACGGTTTCCATGGATGGCGAAATTGTGCCTCCCGAAACGATGATTGTTCAATACTCATTTAACACCTTCAAAGGTGGCCATTATGATGTCACTATTTTTATATATGATATATAATATTTTTATGTTTTACTTATGCTTCTGTATTTTTCATTTGTGTCTTACCTTTATGGCTTCCATTATGGGTATA
This sequence comes from Viscum album, assembly GCA_963277665.1. Classification (NCBI taxonomy): domain Eukaryota; kingdom Viridiplantae; phylum Streptophyta; class Magnoliopsida; order Santalales; family Viscaceae; genus Viscum; species Viscum album. Next base: position 1,028,146,171 of record OY728159.1, read on the forward strand.
CGCGATATCATCATTTTAGGAAGTGCGGACTACCGCCCCCTCAAAGTGATGTGATTCGTTAATGCCATACGTGGGATGTATAAAGGATGGATTTAATGTTATTATATATGATGTTATACTGGAATTATTATTTAACTCTATATCATTATTATTTCTTTCCATTAAAGTATGATATAGAAATGAAAGTAGCGTTCATGCGTACGTACGGCTTACCGTCTCCATGAACGGTGCATTTCACTTCTTATCCCCAAATGTAATGTACTATTATAAGTACATATATATAATGGATATATATGATGTATGATACATCTAAATTATTAATATAATTCTGGAATTAAAATATACATACCACTCATATAGTTTTAATTCCATTAATACGACATAGAAATGAAAGTAGCGTTCATGCGTACGTACGGCTTACCGTCTCCATGAACGGTGCATTTCATTTCTTTCCTCTAAATGATTATGTGATTTTATAAATACATGTATATGCTGGATATATATGATATATATGATATCCAAATCAGGAATGTCATTTTTGGATATAAATAACCTTTGACCACATGAACAACATGTAATTGTATGAAGTCCACTTTCGACTTTAGAACCAAATATCGACAAAACAATCATTATTAACTTAATGATTACATGATGTTTATAACATGTAAATAAGTGATATAAAAGGAATAATAATCTTGAAAAAGGTTCTTAATCAAGTATAAATTAACTCAAGTTTATTATTCAGGAGATTAAAGAACGACCGAGTCAAGTCGGACCCGATGTTAGGGATCCTACTCCTCTCTTTCTTTTTATGTACACTCTTTTATGTCATTCCTTTTGAAGCTAATCTTTATTGTTATTGGGATGTTATTTTATATTAATCTTACTGTAATTTTTATGTTGATGTGATGAGAGACCCTATTTCCTCTCATCAATCCATTTTGGATGTTTTAAGTGGCGTCGTTAGGCTGCCGAGTTTTCGTAAGAGATTTTTCATCTCACTTTTATTCACGTGAGATTTATGCTACATTTGCCACAAATTCCATTGAGTGGTGTATGTACTGCCAATTATTCTACTCTTTGTGTAATATAATTTCGTTTATGAGTATTTACATCAATGATCTATTGTCCTTCTTTCATGGGGTGTATGTTTTGAATGATACTCAAGTCGGTAAGGGAACCCTTCACCCTCTTTTTTTTAAAAGACTTCTTTTGTTGGGTCTTTTAATTTACATATTGTTATGTTGGGATATGTTCTCATATATCCTTATTGATTTCAATTTTATGTCCAAGTGATGAGATACACTTTTTATCTCTCATCAACTCATTTTGATGTGATGTCGTTAGGCTGTCAAGGGAACTTTTTAACCCAATTTCGATTTCTTTGGGTTCAACATGTAGTCATTGAATATGTCATCCATTGAATATGTGTGAATGACCTTTTATTGTTTTACAATTAATATCCACTTATATTGGGTGTATTTATATTTGTCACACATATTTTTGAGATTGATTTGTCCTTAATTTAAGGATACCTTTTTTATAAGGGATTTCATCACATTTGACATTTTTATTGAGGGTTCATTGTTGTTATGCACCAATTCTCTCTTATATGGTGTATATACTGTCCTTTGGAGTATTATATCATGAATCCATTTATTCTAATGATATTATAAAGTTCTGACTAAATGTTATTCCTCAATTATTGTATTCAAGTGTCTCTAATTTTGGTAAAACCTGTAACGACCCAAAATTTCATTAATGGAAAATCCCTCTTGATCCAGTTAAATGTTTCTTTATGTTTTTATATGATGTCAACTTCTTTAACGTTAAGATTTGTGACCGTTACTTTTATAGCCGTTGAACAGTGATCATCTGGGTAGTTTAAATATAAGGCTTTAACGAACCAATTTTCTACTCAGACAAAGGAAGCGATGGCCTCATCCAGTAGAATTGCCCCTTACGAAGCCCATTTGTCGGAGCTCGGAAAGGAGGTGGCGTCTTTGGGCTTTGCCCTTGACCAAGCCCAAGCTGAGCTTCATCAAGTCAAGCTCGAACGTGATCGTCTACGGGAAAAATGGAAGTTGATAGAGATTACCACTCGAGCGATGTTATCCGAGCAACCCCAAGAGTCTGTCACCATCGCACACCTTACCCTTAGGTCTTATGCGGCTATTTTAAGGGGTTATGTAACAAATAAGTAGCACCATGTTCATGTACATTATTTTTGTATATAATAATGAATATAATTTCTAGTCATTTTTGATGCATTGTAATTAGTTTTTAAAGTACAAATGATGTTTTTAGTTATTATTTAATTAAGAATTATATTTTATTAAATTAAAGGATTTTTGAATTAAATAATATTTTAATAAAATATTATTATTAATATTAAATTAATTTTTGTTAAATATAAATGATCTTATAATTTTATGAATGCAATTAAAATTTTTATTAAGGTTTGAAAGCCATTTCTGTCAAAACCCGTGAATTTTTTATAAATGTCGGTTTTTTATTTTAAAAGTGAAAATTCACATATTTAGAAAATTATTTAGATAAAATAAATATTATTTTTGGAATCAGGACGTTGAAATTATCCAACGGTGAATTTTTCATAATTTTCTGAGACAGTCAAATTTTTGGGTAAAAATTAAATACCATTTAAATATATAATGTGTTTTATGACATCATAATGACCCAATGGTGATGTAATAAAATACCATAATCCTTATTTTCGGCCAATATGTGTTTTATCAATAAAATAATGAGGTTTTGGGTTTGTTTGACTCACTTTTCAAAGCATTAATGGAGCCCTCAAGACTTATTCAACACTTTGCCTTTTTAAATTAATTTCCATGGGAGTGTGACTCACCTCCACATAAGCAACCCTAATTTTTTAATAATTTCGGACCTTGGCCTTGTAAAATATTGTTTTCCTCTTCCCTTTTCCAGAAACCATGGGCAAATACCATGGGATGGTTTGTGTTTTGTATTATTTTAATATAAGGGGTCCCAAACCTAAATAATAAAGAATTCTCTCACCTTTCCTATATAAACCCACCCAAGCTCCCACTTGCTCCTCACTCAAATCCCTTGAAGTTCGTCCAAACTCTGCCCTACTCTCTCTAGAATCCTATCAATGTGCCCCAAGCTCCCAAGAAGCCTCTCACAAGCCTCTCTCTAGCCTTTGGAAGCACACTTCCAAGTAAGGGTTTTTCTTCCTTTCTCATTTTTTGTCAATTTTCTTTAAGTTGTATTGCCCTTTTAATTTCATTTATGAATGTTGGGGTATGGTTTCGCACCTCTCCCATACTGCCCTCTTATTGTTTGAATGATGGGAGACCCCTTTCTCTCTCATTAAATGCCTCCCATGTACACCCGTTACTATGCCGAAATTCCGAAAGGAACCTTTTTCTCCTCTTCTATATTCAAGCAATACTTTTGTATCATGAATCTAAATTCCTTTTCAATTGTTGGGACATGTATCTATATGACCTCCTTACTGTCCATTACATGTAAATATGATTAGGAACCCCTTTTCTCCCTCATCAACCCTTTTTATGAGTTCTTATGTCACGCCGTTACGCTGCCGAAATCGCACCGATTTTCTAAGCCAATGTCATTGTGTAGTGAATACCATGCCCATTTCTCCATCAAGGGTATTCACCTTTATGCACATTTACTTATTGATTGTAAAGTTTCATGTATGAATTCCACTTTCCTTTATCGTGGAAGAAATTATTATGTTTTATGAATCCATGTTTTATGATCCATGTGGCACACTTATGCATGAAATGAAATGTTTAAGAAGGGTGCGCCCTTTATAGCGCTCCAATGCATTGGGTAAAGTATAGTATCATGATACGTCATGTGCAATGAGTGTTGACTCATGCTAATTCAAGTGCAACGAGGGTTTACTCGTTCTTCAAGTGCAACGAGGGTTTACTCGTGCTTCAAGTGCAATGAGGGTTTACTCATGCTCCATGTGCAATGAGCCTTGGCTCATGCTAATTCAATGTTAAGTGATGTTGCCACATTTCCATGTTATGATTATCATGCTTTATCATGCCTTTATGTTCATGTCTCTCTTATGCTCTATTGATATGCCTATTTCCGAACATGTATTGTACTCCTCATGTTATTCATTATGTACTCCCTTACTGGGCTTTATAGCTCACCCTTTTCTTATGCATGTCCTCAGGTTATCCCATGCAATGCTAAGTACGAAGGAATGTAGTGGTCATGTAAAGGAAGTTTTCAATAAGGATGTTGTATTTCATGTTTAAAGTTTTTATGTAATGATCCTAAGCCCCAAAGACACTAAACCTCTCGATCTTCTTTGTTGTATCAAGTGAAGTTTTATGTAATAAAGCATGTTTAAGTTGTAATAAAAAGCAGGGTTGTCATAGTTGGTATCAGAGGATAGGTTTAGTTATTTTTGGGATTAGGAAACCCTAGTAAAGCCTTAGATACAAGACTAAGCATAATAAAAACATCCCTAAATTTTGGTAAATACTAAGTAAGTGGTTTATCAAACCAATACATCCCTGTCTGGATACGAGCAGGTAGAGGCGGCTCTGGCACAGATGTATCCTAGGGGTAAAACCCGAAAACACCGCTTTGAGCTAGACTCGAACGGGAACTGGTGCACGACAACGGGCCTTGCTGCACTCTTGGTTACGACACTCCCGGGGGATATGTTTTGATAAATTTACAATCTTAGTATGAACCCTTATTAAGGGAAAAATGCCCCTAAGAATATATGTTAGAAGGAAGATCATGAAAAGCCTGGATTGAATCCTATAGACTCATGAGTTGAAGAGATTAAAGTTTATTTATAAGTCATCAACTTTTGTCATTGGATTACCCTTTATGTGTTACCCCTAACTTTCCTTTTATTCCAGCCAATGGCAGGTAATAGGAGAACTCGGGCTAACAACCGTTGTGAAGATCAGTGTGATGATTGTACCAATGAGATGCCCAATCCAATGGGAGCGGGAATCGCGAACTTTGTCACGCTTCTCTCTCAGCTAACTCAAGTTTTGAATAGAAACACTGGTCAAGAGGAACGTTCAACCCCCCCTAAGAAAGAACAAGTCGCTATTGAAAGCTTCATGAGACAAAGGCCTCCTACTTTTAGTGGATCATCCGATCCCACGATTGCTGAACAATGGATCAACTCCATTGAAAATATATTCTCCATCCTCCAATGCTCTGAAAAAGAGAAGGTTCTCCTGGCGGCTTATCGTATGGAGGGTGAAGCTGATCAATGGTGGACGTTGATCAAAAATACGAAGCCTGAGGAGGATATCGAGGCTTTGGAATGGAAGGTATTCCGGAAGATGTTTTTCGATAAATATTTTCCACGCACCCTCCGTCTTAAGATGGAAAGGGACTTCCTTTCCCTCAAGCAGAAAGATGAGGAATCTGTGGGAGCGTACGAGGAAAACTTCACAAGGCTTGCACGATACGCTTCCGGCTTTGTCGTTACCCCCGAATGCAAGGTTGACCGCTTCTTTGGTGGGCTGAAGCCTAGCTTGCGGAAAGCATTAGCGATCCGTGACTTCGACAGCTATGAGGAAATTGTCCGATGTGCCCTCAAGGTTGAAATGGAGATCGGAGAATCACAGGGGTATCATGGGGACAAGAAGCGGAAGGTGGACTTCAATGCTGGTGGTCCGATGGATAAATCCAACGGCGCTAAGAAATTCCAGCACCCCACTTGCCAAAAGTGTGGAAATAAGCACCCTGGAAATTGCCTTAGGGGGACAAGAAAATGCTTCAAGTGTGGAAGAGAAGGGCACCTAGCTGTTAACTGTCAGCAAGAAGGACCCGCGGCTGCGACGGAGGGGAGGAACGCTCCGTTCGAACCTCAACGCGTTGTTCAATGCTTCAAATGCAAAGAACCGGGTCATTTTGCGAATCAGTTCCCTAATCCAAGGGTTATCGGAGGTAATCAACAACCTCCAAGACAGCAAGGAAGAGCTTTTGCCATCACTTCTGCCGAAGTGAACCCCGACAACGAAGTGGTGACAGGTACGCTAGTTATTCATTCAAGAATAGCGAACGTACTTTTTGATTCAGGTTCTACGCATTCTTTTATATCTCAAAAGTTTAGTAGAATAATCCCTGCACCACCACAAGTCATGGAAGTAAAGATGTCGGTGAGTACGGAAAATGGGGCAATCATTGCATCCCATGAGTATAAGTCCTCCCCTATTATAATCTGTGGATTGAATTTCCCGGCGAACCTCGTCATACTCCCTTTGGTGGAATTTGATGCAATTCTTGGCATGGATTGGCTTTCCTTATATAGAGCCAACATAAATTGTCGGGAGAGGGAAATCACACTCCATATGGAGAATCGACCCCCGATTCTTTACAAGTGTCAGGAGGAAGATGAATCTCCTTTAGCTCCATCATCTCAAGCATGGATATTACTGCCTTATGAGCACGCATATCTGGCTCAGATGATTGAGTCCAAGGAAGAAACCACCCTTGAAGAAATGCCTATTGTGAGGGAATTCGCTGAAGTATTTCCCGAGTAACTTCCTGGTCTTCCTCCAAGAAGAGATGTTGAGTTCTCAATTGAACTTATACCTGGGGAGCTACCAATATCCAAGACTCCATATAGAATGGCTGTGGTTGAGCTTGAAGAACTGAAGAAACAACTACAGGAGAATCTGGATAAAGGGTTTATATGCCCAAGTGCATCACCATGGGGTGCACCAGTCCTCTTCGTCAAGAAGAAGGATGGGTCAATGCGGCTTTGCATCGATTATCGTGAACTTAACAAAATCACGATAAAGAACAAGTATCCTCTCCCAAGAATTGATGACTTGTTTGATCAGCTGCGTGGAGCTCAATACTTCTCCAAGGTCGACTTGCGGTCGGGATATTATCAAGTAAGGGTGAAGAAGGAAGATATCCCCAAGACTGCTTTTCGTACAAGGTACGGGCACTATGAATTCATAGTAATGCCTTTTGGACTCACAAATGCTCCAGCAATATTCATGGACTTGATGAATAGAGTCTTTCGAGATTACCTAGATAAATTTGTGGTAGTCTTTATAGATGATATTCTGATATACTCCAAAACCAAGGAGGACCATGAGGAGCATTTAAGAACTGTACTGGAGACTTTGCGCAAGGAGAAGCTCTATGCCAAGTACATCAAGTGTGAGTTCTGGTTGAAGGAGGTCTCATTCTTGGGCCATATCATCACAAGCAATGGGATATCTGTGGACACCTCCAAAACAGATGCAATTGAGGGATGGCCGAGGCCAACATCGGTAACTGATATCCGTAGCTTCTTGGGGTTAGCTGGATATTATCGACGATTTGTGAGAAACTTCTCACGATTGTCCAACCCTCTTACCAAGCTAACTCGAAAGGGAGTAAAGTTTGCTTGGAGTGATGAATGCGAAGAAAGCTTCAAGGAGTTGAAAAGGAGGCTTATCACTGCACCTGTGCTCACTTTACCCACAAGTGGGGAACTTTTTGTGGTATTCAGTGATGCTTCGAAGAAGGGCTTAGGATGTGTGCTGATGCAGAATGATAAAGTGATATCCTATGCCTCAAGACAGTTGAAAATCCATGAGCGAAACTATCCAACGCATGATCTGGAGTTGGCGGCGGTGATCTTTGCCTTGAAAATATGGCGGCATTATCTCTATGGGGAGAAATGTGAGATATATACTGACCACAAGAGTCTTAAATATATATTCACACAGAAAGAGCTTAATATGCGCCAGAGAAGATGGATAGAGCTCATCAAGGATTATGACTGTTCAATACATTACCACCCTGGGAAGGCGAACAAGGTGGCGGATGCCCTAAGTAGAAAGGATCCAGAAATTCTATCAATGATGAGAATTGAGAAGGATCCAATCTTCTTAGACTTGATGAAGATGGACGTGGGAATCATAAAGAAGGGAACATCATCAATCCTTTCACAAATGATTGCTCAACCATCTCTTTTGGAAAGGTTAAAGGATGCTCAAAAGGATGATGCGAGAATCCAAGAAAAAGTGGAAGCTATCAAAAAGGGAAAATCCTCAGAGTTTAATGTTAATGAAGAAGGAATTGTGCGGTTTGGGAAAAGACTATGTGTCCCATCAAGTTCGGAGCTGAAGAAGGAACTTTTGGATGATGCACATAGTTCAAATTTCTCTATTCACCCAGGGAGCACAAAGATGTATCGAGATCTCCGAGAAAACTTTTGGTGGGATAATATGAAGAAGGAGATCGCCGAATATACATCAAAGTGCCTGGTGTGTCAGCAAGTGAAGGCAGAGAGGCAGAAGTCTAAGGGGATGATGCAACCATTGCCCATACCAGAATGGAAATGGGAGAACATCACCATGGACTTCGTCACTGGACTTCCAAGGACATCCAAAAGCAACAATGCAATCTGGGTTATTGTGGATCGTCTTACAAAGACTGCACACTTCATTGCTATTCGAGAGGATTTCTCTTTGGATCAACTGGCACAGATATATATCAGGGAAGTGGTACGGTTGCATGGAGTACCACTATCTATTGTGTCGGACCGAGATCCAAGATTTACCTCTAAGTTTTGGAAGAGTCTTCAACATGCTCTGAATACTGAACTGAACTTCAGTACGGCCTATCATCCTCAAACTGATGGCCAATCCGAGCGGACTATCCAAACACTTGAGGATATGTTGAGAGCGTGCTCAATGGACTTTAAAGGAGGATGGGATCAACATCTTCCCCTAGTTGAGTTCTCTTATAATAATAGTTTCCACTCGAGCATCCAAATGGCACCATATGAAGCCCTGTATGGGAAAAGGTGTAGAACACCGGCATGTTGGGATGAGGTCGGTGAACGTAAGCTGCTTGGACCAGAAATGGTCGAAGAAATGGTGGAGAAGGTGAAAACCATTCAGCAGCATATCAAGGCAGCCCAAAGTCGACAGAAGAGTTATGCAGATAATTGTCGACGAGACCTTGAGTTTAAAGTCGGAGACATGGTGTTTTTACGCATATCTCCGTGGAAGAAGGTCATGAGGTTTGGAAAGAAAGGGAAGTTAAGTCCAAGGTACATCGGCCCATTCGAGATTCTTGTTCGTGTTGGGGATGTGGCCTATCGACTAGCACTTCCACCTACTATGGCCAAGGTGCATGATGTCTTCCACGTATCCCTCTTAAGGAAGTACATACCAGACCCTTCACATGTACTCTCTTCCGAGGTGGTACAATTAGAAGACGATCTTTCTTATGAGGAGCAACCAGTGAAGATCTTAGATCGTAGAGAAAAAGTTCTACGAAATAAGACAATGCCCCTCGTCAAGGTGTTGTGGAGAAACCACAAGTTTGAAGAAGCAACTTGGGAGTCGGAGGATATGATGAAGCTAAGTTACCCACATTTGTTTTAGTGTGGATAAGGAAAATTTCGAGGGCGAAATTTCTTAAGGGGGGAATGTTGTAACGACCCAAAATTTCATTAATGGAAAATCCCTCTTGATCCAGTTAAATGTTTCTTTATGTTTTTATATGATGTCAACTTCTTTAACGTTAAGATTTGTGACCGTTACTTTTATAGCCGTTGAACAGTGATCATCTGGGTAGTTTAAATATAAGGCCTTAACGAACCAATTTTCTACTCAGACAAAGGAAGCGATGGCCTCATCCAGTAGAATTACCCCTTACGAAGCCCATTTGTCGGAGCTCGGAAAGGAGGTGGCGTCTTTGGGCTTTGCCCTTGACCAAGCCCAAGCTGAGCTTCATCAAGTCAAGCTCGAACGTGATCGTCTACGGGAAAAATGGAAGTTGATAGAGATTACCACTCGAGCGATGTTATCCGAGCAACCCCAAGAGTCTGTCACCATCGCACACCTTACCCTTAGGTCTTATGCGGCTATTTTAAGGGGTTATGTAACAAATAAGTAGCACCATGTTCATGTACATTATTTTTGTATATAATAATGAATATAATTTCTAGTCATTTTTGATGCATTGTAATTAGTTTTTAAAGTACAAATGATGTTTTTAGTTATTATTTAATTAAGAATTATATTTTATTAAATTAAAGGATTTTTGAATTAAATAATATTTTAATAAAATATTATTATTAATATTAAATTAATTTTTATTAAATATAAATGATCTTATAATTTTATGAATGCAATTAAAATTTTTATTAAGGTTTGAAAGCCATTTCTGTCAAAACCCGTGAATTTTTTATAAATGTCGGTTTTTTATTTTAAAAGTGAAAATTCACATATTTAGAAAATTATTTAGATAAAATAAATATTATTTTTGGAATCAGGACGTCGAAATTATCCAACGGTGAATTTTTCATAATTTTCTGAGACAGTCAAATTTTTGGGTAAAAATTAAATACCATTTAAATATATAATGTGTTTTATGACATCATAATGACCCAATGGTGATGTAATAAAATACCATAATCCTTATGTTCGGCCAATATGTGTTTTATCAATAAAATAATGAGGTTTTGGGTTTGTTTGACTCACTTTTCAAAGCATTAATGGAGCCCTCAAGACTTATTCAACACTTTGCCTTTTTAAATTAATTTCCATGGGAGTGTGACTCACCTCCACATAAGCAACCCTAATTTTTTAATAAGTTCGGACCTTGGCCTTGTAAAATATTGTTTTCCTCTTCCCTTTTCCAGAAACCATGGGCAAATACCATGGGATGGTTTGTGTTTTGTATTATTTTAATATAAGGGGTCCCAAACCTAAATAATAAATAATTCTCTCACCTTTCCTATATAAACCCACCCAAGCTCCCACTTGCTCCTCACTCAAAGCCCTTGAAGTTCGTCCAAACTCTGCCCTACTCTCTCTAGAATCCTCTCAAGGTGCCCCAAGCTCCCAAGAAGCCTCTCACAAGCCTCTCTCTATCCTTTGGAAGCACACTTCCAAGTAAGGGTTTTTCTTCCTTTCTCATTTTTTGTCAATTTTCTTTAAGTTGTATTGCCCTTTTAATTTCATTTATGAATGTTGGGGTATGGTTTCGCACCTCTCCCATACTGCCCTCTTATTGTTTGAATGATGGGAGACCCCTTTCTCTCTCATTAAATGCCTCCCATGTACACCCGTTACTATGCCGAAATTCCGAAAGGAACCTTTTTCTCCTCTTCTATATTCAAGCAATACTTTTGTATCATGAATCTGAATTCCTTTTCAATTGTTGGGACATGTATCTATATGACCTCCTTACTGTCCATTACATGTAAATATGATGAGGAACCCCTTTTCTCCCTCATCAACCCTTTTTATGAGTTCTTATGTCACGCCGTTACGCTGCCGAAATCGCACCGATTTTCTAAGCCAATGTCATTGTGTAGTGAATACCATGCCCATTTCTCCATCAAGGGTATTCACCTTTATGCACATTTACTTATTGATTGTAAAGTTTCATGTATGAATTCCACTTTCCTTTATCGTGGAAGAAATTATTATGTTTTATGAATCCATGTTTTATGATCCATGTGGCACACTTATGCATGAAATGAAATGTTTAAGAAGGGTGCGCCCTTTATAGCGCTCCAATGCATTGGGTAAAGTATAGTATCATGATACGTCATGTGCAATGAGTTTTGACTCATGCTAATTCAAGTGCAACGAGGGTTTACTCGTGCTTCAAGTGCAACGAGGGTTTACTCGTGCTTCAAGTGCAATGAGGGTTTACTCATGCTCCATGTGCAATGAGCCTTGGCTCATGCTAATTCAATGTTAAGTGTTGTTGCCACATTTCCATGTTATGATTATCATGCTTTATCATGCTTTATGTTCATGTCTCTCTTATGCTCTATTGATATGCCTATTGCCTAACATGTATTGTACTCCTCATGTTATTCATTATGTACTCCCTTACTGGGCTTTATAGCTCACCCTTTTCTTATGCATGTCCTCAGGTTATCCCATGCAATGCTAAGTACGAAGGAATGTAGTGGTCATGTAAAGGAAGTTTTCAATAAGGATGTTGTATTTCATGTTTAAAGTTTTTATGTAATGATCCTAAGCCCCAAAGACACTAAACCTCTCGATCTTCTTTGTTGTATCAAGTGAAGTTTTATGTAATAAAGCATGTTTAAGTTGTAATAAAAAGCAGGGTTGTCATAAAACCCCTTTAACCAAAATATCGTTTTAAATGTTTTAATTATTTGTTCTTATTAATATCCATGTTTTCAAAATGGTTTTAAGGATTTATTTATATGGATATTAATGGTTTAAAATTTTAAGCTTCAAGGTGGTATGGGACACTTTGATTCAAAAATCTCTTTATTAAATGTTTTAAATGGTTTTCAAAATGGTTTTGATAAAGGATTCTATTATGATATATTGTGATGTGGAAATGTTATCATTCCTTTATATTGGTTTTATGTTTTATGATTTTATATTGGTACTTGGAAATTTTAACGGGTGGTGCCGTGAATACCAGGACGGGTGGTTACGTTATAACCTCCAATGCATTGGGTATGGAAGTAGGCTGTATGGCTATTCCATTAAGTATGTATGGAAATTGGCCATATGGCTATTCCATTTAAGTGATATGTGTGGAAGTAGAACGTATGGTTATTCCACTTAAGTATGTTTATGTCCCAAGTTACCTTTATATATGTTATGTGTTCTTTATATGGGTTTTATGGTAATCCTTTGGTTACAGAAAGGTAAGTAATGATACTTTTTTTTCCGTGAAGAGTTTTTAAAACTTCATGAAGGTGAAAAGTATTACATTGATAAAGTATTCATGGTTTACTTGTTGTTTTGAAAAACTAACAGTTTTCATTCTTTGTGTATCCCTTACTGAGCTTCTTATGCTCATCCTAAGTTTTTGAAATGTTTTTCACAGGACCTAGTGTGGAATAGGGTCAAGGATGGGATCAAGGGAAAGTCATTCTACCTAAAACATGGAACTATACATGTTTCTTTTAAAGAGTTTTTATTTTATGGAAACTTCGTAGAAGTGACTACTTTGTAATCTTTTGAGAAGTAATAGTTATGTTCTAATTCTCTAAAACTCTAAACCTGAAAAGATCCTCAACGTGAATTATTCATTTAATTCAATATTAAGTAAGGTTTAAGGCTTGGGCCATATAGTTGGTATCAAAGGTCGGTTTAGATAACTTTAGAGGTTAGGGTATTCTTTAAGCATAAGTGACATTACCATAATGGTTAGGATTTCAGAAAGAGTCCTAGTTTTAGATAAAGTGAATGAGTAAGTGTATCTTAGTGTTTACCTTCCTCATTAGTACATGATGGTTTTGTTGATATACTCACACTGAAATTTCTAGTTTTAGGGAATGGATGGATCTAGCAGGCACCAAAGAGACAACAGGTTTGAAGGAAACTGTAGTGGTTCTCTGATTAAGATACTATATAAAATGGAGGATTCAATGAGGAAAGTCGTGGTTGTTCTAAACTAAATATCAAGGAGTCATGATCAACCACTTGATCCTTGGTATGTTCTGTAATGCATCATGTACGAGATGACTAATCCATGTGGAAGTTCAGGTAATAATTATAAAGGTAACCATTAGAGTTTATATGATCCTTACTTTTGAGGTAATTATGGGTTATTATATGATATGCTGGAAAATGAAAGGCATGAGATAAACTTGAGGTTATAATATGTTTTGATCATTTTTGATGATTTTATCTCTTTTTGGGGAATGATTTAAGAATTATATAGTTTTGGAAAAAGGACAACACGCAGACCGTGTGACAACCCGTCACGTCGGACAAAGTTGTGGGAATCGAACCCACAACCAAAGTGCGACTGGAATTTATCGCCTACCACTGGACTACGTGAATTCCCTGGTTAGTTTGACTGATTCTTTTTAGTTATATGATTTTATGAATTAATAGTAAGTTGATTTTGGGTTATTTATGAAAATGATTAACCTATCATGGTGGATATGTGATTAGGATAATTACTTTTCAATGCGAGACTTTAAGAGCAACTGATATTGTTTGGAGATAAATGTTACGATTTATCTTGGAAGAATATGCAACTAAATACTTCAAATATTTGGGTTTCAATCTTATATTGGTTTACTTTGAAGAATTTTATGGACAAATTGATTATAGAATGGTCCTCGTTGAACTTTGGATTTTGTTGGACAAATTTTGGAGATTAAAAATAGATTTTCTTTTTAATGGGTTATCCTTTTCTGGATTATCTGACCTTGTACTAACCTTTTTTGTTTTGGTTTTGGTTAAATCCTAAATACATGGGATGTATATAGTTATCTTTTGAGGATTAGGTGATTATCTAGAAGTTTATTACAATACTCTTAATGAGAACAAGTCTCCCTAAATACTAGTCTTTTGAAAAAAATATGAGTTTGATTAAGGAATCTAGTAAAAGTTGAAAGTCAACATGATAAGTGATTATGTTTCTTTATAAATAAATTCCTCAATAAAAAGTAACTTAAAACAAAAATGTTTTCTATTAACTTTTCCTACTGGGGAACCCAACACCGTTTAACCCATCACAAGTTTGTGATTTTCTTATTGTTAACTTTCTCCTAAACATGTTTTCTATCACTGTCCATCAGAACATGACCCTATGTTTTCTCCTCCATGTCCATGTTTTCCTACATGGAATCCTAGTATGGGTTAACTCGGGTGACCTCTGTGCTGATCTTTCTTTATTTTAATGTGATTGTTTTACCGACTATTGTTCCGATGTGGGACTTTCAAGGATGTTTCCAAGCGCAATTTTAAAATTGCGAGGACGCAATTCCCAAAAAGGGGGAAGGATGTAACACCGCAGGTAAATAAATAATATTACATTTCATATTTATCCATATTTGTGAATAAAATATTGAAATTACTTTAAAGGGGACGCTATGCTCGATGGCGTACCCAACATGCAACAACGAGTTTCTTGGGAATCTTACATTGCACTCTAATAATAAAATAATATTATTTTAAATTGTACTTAACATGTAGCCGTTGTATTGGCAGGAATGGATAGAAATAACTATAATATGAATATATATGTTTTTAAATGTTTTTACATTTATCCAATAAAAGATAATGGCTTAAAATACGGAAAGAATTCAATTTTAGGCGTATATGTCCTAGTTTTCACTAAAGGTTCACTTATCACCTTTTGATGGAGAACCGTCATTAAATATAGTTTTGTTCACTCTTATAAATTCTATTGGACCAAATAAAACTCTTCTTAAGAATCGGGACATCAAAATTTACTTTGTGTAAATTTTCAGTATCTTTCCGATAATGTTCATTTTTTTTAATGAATAGTGTAAAATGTTGTATTTTAATTCAAAACCTCTTTTTAATCTAATTTATTTATATGGTTACATTATATTTTGAATTGGTTTTAAAGTTAAATTAGAAAATATTTTTACCATTAAATCCAATAGTGGTCGTTGGAATTAATTTCACTTTGAAATCAGACTTAAACTAGTGTCAATCTTTTGATAGTTATTGTTTTATAAAAACACACTATTTGCTCTGACAGCGGGAATTAATTATTAAATTAATTAATGTGACTAATATATTTTGAATTTTGTAAAACGGACTTCATTTTTTAATTCGGAATATCAAATATAGCTTAGGGTGAAGTTTTGGTATTTTTCTGAAAAACTCCAATTTTTGATGAATAGTGAAACCATTAAGTGGTAATCAAGCAAACTGATTTTTCAGTTAAATGAAAGTTCACCACTAATGTGTATTGAATTTTGAAAATCTGACATACATGGTTGTTATTAGTATGTAAAATGTGGTTCAATGGGATGTAAATAATTTTTTGGGGAAGAGTAACTTTTTTTCATTAATCGCGATTAGAGGTAATTAGTGTCATTTAAGGTAAAAATGATATTATAAGAATGTGAAAACACCATGACACCTATCCTAATCCTATTGGGTGAGTCATGGCCGACCAAGAAAAGCCATGGGCCAACTTGGGGACCCCATGGTGCCACTTTAGTTGGAAAATGACAATAATATATTTTTATTTAATGTTAAAATTAAAAATGACACAAACATGATATGTTTTACTAAAACAATTTTTAAGTGGGGTTATACAAGTCATAATTTTGATTATAAATAGGAATTGGAAATATAAAAAGATTTCATACATCATAGTAATTTTTTTATAATTTTTAGACATTAAATAAAATAAATTATTTATGACATAATAATGATGCAGCGATGACATCATTATTTGACGATTAAAATAAAATGGAATGATAATGTAAAATCTATGAACTACACATGTCCAAAACTTATTGTATGGGTGGATTTCGAACCCTTATCACCTTATCCACGAATTATATCAATGTGGGACCTTTTAAAACCGAAACACATTTTCAAATAAAGTAATATTTCCCTTACTTTCCAAAAGTTTCCCTCCTATCCTCTTATAAAAGGCCCCCACCTCTACCACCTTACACACACTCCTCAAGCCTTTGTCTCGGCCAACCCCTTCCCATTTACTCTCTCCACATCCCTCTCCTCATCCTAGAGGATTCCCTTTGGGCAGAATCCTTTCAAAGGAAGCCTTTAGGCTCAAATCAAAAGGAGTTACACTTTTAAAGGTAATTCATTCTCTCATGTTCATTTGTTTTATTTTGCTTCTCCAACCCCCTAAACTCTTTTTATTTATTTCTTCTGTAACAACACTAGTATCTTCAATATACTAGGATTTTTTTATAAGATTTATTCGAGCTACACACTCAAACAACTACATCAAATGGTTAAATAACATACGGTTTCCGTGGATGGTGAAATTGTGCCTCCCGAAACGATGATTGTTCAATACTCATTTAACACCTTCAAAGGTGGAAAATATGATGTCACTATTTTTATATATGATATATAATATGTTTATGTTTTACTTATGCTTCTGTATTTTTCATTTGTGTCTTACCTTTATGGCTTCCATTATGGGTATACACGATATCATCATTTTAGGAAGTGCGGACTACCGCCCCCTCAAAGTGATGTGATTCGTTAATGCCATACGTGGGATGTATAAAGGATGGATTTAATGTTATTATATATGATGTTATACTGGAATTATTATTTAACTCTATATCATTATTATTTCTTTCCATTAAAGTATGAGATAGAAATGAAAGTAGCGTTCATGCGTACGTACGGCTTACCGTCTCCATGAACGGTGCATTTCATTTCTTATCCCCAAATGTAATGTACTATTATAAGTACATATATATAATGGATATATATGATATATGATACATCTAAATTATTAATATAATTATGGAATTAAAATATACATACCTCTCATATAGTTTTAATTCCATTAATACGACATAGAAATGAAAGTAGTGTTCATGCGTACGTACGACTTACCGTCTCCATGAACGGTGCATTTCATTTCTTTCCTCTAAATGATTATGTGATTTTATAAATACATGTATATGCAGGATATATATGATATATATTATATCCAAATCAGGAATTTCATTTTTGGATATAAATAACCTTTGACCACATGAACAACATGTAATTGTATGAAGTCCACTTTCGACTTTAGAACCAAATATCGACAAAAAAATCATTATTAACTTAATGATTACATAATGTTTATAACATGGAAATAAGTGATATAAAAAGAATAATAAGCTGGAAAAATGTTCTTAATCAAGTAAAAATTAACTCAAGTTTATTATTAAGGAGATTAAAGAACGATCGAGTCAAGTCGGACCCGAGGTAAGGGATCCTACTCCTCTCTTTCTTTTTATGTACACTCTTTTATGTCATTCCTTTTGAAGATCATCTTTATTGTTATTGGGATGTTATTTTATATTAATCTTACTGTAATTTTTATGTTGATGTGATGAGAGACCCTATTTCCTCTCATCAATCCATTTTGGAAGTTTTAAGTGGCGCCGTTAGGCTGCCGAGTTTTCATAAGAGATTTTTCATCTCACTTTTATTCACGTGAGATTTATGCTACATTTTCCACAAATTACATTGAGTGGTGTATGTACTGAAAATTATTCTACTCTTTGGGTCATATAATTTCGTTTGTGAGTATTTACATCAATGATCTATTGTTCTTCTTTCATGGGGTTTATGTTTTGAAAGATACCCAAGTCGGTAAGGGAACCTTTCACCCTCTTTTTTTTAAAAGACTTCTTTTGTTGGGTCTTTTAATTTACATATTATTATGTTGGGATATATTCTCATATATCCTTATTGATTTCAATTTTATGTCCAAGTGATGAGATGCACGTTTTATCTCTCATCAACTCATTTTGATGTGATGTCGTTAGGCTGTCAAGGGAACTTTTTAACCCAATTTCGATTTCATTGGGTTCAACATGTAGTCATTGAATATGTCATCCATTGAATATGTGTGAATGACCTTTTATTGTTTTACACTTAATATCCAATTATATTGGGTGTATTTATATTTGTCACACATATTTTTGAGATTTATTTGTCCTTAATTTAAGGATACCTTTTTTATAATGGATTTCATCACATTTGACATTTCTATTGAGGGTTCATTGTTGTTATGCACCAATTCACTCTTATATGGTGTATATACTGTCCTTTGGAGTATTATATCATGAATCCATTTATTCTCATGATATTATAAAGTTCTGACTAAATGTTATTCCTCAATTATTGTATTCAAGTGTCTCTAATTTTGGTAAAACCCCTTTAACCAAAATATCGTTTTAAATGTATTAATTATTTGTTCTTATTAATATCCATGTTTTCAAAATGGTTTTACGGATTTATTTATATGGATATTAATGGTTTAAAATTTTAAGCTTCAAGGTGGTATGGGACACTTTGATTCAAAAATCTCTTTATTAAATGTTTTAAATGGTTTTGAAAATGGTTTTGATAAAGGATTCTATTATGATATATTGTGATGTGGAAATGTTATCATTCCTTTATATTGGTTTTATGTTTTATGGTTTTATATTGGTACTTGGACATTTTAACGGGTGGTTACCTTATAAACCATATGACGGGTGGTGCCGTGAATACCAGGATGGGTGGTTACGTTATAACCTCCAATGCATTGGGTATGGAAGTCGGCTGTATGGATATTCCATTAAGTATGTATGGAAATTGTCCGTATGGCTATTCCATTTAAGTGATATGTGTGCAAGTCGACCGTATGGTTATTCCACTTAAGTATGTTTATGTCCCAAGTTACCTTTATATATGTTATGTGTTCCTTATATGGGTTTTATGGTAATCCTTTGGTTACAGAAAGGTAAGTAATGATACTTTTTTTTCAGTGAAGATTTTTTACTACTTCATGAAGGTGAAAAGTATTACATTGATAAAGTATTCATGGTTTACTTGTTGTTTTGAAAAACTAACAGTTTTCATTCTTTGTGTATCCCTTACTGAGCTTCTTATGCTCATCCCAAGTTTTTGAAATGTTTTTCACAGGACTTAGCGTGGAATAGGGTCAAGGATGGGATCAAGGGAAATTCATGCTACCTAAAACATGGAACAATACATGTTTCTTTTAAAGAGTTTTTATTTTATGGAAACTTAGTATAAGTGACTACTTTGTAATCTTTTGAGATGTAATAGTTATGTTCTAATTCTCTAAAACTCTAAACCTGAAAAGATCCTCAATGCGAATTATTCATTTAATTCAATATTAAGTAAGGTTTAAGGCCGGGGCCTTATACTGGAACTACGTCATTTTCCCCGTACCTCTGAGCCAGTGTCCTATGGTCGTCTTCCTGGTGGTCCGGTTTGCCTAGACCCCTATGACGTTTGTCGACTGCTAGCTGCAGATAACTCTGCTACATGCCGCCCTGCGGTAGGTCTCGCTGCTGGTGTAGGCTTAGCAAGAAATCTCTCAATGAGAGGGGCTCGCTCTAGTACTCCGGCCTGTGCCGGAATGCTGAGGGAGATCATTGATGCCCTGATCTCATGCCTCATTCCCTACTCAAAGGACCGGGCCCGGAAGAATGGGTCACGTACCATATCCATCGAATAGCACGAGAGATCGGTAAATCTCACCGAGTACTGGGCGACCGTTATGCTACCCTACCGCAGCTGTAGAAGCTCCTGAATGCGCCCCACACGGAGGGTGGCTGGGACAAACTCTGAGTAAAAGAGGCTCTCAAAGTCCGTCCAGAGAATGGATGCCTAGTCGTGCACCTGGAGCATCAAGCTCCACCATCTGCCTTCTACCGCGTGCATGAGGATCGCTGCAAGGATCACCATGAGATCCACTGGTGTCCCCACTAACCTGAAAACTCGCACAACTACCTCCAGCCAATTCTCAGCTGCCTGAGGGTCCGTCTCCTCGCAGAACCTGGGCAGTCTCTGACACTAAAACTCATGCAGTGCACTAAGGCGACGTGTACTCTCAGCGGCTGGGGCTGGTGGAATCGGTGGCTTGGCTGGTAGTGGTACTACCGGTGCCTCCGCTGAAAAAGGGCCCTACACCGAGGCCTCATCACTCGGTGGGCTATCGTCGAGCACAAATCTCAAAACCCCAGCTGGCTGCCGTCGTGGGGCCATCCTGAAAAGAAACAGGTGTGCTATGGTCAAAACAGTATACCTAGTGATCTGACACAGTGTAATCACAAATAAATCATTTGAAACACAAATGAAATCAATGTTTTCGTGCATTGAGTCGAAAATCATATGTCAGTGTCCTGGTGTATGGATATGTCAGCCGCTGCACCAACACTGGACTCCGTGGACTAATAACCACACTCAATACCCTTAACACTATTGCTTCACATAGAAGAAAATTCTAAGTCCTAATTTCTGCAGTAGAACAGAACTCCTCTGCTAGCAATTTGTCTCGACCCGTCCTCAGTGCCCGTGCCGTAACTACCCCAAGCCCGCCTCCCATAGGTCAGGGGCTGGTGACTAGCACCAAGGAGTAAATGCTGACAAAAAGAGGAAGGCATTGTCGTTATAAAGTTATCAAATACCACAGAGTAATCCAGTAGAAGTAAACACTAAAACTGGGTAAAAAAGTAAGTGTGGAAAGTAAATGGGCCAGAATACAAACCCAAAATGAATGTAATGTACAACTGGAAATAATGTGCAGCAACTGAAAGTAAAGCAGCAATGTCGAGCCGTCCACTGGAAGTCCCACCTGAAGGGTGGGTACAGATAGCCACCTCAGCTCCTCGGGTCCAGCCGTCCGATCCTTGTACGTCCCGCCCAGTAGTCCACCTCTATGTACTGACTCCTCCACTAGCCTCAACCACAATCAGCACTGTCCGTCGTCTTCATCCAACACAATGTAGTGTGGGAATAGCTTGTCCATGGGTGAGTATAAGCTACTCAGTAGGGACCCCGAGACCCCTAAAGGTCTCCTAGAATCCACAATGGATAATCCACAAAGGAAAGATACAATCAAAAAGTAACATCCAACACTACTTACGTATATGCCCATACATATACCTAAGTCATCAATTCCCATTCGACTCCAACATCTGAACCCAAGTTTGATCACATCCACATAGGATAGTACAGCCCAATCCACAAAGGATAACACAACCCAATCTACATAAGAAAGCATGTCAATCATATCGAAGATATTGATTGAAGGTCAAGACTCAGCTCACATAGGTATACTTCTTCGTAAGGTGATATAGATGATCAGATATAGCCACTGATTCATCTAAGATGGCACCCATGTAGGATACTAAACCCGCTATGCTGTCAAACCCACATAGGATACAGTCCATCTACTCTGCTAAACCCACGTCGGATAGCAAGAACAGAGTCATCGTCGTCGAACCCACGGAGGATTTCAGTACTGTCTTCATGGCTGCCGAACCCACGGAGGATTTCAGTGTAGTCTTCATCTCCATCGAACCCACAGAGGATTTCAGTATGACCTTCATTGCTGCCGAACCCAAAGAGGATTTCAGTGCAGTCTTCATCACCATCGAACCCACAAAGGATTTCAGTACGGTCTTCATCACTGCCGAACCCACAGAGGATTTCAGTGCAGTCTTCATCACTGCCGAACCCATAGAGGATATCCGTGTAGTCTTCATCACCGTCGAACCCATGAAGGATTTCAGTACGGTCTTTGCAGTCGCAGCCAGCTCTAGGGTTCCCACACACAGCATGATCATTTCCGGGAGGGTCCGCTCCACGAGCAAAAGGGGATTCGATACATCAACTGACATGTAGTCTGGAGTTGATGTATCCCAATGTTCCGTCTCAAAAAAAGGAACTCAACGTGATAGACGATGCGTCAATCAGAAGCCCGGTCTGAGAGTTTTTGGCTTTTTTCATTCCAGGAGTCTGGTTGTTTTTTAAGTCAAAAACCACCCGATCGCACGCCAAATGCATCCAATCCTCGAGCGGAGTAATACAAAAGGTCCGTCTCACTAAGAGGAATCAAAAAAAGTCGATATCACATCAATCAGACGTCCGGAGCTCATGTTATAAGCATTTCGGCTCCGAGGGCTCGGTTGGTTTCGTGTTCTAACAAACCCGGTCGTACCCAAATGTCCTTGAAACCTTTAGTGTAATATACTGAAATGACCAACTCAATCCAGGGATCACATCGCAACTGACGGTGTATTGATCGGAGATCCATATCCCATGATATGGGCAAAAGACCGGAAGTGATATGAAAATGGGGGGTCTGGGCCCGGTCAGACCCAGCCCAACCCCCCTGGGTCGACCCGACCCGGGTCCGACCTGGCTGGGCGCGGCGCGGCCCAGTCCGCGCAACCTGGCCCGGCCTGGTAGCGTGGAAGACTGTCTCAGCTAGCGAGCCGAGAGGGGGACGCGGTCCCCTGCGGCTTTTGCGCTCCGTGGATGTGGCGAGCACCGCGTCCTGCTCCACCGGATCCCGCGCGGCCGCGGGATCCGACCGCCTGCCGCAGCGGCTGAAGCCACATCGGTTCCTCCTTGCGGCGCGCCGGGGCGCCGCCGCCTCGGGGCTGCCGGCTGGGGCGCCCCAGCCTCGGGGATGCCGGCCGGGGCGCCGCCACCTCGGGGCTGCCGGTCGGGGCACCGCCGCCTCAGGGCTGCCGGCCGGGGCGCCGCCGCCTCGGGGCTGCCGGCCGGGGCGCCACCGCCTCTGTTCTATCGGCCTGTGTCGGCTGCCACCTCTGGCCCCCGGCGCTACTGGTGATGTCCACGGGCCACCAGAGTGGCTTTGGTGGTTCTTTTTCAATTCCTCCTATGCCGTTGTTCATTTAGGGTCTTGTACATTACTGCGAAATCATCAAATCGACT
This sequence comes from Viscum album, assembly GCA_963277665.1. Taxonomy (NCBI): domain Eukaryota; kingdom Viridiplantae; phylum Streptophyta; class Magnoliopsida; order Santalales; family Viscaceae; genus Viscum; species Viscum album. The sequence goes on from OY728159.1 coordinate 1,028,169,378, forward strand.
CTGCGGCCCGTTCCGTCATCGCTCGTCTATCCGCACATCAAATAAACAATCTGCGGAGTCTTCAAATCACCTCTGTGGGCCCGACTCCGGCCGTGGTTTCGTTCGTCCTCAACAGCGGGGCGCAACGATGTCGTGCTTCTTTTCCTGTTCTTCTTTGATTCTACATTGTGCCGTTGCACCGAGCTACCATTGTTCGTGCCACAAAAAACACATCATCAAAAGGGGGAGTAGGGTCGGCCGTGTTCGTGTAGTCCGGCCCACTCCCGTTAATCCGATATCAAGCAGCTACGAAAAAGATGTTTGGAAGGTCAAGAAAATTCAGGAACCAAAAATCAAACCCCTACCTCGATGAAGTCGTCGAACGAGGTTTGTCGCGGGAAAGGGACATCTCGGAAGATGGCGTCGTGGAAGGAGGATCGTCGACATCACGGTACATGGCATCGCGTCGTCGATCTATGAGGAATCAGCGTTATTCGTCGTCCTTCATCGGAGGTCGGCGTTCTTCGTCGGTGACGGTGTGTTCTTCGCGTTCTTCAATAAGGAAGAAGATATTCCTCAAGAGTGCAAGATTCCTCCCTTACTTTCTGACAATGAATCAACCCCTAATAAAATAAGTCTTTCCTTATTTTATTAACACACATGCAAGCCATTAATTTGAAAATCAAATAGATCTCATTCAATAAATTGAATTAATTGAGTAGCGTTTAATATTCATATTAATATTGAGGGTTGACTTGCCATTAATTCAGGGTGCGGGTGAGTTACATTTTAAAAGTACGAGAGGGTGGTTAAAAAGGGATTTGAAGGGGTGGGGCTCGTGTGGTCCCAACATCACTAATATCCTACTTAGTGGAGTTAGGATATTAGTGGGTCCCACTCCAACCACGAAGCATAGGTTTAACTACATAGAATAGAAATAAAATATGTAGCACATTATTTTATTTTATTCTTTATTTAACCCATTTAATAAATAACCTCACCCGAGCAAACACAACTCTTGAAAATGCGTTCTTAAGCAATTACCGGCATTGCAGTTTCATCACTGTCCAAAAATTTTGATTCTGAGTGAGGTTCAAAAGTCTGGAAAACCCGCTCGTTTGTTCACTGAATGTACCCTATCTAAATTTCGGAACATGATTTCGGGCACACTGGGTCTCGGAATCAGGTGCCTTTAGAAAATGCGCCCTTGTAAAATCCCAATGAAAATTAAAAAAAATCCCTTGATTTTTATAGGTCTTTAAATTTACACCTAGTTATTCTTCATAATATTCTATCTTGATATCTTATTCACACTCCTACTGACTTCAATATTTAAGTGATTATAAATATTCATCATTACAAAATGAAAATTGGTTTTATAAAATAATTTCCCTCTATATATAAATCGATATTAAATATAATAATTTTTTTAATTAAAGGATATAATCATTAATTAAAAATAATATATAATCTTGAAAATCCAGAATCAACATAATGATTATGGTTTCAAATATAACATTAATGTCCTTAATTATTCTCCTCTAAAACATACTCAATGTGAAGATAACAAAATTAATATTTTGGATATTAATAATCTAGAAACAAATGGGTTTTCCATTATTTCTAAAAATCAGAGAATATATTAAATTAATCTAATTCAAACAATTTTTTAAAAGTTGCATATCCAAATAAATTTTGTAACTAATGATAATGTTCATTCAGTAATTATTTTAATGGGATAAAAAAAATCATGGCATGGAAGTAAAATGACAATCCATATTTCACACAGTCATTCTAATATAAAACCAGTTAAGAAAATGTTTATTCGAAAATAATTATTGGATAATTTAATAAGAACCAATTTTTCAGTGTGCAAAACAATCAATCATTTAAGTATTTATAGAATAAAACATCCCAAAAAAACCCAAGAAAAACTCTACTTCCTCGATAATAGAATCTTGAGACCCATGTTTTGTGCTGTATTTTAATTTAATGAAATAAAAAACACGAAGGATGTCATGTAACATCGAAAAATAACACTATGGGTCAAATAATTAGAGAATTTAATATCTGTTTTTGTAACAAAGCTACCCCAAATTAAATATAAACCAATAACTGCATCTATTCACCATTAATATGAATAGAATCTATGATCACCATGTGTCCTAGAAAAGAACATATTAATCATTAAAAACCCCCGGGGAATAATATTTTCCCTTAAATGATTAAAATAATCAAATTACATTGTAGATAAATCATTAGATATATATATATATATATATATATATGTAATCATAACTTGTATTAGAAGAAAATACCAAAATAAAAAAAACAATGCCACTAAAAACATATCTTCTAGTAGTCCATGACCACAAACCTTGGTCCAACTCACCATACATTGGTCACCATAACTCTATAACCCATTGAATGATGAGAAATCAAACACTATATATAAGACTGTATAGTTCTACAAAAATCAAATAGTACAAGAAGTGTGTGTGCTAAATATCCTAGCAGGATTCCCCTATACATTGTATTAAATTACACAATTTGATAGTTTATATATTCTAAATTAAGATTACAAATAAGAGATTATGCATATTTTTTAGAAAATATAAGTTTAAACATTTAAAATAAACTATCAAAATAACCTTAAAAAATCTTACCATTACATTACCTAAATAACTATCATTTTCATGAAAATATTTGAAAACCATTTCACAAGATAATGATTGATAATAAAAAAATTATAATAAGAACAAAATATAATAATATGTACATGATTCAATATATTATATTCAAGTTGTATAACGACTATAAAATGACCAATCAATGGAAACTATCAATCAAGAAAGGAAACACTTGTTCCAAGTTCTGACAATGAACAATCTCATGTATTGAATACAATGTATATATATTTAATGCATAAAAATAATGAATTATAGTGAGTTAACAATATAATATATAATCAAATTGAAATATGACTAATTTTTAAGATTATATATAGCAGCATGGGTCTCAAGAAAACCAGTTCCCTATGCACCCTCTTTTTGGGTTTCATGTCCATAACCTGAACCATTCATGATCGCTATGGATCCCAAAGATGGGGAGTTATTTTTATAATGATGAATATATATTTTTCATTAAATATTAATATTTAAGTTCCTATGACCTGAAATAAAGGTGAGTGAGATAATCACGTAACAAAGATCACACACATATCCTTATCAATATCAATCATAGGCTCAATCCCACATGTGAAATTTCACTCGCACCATTGAGGTCATTCATGAAAATAATAAAATTTCTTACTCTAAAAATTGGAATGTATATGAATAAAACATGTTAAAATAATAGATTATTACATTATGGATTTATCATAATGTTACAAACCAACCCATCAATCATCCAAAATTTGAAATCAAATAATGTTATACAATTAAACATTTGAAATGGTAATCAGACATTATTTATCCATAAATCATCATAATAAAACCAAATGAGCCATTAAACTATCATTTATTTTAAAGTATCACTAAATTGTTAAAATTTATTATTTTAATTTTAAAATGGTTTTAATACATTTCAAAATACATGTCTAAACCATCATATCATGTAAAATAAATCATTTATTTCAAATAAACTAAAAAAACCAAATAAAAAAGGTAAAATAAATCAAAATGGGGTCTTTGTCATTTAAAATATTTGAGAAATTTATAATATTTAGAAAACATCAAATAGTTCATCCCATTTAACTCTAAACATAAAAAGTAATTATAAAAATCATAAGTTGATAAAATTAAATCATTCCACCAAATAATACAATAGAACATATTTCAAAATTTAATCAAAACATGAATGTAATTAAAAAATTCAATATAGTTTATAAGTATTGATATTATATATATTATATTTATTCCATGTAAAAATTAACAGATATTTTTTTTATAAATGCATTAACTAGATATTTCAAGGAAAAAATTTAATGAATTTATGTTTGAAATTAAGAGAAAATGTCTATAAATTTATCAATAATCAATGAATAACCAAATAAAGAAAATTTATAGGAACACCTACTTATTATATTTGGAATCCTAGAATAATCAATTAAATATGCATCTCTTATGATAGAAATCAATGGATCATCCATGATATATCTATACAAACGTAATAATATATCCTAGATAAAAAATTCTACCTAAAGAAACCAATATATGAAGAAACAAAAGGATATAATAACATATAAGAAGAACAAATCAATAGAATATCTAAGATCAATGATCATGAAGAAAATTTCTCACCATAAGATAAGATCAGTACTTTGATAGTCACTTATGTCAACTATGATATAAGGTTTAGTTAACTATAATGGCCTTAGAGGGAACCCAAAATAAAGAATATTTTTTTAGGTTTGAGTGGGAGGTTTTTATTTGTAATTTCATGGGTTTTTTTAATTTAACTAAAATTTTTAGGGAACTAATAACCAATGTCATAGTTTCCTAGGTTAGGATGCATAGTTAAAACTAACTATTCTCTTATCCATGCAACTAAAAATTCAAATATTAGGGTTCCATGGTTTGGATTCTTTTTTTGTTTAACCGCGTAAGAACCATTTGAAACCCTTCTTTACAAGATACATGGTTGGTCGGACAATGTGAAAATTGTTCACAAAATGTGCACAAGACAAAAAGCCATAAAAATATTGAAAAACTTTTTAAAAACCCATGAAGAGTTCCAATCAAAGGATATCCATGTCAACGGTTCCAAAAAATTAAAACAAGTAACATGCTATTACAAAGTCCCTACATTTGTAAATTTTTTCCATAGATATATTCTAGTCTAAAATATAGGGTATGAAACCACATGAAAAAAATCCATTACTCAATATATTTGGAGGATTATCTGTGGCGAATAATGAAGACTAAACCAATGGATGATTACTCACATTCAACTCTGAGATCAACACACCATGTTCATAACATGTGTCAAAACCATATAAATACTAGAGACCTATCATAGCTCTCTGCACCATTAAAATATTAATAAATACTGTGTGATAAAATGAAATCATATCCATATGAAGGAAATAATAGACTTCAAGGACTAGATATAGGGAAACATATAATACCAATCATCTAGAAGCAATTTAAAGAACTAAAAAGAATTTTTACCATGGGTATGTACTCAAAGGTGACATAAGATTTTCAAAACAAAGAATCACATCTCTATGCGGCATCAAATCAAATGTCATCACTTTGGGTGTATAGTCGACAAAAAATGCACACCATTCTAGTTACCTAAATACATTACCATGGTCAAACCATGTCAAACAAGAATGAGCTCAAACATCCATGATATTTCACAAAATGGTGTCACCTCTCACAAGAGATATCATCCATTACATCCAAATTGAGATCAAAATGTCATGGTTTAAAAAAATCCCACTGAAGAATGAAAATAAATTTTATAATCTCATTTTTTTCTCATAAATAAACACCACTCCATTAGTAGGAGCACAACAAACATCATAGAACAATAGTCATTTGGAAAAGAGTAATAACCATTCATGTGTGTACATATACATGGAACAACTATATAGATTGATATAAAAAACTATTATTACATCATCGATAACAAATGAAACAAACCATGGTGGAAAATATATCATTTACAATGTTCTCAAAACAAAATCGCTCAAAAAGTAGACATGAAAATTGAAGAAAAACAAATGTAGTTTCCACACCGATGATTGAATCAACTAGATGGATCAACATCATTGATTTTGGAAAATAATATTAGATAACTATAAGCTCCATCACTACAAAAAAACCACTCTAAGGATAATCATTAGAGTACATTTTTCATTCAACATCTAATTCCCAATAGTCCTGATATGATGTTCTCGACTAAAATATACCTTTCTAGTTTCCCGACATACAGAACCACTTACTATGACACACAAAAAACACACCACTTTCAAATTATAAAATATTTCAAACATATAATCTTTATATGACTATGTTATCTACACTAGAATGAATTTATATTCCTCTTTATTTCAAAATTATATTTTCCTTCCTCAACCCTAAATGATGTATTTTCCTATTTCTGTTGATTTTCAAAATCCACTATAACATAAAAGGCCCTTTTAGGCATCTATATGTATAAGATAAACAATACCATTGAAAAACATGTTACATGATATGGGTGGATATAATTTCTAAACTATATAGACTTAATGAAGACCTTAAAAATATGATTAGAAATGAAAAATAACAAATTGGACAATTTCTAGGCATTTTCTGAATCTGATAGCTCATTTTTTCCTCTGAAAATAAAATAATTTTTAACCATTCATTTCATCACTTTTTCATGATACATCTATTTAATAAATACTGATATGTTCAATTACCAAAAACATCCTTCATATAGACCATAGAAAATCACAAAATGCCATGAGTTATGGTCATGTCCCTTAAATAAGGATTTGATGTAACTAACCTTTAGAGAATCAATTGTCTTGATAGAATTGAATATCCCTTGAAATAATTGAAAACATTAAACTTCCTTGAGAGGACCAAATTTGTCTTTATAATATTGTGGTGAATGTTCAGTAATTAAAGTATGGGATTCAATGTATGAAAGTTCTTTTTCTAAACTACATAATATGAATCCAGGGTAGAATCATAAATAAGAGATTCCACTTCTAGAAAATATGAAGAACCACCTCAAGGACCGGACCATTGACCCAAAACTATATCTATCATGAATGAATTTCAGGGAGATATTTTTGGACATCATAAAACGTTGTTAGTTTAACTAAGACATAACAGATACAAAAAAAAGACAAATACATTCAAACAATACATAATCTACATTATCAAATCATCACTGGTTCCCAAACCAACAAGATTTCATTATTTATAAAACATTAATTTTTCCATTAAAAATGATAAATTTTTATGAAAACACATCAATTATATTAAAAAACTTTACCATCAAATTTATAATATTACATGGATAAAAAAGTAATAACACCATTTTCAAATTAACAAAATCATTTCTATTTAAATCCATTATAATGGAAAATTTATTCTTAGTAAATTGTTTGATCACATCACATATATTCTTTGATATTTACTTTTCCAATCAAAAAATTACATAAAACACAATTTTTAGTAATTGATTTTTTTATAGAACACAATAAAATATCATTTAAGGAACAATTTAATAATTAAAAATAATATAAGAACATCATCAAGGTATTAATGTTGAAAAAACTAAACAAGACCATGAAATAACCCAATCTATAAAATACATATCAAACCATAAAAAAGTGAAGTATCTTGTAATAAATTGAATATGGTGTCATGACGAGAACCATGTAAAAACAATGCATGACTTGGTCATATGGGAAGGAAAACCAAACCCCATAATCACAAGTATACATGGATGGATTTCCTGATTATTAATATCAATTCCTCACACATTAATAGAATGTGAAAAATGATATGAATATTTTCATCCTTCTGTTATAATTCCAAAAATCATAATAGATTCTCTAAATAAAAGAAGGTATCATAAATAATCTAAATTTTATTTGACCTCAAGATTCTAAAATATTAAAAGAATGACTCATATCCCAACATCCTTGGTAACTCATGTCCCGTCAAAACAATGTGGTGATCAGGCACCTGATCATTAACTACCTCTTCATTCCTGATAAACTCTTAATCAAATTTCTACAATGAATTAACCCAAATAACATATTTTATTCCATGGATAAGTTCTCCATTTCATTTAATGATATCATTTGATACCATTTGTGATGAGCCAACCCATACTACAATCTAAACCGATATCTGTGCTAATTGAAATCTAACCTGAATAGCGTTCCCGGTATGCACGAGCTAACAACAAGAACTTGTAAATCAATGAAAACAATTTCAAAATAGTTATTCCCCCCAAATATTAAAATAATCATGGAACACAATTGTATCATAAATAGTTATAGACGTAAATATAATCAAAATATTCTTAAATAGATGATACCAAATAGAAAATAAAAATATTCTTCCAAAACCCCGTCTAATGGTGGTCCCCACTCGCCCATCGTGTTTTAAGTCCCCCACCCATGGTCATTGTACTCAGAAAAAAATATAAGATGATATAATTAACACATACTATTAAATTATATATGGATTCCAACACAAAATGATATAAGTAGGGTGTGAGCTAAAGAGCCTTGTTTAATTCCACCAAATTTTCTCTACAGTTAAATAATATAGTAATTGAAATATTATAAAAGATGAATAGAAATAAGATAGTGTATAATTATTTTTAAAAAATATATTTTGAAACATTTAATAATCATTTATCAAAATAAAATTTCCAAACGCTCAATTTCGTCATTTGAAAACTATACATTTTCATGAAACCCATTGAAAAATAATTCACAATATAAAATAAATAATAAAAATATTCTAATAATATTCACCTGATATCAAAATATATAACATATTTAAGTTTGAGGATTCATGATTCATATTAAGAAATAATATATCAACAATGATATGTAATAAATCATGTCATGAATCCCTAGTTCTATGTAGTGAAAAAAAAATGATTTCATAAATTTAATATAATGTATTAGGATGTCATGGGTGTAAGACCTTGAGTTTTTACGAACTTTTTTTAATTATTTTATTTTCATCAATATCATTCATTTATGAGATTCAAACATTCCATCACTTGGAACCAAAATGGATTTCCATACACGCAACACTGACATGGCATACATAACACTCAATAGTGTGTGTCTATGAAACTTCATTTGGAAGATATAATTATTTAAATAAGATATATATAACATAGTTGTTAAATAAAATAATATTAAAAGTAATAAAAACATTTCAATCATTTCATTATAATTTTTTTTATAAATAGTACATATTGATAATGAAAAATATTTTTTTTGTAATGTCTTTATATTTAGAAATATAATTTTCTCAAATAAACATATTTTAATGTCGTTCATTGAAAAAAAATAAAATGAATTTTAGAAACTTTATAAAGATAATTTTATAATTTAAACATCATTTTATAATTTAAAATTATGAAATTATCATTGGGTGAATTTTTGGGATTTTCCTGAGAAACATCAATTTTTGATAACGAGGAAAAAATAATAAGTTTTAATTAAAAACACATTTTTACCCCAATTTATTTAAAATGAATAATGTTTATTTAAATTAATCAAAATTTTAGATGGATAATATTTTTTTTGAATTTATCTGATTTATTTAATTAGAATTAATTTTACATTGAAATTGCGTATAAAAACGTAGTAAACATTTTGATGTTTTCATTTTAAAAACAAGCATTGTCATATCATCTATGAGATTTATTTCATTAATTAATATCTAGAAATTTTATGTGTGGAATTTGAAAAAATTGATTTCATATTTTCAATCAGGATAATATATAATCTATAATAATTCCAAATTATTTTTTCACCAAAATTATTTTTGAATAATGTTAAAACTAGTTATAGTTATTTAGGTAACATTATGCATAACAATGGAATAAACCAAATATTTACGGGTCCAAATAACCGAAACATATGTTCCACATGAAATTTATACCCATATTTCTGCACAAAACATCCATTATTGTGCATTTTTTAAAAAAATTATGACTATTATAGGTAAAAATTTGTTACACCTAACTGGTTTCACGATTTCCAAGTGTTCCACTCCCTTCCCTATAAATGCCTGCACATATATCAATTATTCACACCTTTAAAACAACTTATTTTATGAAGTACATGAGAAATAATATTCCCAAAAATCCATTCCTTCAACCTGGATGAGCCCATTTTTTCATAAAGACTTCCATGGAACCAATTTGGTGAAAACAAGAATGAGTTACCTGATTAAGAGGTAGCAACCTTCCTCAGGCTCCTTTATTTAATTTTCATTCTTTAATCATTCAATTAAACATATTTTAATAATATTTAACAAAATTAGTATCCTAAATATATTGAGATGTTATTATACTACAACTTTTACCTAAAAACAAACACACCAATATAATGGGTAAGGAAAAAACATTTTTTTTTGTATGCTGAACTACTGCCTCATGAAATGATGATTGCTCATTTTTTCATTACCACCTCTCATGGTATAAATTATCATGGAAAATATTTTTATATGATATATATTATAAATAGTTTTTATTTAATATTACTTAATTATTTTACAACTCATATCCTTATACATTCTATTTTGTGTAAATACGTTAATTTCGTTGGAGGAAGTGTGTATTACCTCCCTCTAAAAGTGATGTGAGTAATTCACACATAACATGGAATGTTTAAAGGATGGGTTTAGTTAACATATAGGATACATGTGATATAATCATTCCACTATAGTAATGATATATACCCATATATACATATATGTATTTTACTATCTTCATTTCAACATGAAAATTAAATGAAAACAAATTTCATGGGTTCATATGACGTATCATGTCGATGAATGGCGTATTACAGTACACACTTATATATTATATTGAATATTATAGTGAAAATATCTGTAATATAAATCTTATTAATTATAAGTTTTAAATTTTTGAGATAATGGTATATGCATAAATACAAATGATATAAGATATTATGACACATGCGAAGAACATGGGAGATATTACTAAATGTGCAAGATTAACATAAAATTGTTTACAAGAAGGTAATATAAAGTCATAATAAAATAATATATATTTTTAGATATAATAATATGGTTCTGTGATATATGTATAATAAACCATTATTTATTATATATGATGTTTTAATGAGTATGAAAAGAGACAAGGCACAACCTATAAGGATTACTAGTCTATGTTTTACTTATGTGAGATTTACGCATTATTACCCTCTCATCTCTTTTGTGTGGTGATTATAATGAACATGAATGTTTTCTATGATTACTATCCCTAATTTTATGTTTATTTATATATTAATTAATGATCAATTTTTTCATGGGTATTAGGCTACTAGAGTCATCAAATCGATGAAGTAGTCTTGATTCAATTTTTATTGTTTGAGATACATTCCATGAATATTAAGATCCATGATTTAAAAAAAATCAAATATCATATACTAATAAAAAATTCAAGGAAACATGTTTTTGAAAATGATTTATGGTTTTTATGATTCCTTAAGAAATGATAAATTATTCTTCAAATAAATGGTTTTGAAAATGTTTTCAGGATTTTTATATGTTTTGAATGAATAATATTTTGTATATGTTTTTAATATCTCTTAATATTATTTTGAATAAATATTTCTTTATAAATTTTCTTATGATTTTATTATAATATTTCATGTTTAATTTGATGAAAAGTATTTTCAGAAGGACTTATGTATTAAATATCAATTTTCAAAGAAGAAACGATATTTTAGTCAAAATATGTTTTCAAAATATAATTCCTTGTTATTTTCCATCTAATATAACATCTGTTGAAAGTACACATTCCCTTTTAAGAAATTATCCATAATATCACTTCATATTCCATCTAGAATGTTTTACAGTTTCATGGAATGAGGATTATGAAACCTATTTCAGTTCCATTATTTGTAAGCTTCGAAAACCTGCTTCTTTTAATGGGTCATGCATTGATTAATTATTTATTAAACATATCTCTTTTTATTTGGTTATTAAGTTATTAAATATAATTATTACAAATTTCATATCTTTAGATTATGATATAATGTTAATAAAAACAACCCATTTATATGGTTTATTATATGATGAATTTTTTTTATCCACTGGATCATGTATAAGTGATATTATTATAAGAGGGGTGGGAAATATATACATCTCTCATAAATTGGGTAAATATTTGTATAACATGAGATAATGATGTGAATCATGTTAACTAGGTTGATTGACTATGAGAATATTATTAAATTTGATCCTTTACATGTAAGGAATATGAATGGTGACATGGGTATGTTGAAACCAGTATGTGTAGTCACAATGAATATAAAAGATGAGGAAACCTGGTCTATAAAAAAGATGAGGAAACCCACTCGCTTATAAATAAATGACTACAAAAAGGTATGGTTTTGTGTCATTCCCATTAGCTATGGTTCCCATGAAGATGAATGTTATTTTCAACCAATTCATCTTGAATTATTGGGGTTGATATCACATGCTTATGTATTTAATAATTCCATGTATTTTTCCTAAGAAAATTTTCAATGTATTATGTTCCCTTTTTTTCTTTATGATTCATGTAGTATGAACATAAAATCAATATTCCATGATATTTATTTTTGATATTATGGAATTCATGGTATGATCTACTAATTTTATGATTATGTTCACATACCCCTATCATCATGTTTATGATTACATTTCTCCATTTTTTTCCATTATTGAGCATCTGAGCTCTACCATTTTTATATTTTTTTCCCAGATTATGAATATATGTATTATTTTTGATGTGTCAAAGAAGGGTAACAGTCATGAAGAACCTAGTGGGAGATAATGTAGCTCACTTATGTATTAGTGCTTATGTTTCCATGTTTCCAAACACACTAGATAAGTATGTTCGTTGGTTGTAATTTTTTATAATATAAAAATTATTCCGAAAAGTTATGTAATGTTAATGTATGAAATGAAATAGTTTCTATAATATTTCAAAATAGGATTTATAGTGAGTGGAAATTATAATTGATAATAAAATTAAAACATTAATAATTGTGGAGATCATATCTAGTCTCATATGACCCAACAAAACTAGATCAATACACACCTACTTTCCTGACCATTTTTACATATACAAACCCATTAATCTTCACTATGGATCCACTAGATGGGGTGTGTGTCTAAAAATTAATCATATATCTATTTCATACCATCAAACTATCTTTGTCCTTATCATTAGTCATATGAGGTGAGTGAGATAATCATGTTTTGAGGATCACATAACGGTCCTTTTAAGTATCTATCATGTGCTCAGGTCCTGAAGTCACATATCACTCTCACCCTTGAGATCCCTCTATGTATGTAATTCCATTTACAATACCCAATAATCCTGTATATATTAATCAAACCAGTTTTAATAAGATATTATTACATGAGAAAATTGTCATAAATTTCCAAATGGTCTATCAAGAATCACTGTTTTCAATTCAATACTTTTTATAAAATTCAACATTTAAAATGGTAATCATACCCATTTCCTTTCAAAAACCATCATAATAATTCCAAAAAAGTCTTCATATCAATAATTTATTTTAAAGAAACCCTAAATCATCCAAATGAAGTATTTAAATTTTTTTTTAAAATTAATATATTTCAAATATTCTGTTTACACCCTCTTTTTACGTAAATAAATAATTTATTTCAAATGACCAAAGAGAAAGAATATTTTAAAAATTTATAATCATTCAAAGGTGGATCTTGGCTATTTCCCAAATGGAATAATTTAAAAATATTTAGAAAACAAAAGATAACTCAACTCATTTATTTCAAATTATGGAATGTGATTCTATAAATAATGATATGGTAAAATGCCCCAATTCCAACAAAACATCCTTTAAACGTTCATTGTAATTAAATATAAAAAATACAGTATAAAAAAATATTCACAATAGGTTAGAGGGATCACGATTGTATCTATTAAAATCATAAAATATTCCATTCAAAGGTAAATTGGCCAAAGAGGATTTTACAAGGAATTTTAGGATAACATCCATAGAGTAAGTGTTAGAAATTTGGAAACATATATTACGAAAAAAATAATTACAATATGAATAAAAACCTTATAAACACATACTTGGAATATTTTTACTATGAACACAATGAATCTAAGATGTGTTTCCTCTAATTGAGATAATTGGATCTAGGAAAATAGATCTAGAGAGAATAAATTATAATTTATATATCCATAATTCCACATAAGACAACTAAGATCCAATGAAATTCTAGGACATCATAACTCTAAGAATAATGAATAAAGGGATGACAAGTGATCTAATATAAATAAGAGAATAACTCACCATAATAGAAGATACATGATTTGATAGGCAGATATATCCACAAATATATGAGGTTTTGAGTTCTAAAATGGCTATATAGGGCTCCAAAAATACAATGGGTCAATTTAGGATTAAGTGGGAGTTCATTAGAGTTTATTATTTGAGTTTTTGGAATTTAATTATGATTTTTGGGGCTTTGATTATGATTATCATATTTTTATAGGTTTGGTCTATTGGTTAGTACAATCTATGAGTAGAATTTTTCATTACAGATAGATCTACCTGAATGGTATGATGGTTTATATGAATGGTTAATTTAACCATTATCCAATGGTATGACAACCATTCTTATAGGTTTCATGGGTTTTCTAACAATGTGCATACCATTATCAAACCATGCAGATGACCATAAACCTTCAAAAAAAATGGAAAATATTTGGAAATAACCCATGAAGTAATCCAATAAAAGGTTAATCATATAAATGGTTGAAAATAATTAAAAAAATTAAAGGGATGTTATAATTTCTTTTAGTCCTCTATAATAAAAAAAATTTATAATAAATGTTTTGAAACTCAATTTATCAGAATATATCCATTATATAATACTAGTTTGGAAGCCACATTTCAATATATTTTTTAATTAAAATCGAAAAAAATATTTACTTATTCAATATTTCGAAATGATTATACATTTAATTTAAAACCACATACTTGAAAATAATTAAAATATTTGAATGTAATTTTTTTAACTCAAGTCTATTGCAACGACACCACAGTCATTATAATACTTTCTATCTCATCAAAATCAACTAATATTGTAATGCCCCGACCCCAGTTACCCAGAGTCGGTGCATTAATTACATAACATTAGCATGATCACAAGAAAGATCAAATCTCGAAAGACCGATTGGTTTAGTAGCCTTGGAAACACTAGATATATTCATAAGTTTTACATTACATTATCAAAATAAAAAAAACTACTACAACAACATATTGTCTCTATAGTCCATACTATTAACCCCTCATAATATCCCTGCAAGTCATTCAGAATTTACTTCTTCACATCCTGGGAAAATAAAACATAGAAAAGGGGTGAGCTCAAATGCCCAGTAAGGATAACAATATAGCGGAAACTTTCATAAATAAGAATAAACATTTAAGGCAATGTATAACTAAAACAAAAGCCTTTTAAACTTTAACTTCAATATAGTATGGCATAAATAAAATGAAATAATTCCATTTATTTATTCACATGGATATTCTACTAATCGAATAATCACATGCAATATCAATAACCACTTTCATAATGATGGAATGCATAATGCCAGACTATCATAACCACATAGCCAAGGCCTCATGCCAAGACTACAAATAAGATTTTTCCAAGGCCTTGTGCCAAGACACTAGTTTGTCTCATGAGACCTACTGATGCATCGAAGAGCTATAGCGGGCTCCACCCGTCACATATTAAGTCCAATGCATTCCCATATGAAAAGGTTTAAACACAACATAAACATTCGTATTAAAACTAGCATACGAAATGTCAATACTTTCATCATAAACTATGAATGGTATATAAAAAAATAGCACATCCATAGTCAAACATATCACAAAACCTTCAATACAATATAAAAGTTTTGTATCATAATCTATCATCCTCAAATAAGTGTAAAATCCATTAAAGGATGTTGACATAGATGAAATCAAAACTCTTTTTAAAGAAATATCTCTTTCTATTTTGAAATCATTTAAGAGACATATATTTATAAAATAAAACATTTTCTTTGAAAATATTCTTATAAGCTTGTAAGGGAAGCTTTGACAATTTTATAACGATGGAAAATAACCGCACCCGCCGTATAAGTTAAAAAAACATTCTTATCTTAATTCTGTCGAAAAGGTTAAAAAGCACCTTGTTTGGAAAACGATAGAAATATTCCCTTAGAAACCTCTTATAAAAATTCAAACAAGGGTATAAATGACTTTAACCCATATTCTTTTAAATATTAAAAATGTTTTGAAATACATTTTGAAGAAACATGGATGTGGATGATAACGAGATCCCAGTAGATTATTACGTATAAACAACCTCGGATAATGAAGAGATTGTGAAATAACCTTTACCTTGTACTTTTCCTTGGTTGGGGTAGGTTAACCTCCAGTATAATGGTGAAATAATTTTTATTAAATTATAAAAGAATCATATACATTAATATGATATCATATATGATCTTTTAATATTGATTTGATAATAATATCTTAGTATTATCGTTGTTTCGGGTGTTAACTTACTTGATTTATTTTATATGTTTTGTTACGTAAGCCATGTTTGTAATGGATAGGTTGTATATTATTCATATCCAGAATGATATCAAGTCCTTAAACATCATTTTTAAATCATCAAATGATAATTATACTTGAATGGATACGATGGAGAATGAATCTCATCGCGTTCGTGGAGACGGTAGTCCGTACGTACGCACGAGCGACAATATCATTCTTTTGATATTAAAATAATATATAAATGGATATTATATCATATATACAGAATAATTAACATGTTATATTTATTATTTACATGAGTTGCACATCATTATTATACCCATCCAAATAATAATATATTGAATAACAATTACACCACGATGTGGAGACGGTAAGTCGTACGTACGCACATATGGTGACATGTTATTCAAAGGGTGGATAGAATACTGAATATGGTTGTACCATATTTATAATAACATCACAGTATATGTGAGATACTGGAGTTATTATTTTAGAATGGTGTAAGAAGAAAGGAACTTGAAAAGAGGTGGTGAAAACATTACCTCTTCTTCGGGTTCTTCCTTTTGATTTGATCAAAAGGGCTCCTTAAGTTGGCTTTCTGATCAAACTAAGGCCTCTAGGTTGTAGTGAGGGAAGTTGGGAGAGTACTTGGGCAGGGTTTGGACGAGACAAGTGGCTTGAGAGGTGTGAGGAATGAGTAGAAGTGGTCTTCTTTTATAAGGGAGAGGAGGGGCTCTTTAGGAAAAGTGAAAGTATTACTTTATAATATAATTATATTCGGTTTATAATGGTCCAAAAATCATTGAGGTCGAAGATAAGATGACTCATTTTCTAAATAACATCAACCAATAAGAATTGGATAGGTTTTAGATAATATTTTAATCATTATAATCTTATTTATTTAAATGATTTATTAATGAGGTAAACATTGCATCATTATTGTGTCATTAATAATTTAAATTATTTGATGTCTAAAAATTATAAATAAAATATCATTATGTAGGAAATCTTTTAAGCTTTATAATGAATATTTATAATCGAAAATCCAACATGTATAACCCTATGTAAAAATTGTTCTTCTAAAAGATGTAAGCTTATGGCATTTTTATTTTTATTTTAACTTTATTAATATAATGTGTCCCTACCACATACAAATGGCTCTAAGGGGTCCCCAAATCGACCCAAGGATGCCCATGGTCTGGTATGTGTCCACCAATAAGGTTAGGACACGTTTTAGGGTAATTTTGTATTATTATAATATTATTTTTTAACCCTTATTTACCGGATTTACCCTTTAACCATGGTAAATAAAATATTTACCGCAGTAATTATTCAAAATATGTAAAAATAAAAGTTACCTATTTACATAATTTGGACATCCTGATTCCAAATATGTAATCCATTTTTCCAAATTCAAAATACAGAATTGGCAGAAATTAATTTAAAATTAATTCCCGTTGTTAAAATAAAAAGCGTGTTTTTAAGAGATAATAACTATCAAAAGATTGACACTTGTTTATGTCTGGTTTAATTGTGAAATTATGTCCAATGACAAACATTAAATTAAATGGTAAAAATATATTCTAAATATACTTTAAAACCACTCAAATTCATAATTTATCAGTATTAATTATTTTGATTAAAAAAGTTGATTAAAATTTAGTAATTTTCACTATTCAACAAAATATAAAAGTTATCCGAAAAGTACCAAAATTTCACCCTAGGCTAATTTCAATATTCCGAATCAAAAAATGAAGTCCATTTTGAAATATAAAATATATATGATTTCAAAAAGTAGGTATTACTATTCACAACGGCTAGTTTAATTAGTTGTGGTGTGTGTTAGAACTCGAGGTTGCGTACAACACACGATATCGCATTATTCGAAAGGAAACGTACCGTGGAAGCTTGGGGTGTTACATTCTCCCCTCCTTCAAATAATTGCATCCTCGCAATTTCTAGGGTTTTACTGCATAAAAAGACTCGGGTGGTTCTTCATCATAAGTTTCTCGGGTTCCCACGTTTCCTCTTCCATCTTATGGTTTCTCCACAAAACTTTTACCAGACGCGTCGTCCGGTTTCTCAGTACTTATTCTCTCGTATCAAGAATCCTGACGGGCTCTTCGCAATAAGACAGATCAGGTTCCAGTTCTAATTCATCATAGGTGAGTACATGCGTTGGGTCAGGCATGTATTTCCTCAACAGAGATACGTGGAACACATCGTGAACTTTAGAGAGACTTGGCGGCATTGCCAATCGGTAAGCTACAACCCCAATTCGTTCTAGAATTTCGAAAGGTCTGATGTACCTGGGACTCAATTTACCTTTCATACCAAAACGTATGACTCCCTTCCATGGAGATACCTTCAGGAAAACATGATCACCGACATGAAATTCCAAATCCTTCCTTCGATTATCGGCATATCTTTTCTGCCTACTTTGAGCTGCTTTGATGTGATTTTGGATTACCTTCACCTTTTCCACTGTTTCCTCCACCAGTTCTGGGCCTACAAGTTTTCTTTCACCAACCTCATCCCAACAGGTTGGTGTACGACATCTCTTTCCGTATAACGCTTCATATGGTGCCATCTGAATACTCGAATGGAAGCTATTGTTATAGAAAATTCTACCAGTGGTAAATATTGATCCCACATACCCTGAAAGTCAAGTGAGCAAGATCTCAACATGTCTTCTAGGGTTTGAATAGTCTGTTATGATTGTCCATCTGTCTGAGGGTGGTAAGCAGTGCTCAAATGAAGTTCAATATCCAGGGATTTCTGAAGACTTTTCCAAAATCTTGAAGTAAAACGGGGATCACGATCAGAAACAATCGATAGGGGTACTCCATGAAGTCTCAAAACTTCATTAATGTATAGTCTTTCTAGACGTTCCAGGGGTAGATCTTCTCTTATAGCAAGAAAATGTGCTGACTTGGTAAGACGATCAACAATAACCCATATTGCATCGTTCCTTCTAGGAGTCTTTGGTAGCCCCATGACAAAGTCCATCATAATATTGTCCCATTTCCACTCCGGTATGGGAAGAGGTTGCATGACTCCTCCAGGCTGTTTCCTTCCAGCTTTCACTTGTTGACAAACCGTACATCTTGACACAAAATCAGCAATCTCCCTCTTCATGTTGTCCCACCAAAAATTTTCCTTCAAATCTCTATACATTTTGGTGCTCCCAGGGTGTATAGAGAAATTGGAACTATGAGCATCATCCAGCAATTCCCTTTTCAGATCAGGTAAATCAGGAACACAAAGTCTCTTCCCGAATTTCAAAATTCCATCTTCATACTCAAAGTCACTCAATCTCCCATCATTCACAGCTTTAATCTTCTTCTGAAATTCTTCATCATCGGTCTGAGAACTCTTAATCCTTTCTAGTAAAGATGGTTTGGCAACCATTTGAAAAAGAATTGATGTTTCACCTTCCCTGGTTATTCCCATGTCCATCTTCACTAGATCCATGAAAATTGGATCCCTTTCAATTCACATCATGTTCAAAACTCCATGGTCTTTTCTGCTCAAAGCATCTGCCACCTTTTTTGCTTTCCCCGGGTGGTAGTGTATCGTGCAATCATAATCCTTGAGTAATTCAAGCCATCTCCTTTGCCTCATGTTGAGTTCTTTTTGTGAGAAAATATACTTCAAACTCTTGTGATCAGTATAAATCTCACATTTTTCACCATAGAGGTAGTGTCTCCATATCTTCAAAGGAAAGATCACAGCTGCTAACTCAAGATCATGAGTAGTATAGTTTTGTTCATGAATTTTCAACTGTTGTGATGCATAGGCAATAACTCTATCATTCTGCATAAGGACACAACCAAGTCCTTTCTTTGATGCATCACTATAAATAACGAACCCATCATTCCCCAATGGTAGAGTCAATATAGGAGCATTGACTAATCTTCTCTTCAGTTCTTAGAAACATTCTTCACACTCTTTTGTCTAAACAAATTTAACCCCTTTACGTGTGATCTTCATTAATGGGTTAACCAATCGGGAAAAATTCTTGATGAAACATCGATAATAACCTTCCAAACCAATAAAACTACGTACCTCAGTTATACTCGTAGGTGCTGGCCATTCTTGGATTGCCTTGGTCTTAGAAGGATCAACAGAGATTCCATCTTTAGAGACAATATGTCCAAGAAAAAAAATATCCTGAAGCCAGAATTCAAACTTCCTAAACTTCCCATATAATTCATGCCTCCTCAGAGTCTTCAAGATAATGCGCAAGTGATTTTCATGATCTTCGTAGGTTTTGGAGTATACCAAGATGTCATCAATAAATACCACCACAAATTCATCGAGATACCCCTTGAAAACTCTATTCATCAGATCCATGAATACAGAGGGTGCATTAGTCAATCCAAACGGCATTACAGTAAACTCGTAATGCCCGTACCTGGTTCGAAATGCTGTCTTCGGAATGTCTTCCTTCTTCACACACAACTGATGGTATCCAGATCGAAGGTCAATCATTGAAAAGTATTGAGCTCCATGTAGTTGGTCAAATAAATCATCAATACGAGGTAGGGGATACTTGTTCTTTATCGTTATAGCAATGATCTCCCTGTAGTCAATACATAACCTCATAGATCCATCTTTCTTTTTAACAAAAAGAACAGGGGCTCCCCATGGAGAAACACTAGGGCGAATAAATCCCTTATTACTCAATTCCTCTAGTTGTTTCTTTTGTTCGACTAATTCTACAGTCGCCATTCTATAAGGGGTCTTCGATATAGGCCTTGATCCAGGAATCAAATCAATGGAAAACTCAACTTCTCGTTCTGGAGGATGTCCAGGTAAATCTTCCGGAAATACATCTACAAATTCTTTCACAACAGGTACATCCTCTATTTGAACATTCCTTTCCTCACCGACAGTTATTTCATTCTCTTCCTCCCCAATAATTGAATTAAGTTGAGCTACTGGGGGTGGATCTAAATAAGAATTAGGTGGTGACGATTCTGCTTTAAAAATAAGGTGTTCCTTATCATTATAATCAAGAATCATAACCTCTTTCTTCTTATAATAAATCTTCGCATCATAGTCTGAAATCCAGTCCATACTGAGGATTATATCAAACTCAATCATAGGTATGACGATGAGATCAGCCTATAATGAAAATTTATGTGCTCTAATGGGGACTGATTCACAAAACTTTGTTGCAATGATACTTCCCTTAAGAGTTTTAACTGAAAACTCCCTTATTAAATCAAATTGGAAATATCTAATTTTCTTAGCAAACTGGGAAGATATGAAACAATGCGATGATCCAGAATCAAATAATGCATTTGCTAAACTTGAGGAAACCATTAAATTACCTGCCACCACGTCTTTTGGAGCTTCTACCTCTGCAGTAGTGATAGCATAAGCCTGGCCTTGATCCCTTGTCCTTTTCTGAGGTAAGTTCTCCTAACGCTTAGGACATGAATTTGCATAATTCCCCATATCCCTGCAATTGTAGCACTGAACGTTGGTAGCTTCCTTCTTCCCCTTGCAATCACGAGCTTGGTGGCCTTTTTCACCACACTTGTAACAGACTCACATTCCCTTCAAGCAAGTACAAGGGTGTTTCTTCCCGCATTTACCACAGGATGGATATTCAACCTTTCCCTTCTTCCCCTTATTTCCATTCCCAGATTGATCAGCAGGTCTCTTCTTCTCTTTCTTTTCTTTAAAGTCATAAGACTTAGAGAATTCCTTTTCGGTCTTGATAGCACATGAGACAATGTCTTCGTACGATGAAAAGGATTGTGAGACTAATGCTCAACAGAGAAATGGTTTTAACCCATCAAAGAAACGATCAATATTACTTCTTTGGTTATGTATATAATCACCAGCGTACCTTGCTAACCTTGTAAAGTTAGCCTCATACTATGCGACATTCTCATCCTCCTTCTGTCTAAGACATAGAAATTGCCTTTCCATATCTGCTCGATGGTCGCGAGGGAAGTATTTTTCTAAAAACAGATCTTTGAACTCCCTCCATTCCATATTTGATACTTCATCATCTTCCTTCGTGTTTTGAATCAATGACCACCATTGATCAGCATCTCCAGTGAGGCGGTAAACTGCCATGATAACTTTTTCCCTTTCACTGCTCCCCAAAGCCTGAAATATTTTCTCTAGGGAATTTATCCATTGCTCAGCTACGAAGGGATTTGTACTCCCATTGAACGTTGGTGGTTGTTTCCTCATGAATCAATCTAACATTGATCCTCCACGCTGCGGATCAGGGTGCTCCATACGGGTAAGGTTATTATTCATAACCTGAGTAAGTTGTCCCAGTATGGTGATTAGCTGATCGGCACCAGTTGCATCACCAGCCCCACTATAATTATCTTGAGCAGGAGGTAAATCCCTACATGTAGTGCGTGCATTGATACGGTTTCCATTTCTTCCACTAGGCGCCATTTCTAAACAATGGCATAAACTAGATCAGTTTATGAATTAAAATACATAATCCCATACTTATAAAACACTTAACATAAATTGAACTATTTATGGATATAATCCATAATCATAAAAATGTCTCCTTTGAGGATATATATACTCATAAACCCTTCATAATGGTTTGTAAAGAAAATGAGAATTATCCTAAGCATATCCCCCGGGAGTGTCGTAACGAAGAGTGCAGCAAGGCCCGTTGTCGTTCACCAGTTCCCGTTCGAGTCTAGCTCAAAGCGGTGTTTTCGGGTTTTACCCCTAGGTACATCTGTGCCAGAGCCGCCTCTACCTGCTAATATCCAGACAGGGATGTATTGCTCGGAAAACTCACAAAATCCCTACAATACCAAAATTCTAGGAAGTTCTTCTACACTAAACCTCAAAGTTCATCTTAGGTCTACGTGCTCTAATCAGAGTTTATCTAAATCTAGCTTCCAAGGTTTGTACTAAACTTCCTCTGATACCAACTGTAACGCCCCAACCCCAGTTACCCAGAGTTGGTGCATTAATTACATAACATTGGAATGATCACAAGAAAGATCAAATCTCGAAAGACCGATTGGTTTAGTAGCCTTGGAAACACTAGATATATTCATAAGTTTTACATTACATCATCAAAATAAAAAAAACTACTACAAAAACATATTGTATCCATAGTCCATACTATTAAACCCTCATAATATCCCTGTAAGTCATTCATAATTTACTTCTTCACATCCTGGGAAAATAAAACATAGAAAAGGGGTGAGCTCAAATGCACAGTAAGGATAACAATATAGTGGAAACATTCATAAATAAGAATAAACATTTAAGGCAATGTATAAAAAAAACAAAATCCTTTTAAACTTTAACTTCAACATAGTATGGCATACATAAAATGAAATAATTCCATTTACTTATTCAAATGGATATTCTACTAATCGAATAATCACATGCAATATCAATAACCACTTTCATAATGATGGAATGCATAATGCCAGACTATCATAACCACATAGCCAAGGCCTCGTGCCAAGACTACAAATAATCTTTTTTCAAGGCCTTGTGCCAAGACACTAGTTTGTCTCATGAGACCTACCGATGCATCGAGGAGCTATAGCGGGCTCCACCCGTCACATATTAAGTCCAATGCATTCTCATATGAAAAGGGTTAAACATAACATAAACATTCGTATTAAAACTAGAATACGAAATGTCAATACTTTCACCATAAACCATGAATGGTATATAAAAAAATAGCACATCCACAGTCAAACATATCACAAAACCTTCAATACAATATAAAAGTTTTGTATCATAATATATCATCCTCAAATAAGCATAAAATCCATTAAAGGATGTTGACATAGATGAAATCAAAACTCTTTTTAAAGAAATATCTCTTTCTATTTTGAAATCATTTAAGAGACATATATTTATAAAATAAAACATTTCCTTTGAAAATATTCTTATAAGCTTGTAAGGGAAGCTTTGACAATTTTATAACGGTGGAAAATAACCGCACCCGCCGTATAAGTTAAAAAAACATTCTTATCTTAATTCTGTCGAAAAGGTTAAAAAGCACCTTGTTTGGAAAACGACGGAAAGATTCCCTTATAAACCTCTTATAAAAAGTCAAACAAGGGTATAAATGACTTTAACCCATATTCTTTTAAATATTAAAAATGTTTTGAAATACATTTTGAAGAAACATGGATGTGGATGATAACGAGATCCCAGTAGATTATTACGTATAAACAACCTCGGATAATGAAGAGATTGTGAAATAACCCTTACCTTGTACTTTTCCTTGGTTGGGGTAGGTTAACCTCCTGTATAATGGTGAAATAATTGTTATTAAATTATAAAAGAATCATATACATTAATATGATATCATATATGATCTTTTAATATTGATTTGATAATAATATCTTAGTATTATCGTTGTTTCGGGTGTTAACTTACTTGATTTATTTTATATGTTTTTGTTACGTAAGCCATGTTTGTAATGGATAGGTTGTATATTATTCATATCCAGAATGATATCAAGTCCTTAAACATCATTTTTAAATCATCAAATGATAATTATACTTGAATGGATACGATGGAGAATGAATCTCATCGCGCTCGTGGAGACGGTAGTCCGTACGTACGCACGAGCGACAATATCATTCTTTTGATATAAAAATAATATATAAATGGATGTTATATCATATATACAGAATAATTAACATGTTATATTTATTATTTACATTAGTTGCACATCATTATTATACCCATCCAAATAATAATATATTGAATAACAATTACACCACGACGTGGAGACGGTAAGCCGTACGTACGCACGTATGGTGACATGTTATTCAAAGGGTGGATAGAATACTGAATATGGTTGTACCATATTTATAATAACATCACAGTATATGTGAGATACTGGAGTTATTATTTTAGAATGGTGGAAGAAGAAAGGAACTTGAAAAGGGGTGGTGAAAACATTACCTCTTCTTCGGGTTCTTCCTTTTGATTTGATCAAAATGGCTCCTTAGGTTGGCTTTCTGATCATACTAAGGCCTCTAGGTTGTAGTGAGGGAAGTTGGGAGAGTATTTGGGCAGGGTTTGGATGATCCAAGTGGATTGATAGGTGTGAGGAATGAGTAGAAGTGGTCTCCTTTTATAAGGGAGAGGAGGGGCTCTTTAGGATAGAGTGAAAGTATTACTTTATAATATAATTATATTCGGTTTATAATGGTCCAAAAATCATTGAGGTCGAAGATAAGATGACTCATTTTCTAAATAATAGCAACCAATATGAATTGGACAGGTTTTAGATAATATTTTAATCATTATAATCTTATTTATTTAAATGATTTATTAATGACGTAAACATTTCATCATTATTGTGTCATTAATAATTTAAATTATTTGACGTCTAAAAATTATAAATAAAATATCATTATGTAGGAAATAGTTTTAGCTTTCCAATGAATATTTATAATCGAAAATCCAACATGTATAACCCTATTTAAAAATTGTTCTTCTAAAAGATGTAAGCTTATGCCATTTTTATTTTTATTTTAACTTTATTAATATAATGTGTCCCTACCACATACAAGTGGCTCTAAGGGGTCCCCAAATCGACCCAAGGATGCCCATGGTCGGGTATGTGTCCACCAATAAGGTTAGGACACTTTTTAGGGTAATTTTGTATTATTATAATATTATTTTTTAAACCTTATTTACCGGATTTACCATTTAACTATGGTAAATAAAATATTTACCGCAGTAATTATTCAAAATCTGTAAAAATAAAAGTTACCTATTTAAATAATTTGGGCATCCTGATTCCAAATATGTAATCCATTTTTCCAAATTCAAAACACAGAAGTGGCAGAAATTAATTTAAAATTAATTCCTGTTGTTAAAATAAAAAGCGTGTTTTTAAGAGATAATAACTATCAAAAGATTGACACTTGTTTATGTCTGGTTTAATTGTGAAATTATGTCCAATGACAAACATTAAATTAAATGGTAAAAATATATTCTAAATATAATTTAAAACCACTCAAATTTATAATTTATCAATATTAATTATTTTGATTATAAAAGTTGATTAAAATTTAGTAATTTTCACTATTCATCAAAATATAAAAGTTATCCGAAAAGTACCAATATTTCACCCTAGGATAATTTCAATATTCCGAATCCAAAAATGAAGTCCATTTTGAAATATAAAATATATATGATTTCAAAAACTAGGTATTACTATTCACAACGGCTAGTTTAATTAGTTGTGGTGTGTGTTAGAACTCGAGGTTGCGTACAACACACGCTATCGCATTATTCGAAGGGAAACGTACCGTGGAAGCTTGGGGTGTTACAAATACCATATAGTAAATACATTCCCGATTTAAATTTTGTAGATTTCGTGGGTAGTGAAACATTCCAACATAATAAGAAACAAAAGTACTCTTTTTAAATATGAAAAATCTACGTTTTTTTTAAAATATATTAATATTATTCATCTATAAATTTTCATTGGTAATGAAAATTAATGTACATGGGGTAAAATCCTATACTATGATAATTTTTAATTTCATAATAATAATCATATATGATTATCTAATAACTCACTAAAATTATTCTTGTAAATCCTTCATCATGTTTTCAGATGGAATGAGATTAAAAATGTTTAATTTTTTTATTTATTGTGATAATGATTAAAATTTATGAATTATGAATTTAATGATTTATTATCTTCTTAGATAAATAGTTATTCTTTCCATATTATGGTACCCCTTAATAGAAATAGGTAATATAGTGGTGATATCAAAAAAATAAATATATTCAATTGAAATGTTTTAAATTGTTTTTCACATAAAAAAATATTTATGGGATATTTCCATAAATATATATTTCAATATCATTATTCATTTTCACATTATTACATTCCTTAAAAACCAGTAATGTAATAAAGTTCAATAAAAATTAAAATTTTATATTTTTAAAAATTATTTGTTACAAGGGATCCATTTTAAATACTGATCACATTTTTTAAATTTGATTTCAAATTTGATGAATTTATATTTATTGGGTAATCTAACTCATGTAATAATTTATATGTATTTTACAAAAGGATTAAAATGCCAAAAAAATATCCCTTGTTTTTTTAATAATAATTTTAAAAATCTAGTTTCTTTTTTTTCAAATTACTATTTCAGATGATAAATATAAGACCAGTTATGTTGATGAAGAAAAGGAATCACCATCTAATTTCATGAATTCAATTTAAAAAATTATAATGACAATCCATTATAAAATAGAATATTCGATTTACAACCAAGATCATGTACTCATAGGTTTTTCATAAATGAAGTTGCACACCAAACATTTATCTCTCAAATTAATCGTAAGAATTACATCAATTCCCTTTATAATGATAATTAGGTACCTTACATACCGGATAAAGATTATAAATTCATTCAAAATGATGTATGCACTCTCATTTAAACATCTATTAACGGTAATATTATTATATATACCTGGGACTTCCAAAATAAACATGGATATTAAATAAATATAATTTAATAATGATTATTTAGTTAGTAACGATTATTACTATGAATATAGAATTGAAAATGGTGAAACATTTTTAACAGTATCACCATGATAATCAATTAGAATCATGTTTTAATTAACTTCACAACATAATTTCATTCCATTTAAAATGGATTCCAAATAATCATTTCTATATGTATTTTTGTCTAAAAATATTATCTTAGAAAACCCCCTTGATTTTTAGAACCGTTATATTCCAAATTCATTTTTTAATTTTAAAAAATCACTTTCTGAATTAAACAAATCACCTCAATCATGGTATGAGCTTCGAATAAATTTTCTTCTTTCAAAATGTGATAAAATTAGGGAATCTATTTCAAATCAAATTTTAAAAAACATTTCAAATGATTTGTTAAATGTGAAAATTTTCATTATTCAAAGTTATTTTTATCTCTAAAAAAGAAAACTTTTTATATGATTTCGATTTAAGGAAGTAAGCAACTAATTTGATCACTATATGTCAACTCAATTTTTTTTTCTCATTTTCTAAATTTCACATTATTAAAAATATAGTTTTATATCTAGGGAAAACTAACCAATTAACTTATAAAATTATTTTTAATAGATCATGTAATGTAAATTAACAATCTCATGAGTATAAATTCCATGCTAACATTGGATAATGCTGGAAATAAAGTCAACAACAAGATTTCTAGAAGTATGAGTAGTTTTAAGCATTAACTTAAATTGACCAATCAACATATCAACTTCATTTTTTTAATTCAAAATTAGTTCAATTTAATCAAATTAAATCTCATTTAAAAAATGTCAAAATTATATTTATTAATTTATGTGGATAAATAGAACATAGTAACTTTTTTCAAAAATGAATTACTTTTTCCACAACGTATTTTTAAGGTAATGATTTCATTTGATACAAACTGTATTTGAAAATCAATTTATTGATGTTCCCTATATATGGTAATTCCATCATCTCATGGAGTATCGTTATGTATAAATCAGTATTCCATTCAACAATAAAAGAGGATAACATAGAAACTGGGAGCTAATATGATCAAATTCTATTGATACAACATAATCTATTAGATTTTGAGTTTTAATTATACTATATCATAATTATGTTTGAAAATAATATATTCATAAATATATATAAAAAACATATGCATCACTCTCAATCCAAAAATATTGTCCTTCTTCACCATTTACTAATTGTTCAATTCCAAAAAGTTGTTATATTATTAGAATTTTTCAAAAATCAATATTTAATCATTGATATTATCAGTAAACCATTACCCTATGGCCAGTTGATTATAATTAATGATTAATTCAGATTGGTTCTCTTATTAAATATCTAATTTTACTAAGTAAAATATTGAGTTCATTTTTGAAAAAATATTATTTTTAAATTTTTTTGATAACATTTTGATTATTTCTTAATTTATATTTTAGGGTTATTATAACATATCAAACCACCATTACAATTAATGGGGGTCTTATATATATTTAATATCAATATTTTTAATAAAAGATATAATTTTTACTGTTTTATATATCAAATAGATTTAGAAGCATATTTAGTTAGTTTGAAAATTTATTTTTCATATATATATATATATATATTAAAATTTTCTTTAAAATTTATAATTTTTTTTAAAACATGGGTTTTCAAGAAGAAATTGTAATTACTTACTAAACTAATATATCATTTTATTCATTTAAAAAAATGGTTTTTGCACTGTTAAATATTACTATTTATTAATAGAAATACATTATATAATGTATCCTATAACTTATCCTTTCAGTTTCTATTTATAAAATTAAATCTCATACACTTTTTTCCATGATTTGTTAAACATCAATGGAATAAAATATACATGATAGTTTAAAGAAGGAATTATTTAATTATTTGAAACCATTCCTTGAGGTGTTATATAAGAATTAAATAAGAGTTATATTTTTATCCTTTTCTGTATCTTTTTCTCAAATATCATCTTTCTTTATATACTTTTTATTCAATTTTTTTTGTTTCAGTCATTATCTTACCCATAAGTCATTTTATACCTTATTTATTTCTTCAATACTAATATATATTAATATTATTATTTGGGATTCTTTGGGAATCCATAAGATATACATTTCTATTTCATTCTTAATTTTATCATATTATTATCATTTCAATTTCTATCTCTAATTTTTCTATTATTCATAGTGTCAGAATGTTTGTATATTTATATAATATTTTATCATTGTATTTTATGTTCCTATCACTATCTTTAGATTGTAATTATTTTATTTTGTGAGTTATATTAATTATAAATTTTATCAATTTTTCAATATGTTAAGCAACATTATTTAAAAGAACATTTTCCTTTTTCAATTTTCTTTATTAAAATTTATTTCAAAATTACCCTCTAGCGTTATCTTCCTCAAATTTTTTTATCATTATGATCATATTTTTTTTATAAAAAATATAGATAAATAACATAAAATTTAATAAGGATAAATTTAATAAATGTATTATTTTTAAGGAGGATTAGACTATAAAAATTTAAACATATATATACCCTTATTTCATTAATAAATAATATTTTTATAGGGGGAGAGGTTAAAATTTATTAAGTTATTTCTTTAATATTACATTGTATGATATGCATGTAATCATGTGGATATGAAAAAATATAATATTAATCCATTGAATTAATTCATTTTTACTCTTGATCTTTTCAAAATTAACATTATTAGGTTTTGTTCTTCTGATTATAAGATTATAGGATATTATATTAGCCCTGTATCTCATCACAATTTCATGATCATAAAATCTCACCATATATTATATTGTTCCATTAGAAATGAATTTTTATTTTTTATTTCATTCTATGTGGTGATTTACCTGGAATCATAAAAATAAATTAATATTGGGAAGAATACTTGTAATCATATATCTCATTTAGTTAATTTCTATAGTGTTTTATTAGAATATAAAAAAGATAGATTTAAGTGTATGTAAAAATGGTATTTATTGACTCTACTTGTGTGCCTAATGTACCATCACTAATATATAGAAAATTTTCTAGTCAGTTCCATGTGTCTAGAATATGTTTTTTAGTTGAATACCAACCAAAAAACTAGTGGAGTCTTACTTTCCAACTAGAGGTGAAGACAAAATCACTGTTGTCCAACAATAATCAACAAACTATTAATTTTCATTTCCCACCCTAAAAAAACATCAATGTATTAAATAATCAACTTAATAAGGGTTTAAAGGTATTTAGTACTATTAGGTAGTATCCAGGAAAGATGTTTTAATTATGGTGAGAATGAATTTTTTGATAAAAATTCCATTTTTGATGCACCTGAGGATTCCAAATTTTTCTCGATCATTTTAGAGCATCTAAAATTACCACATCATATCCTTAATGAAATATAGTTATATACTAGGGTTTGTTATAACAATTTCATACTCTCGTGGTAGAATAAAATATCAATCTCTATAATTTATTTTTACTCTTGAAAGCCCGAGATCTTCTAAATACACTAAAGTCTTTCTACCATTCTCAAAATAACATTTTCCTTCCATTGTATATCTTCCATGAAGAAATTTTTGGGGGATTTTTAGAAAAATCATAATTTTCTTCAACTAGAATATAGTAGTAATTCACATTCCACAAAATATTTAAATGGGTTAAGATATGAATGGGTGTGTTCAAGAGGGTGTTCGTAGTCTATAGTTATACGAGTTGTTTTTTTAATCACCATTGAGACCGACATATTTTTAAAATTTACTTATTGAACGAGAGGGTTTACACTAAAGGGATCACATTATAATTTTGACTAAATACTTTACATGTTTGTTTTATGAATAATATATTTTCTAAACTTTATCATTAAAAATCAACTCATATTATATAAAATTTTTCATTTAATCATTTATTAGATTTAACTATAGTGATTTTATTATATAATATTGAATAAATGTTATCAACTATTGTGTAATAAATTAATCAATTAATCAATTATTTGCACTTTAAATTTTTTTATAATGTAAATATCACACACTTTACATAATAACAACCATCAGAATAAAAAAATAATGATCTTAATTTTTATTGTAGTTAGAAAACTATATAGATCTTCTTAAGGTAAAAATTATATTTTTTATGAAATTATTGTTTTTAACTATATTTTATGAAATTATATATATTATATATAAGTTAAATATGTTATTAATATTTATATATATTTTATGTGAAAAATAGATTAATTATAATGTTATTAGAAATTGGTATAATATATTAATTAAAATTGATAATATTATTTAATAATATTTTTATATAATAACATGCATTCAATATAATTTATAATTTCACTTTAATGAAAAAATTATAATCATTTTTTGATTTATCATATCAATATTTGTAAACGAATATATTTTATTAATTTTCACATATATTTTATATATATGTTAATGGTGAAGATATAATTTTTTTAAAAAATTGTAACTTCTATGACATTATTATTACACCATAATGACATAAATATTAAGGAAACATTTATTATATAATATATTTTTATATATTTATACAAAATATATATATAATTAAAATATTATGTTGTATTTATTGAACCCATGTTGACCATTTTGTAATCTGCTATATGTTTCACATTTTGAATTTTTCTTCTTCCTATGATAACAAATTAATTTCATCACTTGTATAAATATAATATATAAAAATATTTCCATATTTTCGATAAAAATTAATATATTATATTATAATAATAATTAAAATTTTCAGTTATAAAAGAATTTTTACAAAATATATTTATTTTATATATTACATTTTGTAATTTAAATTCTATTTTTATCATATTATGATTTTGAATTAGTTAAAAGGGAGATGGAATATTTGTTTCAAAAATAATTTTTTTAATATTGGTCATAATATATTTATTAAATTTTTTTTGTTCACACAGTATAAAACTAGTTAACAATGTGAAATTCAAATTGATATGATGTAAAAACCTATAGAAAATGACTTAATACCTATTTAATCAAACTGTATAAGTCATTGTTGAGTCCCCATACACACGAGAAACTCAAAATAGACATTATTTCTCTTCGAATATGTAATAGTCTAATGATATAATGAAAGGTGAATGTTTTTTCCTTAAAGTTACATTTTATTCACATATTAATGGTGATCACATCCCCCTTATAATTGTGAAACTTTAATTATAATTTAATTTAATATCCAAAATGGTAAATGTTGTATTCCATGTTTTAAATTTTGGGTATGCTATACCAAAAATTTAAAATGAAATTCTTCTTGGGTGTTGGGATAGTCTTGGGAGTGTCTTGTGGGGTTATAGACACGAATAGGAGGAAAATGGGAGTTATAGTGAATGTAAGAATGTTTGGTTATTATTTCACTTCTAACTGTTATCAGCTAATTTGAGTCATGCCATAAAAGATAACGTTGTTTGGAAAATATATAGGGGGTCCCAGGGGCCCATGTTGTTGGTGGTCCCTATTGGACATAGGGGAATACAAGGTGTCCACATGGATTTAAAAACAATGTAGACATCCATGGAATCCTTGTATATATGCATTCCCTTTGATATAGGATAAAAAGGGGTTGCTGCATGGTTAGGAATACAACATAGCATAACCATGTGCCTCATTAAATTTAAAATAATAAATAATTTCTAAATTCAACCATTATATGAATTTAACATGACTTTCACCCCGTTCTATTCCCTTGAAAACTATGTTGTGAACCATGAGGCCCCAATTCCCCATGGTGGTTCTTCCTCGATTCCCAGAATTTTAGAGTATCTTTTAGTGTGAATCAAATATATAGGGAGATATATTAACCTATTTCCTTCCATTTTCAAAAAATAATCCTTGTGTGGATGGTCATATTTTTCTGATCCTCATAAACCCTTTTTTTGGTGGAGTAATTTTAATCTATTTTTGGGGGAATTTTAGTAAAAATAAAGGATTGTGGTTAGATGAGTGGTTTTCAATGAGTATAATTTAGATGATTTTAATCCTTTTTTAGCATCCCATGTTTTAGTAAAATGAAAGACTATGTTCGATAGTGTACACAATACACCACATCATAATTAAATGATCTATAAAATATTTTTTTTAAGTATTTATTTTATAACATATTCATTATAATGGTGTAAATGAGTTATATTAATTGAATTATGAAAATAGGGTTTAAAAATGTTAATATAATGCTTCATTTCATAGAAAATCAATTACATATTAAAATAAAAAACCCATTGACTAAAATGGATGTGTTTTGCGAACAACTACATAAATGAAAATATTTGTGTTTATAAAATGATAAAATATCCCCTTTTTATTGTTTTAATGAATTATATATGAAATATATGTAACTAATTTTCTAAAATTATTCTTCTGTATTTTAATGTCCAAATATAATAACAGTTCTGATTTTAAAAATAAAAGAAGTATTTTTTTTTTAAACAATATACCACCATTTGATGGAGAACCCATTTTAAATTTAGTTTTTATCACATTTATAGGTTATATCAGAAAAAATTAAACTTTTACATTATAAATGGTACATTAAAATATTACTTGGTTAAATTTTTGGTATCTTTTTGATAAAATTATTATTTTAATGAATAGTTATAAATACTGACTGAAAAGTCAATTTGTTTGAAGATAGCCGCATTAAAGAAATGATGTAAACACATACAACATGCAAAAATACAAAAATTCAAAATCATAAACAATAATTGAAATTAAAAACCCATCAAAACTCGAGGATCCTGAGAGCTATGAATCATAGCATCAGCTAGAATCATGCCCCTACCATCTGCTATCATCAGTAAGGTATGCCACTGTCATCTTCGACATCGACAACACCCAAACCATTGTAGATGAGGAACAGAGGAAACAAAAGTAACAAACCATTAAAACACATTTAAAATAAATTTTTTTTCATACAAACACAAAAAAAAATCACCTTTTTGAGGTATTAACACATAAAAAACATCACGTTACCCTCGCCTGTATCACCTTAGGAAGGGAACAAACATCTACCGATGAATTCTACATATTAATTTGAAACATCATTTCGTATAATTAATTTTTTTCAAAATATTACCATTTTCAATGGATTTAAGGTATAATTAGATGTATTTTTTACTAGTTAATCCAATTTTGTTCATTTGAAGATTTTTCAAATTATAATTAAAATGAAAAAATATATCAACATTTGAACATTTTACTTAGAAAACTTTTTCTCGATCTGTCGACGAGATTACTATTAAAACAAATTTAATCACATATATGAATTGAATTTGAAAAATTAGACATAAGTATTTTTACATAGTATAAAAAATATGGACCAACACAATCAATTTTTTTGTGTATATTAATTTTTTTTATTTACTAGGGTTAAAGGTAAATAATGTAATTAAACATAAAATTTGTATTATAATTTTATAAAATTAGCCAATCAATTTTTCTACTCTTATTTTATGATAATATATAAACCATGACCATATTTTGTGCAAAATTGTGACATTTGGAATCCACGTGTGTGTGATTATGACATTTAAAACATTAAATTTAATGTAAATGAAAATAAATCATAAACATGTATATTCATATGAAAAAAAGTTTAGTTTTAGTTTATATATGTTATATACTCAACTATAAATTGTCTATAAAATGATTAAATATTACCAAAATAAGTTAATTTATATATAATATTTTGGAATTAAGTAATTAGATTTAATTATTACACAAAGATGATGTTTTAAAATGTTTATTAATTAATTAATCAAATAAATGATATTAATAACATTAAATTAAACATAATTAAAAAAAATTATGTCATAAATATATTTTATGTATGAATCTGAAATTTTTGATTGAGGAAATATTTTTTCTTCTAATGAATCAAGTTGTTATGAGATTTCAAGAAATTCATGTAATGAAATGTGTCAAAATTGGCATATTTCATATTTTCAAATATAAGATATTTAATGAAATGATATAAATGTTATAAAAAATTGTATAAACCCAATCATACACATGAAATATTGAATTAATGGGTTTTCATTCGAAAAAGAATTCTATTTTTACATGTTACCAAGTAAAAGTAATGTTTATTAATTTGTAATCAGATAGTATTGGTACATATAAATGTAATTGGAGGCAATAAATTCGGGACACAACCTAATAATATTTGAACATAGAAGATATACTAGAAAAATATTTTCTATTTTTGGTGTTATATTGAAACTTATTTCCAAATTCATTTATATCATGCTTCTCTACCATTGTGGGAAGAGGATTAATTTGAATAAAAAATGTCAAAAACCAATCTATAATTTCCCAATAGTCTATAAATTTTTTGTTTGAAGATGATTTTTAGCTAATATATTTTTTCCAAAGTGTGCAAGGACCAAATATTCATTGTAATATGTCTTCAGATTCATTGTTCAGAAAATAAATTTTTTAGATGAAAATAAAATTATATAGATTAATTAGTAATGAATATTTAAATATGAAAATGTAAAGACCCATAAAATTCAAGGGAAATTTTTTCTTAATTTTATTTGGAATTTTACAAGAATGCAGTTTCTGACGGCACCTGATTCCGAGGCCCGGTGTGCCCGGAATCAATTTCCGAAGTTTGGCTCGGGTACGTTCAGTGAACGAAGGAGCGGGTTTTTCTAAATTTTGAACTGGTGCCCGGAATCGAATTCCGAGGGCACCGATGAACTCACAGCGCCGGTAATTACTTATGAACTCATGTTCCGGAGTTGCGTTTACACGAGTGTTGATAATAAAAATTGTGGAAGTTTATTATATAATTACACTACAATTTTAATTAATATTACTCTAAGTGTAAACTCTTGATGGAAGTTGGGTAACCACCCAACCTCCATTGGGACGTTATGAGGGTGGTGGGGCCCACACGAACCCCACCTCTTCATGTCCTCTAAAACCGCTCAACTCCCACTTAAATGAATTTAACTTAGTTATAACTTATGTCTTAAATGAGTTGAATTTAATGTGGTGAGTTGTGTGAGTGTTTTGAATTTCAAACACTTGAATTTCAAAAGCCATGTGAAGTTAATAAAATAAGTGGAGAACTTATTTTATTTGGTTGGGTTGTTTTGTTAGAGAGATTTTGAAAAAAAGGCTTAGAAGTCTTGAAGTTTCTTCATCCTCTTGACAAAGAACGCGAAGAACAATCGGACATCGACGAAGAACGCCACGTTCTCGGGAACCGTCTTCCGCGACGCCATACCCACGACTCCGACGACGTCTTCTTCTGTGACATCTATTTTCGCGACGCTGAATCTCGTCACCTCTTAAATCAAGGTAGGGGATTTTTGTTGTTTTATTTAATTATTCCCGTTCTTGGTTCTAGCATGACGAACTTTGAGGTTAAACGATTAAGTGTTATCGTTTAACGAGAGGGGGGTCGGACCGCACAAACACGGCCGAACCCCCCTCCTTTGTTCTTGATTGTTTCTTGCGGATGGAACGAGATGGCGTGGTGCCGTCACACCACGCGGGAATCATACGGCAATTATTGCGCGGCGCCGTCGCGCCGCGCCGTGGAAAGAATTTCATGGACGTGACGCCGTCGCGCCGCGTCGAAGGAAAACCGAAGGCGCCGCAGCCGGAGCGGGGCCGCGGCGGAGGGGCGCGGTGTCATTGCACCGCGCCGGACGACAAAGGCCGCGGCCGGTTCTGGGCAGCGGCGGAACGAGAAGACCGGCGGCCAGCCGAGCCGCCGGTGTCGGAAGCCGAAAGGGGGACCGGCCTTTGCCGGTCCCGTTGAGGAAGAACCGGCCGGCCAGGTCAGGCCGGCCGGAAGGGAGGCAAACTGGGGGAATTAATCCCCCGGCCAGCAAATAAACAACCCCCCATAATGAGGGGGCCCGGTTTCACAAAGGGGGGCAGGAGGCCCCCCGTTTTTCAGCAGCTCCGCCTTCGGCCGAGCTGGCAGCGCGCGGCGCGCTGCGCCGCACCGGCAACTGGCCGGTCCGCCAGGCTGGGCCGGGCCGCACCGGGCCGCGCCGGGCCGAGCCGGGTCGACCCTGTCCGGGGCGGGTCGACCCGGTTCGGGCCAACCGGGGGGTCTCAGGCCGGGACGGCCCGGGCCCGAAACCCTCGTTACCGAGCAGTTTGGATTCAAATGACCATAACTCGGGCTACATACCTCCAAAAGACTCGCCATCAGTGGCAACACGATCCTTGGATAGAGACGATCGTTTCGGTATATCGTACTCAAGGTTTCGGATTATATTGAGTTCGGCCGGGTTGGTTCGTACACGAAACCAATCGGGCCCTCGGAGCGGAAACACTCATATCTTGAGCTACGGACGTCCGATTGATGTGCCGTAAGATTTTTTGAATTCCACTAAGTGAGACATATCTTTTGGATTACTCAGCTCAAGGTTTGGATGCCGTCGGAGTGCGGTTGGGTTGGTTCGCTCACGAAACCAACCGGGCCCCGGAAACGAGAAAGCCAATAACTTCCAGACCGGGCGTCTGATTGACGCGCCGTCTGTTGCGTTGCGTTCCTGTTGACGATACGGAACTTTTGGCATCCTTCGCCTGAGATTTGGATGCAGTTGGATAGTGGCCGGGTTGGATTGCACCTGAAATCCAACCGGGACCCTGGAACGGAAAAGCTGATAACTTTCAGACTGGACGTCCGTTTGACGAACCGTCAGCGGCGTTGGTGATCACGTTGAGAAACGGTCCCTATGAGTATATCCTATGAGAGTTCGGGGTACAGTTGAGATATGGCCGGGTTTGGTTCTCTCAAGAAACCAACCGGGCCCCTGGGACGAAAAGGCTAATAACTCACAGACCGGGCATCCGATTGACGCGCCGTCTGTTGTGTTGAGATCCCTATGACGAGGCGGTCCTTTGAGATACTTCTTAGTGGAATTTTGAGATACTTGGAGTATCGACTTGTAGCTCGTGGAGCGGACCCTCCCAGAGATGAGCGTACGGAGTACGGAGACCGTGTAGCCGGCCGAGACTTGAAGACTGCTTTTCCGATTCGATTCGGAGTGACATACGTAGCCTAGTGTGGAGCACTACTTTGTGAGGTGGTAGACCCATAGCGGAGGAGCACTACTATGTGAGGTGGCAGACCCACGGTACTCGATAGGAGGAGTACCTCTCTAGGCTATGAGGGGGGAGCACTACTGTGTTGGGTGGCAGACCCCGGCGGGAAGCACTACTGTGTGAGGTAGCAGGCCCGCGGTACTCGACAGGAGGAGTACCTCAGCAGTCTATGGTTAGTGAGCAGTACCTCAGAGTCGTGAAAGGACCACTATACACTCCAGAGACGGAGCTCTTCAGCAGTTAGGGTTTCGATAATGAAAAATCCTGGTTTGAGCTGAGAATTTTGACCTTGTGTTTACCTCATGATTGAGATGGGTCACTTGCTAAGTTAGGTATATGTATGGTCATATACCTGGGTAGTGGTTATCCGTTGATTTCACAATCCTTGTGTTTCCTCATGATTGAGATGGGTTACTTGATAACTTATGTATATGTATGGGAATATACCTAAGTAGAGGTTATCTGTTGAGATATTCTTTGTGGTTATACTTGTTGGTTTTGTGAGACCTTTAGGGTCTCGGGGTTCCTACTGAGTATCGTTATGCTCACCCCAGCATGGGCTATGCCCGCACCTCGTTGTGTTGGTTGCAGACGACGGGCAGTGGTGACGGAGGCTGAGTGTTCGAGGACTGGACGGTACCCGGAGGTGGACTACATGACGAGTCAGTACCCGGAGGTGGACTACACGACGTGACGACTCACAGAGGAGGTTGACGGACGAGAGCGTGGAGGAGGCTATCTGTACCTACCCATTAGGTAGGATCCGTGGTGGATGACCAGGAGCTGCGCCATCTATACCTACCCTTCAGGTAGGATCCGAGGAGGATGACCCAGGAGCTGCTTCCTACTTCCAGCTGTTTGTCTTTTTGCTGTTGTACCTTGTTCAGTTGTAGTCATACGTTTTTTGGGTTTGTATTCTGGCCCATTTACTTTTCAGCATTTCTTTTGTACTTAGTGTTTTGCTTCCTCTTGTACTCTGTGGTGCTTGTTTTATTTAATAGAGGCAATTCCTTCCCAGTTTTTGGGATTTTTTTACGCCTTTGATGCTAGTCGCCAGCCCCTGGCCTATGGAAGGCAGGTTTGGGGTAGTCACGACATGGGCCCTGAGGACGGGTCGTGACAAATTGGTATCAGAGGAGTTCAGTTCTACCACAGAACTTATAACTCTGATGTTTCTTTCTGTGAAGCAATAGTGTTAAGAGTACCGAGTGTGGTTTTCAGTTCAGGGAGTCCAGTGTTGGTTCGGGCGGCCGACGTATCCATACACCAGGACCCTGACAACTAATTTCCGACATTGTGCACGAAAACACTGATTTCGTGTGTGTTTTCAAGAAGTTTTATTTAAATGTCAGCTCAAACCAGGTCAGCTCACCAGGTATAATCTTTTGATCGTGTCACGTTGTTTCTTTCAAGATGCCTCCTCATGGACGACCAGATAGAGCCCCGAGAGTGGTACGTACTGACAGCCCGCCGAGCGACGTGGCCTCAGTACAGGGCCCTATCCCAGTTGAGGCACCAGCGGTACTACTACCCATTGGGCCACCGATTCCACCAGCCCCAGCAGCAGAGGATGCACGTCGCTTGAGCTCACTGCATGAGTTCTAGCGCCAGAGGCCACCCAGGTTTCAGGGAGGGACGTACCCGCAGGCGGCTGGGGATTAGCTGGAGGCTGTGGTGAGAGTCTTCAGGCTAGTGGGGATGCCAGCAGATTTCATGGTGATCCTTGCTACCAGCCTTCATCAGGCAGCAGCAGGCAGATGGTGGAGCCTGATGCTTCAGATGCATGACGAGGCGAAATTTCTATGGGCAGACTTCGAGAGCCTGTTCCGGGAAGAGTTTGTACCAGCCACCCTTAGAGCGGTGCATATACAGGAGCTACTTCAGCTGCGGCAGGGTAGCATGTCAGTGGCGCAGTACTCAGAAGGATTCACAGACCTCTCGCGCTACTCCACAAATTTGGTACGGGACCCGTTCATCAGGGCCCGAACCTTCGAGCAGGGGCTCAGGCGGGAGATTAGAGATTCGGTTGTATCACACAACATTCCAATGCAGATAGGAGTGTTGGAGAGAGCCCTCTTAGTGGAGAGTTTCCTTGCTGAGCAGTCTCCAGTAGCAGGACCCACCACTAGCCGGCATGCGGCAGAGTCTTCTGTAGCGGGAAGTAGACAGATGACGCAGGTGTCCAAGAGGACCAGACCTACAGGTGGTCGACCGCGCGACTCAGGGTCGGTAGTGCGAGGAACCAAGGGAAGTGATAGAGCCAGACCTTCCATGAGGTGTTACTCCTGCGACGGAATTGGACACATAGCACGGACTGTCCGACCCGCCATGCAGATGACCAGAAGTTAAATGAAGAACCTCCGAGGCAGAGGCAGAGGTTCGATCAGGGCGGCCATGGAAGAGGAGCTGGACGGGCAGCTAGAGGTGGACGACGCTTCGAGGTGTTGCCACCACCACCACCAGGAGGTCCGCCCCGACCGCAGGGAGTTGGTGGACATGAGAGAGATCAGCTTCAGGCAGCTGAGGCCTTCGATCATGGAGCTCTTGGAGTAGATGGACTGGAGCGAAACTAGTAGATATGTCCTCTGTCCTTCTAGTTTCTTGTTGCTATTGTGTAGCATATTTTTATTATGAGCTGCAATAATAAAGATGCATAACTTTGTGATGTTTTCAGTCCTGTCCTATTTTGTGTTGTTACTGAGTTGTCCCGGTTAAACAGTTGACTTGACCCTCACTTTCGAGATTTCTACTAGAGGAGACCCAGTGACCTCACACTGATGCCGACAGTGTGACTCGACCCTTGGAGGAGAGAGTGACAGTTGGATCTTTTGGTAGTTACGTTGAGGCCTTACGACGTCATCCATGGCATGAATGCATCATTCATGTCAGGATTGACTGTATTAGGCAATGATTGTGGTTCATCCAGGGGATGAGACCGGATTTCTCTTATCGACAAAGAAGATATCACAGAAGCTCTTGTGAGACTAGAGAAGGGTCCAGGTCATCCATGAGCAGATGAGGACAGCTCAGATCCGGCAAAAGTCTTGTGCTGACAGAAGGTGGACACCTCTGGAGTTCGAGGATGACGACCACGTCTTCTTATGGGTCTCACCTCGACGAGGTTTACGAAGATGTGGCCAGGGAGGCAAGTTATCTCTGAGGTTCAACGGACCTTTCTAGGTCCTCAGCTGTGTAGGCGATGTGGTTTACCCATTGACCCATCCACTTCAGTTGCACTAGGTGCACGACGTTTTCCACGTATCTCAACTGAGGAGATACGTGATTGACCCTCTGCATATCATCGACCATGAGGAGCTGGACGATGGCGATGGGGTTTCTTTCACGGAGGTTCTAGTGGGGATCGAGGATCGATAGGAGTGGATCCTATGAGGACGATCGATTCCTCGGGTGATATTTCTTTGGTAGTATGGTAACCTCCAGGTAAGCACATGGGAGCGAAAGGCTCAGATGCGTGCTCAGTACCGCCTTTGTTTCCCTAAGATTGTGGTGAAGCTTTACGGGGACATAAAGCCCTATGGTGGGAGTAATGTAAAGACCCATAAAATTCAAGGGAATTTTTCTCTTAATTTGCTTTGGAATTTTACAAGAATGTGGTTTCTGACGGCACCTGATTCCGAGGCCCGGTGTGCCCAGAATCAATTTCCGAAGTTTGGCTCGGGTACGTTCAGTGAAAGAACAAGCGGGTTTTTCTAACTTTTGAACCGGTGCCCGGAATCGAATTCTGAGGGCACCGATGAACTCGCAGCGCCGGTAATTGCTTAGGAACTCCTGTTCCGGAGTTGCGTTTACACGATTGTTGATAATAAAAATTGTGGAAGTTTATTATATAATGACACTACAATTTTAATTAATTTTACTCTAATTATAAACTCTTGATGGAAGTTGGGTAACCACCCAACCTCCCTTGGGAGGTTATGTGGGTGGTGGGGCCCACACGAACCCCTCCTCTTCATATCCTATAAAACCCCTCCACTCCCACTTAAATGAATTTAACTTAGTTATAACTTATGTCTTAAATGAGTTGA
This sequence comes from Viscum album, assembly GCA_963277665.1. Lineage (NCBI taxonomy): Eukaryota > Viridiplantae > Streptophyta > Magnoliopsida > Santalales > Viscaceae > Viscum > Viscum album. The sequence continues at coordinate 1,028,212,396 of OY728159.1, forward strand.
ATTTAATGTGGTGAGTTGTGTGAGTCTTTTGAATTTCAAACACTTGAATTTCAAAAGCCATGTGAAGTTAATAAAATAAGTGGAGAACTTGTTTTATTTGGTTGGGTTGTGTTGTTAGAGACCTTTTAGAAAAAAAGGCTTATAAGTCTTGAAGTTTCTTCATCCTCTTGACGAAGAACGCGAAGAACAATCGGACATCGACGAAGAATGCCACGTTCTCAGGAACCGTCTTCTGCGACGCCATACCCACGAAACCGACGACGTCTTCTTCTGCGACATCTCTTTTCGCAACACCGAATCTCGTCACCTCTTAAATCAAGGTAGGGGATTGTTGTTGTTTTATTTAATTATTCCCGTTCTTGGTTCTAGCATGACGAACTTTGAGGATAAACGATTAAGTGTTATCGTTTAACAAGAGGGGGGCCGGACCGCACAAACACGGCCGAAACCCCCTCCTTTGTTCTTGATTGTTTCTTGTGGATGGAACGAGACGGTGTGGTGCCGTCGCACCACGCGGGGAATCGCACTGCAATTATTGCGCGGCGCCGTTGCGCCGCACCGTGGAATGAATTTCATGGACGCGACGCCGTCGCGCCGTGTCGAAGGAAAACCGAAGGCGCCGCGGCCGGAGCGGGGCCGCGGTGGAGGGGCACGGTGCCGTCGCACCGCGCCGGACGACGAAGGCTGTGGCCGGTTCCGGGCCGCGTCGGAACGAGAAGACTGGCAGCCAGCCGGGCCGCCGGTGTCGAAAGCCGGAAGGGGGACCGGCCTTTGTCGGTCCCGTTGAGGAAGAACCGGCCGGCCAGGTCGGGCCGGCCGGAAGGGAGGAAAACCGGGGGGAATTAATCCCCCGGCCAGCAAATAAACAGCCCCCCATAATGAGGGGGGCCAGTTTCACAAAGGGGGGCAGGCGGCCCCCCGTTTTTCAGCAGCTCGGCCTTCGGTCGAGCTGGCAGCGCGCGGCGCGCTGCGCCGGACCGGCGCATGGCCGGTCCGCCAGGCTGGGCCGGGCCGGGCCGGGACGCGCCGGGCCACGCTGCGCCGGGTCGCGCCGGGCCGGCCCACGCCGGGCCGGGTAACGCCGGGCCGTGCCGGGCCGGGTCGACCCTGTTCGGGGCGGGTCGACCCGGTTCGGGCCAACCGGGGGGTCTCGGGCCGGGACGGCCCGGGCCCGAAACCCCCGTTACCGAGCGGTTTGGATTCAAATGCCCATAACTCGGGCTACAGTCCTCCAAAGGACTCTCTATTAGTGGAAACACGATCCTTGGATCGAGGCGGTCGTTTCGGTATATCGTACTCAAGGTTTCGGATTACTTTGAGTTCGGCCGGGTTGATTCGTACACGAAACCAATCGGGCCCTCGGAGCGGAAACGCTCATATCTTGAGCTACGGACGTCCGATTGACGTTCCGTAAGCTTTGTTGAATTCCTCTAAGTGATACGGATCATTTGGCTTACTCAGTTCGAGGTTTGGATGCCGTCGGAGTGCTGTCGGGTTGGTTCGCTCACGAAACCAACCGGGCCCCGGAAACAAGAAAGCCAATAACTTCCAGACCGGGCGTCCGATTGACGCACCATCTATTGCGTTGTGTACCTGTTGACGATACGTAACTTTTGGAATCCTTATCCCGAGATTTGGATGCAGTTGGATAGTGGTCGGGTTGGATTGCACCCGAAATCCAACCGGGCCCCTCGAACGGAAAACCTGATAACTTTCAGACTGGACGTCCGTTTGACGAACCGTCAGTGGCGATGGTGATCACGTTGAGAAACGGTCCCTATGAGTATACCCTATGAGAGTTCTGGGTACAGTTGAGATACGGCCGGGTTTGGTTCGCTCACGAAACCAACTGGGCCCCTGGGACGAAAAGGCTAATAACTCACAGACCGGGCATCCGATTGACGCGCCGTCTGTTGCATTGAGATCCCTATGACGAGACGGTCCTTTGAGATACTTCGTCGTGGGACTTTGAGATACTTGGAGTATCGACTTATAGCTCGTGGAGCGGACCCTCCCATAGATGAGCGTATGGAGTACAGAGACCGTGTAGCCGGCCGAGACCTAAAGACTGCTTGTCCGATTCGATTCGGAGTGACTGACGTAGCCCAGTGGGGAGCACTACTTTGTGAGGTGGCAGACCCATAGCGGAGGAGCACTACTATGTGTGGTGGAAGACCCACGGTACTCGACAGGAGGAGTTCCTCTGTAGGCTATGAGGGGGGAGCACTACTGTGTTGGGTGGCAGACCCCGGCCGGAAGCACTACTGTGTGAGGTGGCAGGCCCACGGTACTCGACAGGAGGAGTACCTCAGCAGTCTTTGGTTAGTGAGCAGTACCTCGGAGGCATGACAGGACCACTGTACACTCCATAGACGGAGCTCCTCAGTAGTTACAGATTCGATAATGAAAAATCCTGGTTTGAGCTGAGGCTTTTGACCTTGTGTTTACCTCATTATTGAGATGGGTCACTTCCTAACTTAGGTATATGTATGGGAATATACCTGGGTAGTGGTTATCCGTTGATTTCACAATCCTTGTGTTTCCTCATGATTGAGATGGGTTACTTGATAACTTAGGTATATGTATGGGAATATACCTAAGTAGAGGTTATCTGTTGAGATCTTCTTTTTGGTTATCCTTGTTGGTTTAGTGAGACCTTGAGGGTCTCGGGGTTTGTACTGAGTATCGTTATACTCACCCCTGCATGGGTATGCCCACACCTCGTTGTGTTGGTTGCATACGACGGGCAGTGCAGACGGAGGCCGAGTGTTCGAGGACTGGATGGTACCCGGAGGTGGACTGCACGATGAGTCAGTACCCGGAGGTGGACTACATGATGTGACGACTCACAGAGGAGGTTGACGGACGAGAGCGTGGAAGAGGCTATCTGTACGTACCCTTCAGGTAGGATCTGTGGTGGACGACCAGGAGCTGCGCCATCTGTACCTACCCTTCAGGTAGGATCCGAGGAGGACGACCTAGGAGCTGCTTCCTACTTCCAGCTGTTTGTCTTTTTGCTGTTGTACCTTGTTCAGTTGTAGTCGTACTTTCTTTTGGATTTGTATTCTGGACCATTTACTTTTCAGCAATTCTTTTGTACTTAGTGTTTTGCTTCCGCTTGTACTCTGTGGTGCTTGTTTTCTATTATAAAGGCAATTCCTTCCAAGTTATCGGGATTTTTTTACGCCTTTGGTGCTAGTCGCCAGCCCCTGACCTATGGAAGGCGGGCTTGGGGTAGTCACGGCATGGGCCCCGAGGACGGGTCGTGATAGAAAATAAAATCTAACAATTAAATCGAACAATATTGTAGTAATAATAATTAACATTCTGAAAATGCACAGTATACTGGATAGTAACAAATTCCAAAAAAATACAACAGTATACTATAATAAAGATGGTTTAATATGGTTTTTTATACAGTATATGAAGATGGATTCTTTTTAAATTACACAAACCAAAAAAATAATGAAAATAGGTATAAAACATGGTGTTTCCATGCATCATAGAACAAATAGGTACCGTAAAATGATGGGGTAGAAAACATGTAATAAAAATGTCATCAATTTAATAAATCCTATCAATGAAACAGTTCTTTGTCACATGTTAGTTGATAAATATTTGTTACATACAAACAATTTTTATAAGGCCCCAGCCTTAGACCTTACTTAATATTGAATTAAATTAATAAATCACATTGATGATCTTTTTAGGTTTTGTGTTTTAGAGAATTAGATCATAACTATTACATCTCAAAAGAATACAAAGTAGACACTTCTACTAAGTTTCCATAAAATAAAAACTATTAAAAAGAAACATGTCTAGTTCCATGTTTTAGATAGCATGACATTACCTTGATCCCATCCATAACCCTATTCCACATTAAGTCATGTGAAAAACATTTCAAAAAAACTTGGGGTGAGCATAAAAAGCTCAGTAAGGGATACACAAAGAATGAAAACTGTTATTTTATCAAAACAACATGTAAACCATGTATACATTATCAAAGTAATACTTTTCACCTTTATGAAGTAGTAAAAACTTTTCACTAAATAAAAGATCATTACATACCCTTTTGTAACCAAAAGATTACATAAAACCCATATAAAGATCACATAACATATAAAGGTAACTTGGGACATAAACATACTTAAGTGGAAGAACCATACGGTAGACTTCCACACATATCACTTAATGGAATAGCCATATTGCCAACTTCCATACATACTTAATGGAATAGCCATACGACCAAATTCCATACCCAATGCATTGGAGGTTATAATGTAACCATCAGTCCTGGTATTCACGGCACCACCCATCATATGGTTTATCACGTAACCACCCATCAAATGTCCAAGTACCATTATAAAATTATAACGCATAAAACCAATATAAAGGAATGATAACATTTCCACACTTTGATCATAATATATCACTTAAATATATTGACATAACAAATCCATTATAAAAAAGAATTTTCAATACCAAAATACATAAAAGAGTATATGGTATTTATTTCATTTTGAAAAAACATTACGGCTTGTTGAGGAAGCCAAAGACCAAATAATACTCGCGGTATTGGAAAAGGATGTTGTCACCGCGTACATTAAAAAAAACATTCCTTTTTTTCATTTAGTAAAATTCTTCGTTAAAAAAGATTCCTTTTGTATAAAAGTAAAAGTCAAAGGGGTTTATACACCGTATAAAAGAAAGTTGTGTATAAAACGAAATATGCCTCAATGAATGGAGATTGAGATGAAGTCCCTTACAAAGATGATTTTTTAAATAAAATAGACCAATTATGTGTGTTCACTATAAGTACACAAAAAGGAAGTAAAAATACAAGATAGAACATAATAATATCATGACATAATTTTAAACTATGAGATTAACCCAAAGAATGAAATTTGTGTTAAGAAGTTCCATTACCTCGGGTCCGACTTGACTAGATCGTTCTTTAACGTCCTGAATAATAAACTTGAGTTAATTTATAATTTCTTAATAACCGTTTTCAAGTTCATTATTCATTTTATATCACTTATTTCCATGTTATAAAAATTATGTAATCATTTAAGTTAATAACGGTTGTTTTGTCGATATTTGGTTATTAAGTCGAAAGTGGACTTCTTACAATTACATGTTGTTTTTTTGGTCAAAGGTTCATTATTTATAGAATGATATTCATGATTTGGATATCATAATTATCATATATATCCAGCATATACATGTATTTATAATATTACATAATCATTTAGAGGTAAGAAATGAAATGCACCGTTCATGGAGACGATAAGCCGTACATAAGCATGAATGCTACTTTCATTTCTATGTCATATTAATGGAATTAAAACTAAATGAGAGGAATGTATATTTTAATTCCAGAATTATATTAATCATTTAGATGTAACATAAATCATATATATCCATCATATATATGTACTTATAATAGTACATTACATTTGGGGATAATAAATGAAATGCACCGTCCATTGAGACGGTAAGCCGTACGTACGCATTAACCCTACTTTCATTTCTATATCATACATTAATGGAAAGAAATAATAATGATATAGAGGTATATTATAATTCCTGTATAACATCATATATAATAAAATTAAATCCATCCTTTATACGTCCCACATATGGAATTAATGAATCACATCACTTTGAGGGGGCGATAGTCCGCACTTCCTAAAATGAAATTATCGTGCTTACCCACAATGGAAACCAAAAAGGTATACCACAAATGAAAAATAAAGAAGCATAAGGAAAACATAAACATAATATATATCATATATAAATAGAGTTACATCTTAATGGCCACCATTAAAGGTATTTAAAAGAAGATTGAACAATCATCGTTTCGTGAGGCAGAAATTCGCCAACCACAGAAACAGTATGTTCCTTAACCATTAGATGTAGATGTGTGTAAGTTCAGCTCTAAATATTCTTATAAAAACATCCTAGTATATTTATTATACTGGATTTGTCACAAAATAAATGAATAAAAAGAGTTTAGGGGGTCGGAGAAGCAAAATAAAACAAAAGAACACAAGTGAAGACATCACCTTAAAATCGGGTAACTCTCTTAGATTTGAGCTCAAAGGCTTCTTTGGGAAGACTTATGCCCAATGTGATGCTTAAAGGAGTAATAGAGGGATGTGGAGAGACAAAATGGGCCGGGTTTGGCCGAGCCAAAGGCTTTGGAAGTGTGGGTAAGGTGGTAGAGCTGGGGGCCTTTTATAAGAGGAAAGGAGGGGCACTCTTGGAATGTAAGGAAATGTTAAATTATTTTAGAATGAGTTTAGGATTTTAATGGTCCCACATTGATTTTTTTCGAGGTTAAGGTGATAAGGGTTCGATATACACCCATCTAATAGGTTTTTGACATGTTTAGGTCATAGATTTTTCATTATCTTTCCATTGTATTTAAATCGTCAAATAATGAGGTAATCGCTGCATCATCATGGTGTCATAAATAATTAAATTTATTTAATGTCTAAAAATTATAAAAAAAATACTATTATTAATTAAATCAATTTATATTTCCAATGAATATTTATAGTCAAAAATCTGCCATGTATAACCCCATGTAAAAATTGTTTTAGTAAAATAACTCATGTTTGTGTCATTTTTACTTTAACATTAAATAAAAAGTTATTTATGTCATTTCCCAACCAAAGTGTCTTCATGGGGTCCCCAAGTTGACCCATGGATTTTCTTGGTCGTCCATGACACATCTAATGAGGGTAGGACATGTGTGAAGCTCATCTCATATTATTAAAACATTATTTTTACCTTAAACTATACTAATTACCTCTAATCGCGATTAAAAACTTAATAAGTTACTATTCACCAAAAAATTATTTTAATCCCATTGAATCAAATTTTAATTCTTAATGACAACCATGTATGTCGGATTTTTTAAATTCAAAACACAGAGGTGGTAAATTTTCATTTAAACGAAAAATCAGTTTTTTAAGTACCACTTACTGGTTTCACTATTCATCAAAAATTGAAGTTTTTCAGAAAAATACCAAAACTTCACCCTAAGCTATATTTGATATTCCAAATTCCAAAATGAAGTCCATTTTACAAAATTCAAAACATATAAGTTGCATTAATTAATTTAATAATTAATTCCCGCTGTCAAAGCAAATTGCTGTTTTTATGAAACAATAAGTATCAAAAGATTGACACTAGTTTAAGTCCGATTTCAAAGTGAAATTAATTCCAATGAGCACTGTTGGATTTAATGGTAAAAATATATTATAATTTCACTTTAAAAGCAATTCAAAATATAATATAATCATATAAATAAATTATATTAAAAAGAGGTTTTGAATTAGAATATAACATTTTACACTATTCATTAAAAAACGAACTTTATCGGAAAAATACCAAAAATTTACAAAAAGTAAAATTTGATTTCCCAATTCTAAAGAAGAGTTTTATTTGGTCAAATAAAATATATAATAGTGAACAAAACTATATTTAATGACGGTTCTCCATCAAAAGGCGATAAGTGAACCTTTAGTGAAAACTAGGGCATATACGCCTAAAATTGAATTCTTTTCTTATTTTAAGCCTTTATCTTTTATTAGTTAAAAGTAAAAACCTTTAAAAAACATATATAATAATATTTTATTTATTTCTATCCATTCCCGCCAATAAAATTGCTATGTGTTAACTACCATTTAAAATAATATTATTTTATTACTAGTGTGCAACGAAAGATTTCAATGAAACTCTTTGTTGCGTATCGGGTACGCTATCGAACATAGAAACACTTTTAAAGTAAAATTAATATTTAATTCGTAAATATTAGTAAATATGAAAATGTATTATTATTTATTTACCTGGGATGTTACATCCTTCCCCCCTTTTGGGAATTGCATCCTCGCAATTTTATTCACTTATCAAAATAAGTGGGGGTATTTATCCCTCATAGCATTTTCAAATTCCCACGTTGCCTCTTCAACCATATGGTTTTTCCACAAAACCTTTACCTGGTGAATTACCTTATTCTGCAACACCTGCTCTCTACAGTCAAGAATCTGGACTGGTTGTTCTTCATAAGAGAGATTCTCTTCCAACTGAACTACCTATGGGCTCAAAACATGAGATGGATCTGGCATATACTTTTCAATATCGAAACATGAAAAACATTGTGTACCTGAGATAAACTCGGAGGTAATTCCACTCTGTATGCAATTGATCCAACTCTCTCCAAAATTTCATATGGTCCAATGAACCTTGGACTTAGCTTTCCTTTCTTACCAAATCTCATCACACTTTTCCATGGAGAAACCTTGAAAAAAACATGATCACCTACCTCGAAAGATAGATCCTTCCTCCAGTAATCCGCATATCTATTCTGCCTACTCTGAGCTGTTCTCATGTGTTTCTGAATCAACTAAACTTTTTCTGCCATATCTTCTACCAATTCTAGTCCCATTAGCTTCCTTTCTCCCACTTCATCCCAAAATGCTGGAGTTCGACATTGCTTCCCATATAATGCCTCAAATGGTGCCATCTATATACTGGAATGAAAACTGTTATTATAAGAAAACTCAACCAAAGAAAGATGGTGGTCCCAACTTTCCTGATAATCCATCGAACAAGCTCGTAACATGTCCTCCATGGTCTTAATTGTTCATTCTGACTGCCCATCTTATTGTGGATGAAAAGTTATACTAAAATTTAATTCAGTACCCAACGACTTCTGAAGGCCTTTCCAAAAGTTAGAAGTAAACCTGGGATCACGGTCAGATACAATGGAAAGAGGAAATCCATGTAACCCGACTATATCTTTAAGATACAAACGGGAAAGTTGATCTAGGGAGAAATTATCTCGTATGGAAAGGAAATGAGTAGATTTAGTCAATCGATCAATAATAACCCAGATTGCATTATTACCTCGAGATGTCCTCGGTAATCCCACATAAAAGTCCATGGATATATTTTCCCATTTCCACTCTGGCACTGGTAAAGGCTGAAGCATCCCTTTCGGTAACTGCCGCTCTGCTTTAACCTACTGACAAGTCAAACACTTCACAGTAAAATCAGCAATATCTCTTTTCATTCCATCCCACCAGTAATACTCCTTCAGATCCTTGTACATCTTAATACTGCCAGGATGAACTGAAAATAGGGAACTATGAGCCTCACATAACAACTCATTCTTCAACTGTGAATCACCAGGGACACATAACCTCTTCCCAAACCTCAAAACACAATCATTATCAATGTTGAATTTATGCAACTTACCCTTCTGAACCAGATCTACTTTTTCTACAACTCACTGTCTTCCCTCTGTGCTTGCTTAATTCTGTCTGATAGGGATTGTCTCACTGATACCTGAAACAAAACAAGAACAACTTCCTGCACCAACAACTTCAATTCAAAAGTTCATCAAATCAAAAACCAAAGGATCTTGTTCCAAACATAGCATGGTTAATGAAGTATTACTTTTTCGACTCAAAGCATTGACCACTTTATTTTCTTTTCCCGGATGGTAATGAAATATACAATCATAATCCTTGATTAATTCCATTCATCTCCTCTATCTCATTTTCAATTATTTCTGATTGAATATATACTTTAAACTTTTGTGATCGTTATATATTTCACACTTTACTCCATACAAATGATGCCTCTAAATTTTTAAATCAAAAAGAATAGCAGCTAATTCCAAATCATGTGTAGGGTAATTTACCTCATGAGTTTTCAACTGACGTGAAGCATAAGCAATTACCTGATCATTCAACATAAGGACACAACCAAGTCCCTTCAATGAAGCATCACTGTATATAACAAAATCACCATTCCTGGAAGGAAGTGCCAAAACTGGATCATTCACCAATCTTTTTTTCAACTCCTGAAAACAATCATCGCATTCTTTTGTCCAGATGAACTTAACTCCCATACGAGTTAGCTTAGTCATTGGACTAGATAACCGTGAAAAGTTTTCAACAAAACTTCGGTAGTAACCTTCCAAACCAAGAAAACTACGGATCTCGGTTACATTTGTGGTTATTGTCCATTCTTCAACAACTTATGTTTTAGCATGATCAATAGTTATGCCATCTTTTGAAACAATGTGACCCAGGAAAGAAATTTGTTGTAACCAAAACTCACACTTGCTGAATTTTCCATACAGTTTCTTTTCTTTTAAGGTTTGAAGGATAACCCTTAAATAACTTTCATTCTCCTCTTTACTTTTAGAAAACACCAAATTATCATCAATAAAAACAACCAACATTTTTCACCTGAGTCAACTGAGCCATCACTGCAACAAACAAATTAGTTCTAATTCTGACCATCTCAGGATACTGATTTGAAAGGTCATTTCCCTCTGTATGCCTTCCCAGAAAAGCTATTCTGTTTCCTCTATGACAAACCATTCTTAACACAACAATATCTTAGACGAAGCAATATGGTAATCTTTAAATGGTGTATCATTTCAATTTGACCATAAAAAATATTTTTGGATTATCATTTAATAAAATTCTAACTCTTAAATTTATCTAAACCGACCTATGATACCAACTATAAGGCCCCGGCCTTAAACCTTAATTAATATTGAATTAAATGAATAATTAACATTGAGGATCTTTTTAGGTTTAGAGTTTTATAGAATTAGATCATAACTATTATATCTCAAAAGATTACAAAGTAGACACTTATACTATATTTCCATAAAATAAAAACTCTTAAAAAGAAACATGTCTAGTTCCATGTTTTAGATAGCATGACTTTCCCTTGATCCCATCCATGACCATATTCCACATTAAGTCCTGTGAAAAACATTTCAAAAAAACTTGTTGTGAGTACAGAAAGCTTGGTAAGGGATACACAAAGAATGAAAACTATTAGTTTATCAAAACAACACGTAAACCATGTGTACTTTATCAAAGTAATACTTTTCACCTTTAAGAAGTAGTAAAAAATCTTCACTAAATAAAGGATCATTACTTACCATTTTGTAACCAAAAGATTACCATAAAACCCATATAAATATCACTTAACATATAAAGGTAACTTGGGACATAAACATACTTAAGTGGAATAACCATACGGTCGACTTCCACACATATCACTTAATTGAATAGCCATATGGCCAACTTCCATACATACTTAATGGAATAGCCATACGACCAACTTCCATCCCAAATGCATTGGAGGTTATAACGTAACCACCCGTCCTAGTATTTATGGCACCACCCATCATATGATTTATCACGTATCCACCCGTCAAATGTTCAAGTACCATTATAAAATTATAACACATAAAATCAATATAAAGGAATGATAACATTTCCACACTTTGATCACAATATATCACTTAAATATATAGTCATAATAAATCCATTATAAAAAACCATTTTCAATACCAAAATACATAAAAGATTATATGGTATTTATTTCATTTTAAAAAAACATTACGGCTTGTTGAGGAAGCCAAAGACCAAATAATACTCGTGGCGGCGGAAAAGGTCGTTGTCACCACGTACGTTAAAAAAACATTCCTTATTTTCGTTTAGTAAAATGATTTGTAGAAAAATATTTATTTTGTATAAAAGTAAAATTAAAAGGGGTTTATACACCATATAAAATAAAGTTGTGTATAAAATGAAATATGCCTCAATGAAAGGAGATTGAGACGAAGTCCCTTACAAACATCATTTTTTAAATAAAATAGACCAATTATGTGTTTTCACTAAAATTATCCAAAAATTATGTAAAAATAAACGATATAACACAATAATATCATGACATAATTCTAAAGTAGGAGATTAACCCAAAGAATGGAATTTTGGTTAAGATGTTCCCTTACCTCGGATCCGACTTGACTCGATCGTTCTTTAACGTCCTGAATAATAAACTTGAGTTAATTTATACTTTCTTAATAACCTTTTTCAAGTTCATTATTCCTTTTATATCACTTATTTCCATGTTATAAACATTATGTAATCATTTAATTTAATAACGGTCGTTTTGTTGATATTTGGTTCTTAAGTCGAAAGTGGACTTCTTACAATTACATGTTGTTTGTGTGGTCAAAGGTTCATTATTTCCAGAATTATATTCATGATTTGGATATCATATATATCATATATATCAAGAATATACATATATTTATAATATTACATAATCATTTAGAGGTAAGAAATGAAATGAACCGTTCATGGAGATGGTAAGCCGTACGTACGCATGAACGCTACTTTCATTTCTATGTCATATTAATGGAATTAAAACTAAATGAGAGGTATGTATATTTTAATTCCAGAATTATATTAATCATTTAGATGTAACATACATCATATATATCCATCATATATATGTACTTATAATAGTACATTACATTTGGGGATAAGAAATGAAGTGCACCGTTCAGGGAGACGGTAAGCCGTACGTATGCATGAATGCTACTTTCATTTTTATCTCATACATTAATGGAAAGAAATAATAATGATATAGAGGTATATTATAATTCCAGTATAAAATCATATCTAATAACTTTAAATCCATCTTTTATACGTCCCACATATGGCATTAACGAATCACATCACTTTTAGGGGGCGGTAGTCCGTACTTCCTAAAATGAAATTATCGTGTTTACCCACAATAAAAACCGTAAAGGTATAACACAAATTAAAAATAAAGAAGCATACGTAAAACATAAACATATTATATATCATATATAAATATAGTGACATCTTAATGGCCACCATTAAATGTGTTTAAAAGAAGATTGAACAATCATCGTTTTGTGAGGCAGAAATTCGCCAACCACAGAAACAGTATGTTCTTTAACCATTAGATGTAGATGTGTGTAAGTGTAGCTCGAAAGCTTATTATAAAAACATCCTAGTATATTGAAGATACATTAGTTGTTACAAAAGAAATTAATAAAAATAGTTTAGGGGGTTGGAGAAGCAAAATAAAAAAAAAGAACACAAGTGAAGACATCACCTTAAAATCGGGTAACTCTCTTAGATTTGAGTTCAAAGGCTTCCTTGGGAAGGCTTCTGCACAAAGTGATTCTTCAAAGAGTAAGAGAGGGATGTGGAGAGACAAACTGGGTAGGGTTTGGCTGATAAAAAGGCTTTGGAAGTGTGGGTAAGGTGGTAGATGTGGGGGCCTTTTATAAGAGGAGAGGACATGCACTATTGGAAAGTAAGGAAATGTTACTTTATTTTAGAATGAGTTTAGGATTTTAATGGTCCCACACTGATGTGTGTCGAGGATAAGGTGATAAGGGTTTGAAATCCACCCATCCAATAGGTTTTTGACATGTGTAGGTCTTAGATTTTACATTATCTTTCCATTTTATTTAAATCGTCAAATAATGAGGTAATCGTTGAATCATCATGCTGTCATAAATAATTTAATTTATTTAATGTATAAAAATTATAAAAAATATAATATGATGAAGAAAATCGTTTTATCTTTCCAATTAATATTTATAGTAAAAAATATGACCTGTATAACCCCATGAAAAAATTGTTTTAGTAAAATAACTCATGTTTGTGTCATTTTTACTTTAACATTAAATAAAAAGTTATTTATGTCATTTCCCAACCAAAGTGGCTCCATGGGGTCCCCAAGTTGACACATGGATTTTACTGATCATCCATGACACATCCAATTATGGTAGGACATGTTTCAATCTCATCTCATATTATTAAAACATTATTTTTACCTTAAACTACACTAATTACTTCTAATCGCGATTAAAAACTTAATAAGTTACTATTCACCAAAAAATTTATTTTAATCCCATTGAATCAAATTTTAATTCTTAATGAAAACCATGTATGTCAGATTTTTGAAATTCAAAACACAGAGGTCGTAAAATTTCATTTAAACGAAAAATCAGTTTTTTAAGTACCACTTAGTGGTTTCACTATTCATCAAAAATTGAAGTTTTTCAGAAAAATACTAAAACTTCACCCTAAGATATATTTGATATTACAAGTTCAAAAATGAATTCCATTTTACAAAATTCAAAACATATAAGTTTCATTAATTAATTGAATAATTAATTCGCGCTGTCAGAGCAAATAGCGTGTTTTTATGAAACAATAAGTATCAAAAGATTGACACTAGTTTAAGTCTGATTTCAAAGTGAAATTAATTCCAACGACCACTATTGGATTTAATGGTAAAAATGTATTATAATTTCACTTTAAAACAAATTAAAAAGATAATATAATCATATAAATAAATTAGATTAAAAAGTGGTTTTGAATTAAAATACAACATTTTACACTATTCATTAAAAAAATGAACTTTATCAGAAAAATACCTAAAATTTACACAAAGTAAATTTTGATGTCCCGATTCTAAAGAATAGTTTTATTTGGTCCAATAGAAAGTATAAGAGTGAAAAAAACTATATTTAATGACGGTTCTCCATCAAAAGGCGATAAGTGAACCTTTAGTGAAAACTAGGGCATATACGCCTAAAATTGAATTCTTTCTGTATTTTAATCCTTTATATTTTATTAGATAAAAGTAAAAACATTTAAAAAACATATATAATCATATTTTAGTTATTTCTATCGATTCCCACCAATACAACAGCTATGTGTTAACTACCATTTAATATAATATTTGTTTATTACTAGTGTGCAACGAAAGATTTCAATGAAACTCTTTGTTGCGTATCAGGTACGCTATCGAACATAGCATCCCTTTTAAAGTAAAATTAATATTTAATTCGTAAATATTAATAAATAAGAAAATGTATTATTCTTTATCTACCTAGGATGTAACAATTTTATAGAACATTAAACTAGGAGATGATACATGCTAATAATTAACACCATCATAGTCTAATAAAACTGACAGTTCTTTATTTACATAGTTCATCAAACATAGGATTGGAAGATAGGGTGTGACCAATTTCATCAATGCACAGGTTTACAATCCACTACCATTGAAACTTGGTGTTAAACTAAAAGTGACTAATCTAGTTTTTATATATTACATACCAAGATGGTGTTTTTTACAGTATGAAAACAAGAAATTGAATTTATAGGAGGCAACAACCAGTTCGTTTTTGTATAGTATAAAAATTCAAACAATATAAATTGATCACATGGAAAATAGGATAAAGAAATGGTTTATTTCTTTCTACGGAGAAACATAAATTTCAATTGTCTTTTCTGTATTGTACAAAATGTAATAATAATGTCAATGAAAATGGTAATGCAAAAAATAGTTATGAAAACAAAATAATCAGGGAACTTATATGTTTACCATCTTTTTGCAGCTTCAAATTTTAGTTTTTTTCAGTTTTCCTATTTACATTTCCATTTATTATGCTATGTAATTTAGTATATTTAATCATTTTAGTCGTGTTGGGTTAACACATGTTGACATTATCTTGTAGTTCAAATTCATTATCAAAATAACATGATAGAATTATCTATATAAAAATATTTTTAGAATATTTGAAGATAAAAGATGAAGTAATTGAAATCATTGAAACACAAATCATAGCATTAAAAATTTACTATTATTTAACTGTATATAAGTGTAGACTGAAAGGAATTTTTTTTTTAAATATATTAAAATACAGAACATACATTTATTTATTGCAATTGTTTTTAAAATATTGGAAAAAATTAAAAACAAAGAATAGATAATAGTTATATAAGAGAATAAAAAAATGGATTCTAATGTGCTAAAATAAAAAATTGGTTTGAAACATGATCAAATAAAAAAATTCGTTTTGGTTTCATGCACCATGTTTTAACAGAATACTGATACAGATTAAAAAAATTATGTGAAATGGTGAGGAATAATGTGCCTATATGCTGTAAAATGAATAAAAACATACCAATACAAGTAATATGCAATATAAAACACTATATGTTATCTTTTTGTTTGTCTATATTATTCATTCATTAGTTATGCTATCATTAAGTTGTGTTTGTTAACATAATGATATTTTGGATGCATGCACCATGTCTGCACAGATGTACCTTTAATAAATTAAGAAATTATGTAAAATGGTGTAATGAAAGCTGCCTATATGGTATAAAATGACTAAAAACATACCCATACAGTTTAAATTGTAAAATCCTTACTCAATATAAGGATCATGTTTCTATCAAGAAAAAAATAATATAGAGCAACAAATAAGCCATATCATATTACCTAAAGCTCTATGGAGTACAATAGAAGGGTACATTGAATGATAATGTCTAACAGAACATATGATTAGATATAATCAGTATGATTGAGTTAAAATAGGACAAACACATCATTCATTTTTCTATAATATATGTCCATGGTTATTGATTCTATGAGTACATGGTTATTGAAGTTATGTGTACATGTAGAAAAAAATGGACATTCAATGAGAATAATGGATGATTAAAAGTGAAAAAATACAATTGAATCATCTTTTTCATGATGGATTTATAAACAATGGTGTACGATAAATCATTAAATGTTTTATCATAAATTTGAAAAATTAATTGATAGGTATTGGTGGTTGCACGAAATGAATAGCTAGATACATTCTCTAAAAAGTTATTAACCTATATTAACATAGAAAGGTATAGAGTTTTAATTTATGGAATGTAAAAAAAATGTGTTAGAAATAACTGGTATACCTAATATGTGTGCAGTGAAGAAGTAACAGATATTCTGAAATAAAAATTTGTTTCAAACAAGATCAAATAATTTAAACTAACTCATTCTGTAAATAATTTGTAATGATCCAAAACTCCAAATGTATTCACTGCTTCCATTTCCCTTATTGGTTATTTCTCAAAATAATTGTCTAACACCACCATGTGACATTTTATGTAGGATAAAGACCATCTACAACTCATATCATATATGTGAATATAAAATTTTCTTAAAAAACAACCTATAAATGAATTAAAGAACTATACAAATTATAATTAATCATTGTATAAGTTTATAAGACATCATCAAAAACATAATATCCAAACTTTTATATGAAAATAAATAAAAATATTCTTGTATGATTGAGAAATAAAATATATTAATAGACAATTTAAAAAATAATTAATTGAATGGTGTGTGAGGTAATAAAAGCTGTAGTTTTTTAAATGATAATAACATTGTACCTTCCACCATGGTGTATTTATAGATAATCTAGTGTTACTCCACATTGTCCACATTTATGCAGGATCAAATCCTTTCAATAATATTGATAATATTGAATATATTTAATGCATAAATTAGTTGTACATAATATTTTACTAAAAGTGGAATAAATATCAAGACAGTTAAAATAGTATAAGAAAGAAATGGGAATCGCATTGTACCTTTGTACTAAATCTTGAACATCAAGATCTTCCATCACATTAAACATTACATGAACATAACAATTGATAAAATTAGAAATAAAATTCATGAAAATTAGAATAAATAGTTATGAAATCTGAGAATAACAATTTATGCAGGACATCTGAGATTTTTTATGTTGTTATGTGCAATTTCTATATAGCAAACCATTTCTTTACAATAATGATTAAAAATTAGAATAAATGCTAATGAATATTGAAATATGAGAAATGAACATTGGAGTGACACATTAGTAATAAAAATAAATATGATTTAATGCATGTTTTGTACTGAATAGATGTTTTTTGCTATGCCTTCCAATATATTATTAGTTTATATACTCAAAATTGTCATTGAAGGCCAGATTCAGACTGTGGTCAATGAAAACCAGTTAATTGTGTGTGTGATCAATGAATATATTAGTGTCAATATAGAATTGGAATTAGTATAATGATTTACGAAATATGGAAATAAAATTAACAAAATGTAGAAAACTCTTCGTCCCAATGTTGAAATTTTCCATAGTACTGATTTTGAGTCTTCCTTTCAATCTTCTAATCCCCATTCTTTTCCATTGAAGTTACAGATAAATGATCTGTAATAACTCAATGTGGTGTTTATAAATTTATTAACAGAAATGAACTATCATAAATCAAAAATATAATTATTCTATTATAGTTTTTTTTAGAAAAATAATTATACATGGTATATTATTATTGGATATAATGATAATAAAGTGATGTGGGTGTTTTTATGGAATTTAAAAAATATAATGAAACCTCATATTTCTTTATGGTAAATCAATGAATGTGAAATATGAAATAATATATTACATCAATCAAAAATCATAATAATCCTATGGATAATCATTAATCAGATAAATATTCTGAAGAGTGACTTTTTTATGAGTACATGTTTTAAAAGTTTTTAGTTTCTGTAAAAAACAACCATATTCATCTATATTAATCCATAAAATAATGAGGTACATAAGTTTGTAGTAAAAAAAGATAGAATTTTTAATGTGGTAAATGAAGAATAAAGTATACAGATGAAAAGAATATTTTTTTTTGCTAAAAAGTAACATGAATTATTAAAAATTACTTATCCACTCTCCTTCATATACAATCATTTCAATAATGCTAACCGAAGGAGAGACACTATGTGAATTTTTTGTTTAAATTTTTTCACTATTAGAGGGGAGTACGAAAAGGTTTTGATGAAAATTAAAAATAAATGAAACACCAGTATCTGATAAGAATAATTAACAAATAGAATAAATTATATCATATCAAATAATTCAAAATAACTAAACCCTAACCAAGGAAAATCTGTCACTAATGAAGACAATAAATCTAATGAAATAAATAATACCGAATAAAAAAGTAAAGGATGAGTTGAGTGTTTCTAGGAGAGGCTAGTAGTGTTTATGGAGGTAGGGTTACATAATACCTTTGATAGAAGTAGAAGTGGAAAGATGTTGTATGTGAAATATAGTATCGATCAATGAGTAGATCGAGTGGTAGGAAGTTGTAGAGATCATAGAAAAATATGAAATAGAAGATGCAGTTGAATTAAATAAATAGATGAAGATTGAGAGTCAATATCAACTTCACAATACATGACAAAATGAAATTTAATAAAAAAATAGATTAAGAAAATTTAATCTGATTGTTTCTCCAATGAATGTCAACAGTTTCATTTTTTTTGTTTTTAATGGCACGATTGAATAGATACCTTTCCTAGGTAAGTAGAGGTGCAACAATATTTCTATTCCCTAAGTAGAGTTATTCACCCATGCTATACGACTTCAACATAGGTTCCAATAAGAAGAGGATAAAAATAAAACTACATACTTTATCATAAAATTCACAATGAAAACATAAATGGTCAAAAAATGTTGGTGGCATCATTTAGAAGACGATTAATGGAAATTGTATGCCTGATCATAAGAAAGAACCAACTCATAATAGAAAAGATGCATACTATGATTTTATCATCTCTGACCCCTGAAGAAGTTAGTTCTTGATAAGTAAAATATAATTGCAACCATCATAAAATGAAATATAATACATGCTCTAGTATTTTTTTTGGATGTAGTGTAATTAAAGGTAATTTGGGATTAATTGGGATTTGATGTAGGAAAATAAAAAATAGATAAAAATATATCTTCATATAAAGAGAAATCCATAAATACAATACAAATGTGAAGCATGAAGGGAGAGTAGAAAATGTGAAAGGTGAAGTTTGACAGGAGGTAAAATTAAAGTCCACTAGAGTAAACTGGATAAACAAAAACAGTATAAATAAAACTGATTGATAACTCACTGTAATACAAAAAAGAATATACCAACAAACAGAGCTATTTTAGAAACATAACTATCAAATAAAAAACCCTTGTAACCACCAAAGGGAACATCTTGAAAAAAATTTGGAATCATTTTCAATCACCAATGGGAAACATATATGTTTCAACTTTACCTTAACTATCAAATATGAAACACTTGAAACCATTTTAGAGAAACATAAATGTATCAATTCTATTTAGAACTCCGAAGTAATAGAAAATTTTTATGAACCTAAATTTTCAATCAATCTAAAAATAAATATTCAATCACCCTTCACCAATTACAATGAGCTGTCAATAAGACTAAACAAAAATGAGCTTTTTTGTGTCATGCCCTTAGCTAATTTGGTTGCATACCTAATCTTGGTATGGTAATGCAACATGTTTGAAAGGTCCATTACTGTAATAAGGATAAACATTAAATAGTCTAAAGATACAGAGTGACAAGTCTATATAATAGATTACCAATTAAATAAAACATACCAATATTATGACAGTAAGGTATGTTATTTATCCATTCATTAGAGTTTTCATAATGCATGTCTTTCAAAACATAATTGATTCAAGATCATCAATCACTACTACAAAAACGGGCAAGGGAAGCGCGCCCTTATAACAGTGCTAAGCAAAACCGCTGATAAAGGATACCCTATATCAGCGCTAAAATTACAGCGCTGAAAAAGATAATTTTTATCAGCGCTTTCTTAGCGCTGATAATAGTAATATTTATCAGCGCTAGAAAAGCGCTGATAAATATGATCTGTATCAGCGCTAAAATTTTAGCGCTGATACAGTTGGTCTTTATCAGCGCTCATAAAGGTTGGCCTATATAAGCGCTAAAAAAGAGCTGATACAGAACACCTCTATCAGCGCTGATATAGGGTATCCTTTATCAGCGCTCAAAAAGCGCTGATAAAAATTATCTTTATCAGCGGTAAAAAAGCGCTGATAAAGAGACCCTGTATCAGCGCTATAATTTTAGCGCTGATAAAGGTAGCCTCTATCAGTGCTTTTTTAGCGCTGATAAAACCTTAGTCGACTTTTTTATAAATTCGGTCGCACAGTGCCCTCGTTTTATCGCAGCTAAAGCTCTTGCGGAACCGTAACCCTGCTACTCTTCTCCCGAATACCACTGCTGTGTTCGCTTCGCTGGAGCTTGCCGCCCTCGGTATACTCGCCGTCCTCCGCTTCCCGCAACACCCTCGGCCGACCTCCACCGCCTGCCGCCCTCGGCTGCCCGCAACGCCCTCGGCCGCCATTCTCTGCCGCCCTCCGCTTCCCTCGGCCGCTCTCCGCCGCATCCGCCGCCCTCCGCCTCACTCGGCCGCCCTCGGTCGCCCTCCGCGGCCGCCTTCCGCAACCCGCAACGCCCTCGGCCGCCGCCTTAAGGTAACAATCTATGAAGAAGATGTATATGTTTTCATATAGATAGATTTTGTATAGCTGATTCTCTCTAAGTGTACTCATGATGATGTCCAGATGTTGGGAATGGTCATCATTATTTTGGTATTACACCAATATGTCATCCATAAAACAACTACAATCTGGTCTAGGTACAAGTGAAATATTCAACTCATCAAGAGAATAAATGCCATGGGGAATTCGTCAACACAAATTTTATTATGAAGAATTCATAAAAACTATACATGATTTCAAAATTAGTTTATAGTATATCAGAATTTCTCAACCTCAAATGATGATAAACAAACCTTAGATCAATCTTAGAGAACAATATGGAACCCCTCAGCTGGATAAATAGATCAAAAATACAAAGAAGTGGATATCTGTTCTTAATTTTCATCTGATTCATATTCTATTAATAGAAACACATATGTAATGTTCTGTCATCCTTCTTGGAAAATAAAACATGAGATCCCCAAGGTGACATACTCGAGCAGATGCACCCTTCATAATCTAACTCCTCTCATTGAGTTTTATGTTCCTGAATCTATTCTTGTTTCATTCTGAAAGGCGTTATATAAAATGGCTCAACTCCACGCATCAGCTCAATCATGAACTCAAAGTCTCTTTTAGGTGGTAGCCCTGATCAATTCTCATGAAACACATCCTAGAACCAGTCTACTACTGGGGGAAATATTTCTTGTTTCAATCCATTATCATCAAGAAAAATATTCGTAAACTGGTCTATGTTCTCACCTAGTTGTGGAAGAACTGGTCCTACATGGTCTACCAAGATATCCCATTCTCCATAAAAGACATGGGCTCTACCCTTATGAGGCATGACGGTCACTCATCTACGGTAACAATCAATGTGATATTGATTAAATACCAAAAATTACATCATCACTATCTATTCAATACATATCATATCATATTTTCATTTCCTCAATGTCGTAGGTTAAAAGTGCTCCATGAACATATCCTAGATTTTCTTCCAAGTCATTCCCTCCATATGCTCATCCCAAGACTAAATATCACAGTAGATCATTGTTGGCCCCCATAACATATACGCTACCAACTCTACCCTATTCTACTAAGGAGTAGAAAAGTTATCTAGAATATTCTAGATGAACTAAATTTAGAACTTATCTACCTTGGGTCCACCCTCTCCAGAAAACATCAGAGGGTGTTGCAACTGAACCTCTATTTTCAAGTCAAACACACTCGGCACTTCCAACCCTTGTCATTTCTTCATAAATTGTATAAAACAAGAAAGGTAATCCAAAAACTACTATTCCCTCTATCACTCATGATTAATGGGGGAACCTGTACCACTACTAGAATGAATCCTGAGTGCCTATACAAATCATAATAGAGATGATAATGAATTTTAAATTGTATAATGGATTATTTATTTTAATTATTCTTTCTTTATCTCACATGCATTTTAAATATAGTTTTTGTATCCTGAGTGCCTATACAAATCAGATAGAAGCTCTAGTGGATGCGTTTGGTTTCTCTCTGATAAAGGTATCTCTCATCGATTGGAAATCCTCTATCTCCTGTTATATCCTCCTTATAGAGTGATAGATTATCATCTTTTTAGTGAATCTAATATTCTTTTTTATGAATCTTGATTATAGGTTAGACTACCTGATCTCCTTCCAAGGAAGTGGTTCCCTTCTACTGTATTTGGAAGTCTTATTTTGTGTACTTGAACCATAAATACTAATATTTGAGATTCAAATAGGATGAAGATGAATAAATATTGGATGGATTCTAATCATTTAACAATAGAGTACGAGAACGGAGTGAAAGAGTTCATCAAGATTGCAAAGGATCACACAAAGGATCCTTCTCAAATCCTTTGTCCGTGTTTACGTTGTTGTTATTATAGACTACTTACTCCAGAGGAGTTGGAAGAACATTTGATATGTCACGGAATAGATCGGAGTTATAAATGTTGGAATAAACACGGAGAAAAAGCGAATGTAGCTACTGGCTGGGATAAAACTGCGTTTTATGGATCGTCAGATATGAATACAAATATAGATAATGAAGAAGACCGTATGGAGGATGTGATTACAGATGTCAATGATGATGAAGATCGTATTGAGGAAATGACAAAGGCAATTCAAGATGAACCCCGTGATTGCCCAAAATTGTTTGAGAAGTTAAAGAGTTGTGCAAAGACGACATTGTATGCTGCTTGCACTAAGTATACAACATTGTCAGCTGTACTGAAGTTGTATAAATTGAAAGCAGACAATGGATGGAGTGATGTCAGTTTTACGGAACTACTTGCTCTCTTGAATGACATGCTCCCGGAAGATAATGAGCTCCCAAGCCGGACATATGAAGCT
The DNA here is from genome assembly GCA_963277665.1 of Viscum album. Taxonomy (NCBI): domain Eukaryota; kingdom Viridiplantae; phylum Streptophyta; class Magnoliopsida; order Santalales; family Viscaceae; genus Viscum; species Viscum album. The sequence goes on from OY728159.1 coordinate 1,028,235,838, forward strand.
AGAAGAATGCTACGCTCGATGGGAATGTTTTCTGAAAGAATACATGCCTGCCCGAAAGACTGTATATTGTTTCGAAAGGAGAACAAATCACTTACAGAATGCCCAAAGTGTGGTGCTTCTCGATACAAGAAAGATAAATCCAATCCTACGAAAGTTGTATGGTACTTTCCAATCATTCCAAGGTTTAGTCGTTTATATGGAAGTAAAGAAACTGCAAGACAATTGTCGTGGCATGCAGATAAAAGAAATAAAGATGGGTTATTACGTCATCCGGCCGACTCTCCTCAATGGAAGAAAATTGATCATGAGTATCCTGAATTTGGAAAAGATCCGAGAAATCTTCGTCTTGCGTTATCTACAGATAGAGTGAATCCTTTTGGTTTTCAAACCAGCACTCATAGTACATGGCCTGTTATGTTGCTAAATTATAACTTGCCACCCTGGTTATGCATGAAGCGAAAATTCATCATGTTATCTATGCTTATATCATGACCAAAACAACCAGGTAATGATATTGATGTTTATCTGACTCCTTTGATCGAGGATTTGAAGTTATTGTGGGACTCAGGTGTAATGTTGTATGATGCTTATAAAAGTGAATACTTCACGTTGAGAGCGATGTTGTATGGGACAATAAATGATTTCCCTGCTTATGGAAATTTGTCAGGCTATAGCATTAAAGGAACTCAAGGGTGTCCCGTGTGCGAAGAAGATACAGAATCAATTAGGTTGAAACATTCATCGAAATCTGTGTTTCTAGGACATCGTAGATTTCTACCTTGTCGGCATAAGTACCGATCTTGGACGACATCATTCAATGGAAGTTCATAGAAACGCACAACACCGTCTCCACTAACAGGTGATCAGCTATTTGGGAAAGTAAAAGATATGAACACTGTTTTTGGTAAACCATTTTCGAAAAACCTTACGAAAATCGGTTGGAAAAAGAGATCAGTTTTTTTTTGAATTACCATACTGGAATTGTTTGTACGTCAGACATTTTCTTGATGTGATGCATGTGGAAAAAAATGTATGTGATAGTGTTATTGGAACGTTGCTAAATTCCCCTGGCAAAACAAAAGATGGAATTAAGGCAAGGTTGGACATGGTTGACATGGGAATACGAGAAGAGTTGGCTCCCGTGAAAGGTGAAAATCGAATGTTTCTTCCTCCTGCTGCTTATACTCTTTCTAGGGCAGAGAGATATCTGTTTTGCAACTTCTTTAATGATGTAAAGGTTCCAGAGGGGTACTCATAAAATATCAAGAACATTGTGTCAATGAATTATTTGAAGTTAAAAGGTTTGAAATCACATGATTGCCATGTTTTGATGCAAGATCTAATTCCTATAGCTTTACGTTGCATTTTACCCAAGAATGTTCGCCATACGTTAACCAAACTTTGTTTCTTTTTCAAAGCTATATGTAGCAAAGTTTTAGACCCGGGGAAATTGCCAGCTATGGAAAAAGAAATTGTCATCATATTATGTGAATTAGAAATGTTCTTCCCGCCAACATTCTTTGATATGATGGTTCATTTGATGATTCACTTGGTGAGAGAGATTCGACTTTGTGGTCATGTGCACTATAGATGGATGTATCCTGTTGAACGGTATATGAAGATTTTGAAAGGATATGTCAAAAATCAAAGTCGGCCAGAGGGTTGTATAGTGGAGAGATATATTGTTGAGGAAGCCATTGAATTTTGTATTGAATACCTATCTGATGTGGAAAGCATTGGTCTCACGAAATCTCGTCACACTGGACGCATTGAGGGTAAGGGAATTTCTGGAAGAGAAGTTGTAACAATCAGTATTACAGATCGGGAGCAGGCTCATCTTTATGTTTTTCATAACAGTTGGGAGGTTTCTCCATATATTGAAACTCGCAAAGAAATTCTTAGGCAGTTGAATCCATCGAGGGCTGAAAAATGGTTAGCAGATACACATAATCACCAGTTTATAGGATGGTTTCAGGACCATATTTTTATGCAGTTGGATGAAAATCCAAATTCAATTTCAGAACGACTTCGATGGCCAGCCGCTGGACCAAGTGTGTATGTATTATCTTATAGTGGGTATGTAATTAATGGTTATACATTCTATACGGATGAACATGATGAAGAGAGTACCATGCAAAATAGTGGAGTTACACTAGTGGATGAAGCGATGCATGTTTCTGGTAGTAAGGATAGAAATCCAATTTATGCAAATATATCATACTTTGGAATTATCAAACTAATATGGGAGTTGGATTATATGACATTTCAATTGCCGATTTTTCAATGCAAATGGATTGATAACAATAGTGGTGTTAAAATAGATGAATGGGGATTTGTGAAAGTTGATTTTAGTAAAGAAGGGTACAAAGACGAACAGTTTATAATGGCATCACAAGCGGTACAAGTTTTTTATGTTCCAGATCCCGCAAACCGAAAGTGGTCGATTGTTCTGTTATCATCCAAAACTATTGAGGGTTCCGATGAAATTTCAGTTGAGGACGATCCTTTTAGTGGTACGTCACAATCAATTCGGAGCGGTCCTAATGCAGATGATGTTTTGTATGTTAGAGGAGACCACAATGAAGGGATTTGGATTGTCGATAGAGGTGTCAAATCTATTCAACCTTTGAAAAAAAGAAAGAGAGTTCAGTAAACAGGTTATATTTTGTTTGTAATATAGATCTTGTTATCTCATGTTATTATCTTATCATTACAGAATTTATGTAATTTGAATGAACTGTTCAACCACTTTTGCAGATAATGACTTCTGCACATTCTGGTGCTCCAAACCTTGAGACTGAACAAGTCTCTGAAGCAGCTGCTGTTGCGGCTGCTGCTGCTCCTGCTGCTCCTGCAGCTCATGCTGCTGCTACTGTTGCTCCTGATGCGGCTCCTGCTGCTCCTACTGCTGTGGCTCCTACTCCTCCTCCTGTTGTGGCTCCTGGTGCTCCTACTGCTCCTGCTGCTGCTCTTACTGCTGCGGCTCCTGGTGCTCCTACTGCTCCTCCTGCTGCTCTTGCTGTTGCGGCTCCTTCTCTTAGTGTTGAGGTCCAACAACTATCAGCACATGCCGTTGATATCATAGTAGATGAACATATAGCTGATTTTGATATCGATGAAATGGTCGGGAATGAAGGACCGACGTCGCAGAAATCACAGGTGCGTCGTAGTTTGACAGTGTTAGCCAAAATTCTTAAGGCGAAAAGCAAAGGCATCAAATTTGAAGTCTGATGGAATGCACGAGGCCAACATGTGAATCCCAACAAGGCTATGTTTAGCAGTTACATTGGAGTTGTCACTCGACAACGCGTGCCGATTGACATAGATTCATGGCACCATGTTGTGTCAGGGTTGAAGGCTGTGATCTGGGAAGAAATTAAGGTAACATTATGAATTTATTTCTTTAATTAACTAGCAAATAAAATGATGAAACATTGTCTTACTCTTCTCAATCTCTTGCAGAGTACATTTATAGTAGACGACTCACACAAGGATTATGTACTAAGGCTTGCAGGAAAGATTCATCGAGGTTTTCGTACTATTTTAACAAGATGTCACCTGAAAGATTCTAAAGGTAAAATAAACCCGCACCCACCCATTGTCTATGCGCACCTGATATCCCAAGAAGCATGGGATGCATTTATTGGCTGTCGTGGGGATGAGAAGTTCCAGGTACATTGTGAGTGATAATACGTTGTTTGAGGATACCTGTATTCATCACTTTGATTGTCAATATTTCATTTATGAAACAGAAACTCTGTACTGAAAATAAGGAACGTGCATCAAATCCAACATACCCCTATCGTAAAGCAAGGATGGGGTACGCTTCATTAGAAAAGAAAATGGTACGTATTGTAAATTTACAGTAATATTGTTAGGTGCCAATAAACAACATCATAATTATCTTTCTATGTTTATATGTAGATTGATGAATCTAAAACCAAATGCACTTCTATCCCACGTCATGTGCTATGGAAGGAGGCACGTGTGAACAAAGAAGGGAAGTTAATAGATGAGAACACACAAAAAGTGTGGGAAATATGTGTAAGTATGACACGATGATAAAAAGATTTGTTTAAAATTGCTATTACATAAAAATAATTATTATTTTTCCTATATCTGACAGTCACAGGAATCAGCTACTCCTGTAGCTGATACAGACCTATTATCGACGGCTTTGAAGCAGCCAGAAAAATACGGTCGTGTCAGAGGTGCAGGGTTTGGGGTGACACCCCGAGTATATTTTGAGAAGAAGAAAAAAATAGATGATACAGAGAAAAAATTGGAACAAATGAGCGAAAAAATAGCAACCCTTGAAGAACAATTGCAATGGCAGGGAGAGTTGCTAGCAACTTTTATGGGTGGGAAGCAAAGGGAGGACACAACTCAGGAACAACCACCGCATGAACATCCTGCCCCACCCCCCACCAGCTTTGAGGCGAGCCATTCACCTAAAAAAATGTCTTAGCCGTGGTAATCAATATTCTAATAACGGTTCCCATGAAATATGAATCAGAAAAACACTGAGAATTTATCTGTACTGATCTTCTACAGGGTGATAATGATTGTGATTTATATCTGTCAACACCCACCTATCACCTTGTAGCGAGGGATACAGTGTTCAATATCCCAGATACCACACTGCATAATAGACCACTTTCAAAAGATCATCTGAAAGTGATGATTACTGTAGCTCATGATCCAAATGCAATGCTACCTATTCCACTTGATGACGATGATATTCATACGGTTGAAAAGGCTATTGGGACATTCATTGCATGGCCGGCACAACTTGTAAGAGTACATGAAGACAAAGAGGTATTTATTTCCTTTTATTTTCAAGCTAAACCCTTAACAATTAAAGAAAAGAGTGTCTGAATCAATGATTGTTGTTATAGACGGAGAAATGAAAGGGGGTGACTAACATCGGCTTGAAACCATCTAAAGGATTGACCAATCGATCCCAAGGAGCTACTGAAAGCACAATAACACCACCTTTTCTCTTTCCACATTTACTAGCATTGAAGACTCATGTGGATACGAAGCTAAAAGATGGTAATAGTCATATAGTGATTTTCGAAGAAAATATATACGGAGAGGAAAGTCAAGATTTCGTTGCTGCTGAAAATGTAAATGAAATCCTTGAAAACGGTTGGTTAGGCGTCACTGTTGTAAATGTATATATGAGGTATGTTTCCATGAATTGATTTTATAAAAGCTGATCTAATGTGAAAATTATGACTAAATGCATTTTATATTGTTGACAGACGCATTTATGAAAAACAGTTGAAGGAATTTTCCCATGAGCCAAGATTTGGACTGGTTAGTCCTCATATCACATCAACACACCAAACAAAAATAGAGTCATCAAAAAGGGATGCAATAGTGAAGGACTTGCTGAAAACATTTGAACGCAAGATTACAGATGACAGACTTTTCCTAATACCAACCATGCAGGGGTAATACTCTACGATTAAAGCATATCAATTATATTTTCACTTTTTTTATTACTTATTCCTTTTTGTGTTTTTAGGCAACATTGGTTGCTAATTGCGGTGAACTTGGATACTCCGAAGATTTATTTTCTGGATTCAAAGCTAGGATATCCATCAAACCGACCATACATGATGGAGTTTGTGAATCTGTAAGACACTACATCTTACGTTTTAGGTCTAAACATCAATTTATATAATATATATTATCTTTTACTGAGGATTCTGTTATGATAGGGCGGTGTACCAATATCGTCTAAATCATGGTATGAGGACAGGGGCTAAGCATAAGGAGCCGAGCAAGTACTACGTCTGGACAAATATCAGGGTATATATAATAAAATTTCACTATCCAAACACACCTCAACACAAGTTATTTATTCTCCTAATGATCAATTTTTTTGCAGTGTCCAAAACAAACAAACGATAATGATTGCGGTTATTATGTTTGTAAATTTATGAAAGAGATCGTTTTTCATCAGCAAACTAGCATCCCTAAAGAGGTATTTTCAAAAACAATTACTAGTTCATTTAAGTTATTTATTAATTCTTTATTTTTTTATTTTGCAGTACTACTATGACTACCGAAAATCCTCATACTCACAAGACGATATAGATGTGTTTAGAAATGAGTGGGCCGCATACCTGATGACAGATTGTACACAAATACAATGATGATCTGAATTGGGGACATGTACAATTGGTGGTCATTTTTGAGAGGGGTTAAGGGGATCAAAAGATGAAATATTGTTGTATGTAAATGTTCGTAGCAAAATTGTAATTGTTATTAAATAAAACATTATTTCTCCAATGAGTCATTTTTTCATTTTAACAGATGATATGCACCAGAAACATGCAAGAATGTTGAACCACTAAAATGGTCGCTCTCTTGTTTAAAATGGACACCACTTTAATTGAAAACAACAACTGACCTACGGAAATCCAACCAGACGCATCTGGATTGCCTTCATCCTTTAGGAGAACGATCCATGGGTCCTTGGTGACGTGTACGAGTCAACTTCGCCTCAATCCGAGGCACGGTGTGACCGCTACCACCCAAAGGGTCACTCTCTTGTTTAAAATGGACACCACTTTAATTGGAAACAACAACTGACCTACGAAAATCTGACCGAACGCATCCAGATTGCCTTCATTCTTTAGGAGAACGATCCACAGGTCCTTGGTGATGTGTAAGAGTCATCCCTGCCTCAATATGAGGCACGGTGTGACCGCTACCACCCAAAGAGTCGCTCTCTTGTTTAAAATGGACACCACTTTAATTGGAAACAACAACTGACCTACGTAAATCGGACCAGACGCATCCGGATTGCCTTCATCCTTTAGGAGAAGGATCCACGGGTCCTTGGTGACGTGTACGAGTCAACCCCGCCTCAATCCGAGGCACGGTGTGACCACTACCACCCAAAGGGTCGCTCTCTTGTTTAAAATGGACACCACTTTAATTGGAAACAACAACTGACCTACGTAAATCTGACCAGACGCATCCGGATTGCCTTCATCCTTTAGGAGAAGGATCCACGGGTCCTTGGTGACGTGTACGAGTAACATGCAAGAATGATGGACCACATTTCTTTGGCCTTTGGACAAAAAAACCAGTAAAATCTCCAAAATACCTTCATATCATGCATGAACCAGTAAAATCTCCAAAATACCTTCATATCACGCAGTTCTGAAAAGAGTCACTATTTAAAAGAAAGTCACAAATTTAGATACATCTCGAGATGGTCAGTTTTTGATTTCACTTAAAAATAAGTCCATTTTTAACAAAACAGTGACACTGTGAGTGGTTTCGGCCACACCGGGCCTCGGATTGATGCGGTGTTGAATCGTACACGTCACACATGAGTCATTGATCATTGTGAAAAAGTATCAACGCAATCAGAAGCCGTTAGATCGATTTGGCGTATGTACGTAAAATATTGTCCATTTTAAACTAAATACTTACACTTGGAGTGATACCGGTCACACCGCGCCTCGGATTGAGACCCCACCCTTTCCCCTCGGCTGTCAAAAATCATAACCAGATAGTCGAAGGGTGATTTTGACAGCCGAGGGTAAAGGGTGGGGTCTGAAGACATTGTAGGATATGTCGAAGGGTGATTTTGTGTGTGACCGGTATCACTCCAAGTGTATGTATTTAGTTTTAAAATGGATAATATTTTACGTACATACGCCAAACTGATCTAACGGCTTCTGATTGCATTGATACTTTTTCACAATGATCAATGACTCATGTGTGACGTGTACGATTCAACACCGCATCAATCCGAGGCCCGGTGTGGCCGACACCACTCACAGTGTCACTGTTTTGTTAAAAATGGACTTATTTTTAAGTGAAATCAACAACTGACATACGGAAAACTGACCAAACACATTGGGATTCTATTGAAACTTAAGGACAACTATCCATGGGTCAAATGTGACGTGTAAGATTCAACCCCGCCTCAATCAGAGGCGCGGTGTGACCGGTATCACTCCAAGTGTATGTATTTAGTTTAAAATGAACAATATTTTACGTACATACGGCAAACCGATCTAACGGATTCTGATTGCATTGATACTTTTTCACAACAATCAATGACTCATGTGTGACGTGTACGATTCAACACCGCATCAATCTGAGGCCCGGTGTGGCCGACACCACTCACAGTGTCACTGTTTTGTTAAAAATGGACTTAATTTTAAGTGAAATCAACAACTGACATACGACAAATCAACCAAACGCATTGGGATTCTATTGAAACATAAGGACAATGATCCATGGGTCAAATGTGACGTGTACGAGTCAACCCCGCCTCAATCAGAGGCGCGGTGTGACCGGTATCACTCCAAGTGTATGTATTTAGTTTAAAATGGACAATATTTTACGTACATACGCCAAACCGATCTAACGGCTTCTGATTGCATTGATACTTTTTCACAACGATCAATGACTCATGATACATAGAGAAATTCACTGGCCACCTTCGAGAATGATCTGAAGCACAAACCATGACAGCATTATGTTTTTAACTTCAGCACCTCAATTGAGAATGTGACACCTTTCAGGACTTGGCGCCATTGTATGTCGTTTCATCCACTGAATGGGTCTATCCTTTTATTTAATTTTTTTAACTTCAGTCAAATAATCTAGCAAGATGTGGCAGAAGATCCTTCTCCATTTTGTTTTGCTGAACATCTCATTACATTGTTAAAAAAAAGCAGGGTGTCTTGCATGGGCAATACGTTCTTGTATTGAAGATGATGCACTCCCATTTATTCGAACCCACATGGTTAATTATTTTGTTTAAGCCTAATGATTGATTTAATTATTGTGGAACACATAATCATGAAAATCGTATGATGGTTGTACCCAGATAGGACTCCAATTCATTGGTTAAATCTATTGTCTCATGAGATGTTATGTATGAGATTAGGGAGTAAACCTAGTCCATTAAAATGGGAGTGCATCATCTTCAATACAGGAACGTATTTCCCATGCAAGACACCCTGCTTTTTTTTAACAATGTAATGAGATGTTCAGCAAAACAAAATGGTGAAGGATCTTCCGCGACATCTTGCTAGAATATTTGACTGAAGTTAAAAAAATTAAATAAAAGGATAGACCCATTCAGTGGACGAAACGACATACAATGGCGCCAAGTCCTGAAAGGTGTCACATTCTCAATTGAGGTGCTGAAGTTAAAAACATAATGCTGTCATGGTTTGTGCTTCAGATCATTCTCGAAGGTGGCCAGTGAATTTCTCTATGTATCATGAGTCATTGATCGTTGTGAAAAAGTATCAACGCAATCAGAAGCCGTTAGATCGGTTTGGCGTATGTACGTAAAATATTGTCCATTTTAAACTAAATACATACACTTGGAGTGATACCGGTCACACCGCGCCTCTGATTGAGGCGGGGTTGACTCGTACACGTCACATTTGACCCATGGATCATTGTCCTTAAGTTTCAATAGAATCCCAATGCGTTTGGTCGGTTTGTCGTATGTCAGTTGTTGATTTCACTTAAAATTAAGTCCATTTTTAACAAAACAGTGACACTGTGAGTGGTGTCGGCCACACCGGGCCTCAGATTGATGCGGTGTTGAATCGTACACGTCACACATGAGTCATTGATTGTTGTGAAAAAGTATCAACGCAATCAGAAGCCGTTAGATCGGTTTGGCGTATGTACATAAAATATTGTTCATTTTAAACTAAATACATACACTTGGAGTGATACCGGTCACAATGATCAATGACTCATGTGTGACGTAACACCGCATCAATCCGAGGCCCGGTGTGGCCGACACCACTCACAGTGCCTCTCTTTTGTTCAAAATGGACTTATTTTTAAGTGAAATCAACAACTGACATGCGGCAAACCGACCAAACGCATTTGGATTCTGTTGAAACTTAAGGGCAATGATCCATGGGTCAAATTTGACGTGTAAGAGTCAACCCCGACTCAATCCGTGGCCCGGTGTGGCCGACACCACTCAACGTGCCTCTATTTTGTTCAAAATGGATTTATTTTTAAGTGAAATCAACAACTGACATACGGGAAACCGACCAAACGCCTTAGGATTGTGTTAACACTTTAGTACAATGATCCATGGGTCATATGTGACGTGTACGAGTCAAACCTGGGGTGGATTACATGGCTTTCCTACATGGAATATATCCCACTACACGTCTTTAATGAGCCAGCTACGCAGTTTATCCCTTGTAAAGATACACAGGAAGAATCACACGAGATCGACGTCATGTGCTAACATAGGGCAAGGGTGCATAAGAGGACACAAGATCAAAGGGTAACACGTATATGTTTTTTAACATGCCATGTAATTTCCTATTGATATGACATGTATATTCACACAGGCAGCTGAACATTGGAGTTACCCAGGGTAAAGCGACAAGGCATGTGACCCTTTAAATGACACATAATTTTATGTACCATGATTGACCTCTTTGAACAATATATCAAGGACATATTTCATTAGGGTTGGCTCCCATGATCCTTCCTAGGATGGTTTTGGTATCTTTTCCGACTTACGGTAGTACGATCGCTTCAGCAGGACGTCCTATACATAGTTGGAGTCTCTCTGAAAGTCCTGGAGTGAGATCATATATCTATTTTTGACGTCCAGGTAGAGTCATGTATCAACACAACCAATCCTACCAGACATCGATCCTATATATAGAATGTTAATCTTGATGTCTCATTACAGTCCCCCAATTTATGATATGTTACCTTTTTTGTATTAATATACATAATTACTAAGGGTGATGGTTGGGAGAGTTAGGATATCCTTTTTATGTATTGCAGAATGATTCAAGGAGCACGGGCTCTGCACGATTTGTCAAAACCAAGTGGCAATCCAAGGAGAAACAATGCATAGTGGAATGTTCTAGTATTTATCTTCTGAGTTGTGTAGGAATATTTTGTGATACTATGTAATGAGGTAGTTTTGGTTTCTGGGTAGATGGTATCTAACTCATGGTAAGAACACTGTTTGGTTGGGTTGTGATCGGTTGATGACATGCTTGTGGTTGATATACTGGTTTTTGTGCAGGTCTGTGGTTGATATACTGGTTTTTGTGCAGGTCTGCTCGGCTGGCTGTACTAGTGCAGGTTTTTTATTAGCAGCAGGCAGGGATTTAACAGCGCTTTTTTAGCGCTGTTAAAGGTATCCTTTAACAGCGCTTTTTTAGCGCCATTAAAGGTGACATTTAACAGCGCTTTTTTAGCGCTGTTAAAGGACCCCCCCCCCCCTCTTTATCAGCGCTGAGCTTTACAACGCTTTTCTAGCGTTGTTAAAGCCCGATTTTAGCGCTGTTATTGCCCGTTTTTGTAGTAGTGAATGTAGAGGAGTGATAATTGGATAAATACATGGTATTGATATCAATATTTTGACATTCACTTTTAGAGACTTGATGGTGATTCTAATAGAAAATTATACCATAATGGATCTACAATGATAAATAAACTGAGACATGATGTTATCCCTTGACAAATCTCAATCGTCTGACCCCCCCATGAAGCACAATTTCCAATAAACTAGACGAATAATGTATAGTGGATAATCTCACTATTTAGTGATATATGAATTGGGGAATCCAATATTTAATATTACAATTGTTATTTAATTAATTTAGAAACATAAAAACTAATAGGTTGACATGTAATAATCTACAGAAGTTTTGAACACAAGTGCAATGACACAAAGGAATGATACTATGAAAACAAATCATCATATGCACAATTGTGAGCATGATACATGAAATATTTCTTATAAAATAAATCAGTAAGTAAACTGTACATGTTTCCAAAGACAATAAATAAAACTATGAAAATTATTTTTAATCATCATGAATGAAACTGTAAGAATGAATTGTGTTGAATGAAATCGGGTAGACATACCAAAACATCCCGATACTCTAATGGAGTAGTGGAAATATATAACAACCATGGTAAAAATACTAAATTATGTAACATTGAAAAAATAGAATAAGGATTGAGTTTAATTGAAGGATCAAAATTATAAATGTGTAGTATCAATTCTTGAAAATTTAATGTGTAAATAAAAGTATTTATTTATGGACTGAAGAGAAGAACACACCTTTTTAAGGGTACAAATTTGGAACCCGATTAGACCTATTAGATATATAATTAATGATTCCTAAATGAAGAATTATCGAAATACATTTTGAATATTTTTTAGGAAAATATTTAAAGGGAATACTTAAAAGAAGGGTGAATCAAAAAAGAATGTTTTGAAGGAAAACTCACCACATTTTGGATGTGTTAGGAGAAGGTTCAATTTTCTGGATGCATAAATGTCCAATCAGTGTTGATATATGGAAATAAATAGGAATATAGATCTTAATTATATGCACAACTATTAGCATGATATATAAAAATTAATATTGTAATGAAAAAACATGAACCTTATGGATATCAAACCAGTATGTCTGCTTCACTGGGTGGGTAACTCGAAGCCTAGACAAGAATGAGATATAAAAAACCATAGCATGCATCCTCTACAGCCGTACTGCTAAATCAACAGTTGGTTAACTCCCAACGTATTGTCCATACAAAAAAAACATCTTTATGAATAATCTCGTAAGTCACTTCTAGGCATCTATAGTCAGCATAAATATCAACATAATTGTTAGGTTCTATTTTCTATGAAAAATACTAATCTCGTGTGTTTGAACTATTCTTTGATTATTATTATTTTGGATGAGGCCAATGAAATTCAACACATCACTTTTTCTTCCTTTTCATCTAAATACCATATAAAAAATTATGACAAGTTCTAAATTTTGAAATTATTAGTCCTATTTATCCATTTGAGCAAAAGAATGCACCTATCCCGAACCCCCTCTATACCCATAATAATCATATCTACAAATATCCATCGGCAAGTAGTTGTGTTAGTCGTGAATTTTGTAAGCAGAAATAAAGAATTGGTTGGATATAAAATATTGAACCCATCAAATTGACTCAACGATGGAGGCTGAGTTCACAGAACATCTTGTACATTTGACCCAGATCCACAACGTTGACATGATTATATTGAATAGTTGGAGAATCAAATATGTTCTTTACATACTCTGCTATAATTTCATTCTTCTTCTTCGTGCATAGATTCTAAGCATCAATAGATTCCTTGTATGAATCATATGATATCATTAACCTCCTAGTGGCCTTGTCGGTGACCACCGTATATGACAGGGGGCTTGGTTGGGAGAACAAGAACCTTCACCACCATCGAAGATGTCACGATCCCCATAATCAATCCCCCACTACACAAAAATATGCAATAATAGATGAACAATCAAAGGTTAAACAAACAAATCAAGGATACTCAATTTCGTTTTCTAAACCATGTCCCAAAATGTAGCTCATCGAAGATAGTGGAAGATGATTGGCACATTGAGGTGGAGATTAGGGTTTTGTGAATGACTCACTGAAAACCCATGGAAAACTATATGAGGTAACTAAGGTGAGAGAGGAGGATGTGAGTTTGGGTTGTAGAAGAAGGAGACGACATAGTTGGGGATAGAGAAAGAAGGAATCAGTTTTCAGTGGTAACCCTAGTTGAGGGATAGAGAGAGGTCATGAGCGTTGGTGTATATCCAGAGAAGCCTGAATTGGATCATGAATTTGGAGGGAGGACTGGTTTTTTTGTGACACCGGTGATTGGAGAAAGGACACATAATAGAATATGGATGTGAAAGAACATGTGAATGACATGTGGCAGTAAGAATGAAAGGGTTATTCTATATAGTAGATATAACATCCAACCCAAAAAAGAGATTTGTCTACATATTTAACTAGTGACTCACTCATTGGTCATCTAGTATGATTTTAATATTATTATAACATTTTCAGTGTAAATTACATTGTAAATTTGTAATGATAAAAGGGGTTAAAACAAAATGTTATGAATTAAAAAAATAATAATCATTCTTATTTTTCATTGGATGAATTTATTTAGAACCATAAGAATCCTATATTTTAAATATGTTATTTTTTACACATTGGTAATATAAATTTTATTTATATTCACTTAATATAATTAAAAATTATATGGTTGACACTCCCCTCACCTATAAAAAGACACTCGTCCCTCCATATTACTTACACATCCAAAACCATTTGGTTCATCCAAGATATTTTCAAACCCATTCCTAGACTCACTAACCATTTTATTTAAGCATTATTATAGTCATAACACCCTCTTTAGTGGTGTTAATGAGTTCTTAATCGGTGATCAATTGAAGAAGATGTATTGTTTTCGTTATGTATTTTGATTTTATTTCTTCTTTCACATCCTTCAAATATCATCCAATGATTCTGAAATAAATAAACTAGTATACAGAATATACTAATATGTTATTATGTAAATATCATAACCTGAATATTTCTCCAATTATATCAAATGGAAAATTAACATTTTCATTCCTTTGTATGACAGACTATATCATCGGGAATCAATATATTTTGTTTTTCATCATCAACATTAAATACATGGTATACAGATTGAATTAATTTAATATGTGTTTTTAATGACATATTAATCATTATAATATAATAATATATAAACCATATTCTTACTTTCCATGCATATAATAATGTCAACATCGTTCGTGAGTTCGTGTGAACTATCATCTTCATGAAGCGATGTGATTAATTTTTATCCACTACATCACTTGTATGAAAAATATATATAAGTATATTAAAAAGAGTAATATGATATTAATTATGTAATTATAATTATATAATGATTAAATAGTACATAACTAATTTCTATAATGATCAATGAAAAATTCAGACGTTACTCATGCATATGTATGACTTACCGTCTCAATGGTTGTTACATTGTAAATTTTTCAAATACATATTTAATGAATAGATTTAAATTTATACGGGACATAAAAAAATTATTTTTATTTCATTAATATTATTATGAAGGTGATTTACTTGTGACCCCATGGACTATTGACATCCTACCAAGTTTATTTTAGACTCGAGTACGAAATACCGACAAAATGTCTGATGTGATCACAAATAATTATGTTATTGTTATGACATTTTAATAGTCATATAACAAGAATAATAATATTTATAATGTCTCTTATCATATAAAATAATTAACCTATGTTTATTATTTATAAATATACAGATTGTACGTGACGATTTAAACTAAAGGAAAATTATTTCGTCTCAGTATCCTTTTATAGAGAAAATTCATGATGATATGCAGACTTATACATTTATAAACTGTACAAATAACCAATTTGAATTTCCATGTCCATATTTTTTTATAATTTTATAAAATTTCCTACATTCATGGTTCATATAATTTAAATGTCCAATATGGTATTTGACTCTTTAAGTGAAACATTGTATTATGTTTCTTGAAAATTTGTTCTTCTAAATAGTTCTCATTCATAACCATTTTTTCAATTTGATATCATAGTATTATTTATCTAAATAGAAATGTTTTTTAATGTGAATTCCCTATTATTATTTTAATATTTATAATGTGGTATGATACATAGTGATTCGAAAATCACTTTAAAAAAATTTAAAATTGGGTTTTTAGAAAATGTATTTGTTGTCCTTGAAATGAAAACAAAATTTGATGAGTCACATGTTGAAAATTGAAATCATATATGTGTTGGTACATGGAGCATTACTGGGTGAGTCTGATAAATCTTATATTAAAGGTTGATACCCACTATACCTCATTAGTAATCCTGACATAGCTTACACAATAGGTTGCTCCCCATTATAGCTCATGAATGACCGATTAGCCTGATAGAGCATATACAAAGTGTGAGATCCATTATATCTCTTCAATTCATCGGGTATTATGGGGGTGGATGTAGATAGTATGATTATTCTATATTAATGGGTTATTTTAATAGTGATATGTTAATGATGTTCCAAGACACCCACATGATTTTTATATTTTTTAATATGTTTTTTTGAAAATGTGTTTAATGTGTTTTCATGTTTTCACTAGACTAACAATTTACATTCTATATGTTCATTATCGAGATTTTTTTCTCATCCCATTTTTTCTAAAAAAATAAACCAATCTAAAAATTGGTAAGGACAATGAAGATTCCTTGATTAATTTATTGAATATGTTATGCGATAAAAAATATTGTTTTTCAAAAGGGGTTCTTTTGGTGTAAAAAATGGATACTGAGTTTATGTGTACACTTCTAATGTACATGTTCAATATGTAAGATATTTGTTAACATAATTCCCTAAAAATATAAACTAAAAATCTCCCCTAATGTATATTATATTTGAAATATAAAATAATAATATATTTTTAAGTTGGTTCTTTATTATATTTCCTGATGTATTGATGATTTATATTTGAATGTGTCTATTCCAATGTGTTTCTTTATTGAGTTTTTATTCATATATGATGTGAAAATTTGGCAAGAATTTTATGTGTAAAACCATTCATGGTCCCTATCATGTTAGTTTATGATTTTTAACCTAGACATGGTAGACTAATGGGGTGTTCTAATCAATTTAAAGAGATGTATTGAAATTTCAAATCATGAAATATAGAGATAATGAGGGTGATTTTTTTTAATTGTAACTATTTTATTTTTATGGGTAAAATGGGATATCTGTAATTGTGTGGTGATAAGTGTTTATGTCATGGTAATTAGTCATAGTAAAATTCATTATTTTCAAATATTTTATGAGATACAAAATATGTTTTTTAAATAGCATGAATGGTACACCTTGTTTTTATGTCATAATAAAATTTAATTAAAGAAAATGATTTTTTAATGTGGATTATGATTTAAAATGATCTTTTGGAATAATTTATATTTAAAAGTAGTATCTAGATGGTATTTCAATTTTTATTTGAAATTGGTGGGTGGTCAACCCTTATGTGAAATTGTCTGGTTGGATATTTTAATGTTTTTAATTGATAAAGATGTTCTTGGACCTTAGTTGAGTTTAAAATATATAAAAATGTTTTAAAGGGGGTATTTGAGATGTTTTCATGTAGTGTTGATATACTTTTTTATTGAAATGATAAATTACATTTCAATGGGAAATGCACAAAAGGGAATGTGATGTAACAAAAAAAATTTAAGGACCTTTATTGGTGGCGCTGTGTGGGTAAATAGAAAAATGGATTAATTATGGAATATAGGGTTAAGGTTATTGATTTTGGTATATAATTAAAATAGTGATTATTTAATTTTCTTGGTCTAATAATGTTAATTTGTAAAAATGGAAATAATTACTAAAATAGGTATAGTCGATAATTATGGTCTGCTTGGAATGCTAGATTGATTCCCATCATTTATGGGATAGGCCACATGAATGCTCTAGGATCCACCAATGTTCAGGTTTTTTGGATGTTGTATTGATATTAATCATCCATTAGTGTGATATAATGATGATCTAGGTTCCCCAATTAATGCATAGGTTGAATTATGGAATGATTCTCAAAGATTTTATTGTTTGTAGATGAAATACCATATCAAGGATTAGATAAATGGAAATGAAATATCACATCATTTGTTGGGATGGTCAGATATTGGAATATGAATTTCTAGATTTAAAACCGAGACTAATTCTCAATTTAAAATGAGTTTGTGAAACAAATAAAATTGTATTTAGATATCTATTATGGGGGAATACAATTTTAGTGGGTAAATGATACGATGGAACCATGAGACAGATTGTATTTTTTATAAAAATTCTTTGTGATGAAAATTCATCTATTGCCTTATTTATATACTCAATTAGTAATATTAAAACTCTATTATTAAACTAGTTATCTATTAAGAAATCATTTTAGGATGATATATTTGTTTTATCAACACCATTCAAGGTAAAAAAAAGATCGTTGGTATGTGAGAAAATACTCCAATATTCTAAGTATAGGATTAGGGAAGGGACCTAGAACATGTTTTTCGTTTGGGATGATGAGGTTGAGCATTGGGTTTCAATGCTAGGGGTAGATTTGAGACTTTGTTTAGTGTTTCTTTTATTTCATTAGTATTATTTGTTTTTATTTTATCACTACCTTACATGTATAGTAAACATGTTATCAAGGTATTATGTTTCACATTGGTTATTATTATAACATCCTATATATTGTTCAATTTATAAGTTTTAATGGTTTTTATTTCTATCGATATGATTGATGTTATTATTTTTCTCAGATAAACTGATATTTTTTCCTTAATGATTCCACATATACCCACACTACTAGTTGGTATCCAATAAAATTTGTATTGGTGTGATTACTGTCATGTAGTGCATTGGCATGGGGAATTGATATTACTTCCACATAGGATAGGAAATTAAAGAGTCATAATAGAGATATTTTCTTGTGAAATACTAATTAGGATTTTTAGACAAGATAATAGGATGTATTAAAGGCCATATAATTAACTCGTTCCTGGGTGAATTTATCTATATGCATGGGTACCACCCTAGTTTCAGTATGTGGTAACATGAGTATTAGTCATTTCATTTTTACATTTGAATGATTATGTACAATAATAGGTTAACATGGATGTGAAGTTAATGTTTCATAAGGTATTTTTCTCTAGGACTATTAAGGAAAGAGGTGATGGTTGTTATGAAATAATGTTAGGATCATAGAATTAGTATGTTATCTATACAAAGCCAGTGATTGATAGTTACATTAGATTCATTATACTGGTAGAGTATTTTCATGTAGGTTTTCGATGTTTTTTAGTCAATACGTTTTGTATATGGTGTAAAATGATTTATTTGTGATGGAAATTAATGTTTTTTAAACAAACAAGAGATTAATATAAGTGTTTAGAGGTACTATGCATTAAAAGAACCCTTTGGATACTTCTTGGAAATGTACATTTATAAATGTACTGTATGAATATGGTTTTGGTTAAATAATGTGACAGTTATAAAATTGTAGTGTATACTTCCATTATATCATGTAAAGGACATACTATTTTGAAAAACCCTAAATAAATAAATCTGATTGATCTGGGAATGTTCAATTTATGGGTAAATAAAGGGGATTGAAATGTGAATCCAATGGTTTTAAGAGTGACCATATAAATCCTAAAAAGGAGCCATTACGATTGAAAAATAATAATTAATATTATATATAACTCAACCAGCATTATATATATATCCCAAAATATACAAAAATCTATGTCACAATAACAAATAATATCCTTTGGAACCTTAATACAACACTCTATCTGACCATCTATTAGATGATAAGATATACACAATCTGACTTGACACTGCATCATCACATATAGGAACATCTATTATCTTGAAGTAATCATATGATCCAATTCTGAATAAATGGAAATGTGACACCATGTATTCTAATAATTTCATGTAAATACATGTTACCCATATCTCTGACTATTGATACATAATTGATCATAATAAAAGGGGATGAATTTTTTACTGACCAATCACCACCGATATTACATTTCTGTCTAGGGGAATATTGGTAACCCAAATCAAATCGAGGAATACCTCATACCATTTGAAAACCAACAATTGAGAAGGAAGATAGAAACTTGAAGGTTCCAGATTCTCTACATTAATTTTTTTGATGTTATAACAAATGAAAAAATAATCATAAATGACATGCTTTACACCCATCCACCAAAATCCTCTTATAATTTCACAATACAAATTCATTGTGCCCTATTGAATGAACCATGAATAATTTTGAAAATTATAGAAAAAAAATCTTCTAAAAAATTATGGGATGAAAGAAAATCCTTATAAATGAGAATACCTGATAAAGAGAGAGAGATCAACTGGAAACTATCTCTCTACAATATTGGGATACAAGATTTCTTATATTCTTATCATCAAACTACTAGGTCTGTGGAATAGTCTCAGTGAGAGATGATGATAAATGAACAATGATCAGAACCATACATGAAACACTCTCATGGGAATCCATATAAAATTATGTAAAATCTCAAAATGGTTAAATTATTCCTTCAATTCTGATATATCATGTTATTTAACTTCCCAACATAGAGAGTCTAAAAGTGCATTAGCCTTCTCTTGGGGTGTAGGAGATTAATGATTCACGAATTTTTAGGCATTTCCCCTACTTCTTTATATGATCCATGTTCTTCTAATAGAATATATAACTTAAAATAATATGATAAAAAAAATCTATAAATCTATCCCTAAAAATTTAATAATAAATAAAATTAATAACATGAATAACTGAATCATTCTTCAAATCACGAGTGGGGTAATTCATCCCATGTGGTCGAAGATGAAGTGAGATGTAAGACAGCCCACAATCATCTTACATGAGCACATAAGACAGTCCAACACTACAAGATTCATATATTTCCATATAGACCCTACTCGGGCTCATGTTACATCAAAATATGATCAGATGGTATGATTATTTTAATTTAATTTAAATTTTTTGACACATTTCATAGCATTTGAATGTCACCACTTTCCTAGTAAGAGCAGTCAAAGGTGATTCTATCATGGATAAATCCTTGACGAACCATATATATTATATAAAAAACACCATGGATTCTCTTATTCTCAATGACTATACATGGATCATACCATAATAAAAATACATTTAAATTCTCATTAACAACTAAAAATATATTATTAGAAATCATGTTTCCTAATAATATCACTTATTTAATCAAGAAGTTTCATTGAAAAAGTTTTCAATACAAAAATTCTTTATCAAATTATTTTATGAAAATTACTTGAGATAGTTCTCATGCTTCCATTCAGATAATGAATATTGAAAAATTTCATTTATGAACTCTACCAAAAATGTGTTGAGAGATTCAGATGGAATATCTTATTCCTCTGATCTATGAAAACCACATCATAATTAGTCTAACCAAATGACATCAGGAGATATTATTAATGTCCACACATTATAAAAACATTTTCTTTAGTATATGATGATTTTGAAATATAAGCTAAAGATAACCACAACAATTATCAATATTTGAAAACAAAATTTCCTCCTTTAACTGATCAAACAAGTAATCATTATGATAAAAAGGATACAAGTTCTTATAATTTATACAATTGAAACTCAGATAGTCTACCCATAATCATAGTTATCATACCTCCTTCATTGAAAATAGCACTGGAGAATCCATGTCCCATCATTAAGATGAACAGAACCCTTTTTCATAAGGTCATTGATAGCTCACGGGGCATCGTTAAATCTTATGGGGCTAATCGAATGTAGTACATTACACATACACAAAATACCTAAGTAATAATGTAGTATCTATCCTATCCCAGTGTCTACCCCACAAGGATGATTTATATGTACTTAATCAGTTAAGGAGGCTATGATTTAAATTGTGTGACTATTTAGAGAGTAAATGAAAATAATATGATTGACTGGGTTTGAAATCAATATTAGAGACATTCCATGTTTAGTGAATTCATGTTTGTGTGTTAAGGATTTAATTGAAAGAGTGTTTATTCAGATGTGGTGTTAGAATTGGGACATCATGGATCCTTAGTCGTAGTATCCCACCATAATCTTATGATTCCACCATTGGAATGGTCATATAAATAATTAAATCATAGAACTAGTTGGACTAAAACAATATTTGGACATACTCATCCTCATTTTCATAATATTCATGCATGAAATAAGACAATTAATTAATGAAATTAAATAAATAATATCCTAAACCAACAATGTTAATGTGAAATAAAAAGAGAGAGATTTGTAATTGAATAATAATTTTTTACAATCGAAACCATGAATCGATATAGAAAATTATGACATAATATCACATTACAATAAAATCACATAACACAAAAGTAATTAAAATACTCTATAATTCTATGCATGATTTGAACAAGTGGAACAGGTAACCGAATAACTAAGGTGGTGATGTAGAGCTTCAAATCATCACTATGATGTCCGGTGGTGTCATGCATGCTCTTGTTGGTCCAAGATTATCATGGATGGGCATACGAGGCTATTATATATAGGTTTTTCCAATCCAAACTAGTGATTACTGAATCATTATTTTTTTATTCACATTGATAATTACATGACGTGTATTGAAGACTCATGATGTGTAATTACATTTCACAATATCCATTATCATCACAACTTGTCCTAGTGAAAAATAATTTTCCAATTAAGTCTTGATGTGTAATGTAATTAAACCATGTGTAATCATTTTTTATTCTGTTCAATATCATCGATCATTAAAAAAATTGGTGTCACACTTTTTCTCTTATCTCCCCACACGAAGGGTCCTTTTTCTCATATTTCCACTCATTTTATACATTATTCACAAATTTGAAATTTCATTCTATAAACACATTAAAAAAATACATTCTAAATTTTTCTTGATTATTCATTTAAATATAAAATTCAACATATTAAAATACTAAAAAAATGTATGCATGAAATATACTTATCAAATAACCCTATACATGAATTCATCCTTATCTTCAAGGATGGAATTTAAACATACAATATAGGACACTCACTATAACATGGTTTGTATTCAATTTAAATAAATTTAATTTATCCAATAAAAAACAAAAAATTTCATGATTCACACTATAAAATTCATCAACTCCACACTTTTCAAAGAAATAATCTAACCTTGTATTTTACATTTTCTCTTATGAATGTGAGAAGAAATTTCATTAATCAATATTCATTTTTGAATTAATTATTAGTAATAATGCCAATTGAAATTTACCTCACATGAATTTTTCAACTCATCATATGTGGGAAAATGAACAGTATTCAGCACATACTTCCTAAATATCTAACATACGATAGGGTTTAAATTCATCTATCATCCCCACCACATACGGATATAATCACAATTACTCATGAGGGTACATTGTTTGAGATCAAATGACTCAAATGTTTTAGGGTAGGTAAATAAATTATATAAAAATTAAGGAAAAAAATGAGTATCAACTGTAAATTCTAATGCTTTATTATCAAAAAATGATCTCAAATTTTTCTTTTAAATAAGTCATCTCTCTCGTTCACCCAAAATACATAATGTGGGATAAGGTTATATGTAATAATAATGAATGAATCATTTATTATTTCTCCCTTTTTTATTTTTTTCAAAATTAATACTTAAGAAAAATCTCACATCAATCACTTAACTAAATATGATAAAAATGCATCAGTCTAGAAAATAGGGATTTTTTATCCTCCCATAACACAACCCAATTTTTTTTCTTTTTTAATATTTTTTAGAATGAGATATGAATAAGGAAATACAAATAAATATGCATGGTCTATCCACATATCATAATTAAAAATACCCTAGAAAATTATCCAGTATTTAGTATGTCATGGTAAACCCAATAATATTCCTCCCCACACATTTTCTTTTGAATAAAATTAAAAGTATTTTAGGCAAGGTGGTAATGGGTAAAATATGATTGTAAAATGGCTCACTTACTAAAAAGGATGTTCATGGATTATAAAGTTTTAAAAATGGATTCTTACAATGTGGGTATTAAGATATTGGATCCTAAAAAATGATAATATCTTATTAAAAGGGAATCTAATTAGTCATTGCTTCAATATGATGCAATGAATTATCTAAAATAACACATGTCTGATTTTACCATGAAATATAATATAGAAAAAATCACACATACTTTCTCAATGGATGTCCTGGTAATGAGAAAAATAGTAGGGACAATTACTTATAGAAATTCATACCAATAATTAAATCAATTAATTCAAATATATAAAATTTGAAGCATGACCATATCGCATAAGAAAATCATCTATAATATTCAACATGCTTCCCTAAATCAAGATTTTTCAAATCCTAATCCAAAATATTCATTATAATAATTCTATTCCCAATAGTACTAATTCAAAATTATTTACAAATTAATGTAAATACATGGCATGCTAATTGTCCTATGCAATTTTGTCTCCATGTTCAGTTGTGTAAAGACTTAATTAAAAGTGGGTTATAAAATTTGAGATTAAATAAATGAAATATGGGGGGATATAAATACATAATTATTTAATTGTAAAATATAATACACTTTAAATTGAAACTTCAAAAATGGGATGTCCAAGTTGTTCTTGAACCCTTTCACAACGTGTATGTTCCCTTCACAATGTGTACTTCATGTTTAGCTTCTCCCACTAAATCCACTAAATTATGTAATCCTTTATGGTCCTATGAGAATGAAAACAATATATTATAAGCCCATTCCATATCCATGATATTAAAAAATATATGGTGAGGAATTCTTTCTACTCAAATTAAAAAATAAAAAAACTAAAAACTCAAATTTCCTCCCAGAAGAACTTTTTTACCAATGTTTTCTTGACCTTACATGTATCATCTCTATTGAAAAATGGTAGGAAATATGTTACCTAATATTGATCTATAAAATGTTGAAGACTTTATTCCTTTTTAAATATTTTCCCTCTCACTTTACCTCAAAATATTTTAACCCTTCAATTGTTGATAAATTTATCTGTCTACATGGGCCCAATCCATCAGTTCATATCCCTTCATGAAAAATAAAATTTTAGTTCACTTACTACCCCAACATATTTCCATTTTTAGAACTCATCTTGTATGAATTTTCCTACACTATCTACTTCTATTTTCAATAATTTCTTATTATTCTTCAACTTGGTCTTACTTCCTTCATCAATTTCTTCAACAACTATTTCATCTCTTTTTTCCTAGAAAATAGTTTCCACTTATTTCCGCAAATAATATAATCAAAAATCATCAATGGTTTCATCCAACTGATGTATCACTCATTGTAGACTGAAATTTACTATTGATCCTCCAACTCTCAAACATTGCTACCCTATTTAAATATAAATTAGTTCCCTTCCAATAACAGGGGACGGTCTTCCCATGATTATGGTGAGATTCCCTTCAACCAAGTCTATCACCAAAAAATATGCTAAAAAATAGAACTCATATACTTCCATGATGATATATTCATGCATCCCTCAAGGAAATCCCACTATTGTATCAGCTAGTTGATGAATAACAAGGGTGGTTGCATCACTTTCAATCATAAGAACATTATCTAACATCTCATGTATTTATATTACTATACCATTTCATATCATTAAATATTTATGAATAATATATTAATATTACGTTAAATTTGACGCTTTTTTTGATAGTGTACTCCTCACAGAATTATGGGTATCTCTGATATCTTACATTGCATACAACATTGAGTTATACTGAAAAATAATATAACAATATTATTATTATTTGAAAATTCAGTTAACTCCTTCCCGTTGTATTGTCCAGAATGAACATAATAAACAACAATATTATTACTAAGGTCTGTTAAATGTTTTTACATTTATTTATTAAATATTAGAGGATTAAAATGATAATGAATCAATTTTAAGCCTAACATACTATAACATTTTAAAAAATCTTTTTACCGCCTTTTGATGAAGAAATCTTTTCAAATATATTTTTTTTCACTTTTATATATTTTATTTTACAAAATAGACTTCTTATTTAGAAGAGGGACTTCAAAATTTTATTTGGATGAAGTTTTGGTATTTTTATTATAAAATTTATATTTTAATGAATATTGCAAAATACTTCACTTTAATTCAAAACTTAATTTTTGTCTCACTAAATTATATAGTTATATTTTAAGTTTATTTGGTTTTATAGATTAACTGGAATATTTTTTCATCATTTAATCCATTTTTTTCATTGTAAATCATTTTATATTGAAATTAATCATAAAAAATGTCAATATTTTGAATGTGTTTTACTTATTAAAAACCTGCTTTCTGGTTTTGAAAACATGAATTAACTTTAAATTAATTTCTTAAAATTATTGGTTTTCTAATTTGGATAAATTGATTCCAAATTAGGTATAATAGCCTCCAAATTGTGTAAATAGGTACCTTTTATTTTTGTACATTATGAATACTAACTTCAGTAATTATTTTTATATAGCATAGTTAAAGGGAAAATCTCATAAATATGGGTAAAAAATATTTTATATAGAACTACCATAAAACATTTCCTAATACTATTCTATGAGATATGTATGACCATGGTCACCCATGGGTCTATTTTTGGACCTGATGGATCCACTTCGTTCTAATTGTGAACTTTAAATTTTTTAATTGAAAGAAAAGTGAATTATAACATAAACATGTATCTACCAAATGAAATAAATTTATTTTGTTTTATATAAATTATTTAGTAATCTATAAATATTCATTAGAAATATTTAAATATTTCATGGATCATGTAATTTTATTTATAAATTTTAGACTTTAAATAAATAAATTTTTTTTAAGACACAATGATTATTTAGTGATTATCTTATTACTGAATGATTCAAATAAATGATATTATAAATATTAAAATAATTTTAATTTATAAAATTAACCTCTATCCACTGATTTTATGGACCAAATGTTTTTATTATATTTTATTTAATTACTTTGGTTTGAAGGCATTATGTATTTTCGACTTTAACTAAATTCAATTTCTAAATAGTGTCAAAATAGACATAAATGATTTTTAAAAAAATATTAATTTTTTTAACTGAAATAAAAGTTCTAAAAATATAATATTTGACCACATGACTTATATAATGATTCCAATTTCATATATTATCCACTTTTGGTTATATTGTAATTTTATAGTAAATATATTAACTATATGTTTTGAAAAAATATTAAAACTTTGTAAGAGTTAATGTTTTTTACTATTGGTTGAAGATAAGAGATATTGTTATGTTAGTGATACATGAAAGTCTAAAAGCTATTGTTTAAGAGGATTTAGACCCATACTCATATTATCTTCCCAATATGTCCCTTTTGTACCATTTTATTTTGAAAATAAATTTATAATAAAATTATATTTCAATACATTCCTAAAGATCCTCTCCTACCTCCTATTAAACAATACCACCTGTACCCACTTAATCACATCTCTAAATCCAATTTCATCATAAAAATTCTTTTTAAATAATCTCTAAACATCCCTACCTTCCTTCCATAAGACTTACCTTGTGCAAAAGGCCATTTAAGAAATACTTTGGGATTAAATCCAATGATGCTACCCTATTTAGACAGTAGTTGAAATAGAAGTATTCCCAATGATTTTACACTAAAAATTTGAATAAACCAGCAGTATATTATAAATACAAGAACATTCCACAATGATTTGAAGAAAACATTGGAATTGTTTTTTTTAGAATGAATATTTCTCTAATGGTTTTCTCAAACCGTTTTGAGGTACTTAATTTATCTAATGTATAACAATATTTTTTAAGACCATTGGTAATAAATACATTTCCCAACTATTTTTAAAAATAGTTGGGAATCTCTTTTCCCAAATACACCGCAGTCCAAATCCCCCATCCGTGCAATTTCAGGACCTAATATGGTGGTCTTAAAAATCTCTCTCTGTACCTTTGGCTTCTAAATACATTCCTCTCAACATATCCATCTGCAATTAAGAAATTTTTTATTTTTTCAATTCAAATTAGTAATTGGTATATTATTTTTAATGTTTTTCATCTAATTTTTTTTCAGTATCTATTTGGTCTAAACCATGGTTCCTTGATGTCTTTGGCATGGTTTCTTAAAAAAATTAAGTTATTTTATATTTTTTTATACACTTCAAGTGTCATGATTTTGTGAATCACCTTAATTTGAAGTTTTTATATCTATTCCTTCTATGTAGAGTATGGTAAATATATGAACAAATGGGTTCTAGTGAGATGTATCCCCACTTAAAGATATTAAAGGGTATGTTTAGTCATAAAGTCTTGAGGTGGGTAATGGATATAAGGATTGTTTTTGTTAAGGGATTGTGGATAGTTGGGGTAATGGTGTAAGTGGTTTTCTATTTTTTAGTAGGGTGATATGGTTGTTTCTGTAGACATTATCTTAGTTGAGAATTGGATTTTGATTTTGTATTTATAGTTTTATTTGAAGGAATAATCGGAAGGGAAGTGATATTGAGGGTGAATTGGTTTTTGTTGGGTGATTGATTGGAATTGTGATGTTAGTTTGATTGGGTATACATCATTTTCAAGGTATTATATGGGTTTTGGCTTCTCAGAACACCCCAACCCCAACACCATAGACACCCCCATGCTTGGATAGCCTCTCTCCCTCCGTGGACATCCCCCTTGACACCCCCACCCCATGAACACCCCCACCCCCTGGACACCACCAACCCCCTAAACACCCCCACCCCCTTGGACATCCCCCCTTCCCCATGGACTCCCCCACCACCCAAACACCCCCTGCACACTGTCCACACCCTTGGAAATCCCTTCTCCCACCACCCTTGGACAACCCCCCCCCCCCCCCCCCCGCCTAGACACCACCCCACCACTTCGACACCACCCCACCTCCTAAGTGTTTGAACTAGTTTATAAATTGGAATTACCAATTAAGGTTACTTACCCTTTCCCCAATGAATTTTATTAAGTGACTGATAGAGCTTATAAGGTAACCTTTTAATGTTTTAATACATTTGATGGGATGTTTTGAATGAAATGACCAATGCATGATGGTTTTCCTTTCTTAATGAATAAAATGGTTTGAAAAAAATTAACTTTATGGGGATGTAGAGGGTAGGGAAAGATACAAATGGGGGGTTGACTAGTTAGGGGTGGTTTGTCCAGTGGGTAGTGGGCTATAGGGGGTATGGGGTCTCTAGGGGTGTGGGGGAGGGGGTGTGGGCAGTTCAAGGAGGGCTGTTAGATATCCCAGTGGGTTCAAGGTGGGGTGTTCATGTGGGAGAGGGGTGTAGGCTTTCTAGGGGGTGGGGTGGGCTTTCCCGGTGCGGGAGGGGTGTGGGATATCTAGGGGGTGAGATGTCCATGGGGTGGGAGTGGGATGTACATGTGGGCGAGGGGTGTGGGTTGTCCATATGGGGGGGAGGCTGTTCAGGTCCCGAGTTGGGGGGTAGGCTGTCCAGGTGGGGGTAGATGGGGTGTCAATGTTGGGGTGGGGGGATGTCTGGGTGTGTGGGGGGGTGTCCAGGTTTGAGGTATATTCGATTGGGGGTGGGGGATGTCTAGGTGGGGGTGGGGAGGGGTGGTCTAGGTGTTGGGTTGGTTGTCCATGTTGGGGTGGGCTATCCAGGGGGTTGTAGTGTGTAGAGGGTTGCATGGGTGTGGGGGAGTAATTATTGATTACAAATAAAGAATTCGTACAAGGAGAACATTGGAGAGAAAAAAATACCTCATTTTTTCCCAAGTAAAACTAATAAGTGTAGATTAATCATTTAAGAGTTCTTAATAGATGAATTCTATGAATGGAAAGTTGGATCAGATTGAGAAGAATAACACATGAGGTTTGGTTCTTTGTCCAATGAATAATAAAATTATTGGAATAAATAAGGTATTCAGTAAAAAGTTGAAAGAAAATTAAGAAGTGATGGGAATAAAAAATAATTACCCAAAAATATAGCTTCCCATATTTAATTCAAATACCATTATGGTACGTTTTCCCAATTTTAAATTGATGTGATAATAATATTTTTTCTTTCATATTTCTACTCAAATGAGATTAATGATCCTATAAATGGATGTTAAATTATCATTCCTCAATTTATTTATTTAAAAGGATGTGTTAATAGATTAAAACAATCAATTTTTAGTTATATATGTCTAAGGAATATATTTTAGGTTGACTAATTAACTTTATCTGTTAAAATAAGGTCGTAGGGAAAGGTAGTTGAAGATTAAATATTCATGAATAAGGAAAATACCTAGCTCCAAATTTAAAACAAATAGGTATCAATTTTCTATTTTATCATGTTATCAACAAGCCACACTCCTTGATCTAAATTTAAAACTCTGTTCACAACTAGTGTGTTTTTAGAACTCTTGTATTATATTTACAGTGGAAGATAAATTCGGATCCATGTATTATATTTGGAGGGGTGATTAAAATTACGTGTGTAGTTATTTATATGTATGATATTCAATGATTAAACCAACAGTATTCTAGTTCATCTATAATAGTCCTGAGTCATGATACAATTGGATATATATTGGATTCTATGACCCTAGTTTGGAGGTGGACACCTCCACCCACATGGACAGCCCCCCTACCCAATGGACATCCCCCACCCCTTGACACCCCCACCCCTGGACACCCCCACACCCAATGAAATCTCCAATTCCCCAAGATCGCCCCACCCCCTAGACACCCCCACCCATCCACATAGATAGCCCCCTAACACCACCCCACCCCCTAAGCACCCCCACCCCCTGGACACCCCCACTCCCACTGGACATCCCCGATCCCTCAAAATAGACCCTTCAATCTGACCCCATCCCTGGACACCACACCCCCTAGACACCCCCACACCCTTGAGTGCACCACCCCTTTGGACAAGACCCCACCCCTAGACAACCCCCACCCCCGGACACCACCCCACCCCCAAACACCCCACCCCCTTAGGCATTGTATGCGATTACTCAATTAATTTACTAACATATAAAATTTCTTCGATCTAAAATTTACTCAACTTCCGAATAATTATCCTCCACAAGTGTACATTATCTTTTACACTAAAATACTATTATTAAAATATATTTAGATATAAATATAATATTTGTTTGTCTTTTATATTATGATTTTCAAATAGAGTAGTGTGTTAGTTATGGATAGATATCAAGTCATTTTCATAATAATTTGGAGATATTTTTAAAATTTTCATTTCACAAAGCTTTAGATAGTGGTCACATACACTTCTCATGTTTCAATTGTGTTGAAAGACCATGGTTTAGCTATGAAGAAGTAAGCTACCACATAAGAAAATATGATTTCTTGAAAAACACTATGTGTGCTGTCACAATGGGGACATAATAAAATATCAAATATCTAATAATCTAAATGAGAGGATGAGATTGGAGGATTTTTATAGGACCGATTTCCGTTTATTCTTTATTTGGGATAAGAATATAAAATTTCCCATGAAAACATTAATATGAGAACAGATTATACATCTAATGAAAATGATGATATAGTCATTGTGAAAATATTGAACAATGCTACCACGACTTCAACATATCTACAATGAGGTAAAATTAAAAAGTTGTAATTTTTAATCTGATTGGTTCATTAGAAAACAATGTATGGGATTTTTAATACTTTTATCAATTATATTTACAACTTATTGAATTAATTACTTCCAGATGATGCATACATTCCTTCAAACCACTATATGGCATTGATTTTATTTGAGGAACATTAATTTTTATGAAATAGAATTCAGGATTTCCTGACAGATTGCAGTTTATTAATGGAGTAAACTATTGAATGAAATTATTGTATAAAATGTGTCACATCATGCGGGAAGCCAAAATATGGTGGAAAACCATCTAATGTTCCACATAATGTATTTTGATAATTTCTATTGATCCCCAGACACCAAAATCTTTTTATGTCTGTTGAAATATAAATAAAAATGTGATGACATGTTATCAAGAGAAAAAAGTCTGTTGATGAGTTGGTTCACCCTTTATATGGATTTTTATGGTATAAATTGGATTCTTAATATCCTGATATTGTAGTTGACATGTGTAATGTGAGGTCGGTTCTTTTATGTGATAGTTATAATCTATTTGGATAGATGCTTACTTCGAAAATCACATGGACTTTTTTTATACACATTTATAACCTTCCCCCATGGATGTGTATGATAAAACCATTCACTTTAATGAGTATACTCATATCTGGCCCATATGATCCCTGAAATGATATATAATTATACCGTAAATTGCAAATAAAATAGTTGAAATGTCTTTGGGATGTGGGTTTGTCCAAAATGATGCATGTTCAAAAGAAATATTTTATATGGATGTTGCGCTTATGTGGGTGATCGATGATTTTTCTACTTATTTAATGATTTTTGGAAGGATAAATAAGGTAAAACTATCATTTCTTGTTTTTTTGAAGAATAAATGATCCATAATACTGAAACATCACAATAGTTTTATTTCTATGTGACATCGATGATTCTTTCCAATGGAATATCCATATAGAAATAATCGTCGAATATTTGGAAATACCATGGATACTAACGGTCCACCTCAGCGTATGTCTTGAACTAGTGTGCTAAATGAATTAAAAGATTTTATTTTTTCATTTGGGAAGGGTCAAATAAAATATGGAAAGAGAAATAATGTTTCCACAGAAACCTATTACAATTCGAAGAAGAGAAGTATCTTATTTTATTTTCGTTATTGGTCCATAACTTTATTAATTCATTTCATAAATATAATTAAAAGTGAAAAAAATATATGATAGATGTTTATTTATATTAATATAAATGTTAAGGGGAATGAAAAAGATGATTTAGTGTATTGGCGTGACTTGGTGGATTGAGAAATCAGACAAGAATTGTATTGTGTGTGTATTAGTGAAAGTAAATGGCAAAATCTGTGTGATTATTATGCGATGACATCTATAAAAAACAAATAAATTTCTATAAGTACTAGAGACTATTAATGTTCTTAATGGATATTCAAGAAACATATCTAAAATTTTCAACAGAAGATAATTAAAGCTAAAAGATTTAATTTCTCGTGATTATGACATCATTCTGAATGATTTAATTCCAATAGAAATATGCCATCTTTTTTCCAATAATGTAAGGGTGGCTATTATTCGGTTGTTCCATTTGTTTAGAGATCTTTCTGCTATGATTTTGTCCAAGTATTTCGTGAAAACAATGTTGAAATATGCCCTATTAATTTTTTTGAGTTAGAGAAATTATTTCCTCCATAATTTCTCACTTGTTTGTTGCATCTCACAGTCCATATTATAACTGAAATACTTCTCGAAGGACTTATTCCTGTTCATTGGATGTATCTGACTGAATGAAATATGTACAAAATAAATTCATACTTTCAAAACATGAATCATCTTGAAGGTTATATCGAGAATTGTTACTTGGATCAAGAATGTATGGATTTCTACCCTATGTATTTTTCTGATCTTAATACAATAATGAATAGACCACTGAGAAACAGAGAATAACTGTATGAAAAAATTGAACCCAATTTTCCATTACTTCCTCAAATAAGAGTAATTTCAAAATCATATACATTGACGATATTAAAACTTGAAGACTGGAGATGGCACATCACATAGTGTTTTTCAACTATGATTTGTTCAATTACAACATCAGGTAAGTAAATTGAATATATGTATATCTTACATATATATCTATTAAACTATTCAAATTTTCTTCTATAGGGAACATAAATCAATGATAAATAGAAAGAATCATTCTTTATCGTTGAGAAGGAGGGATACATTTCATAGGAAAAAGTTTACTTCATAGAAAAAATTGAAGGTAAAAATATTCAAATTTAAAATAATTAAATTAATAATAAATTATGTCTAATATTTATTTATATTTTAGTTATTTAGTTTTCATGCTGACCCTATCTCTGAAGAAATACGAGGTTTTTCATTTGGTTATAATACCATGGTTTGTGACTATAAATAATTTGATATCAATTGGTAATAATTTTTTTATAACAGAATTAGTAATCAAATTTAGAACACAAAATAATGGTTTGTCTTCTTATGCAAGACATGTATTGAAAAATGAATCATCTACCAAATCTAAAGAAATATAATTTCTTCTTAAAATTGAAAAGCGATTTACCCCATATGAATCTGGTATATGTACTATCCTTTTTCATATGTTTATATCATCATTTCCAACTATCATAAGGGTTTAATATTTCTTAATATATACCTTTCTGAATTTTTAAGAAGCATAATTTAGTATTCTCTCCCTCTTGGATTTTGAGTGAAATAAAGGTGTTGAATCTATGTTACATGATTTTAATAGACTAATTAAAAATATTAAGTAACCAATTTACTAAAAATTAAATTTATTTATTATATATTTTTAAATTTATTCAATTCATTATATATCTTTTCATGCTAAAAAAACAATGGATAGTTAAATTATTCATGAATAACTCGATTTCCTCTCATTTATATTGTTTTTTGGGTTTCAAACAAGGTATCGTTTTCTATTTACCTCCATATTTGTATTCAAATGTAGTAAATGAAACCCATTGAAGATGGGAGACAGAAAAAGATGATGGACTATAATCATCACATGGTTGATATTGGCATTCCACCACTTGTTCCCATAGTGAGTATTTTATTTTAAATATATAAATAGAAATAATATACAATTTCATTTGATTAATTTTGTTTTAAGAATTTTTTTAAAGATCCACCTCTTAGGTGATTATTATTTGATGAGTAACATAGTTGTGGACCCAGTTGGTAGGGTGTTCGTACAGGGGGGGGTACGAGATCTAGGCGATCTAGTCGATGTACCCGATTAGACCCTACCACTCTCACTGACATACCATTTATCCAAAATTCTAATCAACATATGTCATTAAACACACACATGATATTTTATCCTCTCATGTTTTCACCACCATTTGCATATAAGTCTCATCAACCACCTTTACAATATCTGAGGATGATTCCCACACTCCATCTAGTATTTTTCCAGCCATTCGTGCCATATTTATTTAATTCTGCTTCCTTATGTTTGGGATTCTATATTCTATCTTCTTCGACTCATGTTCCTCCAGAGTCTATCCTCGCAGAGAATATATTGGGACCCACTCCACCTACACAGGGTGTTCCTTCTATTTCTAAAGATGAAGGCATGCCCATTGAATAGACTATTTCAGGTACAATTACTGAACCCTAACTAATTTTAATAACATTATTTATTTTCATTATAAAATATATTGATGAAATATTTTTTTCCCTTTCATAAAAGATAAATATAATGATAGGAGGCATGGGAGGTGGAATACACCCTTGTGTGTGGTGTGGAGTCGCCACACATAGTTGATGGTGGACTACAATGTAGATAGTCAAATGATTAAAAAACTGGGCAGTAATGTCATATTTTTTTAGCATCGCTTTCCAAATACTCTGACATCATTCCAATCAACCCACTCTAATGGAGAAAGTTTTTTCAAATTTAATAAACTAAAATGATTGGGTAGAGTTATGTGTAAAAATATTTGTTGTATTTAATGAAATAAAATATTTTTTTGTATTTATATTAATTAATATTTTGGTGTTAGCTTTATTTTAATTTCCCCGATGGTGAGGGTGCTTGGACAACACATCTAAATAATTTAGGTGAGATTTATTTATCCTATAAGAAAGAGTTATATATTGGATGGAATGATAGATTTGGAATAGAGTTAGAGGTGGTCCCTATCATGGATGATTTTTCTGATAGTACAGTATAGGCATTTGATCACTCATTGGATGACTATCTAGTTTAAGGTATTAATAAAAAGTGAGGTATTTAAATTTAAAAATTTCATGTTTTGCATTAATAATATATTTTTTATTATTGAATTTTTTATAGGAATCATTATAAATTAATGAAAAAATTGATGTTAAAAAATAACTCCACACATTGGGAGGTACTATGATATCAGATCATGAGAGAAAGTAGGTATGGTAGTAGTTTATAATTTTTATTTATGAATTGCACTTTCAATTGTTTACTATATAATTTATTATATATATAAAGTTTTTATATAGTTTTGGTTTAGAATTTAATTATTGGTAGAATATTTTAAAATATGTTTTCCCACATTCAAGGTCATTGTAGAAGGAATAAATTGAATATTAAAGGATGTGTTCCTTGAGAAAAGTTGTTTTTCTTTAGTCGATGTAAGAAAGATGGAAGTGTGGTTAATGAACCGACTCCACAGAAGATTGTTTGATTAAAATTATTGATTTCAAATTTTAATATATATTCTATAACTTAATAAATTATTTATATTTGTAAAAGTATTATTTAGAGGCCCTGATGCCTAAGAACCTGAAAATTTGGGTCTGAACAATCACTTACATCATGTGTTGGGAGATGAGCTCCTAAGAAGAGTATGCTACCAACATGGGAAGAGTATAGTCCCAACTATGTATTATCCCTCCTCATGTATGAGTTATTAGGACAGAATGTTCCATCATGTTAAGAAAGAGGAATAACATGACGAAAAAAGGGTCATAGAGATGACATAATAGTCTATTATAAAAAACACTAAATTAATGAATCTGTTGGATGTTTTACGTCCAACACTTCCACCAGATGCCAACACAACTTGTGAGGAATATATGTCATTCATTCTTTCTATATATAGTGAACAAATTTGATTGTCTAGTTGTGGTTGAGATGATGAGAAAGAGGATGCTATGGTGGAGGATGAGGAGGGTGAGGGGGAGGCCTAGGCGGAGTACGAGGGTGAGGAGGAGGGCATTGAGGTGGTTGAGGATGATGATGGGGATGATGAAGAAGATAGGGGTGAAACTGATGATGATGGTGATGAAAGTGTAGATGATGAAGGATTTATTGATCCGTTAAATTTTTTATAGATATTACTGAAATGTGATGTTTGCTGATTTGTTGTGCCTGAATATATGTGTGATTTTGTAGGTCACATAATCATTGTTTCATTATCTATTAATAATAAAACGTGACTTGATGATCTTTGGTGACTTATTCACCCCTCCCCTAGACACTGCCACCCCCTAGACACCCCACCCCCATGGATACCCCCCACACCCCAACTGGATAGCCCCCACCCACAAAGAACCACCCCCAACCCCCACACCCACCTCATTGGACACCCCCACCCACTAGACAACAACCACCCCATGGATACTACCCCAACCCGTGGACACCCCCGCCATCCAGAAACCCCCAACCCCATGGAACCCCCCCCCCCCCCACCTCCATGGATAGACGCCCCCAGACATTCCCCATCCCCCCCTCGGACACCCCCACCCACCCTGGACACCCCCTACCCCCTTGGATACCCCCTCACCCCCCAAAACAGACCCCCACCCACTATACACCCCCACAACCCCATTGACACCCCTACCCCTTTGACAACCCCAACCCCTGGAAACCTCTAATCCCCTGTACTCCCCCCACCCTGAGACACCCCCACCCCCATGGACAACCCCCATGAAACCCCACACCCCACATACACCCTATTATCCTCCCCAAACACCCCCTGGACACCTCCTACTACCGTGGTCATCCCCCAACCTCTTGGAAACCCACCCTCTAGACACCCCGTTGTACACACTCACCCCCATGGACACCCCCACCCCCAGGATAGTCCCTGAAAAATCCCTACCCCATGGACAACCACCCTGGATACCACCCCAACCCATGGACCCACCCTACCTCTTGGAACCCCCCCCCTCCCCGAGCACCCCATGCTGATGTACATCCCCCCTAGACACCCCCCGTCCTCGAACTCCCATCCCCCATACATCTATGGCACCCCCTATAACACCCCAATCTTCCACGGTACATTTCCCTTTGAATAATGCAATAGCTTGCATTGTACGCAACTTTGAGATTCTAACACATCGTGACCAATCAAAATAGCCTTTATGAATAGTAATACTCACCTTTTGAAATTTCATAAATTCTATCTTTCAAAATGGTCCTCATTTTTGGATTCAGCATATCTATATTAGCTTAGGGTGAATTTTTGGTATTTTTCTGGAAACATTCAATTTTTTGATGAATTGTGAAAAAACACTAAGATATAGTTTAAAACCGAATTTATATTAAAATAATTTTTTATTTTATTTAAATTTAAATAAGGTCAAAATATAAACATAATACCTTTATAAATTAAAATTAATTCATTTGGAGTTAGTTTAGAATAATTTTAGATATATAATAATTTTATTTAACTTTTCACCGTCTTTTACCCACCTCCTAGGAGAATTTGAAAATTAACATAAAACATAATTTTACCGCTTCTGTGACTGGAATTTCAAAACTCGGAGAGACACATTTAATATCAAGCAGTAAAATTTGGGTCAATAAGATATAAATAATCTTTGGTGAATAGTATCGTTTTACTCTTATTTACCATGATTAAAAGTAAATATGGTAATTAAGGTTAAAAATGATATTAATATTACCCTAACACATGTCCTAATTCTATTGGATAGGTTTATCTCTACCAAAAACAACCTTAGAAATAAAATAGTATCATTTAGGTTCACTTGGATTATATTAAGACATTTTTATTATTTAATTCAAAGAATTGTTAAAAGAGATAAAATCGAAGTTTAATAACTAAAACATTTTTAATATAGGGTTATACATAAGATAAATTCGATTATAAATATTAATTATAAAGATAAAAATTATTTCTCCATAATTGTATTTTTTTATAATTTTTAGACATTAAATAATTTAATTTATCTATGACTCAATGGTGATGCAGTAATTACCTAATAAATGAAATATTAAAATAATTGATATTATAAATATCAAAATAAATGTAATTTGAGACTTTTTATGAATTACACAAATTTTATTGGTTAATAGGACATATTATAATTGGTTATATAATTTATTTTTGATGTAATAATGTTGTTATGAAATTATCAAAAACAAAATACCTAATAGTGTCAAAATTGACATAGAAGAGTTTTTTAAAACAAATATTATATTATTAATTGATATTACATTCCTAAAAATATATGGTTCCGACAAAGGAATTATTTAATGATAGGTGTATCATTAATGGACAAATTGAGTGTCCCTTGGAGGTATATAGTATGTTTATTAACTATATAATATAAAAATACAAAGACACATTGTAAATGTCAAACTATTTAACTAAGAGTTAAATATAAATGACTTATCAATAATCTATTGGATGAATGTATTTTGTCCCATACCCACTGTAACCTTTAAATAATCCACTTTGGAGCCATTATAAATAGAATATGAATTTATTATAAAATAATATTTCTAACTTTTCCAAAGGTGCCCCTCACGTCTCTTATAAAAGGGTACTCCCCCTTCTCTCTAATTTTCAGCTTCAAAGCATTTTGGCTCGACCAAAACTTGACCGAATATTCTCTAAACATCCCTATATTCAACCTAGAGGTCTTAGTGTTATCAGAAATCCAACCTAAGGAGCCCTTTTGATCAAATCAAAAAGAAAGTACCCGAAGAAGAGGTAATGTTTTCACAACCCTCTCTGAAGTTCCTTTCTTCTTCAACTTCGTTATTCTTTCTTATTTACATTCTAAAATAATAACACCCGTATCTTTTATATACTGTGATATTATTATAAATATGGTACAACCATATTCATTATTCTATCCATCCTTTGAATGACATGTCACTATACGTGTGTACATACGTCCTACCGTCTCCGCGTCGTGGTGTAATTGTTATTCAATACATTATATTTGGATGGGTATAATAATGATTTGTAATTCATTTAAATAATAAGTATAACATGATAATGATTCTGTATATATGATATAACATCCAATTATATATTATTTTAAAATCAAAATAATGTTATTATCGCTCGTACGTACGTTCGGGACTACAGTCCCCACGAACGCGGTGAGATTCATTCCGCATTGTATCCATATATGTATAATTCTAATTTTATGATTACAAATAATGTTTAAGGACATGATATTATTCTGTATATGAATAATATAAAACCTATCCATAAAAAACACGACATATTTAACAAAAAATACAAAAGAAAATGAGTAAGTTAACACCCGAAATGATGATAATACTAAGATATTATTAAAAAAGTAATGTTAAAAGATCATATATGATATCATAATAATGTATATGATTACTGTATAATTAAATAAAAATTATTTCACCATTATACAGGAGGCTAACCTACCCTCAACTAAGGAAAAAGTATAGAGTAAGGGGTTTCTTATCTCACTTTTAATTTCTTGAGATTTCCATAGTTCACCACTTATTTATTCCATGTGGTGTGTGTACTACCCATGATTGTATTCATTGTGTAATATACATAAATTTATGGATATTTAAATCATCATTGTATGATCCTTTAATCCTGGGTGTATGTTTCTTAAGTTACCAAATCAATAAGGGAATTTGAAATTTCAATTTCCACTCATTCGGCTTTACGCATGCTTCATTGATTATTTTACTCCAAGATTATGTGTGGAATCACAATTAATTTGATTATTTCAAAATTTCCACTCCCCTTTCTATGGATATAATTTTTATACACATAATCACGCCATTGATAAATTCATAATTCATCGATATGAACATGATAAGAGTAATTTTTACTCAATCTCCATTTGTTGAGTTAAATATCCAATTCATTGGTGTTGTTTTTACATGAATATGTTTGAATGTACTCTGATTAATTTACACTGAATATCTAATCATATTGAGTGTATTTATATTTTTCACACCAAATTATATCTTTGACTTATCCTTAACTTATGTATTAAGTCTTTATAAGAGATTTCATCTCAATTTACATTCCATTGAGACTCTTTTGTTGTTATACACAAAATCAATTTTATATGGTTTATATAATGTACTTTTATATAGTATATCATGAATCCCTTTATTCTCATTACATTACAAAGTTTTTATTACCTCAATTATTTGTATTCAAATGTCTCTATTTTGGTTAGGAACTCTAACAAAAATATCATTTTAAAATGTTTAAATTATTTATTATTCTAAATCATTCTCATTAATTTCCATGTTTTAAAAAAAGGTTTTAAGGATTTATTAATATGGGCATTAAAGTTTTCAAATCAAAATTAATTTTAAAATGTTTCAAAGTTGTATGTGACACTTTGATTTATAAATCTATTTTAAATGGCTTCTTCACAAATAGTGTGACTTATAAATGTTTTCAAGAAAATGGGTTATATTTATCTCAATAGTTTGATGATTATTTTAATCTATCTAAATATCCTTAATTATTTTCGATTGAGGTTAATCTGATATAATACAATCTTCCATATTGTATAAAATGAGTTATGTTTGACTATGGATGTGCTATTTTTATACCATTCATGGTTTGTGGTTAAAGTATTGACTTTTTATATTCTATTTTTTAATACGAATGTTTATGTTATGTTTCAAACTTTTCATATGAGGAATGCAGTAGACTTACTAAGTGATAGGTGGAGCCCGATATAGCTTCTCGATGCATCGGTAGGTCCCATGAGACAAACTAGTGTCTTGGGACAAGGCGTTGACAAAATCTTATTTGTAGTCTTGGAACCATGCCTTGACTATGTGGTTATGATAGTTGTGCATTATGCATTCCATAATTTTGAATGAGGTTATTGATATTGCATGTGGTTATTTGAATAGTATAATATACATGTGAATAAGTAAATGGAATTATTTCATTTTATCTTTTCCATATTATGATGAAGTTCATGTTTAAAAGGCTTTTGTTTTAGTTATACATTGTATTAAATGTTTATTCTTATTTATGAATGTTTCTGCTATATTGTTATCCATACTGAGCATCTGAGCTCAACCCTTTCAATGTTTTATTTTTTCCTAGGATTTGAAGAAGTAATTTATGATTTACTTGTAGGGATAGTATGAGGGGATATGAATAAAATATGTTGTTGTAGTTTTTTTACATTATTATGTAATGTAAGACTTATGAATATATCTAGTCTTTCCAAGACTACTAAACTAATCAATATTTCGAGATATGATCTTTTGGGATCATGATAATGTTATTTAATAATGCACTGAATCTAGGTAACTGGGTTCAGGGCATTACAGTTGGTATCATAGGAAGTTTAGTACAACCCTTGGAAACTAGATTTAGATAAACTATGATTAGAGCACATAGCGCTAAGATAGACTTTGAGGATTAGTATATAGTAACTTCCTAAAATATTGGTATTGTAGCGATTTTGTGAGTTTTTCAAGAAATGCATCCCTGTCTGGATACGAGAAGGTAGAGGGGGCTCTGGCACAGATGTAGCTAGGGGCATAACCCGAAAACACAACTTTGAGTAGGAGTCGAACGGGAACTGGTGCATGACAATGGGTCTTTCTGCACTCTTGGTTACGACACTCTCAGGGTATATGCTTAGGATAATTTAAATTTTATTTACAAACTGATTTAAATTATTTTAATATAATATGAGGATTAATTACCTTGGTCAATCCTAAGGTGTTTTAAATTGAGAATATGGTGTCATGATTTTCCTTAAATTATTTTATGACTATTGCTACTCACACAATGCTTTTTGGTTTTAGTAAATGGCTAGATTCCAAGGAAGTCATAGTAACTTTGAGAATGATGTAAAATGTGGGAACGGTGGTGGAAATGTGAAATGAAATGGAATGTGTATAGGCACAAAAGATATTGTCTTCATTCCAAATCATTTTTCCAAAAATATGATCTACAACATATATAATGACCAACTCCCAGAATCCACTAAGAAGAGAAAGGCAGTGAATGCAAAGAGCTCTAGCTATGGAGACCATGGACATAAGATAGCTCAATTTCCATCATTTTAGAAATTTGTAAGGAGACACCCATGAATATGTCTTAATGGAACAAAAAAAAATCTTTACGTGCAGGAAAGAAGTACATAATGTGAAGAATTGCTGAGGAAAAATGAAGAGTAATATGAATGAAAATAAAAATGATCCTAAGATTCCGATTAAGATCATTTTTCGTTAATGTAAGGGAGCTTGGAATCACCCATGTCAATTCCCTATTATATAATATAACCTATTGGTCAAGGAAAAACCTATGTGGAAATAAATGGATGGAAAAATCTTTAATGTATTAGTGCTCTTTGTTGTTGAGATTACTTTGGGTGAGTTTTCCCTTATATGTGTAAACCTACAATTTATCATGTGAAAATGATATTTGAGGAAGAATTATCTTATCTCCTGTGGATATAGTTATAAATAACCATTGGGTTTTATATGATCCTTGAATTTGAGGAAATTACAAGTTATTATATTTTAGGATGAAAATTCCAGGCATGAGATAACATTTTTGGTTAAATTATGATATGGTTATTTTGAGGAATTTATATCATTTTGGTTATGTTATAAAATAATGTTTTTGAAAAAGGAAAACACACAGAACATGTGAAAACCCATCGCGTCAGACCAAGTTGTGTGAATCGAACCCAAAACTAGAGTGTGATTGGGATTTATCACCTACCACTAGACTACGCGAAGTCCCTGGTTAGTGTGAATAATTTTATTTAGTTAAATAATTTTATTGATCAACAAAAAGATGATAGGATCTTATGTATTATCAAATTAATACACTTAGTATAGGAAAATGATTTGGTGATTAAGTGATAAATGTTATTTTGGAAGATGTTCTCTTTGTTGGTAACACAATATGCCCAAGGAAAATAGAATACTCCGGTATTTCATTTGAGGAGTAATGGTGGATTTTTATCTATGTTTTTATTGTGGATTTATAGTGATTTGGGTTATTTATG
The DNA here is from genome assembly GCA_963277665.1 of Viscum album. NCBI lineage: Eukaryota > Viridiplantae > Streptophyta > Magnoliopsida > Santalales > Viscaceae > Viscum > Viscum album. The sequence continues at coordinate 1,028,279,258 of OY728159.1, forward strand.
GTAATTATTAACCTATAATAGAGAATATGTGATTATTTTAATTACTTTTAAGTATGTGATTTTAAGAAAAGATGATGTCATTTGGAGATACAATTTAACATGGAAGACTACATAACCAAATTCTTCTATGTTTTGGGTTTCAATATTATTTTGGATTATATTAAAGGATTTTAAGGACAATTGTTTATCTAATTCTATTTATTTTACTTTGGGGTAATGTTGGTTTAATATTAGAAATTAAGATTATTGTTTCTTTCTCTAATGGAATATCCTTTGGGGGGATCATCAGATCTTATAGTAACCGTTTTGGTTTTGATTAATCTTTAAAGAGAAAGTAAATATATATTTTAACCTTCATGGATCATGTGATTATATAAGAAGTTTTTTCAAGCTCTTATAGCGTGACCAAGTCTTCATGAATACTCATCGTTTTAAAATTAGTTAGTAGTAGAAATATATTAAAGAAAGAAACTATACATAAAATGTATGTATATCTATTTATGTTCTTAGTCAATCAAAGAAATGAATTCCTAATCTACATGGAATGTATCTTAAAAAATATATATAAAAATCTTGTCAGTTTACTTTTCCTACTAAGAAACTAATCACCGTTTGTCCCATCACAAGTTTGTGGTTTTCTTGTTGTTAACTTTCTCCTGATAATGTTTTCTATCCCTCTCCATTAGAACTTGACACTTAGTTTATCATCCATATCCATGTTTTTCTACCTGGAATCCAAGTATATGTTATCTCAGGTAACCTTTGTACTTCTCTTTCTTTCTTATAAATTGATAGTTTTATTAACTATTTTTCAGATGTTGGACTTTCCGTTATATTCCCAAGCCCAATTTTAAAAATTTTGAGGACACAATTTATTGGAGGAGGGGAGAATGTAAAACCCCAAGCTTCCACGCTACCTTTCCCTTTAAATAATTCAATAGCAGGCATTGTACGCAACTTCGAGAATCTAACACACCGTGACCAATCAAACTAGCCGTTATGAATAGTAATACACACTTTTTGAAATATAATAAATTTTATCATTCAAAATGGACTTAATTTTTGGATTCGGCATATCAAAATTAGCATAGGGTGAATTTTTGGTATTTTTCTAAAAACTTTCAATTTTCGATGAATAGTGAAAAAACACTAAGTTATAGTATAAAACCGAATGTTTATTTAAATAATTATTGATTTTATTTAATCTTATTTAAGGTCATAATAGATACATAATACCTATATAAGTTAAATTTAATTCATTGGAGTTAGTTTAGAATAATTTTAGATATATAAAAAATTTATTGAACTTTTCACCGTCTATTACCCACCTCGTAAGAGAATTTGCAAATTCACATAAAACTTAATTTTACCGCCTCTTTGAGTGGAATTTTGAAAATCCGAGAGACACAGTTAATAGCATTGAGAAATATTTGGTTCAATAAGTTATAAATTTCTTTTTGTGAATAGTATCTTTTTACTTTTACTTACCACAGTTAAAAGTAAATAGAGTAATTAAGGGTAAAACTGTTATTAACATTACCCTAACACATGTCCTAATTCTATTGGAAAAGTGTATCTCGACCAAAAACAACCTTAGGAATAAAATAGTATCATTTAGGTACACTTTTATTAGATTATGACATTTATTATTATTTAATTCAAAGAAGAGTTACAAGAGATAAAATAGATGTTTAATAACGAAAACATTTTTAATATAGGGTTATACAAAATATAAATTAGATTATAAATATTCACAAAAAAGTGAAAAGATTTCCTGCATAATGGTATTTTATTTATAATATTTAGACATTAAATAATTTTATTTATGTATGACACAATGGTGATGCAGTAATTACCTAATTAATGAAATATTAAAATAATTTATATTATAAATGTCAAAATAAATATAATTTGATAATTTTTATGAATTCCAATAATTTTCTAGGTTAATATAACATATCAGAATTGGTTATATAGATTTTGTTCGATGTAATAATGTTGTTATGAAATTATCAAAAACAAAATACCCAATAGTGTCAAAATTGACATAAAATAGTTTTTTAAAAAAAATATTATATTATTAATTAATATTCTATTCTTAAAAATAAAAGGTTAGGCCAAAGGACATATATAATGATAGGTGTATAATTAATGGACCACTTGGGTGTCTCTTGGAGGTATATAGTATGTTTATTAACTATATAATATAAAAATACAACGACACATGGTAAATGTCAAACTATTTAACTAAGAGTTAAATAAAAACGATATGGTTAATATAGTGACCCAAACCTATCTAAAATATATTGGTTGAATGGATTTTGACCCATCCTCAGATTAAAATTTAAATAATCTACTTTGGATCCATTATAAACCGAATATTAATTTATTAAAAAAATAATATTTCCAGCTTTTCCAAAGGTGCCCCTCACCTCTCTTATAAAAAAGTACTCCACCTTCTCTCTAATTTACACCTTAATAGACTTTTGGCTCGGCGAAACCCTGCCCAAATATTCTCTCAACTTCCATAACTTCAACCTACTAGCCTTAGTTTGATCATAAATCCAACTTAAGGAGCCCTTTTGATCAAATAAAAAATGAAGAACCTGAAGAAGAGGTATTGTTTTCACAATCCTATTTCATGTTCCTTTATTCATAAACTTCTTCATTCATTGTTAGTTCCCTTATAAATTAATAACTCCAGTATCTTTTATATACTTTTATATTTTTATAAATATTTTACAACCATATTCCGTTTTCTATCCAACCTTTTAATGACATGTCACCATACATGCATACGTACGACCTATCGTCTCCAAGTCATGGTGTAATTGTTATTCAATACATTATTATTTGGATGGGTATAATAATTATGTGTAATTCATGTAAATAATAAGTATAAAATTATTATTATTCTGTATATATGATATAACATCCAATTATATATTATTTTAATATCAAAAGAATGATATTATTGCTCGTGCGTACGTACGGACTACCGTCTCCACAAACGAGATGAGATACATTCCCCATCGTATCCATACAAGTATAATTATCATTTTATGATTAAAAATTATGTTAAAGGACTTGATGTTATTCTGTATATGAATAATATACAACCTGTCCATAAAAAACATTACTTATGTAACAAAACATATAAAAGAAAACGACTAAGTTAACACCCAAAACGATGATAGTACTAAGATATTATTAACAAAGAAATGATAAAATATCATATATGATATCATATTTATGTATATGATTCTTTTTTAATTAAATAAGAAATATTTCACCATTATAAATAAGGACAACCTACCCTCGACCAAGGAAAATGTACAAAGTAAGGGGTTTCTTATCTAAATTTTAATTCCATGATATTTCCATTGTTCACCACTTATTTATTTAATGTGGTGTCTGTACTAACCATGATTGTATTCATTGTGTAATATACATTAATTTATGGATATATACATCATCATTTTATGATCCTTCTTTCATGGGTGTATGTTTTGTAAGATACCAAATCAATAAGAGAATTTCAAATTTAAATTTCAACTCATTCGGCTTTACACATACTTCATTGATTATTTTACTCCAAGATTATGTGTGCAATCGCTATTAATTTTCTTGTGTCATAATTTCCACTCCACTTTATGTCTATATACTTTTTATACACATAATGACTCCATTGATAAATTCTCAAGTCATCGATATAAACATGATAACTGTAATTTTTACTCAATCTCCATTTGTTGAGTTAAATATCATATTCATTGGTGTTGTTTTTACAAGAATATGTGTGAATGCCCTATGATTGATTTACACTGAATATCCAATTATATTGAGTGTATTTATATTTTACACACATAATAATGTCATTGATTTATCCTTAACCTAAGGTTACGGTCTTTATAAGAGATTTCATCGCAATTTACATTCCATTGAGACTCATTTGTTGATATACACCGAATCACTTTTATATGGTTTATATAATGTACTTTGTCATAGTATATCATGAATCTCTTTATTTTCATGATATTAAAAAAAATTACCTCAATTATTTGTATTCAAGTGTCTCTCTTTTGGTAAGGAACTCTAACTAAAATATCATTTTAAAATGTTTTAAAGATTTATTATTCTAAATCTCTCTCATTAATTTCCATGTTTTAAAAATGGTTTTAAGGATTTATTTATAAAGATGTTAATTTTTTCAAATCAAAATTTCTTTTCAAACATTCAAAGTGGTATGGGACAGTTCGATTCAAAAATCGATTTTAAATGGCTTCTTGGCAAATACTGTGACTTATAAATGTTTTCAAGAAAAAGGGAGATATTTCTCTCAATAGTTTGATTATTATTTAAATCTATGTAAATATCATACATTATTCTCGATTGAGTTTAATCTGATATAATACAATCATCCATATTGTATCAAATTAGTTATGTTTGACTATGGATGTGCTATTTTTATACCATTCATGGTTTTTGGTTAAAGTATTGACATTTCGTATGCTAGTTTTAATACGAATGTTTATGTCATGTTTCAAAGTTTTCATAGGCAGAATAAATTGGACTTAGTATGTGACGGGTGGAGCCTGCTATAGCTCCTCGATGCATCGGTAGGTCTCATGAGACAAACTTGTGTCTTGGCAGAAGGCCTTGACAAAATTTTATTTGTAGTCTTGGAAAAAGGCCTTGAATATGTGGTTATGATATTATGGAATTATGAATTTCGTCATTATGAAAGTGGATATTGATATTGCATGTGGTTATTCGACTACTAGAATATCCATGTGAATAAGTAAATGGCATTATTTTATTTTATCTTTCCCATATTATGTTTAAGTTCATGTTTAAATGGGTTTTGTTTTAGTTATACATTGCCTTAAATGTTTATGATTATTTATGAAAGTTTCTGCTATATTTTTATCCTTACTGAGAATCTATGCTCAACCCTTTCAATGTTTTATTTTTTCCCAATATGTGAAGAAGTAATTTATGAATGCCCTGAAGGGATCGTATGAGGGGATATGATGACAATATTTTGTTGTAGTTTTTTTACTTCATGATGTAATGTAAGACTTATTAATATATCTGGTATTTCCAATTCTACTAAACTATTCGGTATTTCGAGACATGATCATTTGTGATCCTTCCAATGTTATGTAATAATGCACCAAATTTGGGTAACATGAGTCGGGGCGTTACAGTTGGTATCATAGGAAGTTTAGTACAACTCTTTGAAACTTGATTTAGATAAACTCTGATTAGAGAACATAGCCCTAAGATAGACATCGAGGATTCATATAGAGGATCTTTCTAAAATATTGGTATTGTAGTTATTTTGTTAGTTTTCCAAGCAATACATCCATGTCTGGATACAAGCAGGTAGAGACAGATTTGGTATAGATGTACCTAGGGGTAAAAATCAAAAACACCACTTTGAGCTATACTCGAATGGGAACTGGTGCACGACAATGGGCCTTTCTACCCTTTTTGTTATGACACTTCCGAGGGATATGATTAGGATAATTTACATTTTTTTTCAAAACAATTTGAATTATTTTAATATAATATGAGGATTAATTACCTTTTACAATCCTAAGGTGTTTCAAATTGAGAATATAGTGTCATGATATTCCCTTAATGATTTAATGACTAATATTACTCACATAATGCATTCTGGTATTAGTCAATGGCTGGATTCCAAGAAAGTCATAGTAACTTTGAGAATGATGTAGAAGGTGTGAAACGATTGTGGAAATTTCAAAGAAATGGAATTTGTATAGGCATTACAGATATTTTCATCATGCCGAATCAGTTTCCAAAAAATATGATCAACAACATATATATTTACCAACTGCTGTACTCAATAATAAAGAGAAAGGTAGTGAATTCTAAGAGCTCTAGCTATTGAGACCATGGAGAGAAGAAATATCAATTTTCATCATGCTATAAATGTGGAAGGAGACACCCAGATAAGTGTCTCAATGGAACAAAGGAATGCTTTACATGAGGGAAAGAAGGACATAATGTGAAGAATTTCCGAGGAAAAATGAAGAATACTATGGAAGAAAATAAAAATAAACTTATGATTCCAATTACGGTCATTTGTCATAAATTTAATGGACCTTGACTTCACCCATGTCAATGCCATATTCTATATGATAACCTCTTGGTCAAGGAAGAACCTATGTGGAAATAAATGGATGGATAAATCATTAAAGGTACTAGTTCTCTTTTTTATTGAGATTACATTGGGTGAATTTTCTCCTATATCTGTAAACCTACAATTTATCATGTGAAAATGATATTTGAGGAATAATTATCTTTTCTCTTATGAATATAGTTATAAAAAAAATTTTGTTTTATATGATCCTAAAATTTTATGCAATTACATGTTATTATATTTTGGGATGAAAATGCAGGGTATGAGATAACATTTGTGGTTAAATTATGTTATGGTTATTTTGAGGAATTTATATCATTTTGGTAATGTTATAAAATATAGTTTTTCAAAAAGGAAAAAAATGCAGAACGTGTGAAAAACCCATAGCGTCAGACAAAGCTATGGGAATCGAACCCACAACCAGAGTGAGATTGTGATTTATCACCTACCACTGGACTACACGAAGTCCTCGGTTTGTGTGAGTAATTTTTTTTAATTTAAATAATTTTATTGATCAATAATAAGTTGATTTGGGATATTATGTCTTATCAAATGAATACCCTTAATATAGGAAAGTGATTTGGTGATTAAGTGGTAAATGTTATTTTGAAAGATGTTCTCTTTGTTGGGAACACTATATGCCCATGGAAAATAGAAAACTATGAGATTTCATTTGAGGAGTAATGGTGTATTTTTATCTATGTTTTTATTGTGTATTTATAGTGATATGGGTTATTTGTGGAAATGATTATCCTATAATAGATAATATTTGAATAGGTTAATTACCTTTAAGTATGTGACTTTAAGAGTAGTTGATTTCATTTGGAGATACCATTTAACGTGGAAGACTACATAACCAAATTCTTATAAGTTTTGGTTTTATATATTATTTTGGATTATATTGAAGGATTTTAAGGACAATTGTTTATCGAATGCTATTTATTTAACTTTGGGGTATTGTTGGTTTAATTTTAGAAATTAAGATTAGTGTTTCTCTCTCTAATGGAATATCTTTTGGGGGGATCATCAGATCTTATACTAACTGTTTTGGTTTTGATTAATCTTTATAGATAAGGTAAATATATATTTTATCCTTCGTGGATCATGTGATTCTATAAGATTTTTATTATATCTCTTATAGTGTGACCAAGTCTTCTTGAATACTCATTGTTTAAAAATGAGTTAGTAGTAGAAATTTATTAAAGAATGAAGTTTTTCCTAAAAAGTAAGCATATCTCTTTATGATCATAGTCAATCTCAGAAATGAATTCCTCATATATATGTTATTTATCTTAAAAATATATATATATAAATGTTGTCTGTTTACTTTTCCTACTGAGAAGCTAATGAACGTTTGTCCCATCACAAGTTTGTGATTTTATTGTTGTTAACTTTCTCCTGATCTTGTTTTCTATCCCTCTCCATCAGAACTTGACACTTAGTTTATCATCCATATCCATGTTTTTCTACATTGAATCCTAGTATAGGTTATCTCAGGTGACCTTTGTACTTCTCTTTCATTGTTTTAAAGTGATAGTTTTATTGACTCTTTTTATGATGTGGGACTTTCCATTATATCCACAGGCCCAATTTTAAAAATTGTGAGGATTCAGTTTATTGAAGGAATAGAGAATGTAACATCCCAATTTTCCACGGTACATTTCCTTTTGAATAAAGCAATATCATGCATTGTATTCAACTTCGAGATTCTAACAAAACATGACCAATCAAACTAGCCGTTATGAAAAGTAATACCCACTTTTTGAAATTTTATAAATTTTATCTTTCAAAATGGACTTCATTTTTGGATTTTGCATATCGAAATTAGCTTAGGGTGAATTTTTGGTATTTTTTTGAAAATATTCAATTTTTGATGAATAGTGATAAAACACAGAGTTATAGTTTAAAACCGAATTTTTTTTTAAATAATTATTTATTTTAATCAATTTTAATTAAAGTCAAAATATATACATAATATGAATATATGTTCAATTTAATTCATTGGAGTTAGATTAGAATAATTTTAGATATATAAAAATTTTATTGAACTTTTCACCGTCTTTTACCCACCTCATAAGAGAATTTGAAAATTCACATACAACATAATTTTACCACTTCTGTGAGTGGAATTTTGAAAATCTGAGAGAAACAATTAATATCAAGGAGTAAAATTGGGTTCAATAAGATAAAAATAATTTTTGATGAATAGTAACTTTTTACTTTTATTTACCACAGTTAAAAGTAAATAGGGTAATTAAGGGTAAAAATGATATTAATATTACCCTAACACTTGTCAAAATTCTATTGGACAAGTTTAATTGACCCAAAACAACCTTATGAATAAAATATTATCATTTAGGTCCACTTGGAATAGATTAGGACATTTATTATTATTTAATTCAAAGAAAAGTTAAAAGATATAAAATCAACGTTTAATAACTAAAACATTTTTAATATAGGGTTATTCATAATATAAATGTTATTATAAATATTAAATAGAAATATAAATTGATTTCCTACATAATGGTATTTTATTTATAATTTTTAGACATTAAATAATTTAATTTATTTATAAAACAATGGTGATGGAGTAATTAACTAATTAATCAAATATTAAAATAATTGATATTATAAATATCAAAAAAAAATGTAATTTGAGACTTTTTATGAATTCCAGTAATTTTCTAGTTTAATATGACATATTAGGATTTGTTATATAAATTTTTTCGAAGTAATAATACTGTTATGAAATTATCAGAAACAAAATACCCAATAGTGTAAAATTGACATAAAAGGGTTTTTTAAAACAAATATTATATTATTAATTGATAATCTATTAATAAAAATCTAAATTTTATCCAAATGACTTATATAATTTTTTTTATCATTTATGGACCACTTTATGGTCTCTTGGAGATATATAGTAAGTTTATTAACTATATAATATAAAAATAAAAAGATACATGGTAAATGTCAAACTATTTAACTAAGAGTTAAATATAAATGATAAGGTTAATATAGTGACCCAAACCTATCTAAAATATATTTTTTGAAAGGATTTTGACCCATACCTAGCTTATCGTTTAAATAATATACTTTTGAGCCATTATAAACTGAATATTAATTCATTATAAAATAATATTTATAGATTTTCCAAAGGTTCCCCCCACCTCTCTTATAAAAGTGTACTCCCCTTTATCTCTAATTTACACCTTCAAAGCCTTTTTTCTCAGCCAAACCCTGCCCAAATATTCTATCAACTACCCTAACTTCAGCCTAGAGGCGTTAGTTTGATCATAAATCCAACCTAATGAGCCCTTCTGATCAAATCAAAAGAAAGAACCTGAAGAAGAGGTAATGTTTTCACAGCCCTGTTTCATGTTCCATTATTCTTCAACTTATTCTTTCTTTGTTATTTCCATTATAAAATAATAACTCCAGTATATTTTATATACTGTGATATTTTTATATATATATTACAACCATATTCATTATTCTGACCATCCTCTGAATGACATGTCACCGTACGTGCGTACGTACTGCCTACCATCTTCATGTCGTGGTGTAATTGTTATTCAATTCATTATTATTTGGATAGGTATAATAATGATGTGTAATTCATGTAAGTAATAAGTATAACATGATAATTATTCTGTATATATGATATTCTATCCAGTTATATATGATTTTAATATCAAAAGAATGATATTATCGCTCGTGCGAATGTACGGACTACCGTCTCCATGAATGCAATGAGATACATTTCCCATCATATCCATACAAGTATAATTATCATTTTATGATTAAGAATTATGTGTAAGGACTTGATATTATTCTGTATATGAATTATATACAACCTATCCATAACAAACATTACTTATTTAACAAAACATATAAAATAAAACGAGTAAGTTAACACCCGAAATGATGATAATACAAAGATATTATTAACAAAGAAATGTTAAAAGATCATATATGATATCATATTAATGTATATGATTCTTTTATAATTCCATAAAAATTATTAAAACATTATACAGAAGGCTAACCTAACCTCTACCAAGGAAAAAGTACAACGTAAGGGGTTTCTTTTCTCACTTTTAATTCTGTGAGATTTCCATTGTTCACCACTTATTTATTTAATGTGGTGTGTGTACTAAAACATGATTGTGTTCATTGTGTAATATAATTGAATTTATGGATATTTACATCTACATTGTATGATCCTTCTTTCATGGGTGTATTTTTTTTATGATACCAAATTAATAAGTGAATTTGAAATTTCAATTTCAACTCATCCAGCTTCACACATACTTCATCGATTATTTTACTCCATGATTATGTGTGGAATCACTATTAATTTTCTTATGTCATAATTTCCACTCCCCTTTCTATGGATATACTTTTTATATGCATAATCACTCCATTTATAAATTCTCAAGTCATCGATATGAACTTGATAAGAGTAATTTTTACTCAATCTCCATTTGTTGAGTTAAATATCAAATTCATTGGTGTTGTGTTTAGAAGAATATGTGTGAATGTCCTATGATTGATTTACATTGAATATCCAATCATATTGAGTGTATTTATATTTTCCACACATAATTATGTCATTGATTTATCTTTAACCTTGGGATATGGCCTTTATAAGAGATTTCATCTCAAATTACTTTCCACTGAGAATCCTTTTTTGTTATACACCAAATCACTTTTATATGGTGTATATAATGTACTTTGACATAGTATATCATGAATCCCTTTATTCTCATGATATTAAAAAAAAATTATTACGTCAATTATTTGTATTCATGTGTCTCTCTTTTGGTTAGGAACTCTAACCAAAATATCATTTTAAAATGTTTTAAAGATTTATTATTATAAATCATTTTTATTAATTTCCATGTTTTAAAAATAGGTTTAAGGATTTATTTGTAAGGACATTAAAGTTTTCAAATCAAAATTCCTTTTAAAATATTCAAAGTTGTATGTGACACTTTGATTCAAAAATCTATTTTAAATGGCTTCTTGATAATTAGTGTGACTTTTAAATATTTTCAAGAAAAAGGGGGATATTTCTCTCAATAGTTTGATGAATATTTTAATCTATGTCAATATCCTTCATTATTCTCGATTGAGGTTAATATGATATAATACCATCATCCATATTGTATCGAATGAGTTATGCTTGACTATGGATGTGCTATTTTTATACCATTCATGGTTTGTGGTTAAAGTATTTACATTTTGTATGCTAGTTGTAATACGAATGTTTATGTTATGTTTAAAACTTTTCACAAGAAGAATCTATTGGACTTAGTAAGTGACAGGTGAAGACCGCTATAGATACTCGATGAATCGGTAGGTCTCATAAGACAAACTTGTGTCTTGGCACGAGGCCTTGAAAAAATCTAATTTGTAGTCTTGGCACAAGGCCTTGACTATGTGGTTATGATAGTCTGGAATTATGCATTCCATCATTATGAAAGTGGATATTCATATTTCATGTGGTTATTATAATAGTAGAACATCAATTTGAATAAGTAAATGGAATTATTTCATTTTATCTTTTCCATATTATGTTGAAGATCATGTTTAAAAAACTTTTGTTTTAGTTATACATTTCCTTAAATGTTTATGCTTATTTATGAATGTTTTTTCTATATTTTCATCCTTACTGAGAATATGAACTCACCCCTTTCAATGTTTAATTTTTTCCTAGGATGTGAAGAAGTAATTTATAAATGACCTGCAGGGATAGTATGAGGGGATATGAATAGAAGATGTTGTTGTAGTTTTTTTACTTTATGATGTAATGTAAGTCTTATGAATATATATAGTGTTTCCAAGACTACAAAACTAATCGGTTATTTGAGACTTGATCTTTTTTGATCATGCCAATGTTATGTAATAATGTATCGAATCTGGGTAACTGGGGTCAGGGCATTACACCCCCACCCCATAGAAACCCCCCCACCCTAGACACCCCCTACAACTTGGGATACCCCCAACCCCCTGGACACCCCTGGATGCCCCCACCCCCTGGACTCCACCAAACCTAGTGGACACCCCCAACCACCGTGGAGAGCCCCCACCCTCTCGAACACCACCCTAATACTTGGACACCCCCCGCCCCTAGACACCCTAACCCCATTGACATCACCCACCCCCCTGGACAACCCCCTAGACACCCGCACCCCCAATGTACAATCCCTAATCCCATGGACAACCCCTCCCAAACCCACTGGACATAACCCGCAACCCCTTGGACACTACCCCAACCATTGGACACCCCCACCTCGTAAATGCCCCCAAGCCCATGGAAAACACCCACACCCCTAGAGAGCCCCCACAGACACCCCATCACCCCCTAGAAACCCCCATCCTTCAAAAATCAGCCACCCTTGGACATCCCTCCTCTATAGACACCCCACCCCCCTGGACCCACCATCCCCCCTTGGATATCCACCTAACCCCCTGTATATCCCCCACTCCATAGACAACAACCCACCACCTATAAAATCCCACACCCTAGACACCACCAACCCCCTAGATATCCCCCACCCCCTGGACACCACTACCCACTTGAACAACCCCAACCCCCTTGATAACCCCCTATACAGAACCCCACCCCCTTGACAACCACACCCCTAAGGACACCCCAACCCCCATGGACATACCCTCCACCACTAGACATCCCCCTAGATAACCCCAACCCTGCACACCCCTGCACACCCCTGCCCCATTGGACACCCCCATCCCCACCCCCCATGTACAACCCCAACCCCCTAGACACCACCCCTCTCCCAAGGACCCCTCTCTCCTCCCCCACCCCAATAAAATCCCTACCGACTTAGAAAGACCCCCACCCCTGGGGCACACCCCCTAGACAACCCCACCCCCTGGACACCCCCACCCCAATGGACAACCCCCACACCCTTGACAACCCCCACCCACTGCGCCCCCATGAACACTCTCTACCCCCTTGGGTAGCCCCCAAACCCCCCTAGACACCACCCCACCCCATGTACACCCCCCACAACCCTTGACACCCACACCCCCCCGAACACCCCAACCCCCTTGAATAGCCCCCCCAAAACCATTGAACACCACCCCACCCCCAGATACCACCCCCATAAAACCTGAACCACCCCACCCCCCGAAAAATCCCTGAACACCCCCACACTCTTCGACAACCCCACCCCTAGAAATCACCCTCCCCCATGATAGCCCCCCCCCCCCAGGACACCCCCAGGACACCCCACACCATTGGATAGACCCCATCCCTTGGACTCCCCCACGAGTGTTTTTAGAATTCTATACATTGTATCCTAGGCATGAGTGTTTTCTAAGATCTTTATTTTCAGGTGTTTGATAATTATTATATATTGTCTATTTTATCTTCAAGTGTTGAATTTCATTTATTAATGAGGGGAGGAAAGAGGGTATATAAGTTGTTGTGTAATTTGGTAGAGTTTGTACATGGTAGGAAAGTAGGAAGGATTTTTTACAAGGTAAGAAGATGGCTGTTGTTTAATCCTAGAGTACTATATACCCACCCCTTATAAACCATTGGTATAAAGCTGAATAAACATTCTATACAAATAGTTCAGAAAATATTGTTTGTAAAACACTGCCCCAATGGTTTAGAATCCATTGGTATATAGGTTTTACATATAATATATACCAATAGTTAGGGAAAACCCATTGGTGTAGGTTATGTAGTTATATTTACCAAAGGTTTCAACCCGTTGGTACTTCTGTATTGAAACGGTTGGTCAAAACTTTAAGGAAGTTGAATTTTTTACTACTCTAACCCAACATATTCAAAAAATCATTTATATAAGGACATCCCCATGGAATATCAACAAATGGTTTGACATCATTTCCCAATGGTTTTAAACTATGTGTAAATCCATGGTTTATATAGAGAGAGGTAACATCTTCTATCAATATCATATCCATTATTTTCCTTCTCCACACCCTATGATCTTCTTATTCAATGATTACATAAAAAACCAGTATCCTCAATATTGTAGTATTTTTTGTGGGATATATTCCAACTACACTTACCCAGACCTAAATCTATGGCATATGAACATACTGTTTCTATGTACGGACAACTACAACCTCAAGAAATGATGATTGTTCAATTTTCTCCAACCACCTATCATATCAGACATTATAATGGCACAATATTTATATATAATATATATTATATTTATATTTTCTCCATTATTATATAATTTATATTTACAAAATACCTTAATTCTTTCCATAATGTGTAAATACGATAATTTCATTTGAGGATGTGTGGATTACCACCCCCTCAAAGTGATAAGACTCATTTATGTAATACATTGAACATATAAAAGATGGTGTTAATGAACAGATGTAAAATATATAACATTTATATTATAATATAATTTTAACATACCTATTTATCATTTGGTTTTCATACCATTATTATGACAATTAAATGAATGAAGCGTTCTTGCGTACGTACAACCTACCATCTCCATGAATAGTGCATTTCATTTTTTTATCTCCAAATGTCATGGAATATTATATATACATATATACTATATACGTGTTATATTTTAAAAATTAACATAATTTTGGATATTATGGAATTTTGACTACATGGACAATTTACATGTAAACATGTTCATTCTAAAATCATATACCGAATATTGAAAAAATGACTGATATTAACATGAAGAAATTTTTATTTTTAATGACACGGTAATAAGTGATATTAAATGAATAATATACAAGAAAATGGTTCTAAAAAATTATAAATTAACATTGTATTGTTTTTTTTGTTTGACAATGAACATACATGAAGATTTTTACTCGAGGTAAGGGAATTTCTAAATTCAATTTTCAACTAATTAGGTTATATGTATAATTTGTAGATTATATTATGCCAAGATTATGTGTGTAGTAACTATTTATTTATTTATTATATAATTTTAAATCCCCTTTGTGTGTATATAGTATTTCTACACATAATCACCCCATTTATAATTTCTAACATCAATTATATGATCTGTTTAAGGGAAATCATAACTCAATATCAATTAAATGAGTTAAATATCCATGACATTTGTTTTGTTTTTCAAATAATATGTATGAATTACCTCTGATTGATTTACAATGAATATACCCTCATATTGGTTGTATTTATATTTTTCACACATAATTATTTCATTGACCTATCACTGATCTAATGATACAATATTTGTAATGGATTTCGTCTCAATTTCAATCCATTGAGGAATATCTTGTTTAAATTCATATTTATTACCATATAATTTATATATACAACCCTTTTGAAAATTTATAACTTAAATTAGTATATTCTAATTATATTTATTGTTCTGTTTCATTTTATACTTTAATCATTTTTATTCAACTGTTTATCATGTAATATGGGACTCTTTACCTAAAATCAAATTTTAAATGATTTAAATATTTATTAATTTAGAACCTTCTATATAATGTCCATGATTTCAATATGTTTTTTAAAATTTATGGAAATTAATGTTTAATAATGATTATTTATATCAAAAGAGTCAATTTTTTATGGGAAACATTAACTCAAAATTCTATTTATTAAATAGATTAAATGGTTTTGTAAATGGGTTGAATATTTCTATATCTTTGAATGATCTCTTGTGGATGTTCTGTGTAAATGTTATTTTTATGTTATGCCTACTTTATGTGCTATGATTATTAATTGGTACTTGAAAATTTGATGGGTGGATACATGATAAACTAAGACATGTGGTAAGGTGATAAACCAAATAATAGGTGGTTCTGTGATAAAATATGGGTGGGTGGTTATGTAATAACCTCCAAGGCATTGGGTATGTAATTTGGTATTAGGGCTATTTCATTTAGTGATATGTCTGGAAGTCGACTATATGTTTATTATATTTAAGTGTGATTATGTCCCAGGTTACCTTTAAATATTACATGTGATTTCTATTTGTTTTAAGATAATATTTTTCTTATAAAAATAGTATGCAATGATATTATATTCGTTGAATGGTTTTTACTACTTTGTAAAGTTGAAAATTATTTATTTATGATAATGTATTCATAGGTTACATGTTTTCCTGAGACTAATAGTGTTTTTTCTTTATGTATCCATTACTGATATTTTCATTCTCATCCTATGTTTTGAATTTTCTCATGGGTATTAATGAATAATAGAGTAAAGGATGGGATCAAGGAAACCTTATGCTATTAAAACATGAAACGATACATTATTTGTTTTTAAAGAGTTTTAGTTTTATGAAAAAAAATTGATTCTGCAAGATAGTGTATACTTATAATTTTTAAGTTGTTATGTATGAGTTATGTCCTAATTCATTAAATCTATAAACCCAAAAATATGTAAATTAATGTAAAATTTATGTCTTATCTCAAGATTGAGTAATGTTTAACGATGAGGCCTTATAGTTGGTATCAGAGTATGGTTTAGAAAACATTATAGATTAAGATATTTTCTTAAGGGTTATGGATAACATCATGAGTTTATAACATTAATGTAGATAACATGTTCAATATAGTAGAAACCCCTTTTGAGGCTTTATTGTTGAAAATATTGAAGTGACTAATGGTATTATTGGAGATATTCACATTTATGTAAATTTTTGTTTATTATGTTTTGGGATTAAAATGAAAGGTATGATATAACATTTTAGGTTAAAATATTTTTAAGTTTTTTAGAAGATTATATCATTTTATTTAATATTATAAAATTATATAGTTTTAAAAAAAGTAAAACACATTGATTATTTGTCAACCCATTATATTAGATAAAACTATGGAAATCAAACCCAAAACCGACGTGTGACTTGGATTAATCACCTAAGATTGGCCTAGGTGAAGTCCTAAGTTAGTATAACTTATTATTCTTTGTTAAATAAATAATGGATCAATAATAATTTCCTTTTTTGGAAATTATCAATTATGAAATGGTTTTAATTTATATTGGAAAATGATATGGAGATTAAGTAAAAAATGTTTTTTTGGAACACATTATCTCTTTTGGTAACAAAATATGCCTATGATAATAGAATACAATGGAATTTAATTGGTAGAGTAATATATGAAATTTATTTAGGATGAATATATGATTTTAATTGTGGAATTATAAGGAAATAGATTATTTAAGGATATAAATAACCTATCTTTCATAATATGTGATTAGGTTAGTTTCTTTTTGTTAGGAGACATTATGAGTGATTATTGTTATTTGGAGATAACTTTTCAAATTTATATTGGAGGATTAATTCATTAAATCCTTCATATTTTTTATTTTGATCCTTGTGATTATTATTTTGAGGATTTTAAAAACAATTTTTTATTGAGTGGTCTTTTTTGAACATTGGCTATTATTTTAGAAATTTTGGAGATTAAGAGTAATATTTCTGCTTATAAAGGATTATTATTTGTGGGTGATTATCTGATCTTATATTAACCATTTCGGTTCTGGTTTATGTTTGAAGAAATGTTAAATATATGGTTTATTTTTTGAGGAATATTTTTTTCTCTAGAATTCTATTCTAGTGCTTTAGGAGTTACCAAGTCATCTTAAATTAGTATTTATTTGTAAAAAATACGAGTTTTCAGTGGAATTCAATTAGTTGATTAAATTATACATTTTATGTAAGTATATTTCCTTTTATTTTAATTATAAATAATAAATAGCTTCATCAGAATTATGAAAAGGAACTTAAAATATACATTATACATATACTTTTCCTAACGGGAAATCAAATACTGTTTAACCCATCACAAGTTTGTGGTTTTCGGGATTTTAACTTTATCTAGACCATGTTTTCTATCACTCTCCATCAGAACAAGATGGTGAGTTTTTCTTCCATATCCATGTTTTCGTACATGGAATCCTTGTATGTGTTATCACAGGTGACCTTTTTACATCACATTATTTATTTTAAAGTAATATTTTTATTGAATCTTTTTTCATGTGGATTTTGCAATGATGATTCTGAGCCAAATGTAAATATTCTGAGGATGCAATTTCAAAATGGGGAGAATGATGTAACATCATGGGTATTTATAGAATAATATTTTTTTCATATATATTAAAATATATTAAAATATACTAATTTTATGGTAAATGGGGATTATTTTTTCGATAGCATACTCGACAAACAACAATGGGTTTTTTCGAAATCTTACATTTCACACAATATTGAGTTATACCAAAAAATAATATAATAACTTTATTATTATTTTAAATGATAGTTAATTCCATTCCATTGAATTGGATGGAATGAATCTAACTAATAAAAATATTATTACCCATATTTTTTAAATGTTTTTACATATATCCCATAAATATTAGAGGCTTAAAATGAGAATGAATCAAATTTTAAGCATAAAATAATCTAATATTTTTTAATTCTCGTTTTACCACCTATCGATGGAGAACACTTTTAAACTCATGTTTCCATAAATTATATATATTATATCTGACATAATAAACTTATTATTTAGATGGGGGACATCAAAAATTAAATTGGATGAAATTTTGGTATTATTCTAATAAAATTAAAATTTTAATGAATTGTGAAAAATACTGCATTTTAATTCAATACCACCTTTTTGTCACATTTATATATATATATATATAGTTAGATTGTAATTTTAATTGATTCCAATGTTTAATTGGATTTATTTCCATTTATTCCATTTCTTTTCAATGAAATTATTTCACATTGAAAATGGACATAAACCCATGCCAATCATTCAATATTTTTTACTTCTTAAAAACATGTTAAATTATTTTGACAGTGGGAATTATTTTTAAATTAATTTATTTCAATTAATTTATTGATGTTTGAAAAAATGAGTTTTATATTTGGAATAATAAGTTATAAATTGTGTAAATTGGTACCTTTCATTTTGTGACATTATTAATATAACTTCCGTAATTATATATATTTACCTTGGTTAAGGGGTATATCTAGAATATAAGGGTAAAAAAATAATATTATAATAATATAAAACTACCATAAAAATGTCCTAATATAATTGGATGATATATTTCCAACCATATTCATCCTTGGGTTTATTTTAGGAAACCATAAATCTGCTTGGGTGTGATTGTGAACTTTTATAATTATTTATTTAATGAAATGTGAAGTATAACATTAAAATGTATATCTTAACTAAAATAAATTTTATTTGGTTTATATAAATGATATATTATACAACAAATATTAATTATAAATATAAAAATATTTCCTATTTCATGGTATTTTATTTGTAATTTTTATACTTTAGATAAATAAATTTATTTATGACAAAATGATGATACATTGATTACCTTATTAATGAATGATTGAAATAAATGCTATTATAAATATTAAAATAAATTAAATTTTAAATTTATGATTCTATCATTGAATTTTATTGATAAATATGTAATTTTTTTCATTGATTTAATTCTACTGGTTCGCAGTAATCATTTTGTTATGAATTTAGTGAAATTCAATTACTATATATTATCAAAATAAACATAAAAGACTTAAAAATAAAAATAATTTATTAAAAGATATAATAGTCTTAAAAATATAGTACTTGTCCAAAAGAATTATAAAATTCTACAAATTACATTAATGATCCACTTTTAGTTTTATTGGCTTGTTATTGTAACTATAGTAACTATATATTGTGAAAATACAAGAAGACATGGTAAGAGTTAATTTTTTTAACTAAAGATTTAATGTTAAATTATAAAGATAATTTTGTAATGTATATAATTCTAAAACAGATTGGTCCACTTTATTTATACTCATACGCATATTATACTTGAAATATATCTCTTTGGAGACATTTTAATTCGAAAACCAATTTATAATAAAATAATATTTCAAAACATTCCTAATGTTTCCCTCCCCTCTCTTAGAAAAGGCCACCAACTATACCCACTAACTCACAGAAATAAATCCCCTTTATCAATACAAATTATGCTAAAATAATCTCCCAATATCCCTATATTCCCTTTATAAGCCTTACCTTGGGTAGAAGGCAATTCAAGACAGGATTTTGGCGGAAATCAAAAGAAGTTACCTGATTTAGAGGAACTGTCTTCTCTCAAGTTCCATTCCTTTATTTTCCTTCTCCACTACCTATGATTTTATTATTCTATGATAACATAAAAAAACTAGTATCATAAATATAAAATTTTGTTTTTATGGGATGTATTCAAACTATACTTACACACTCCACCATTTAATGGATAGGAACATACTATTTCTGTGTATAGTGAACTACTGGCTCATGAAACGATGATTGGCATACTCTCTTATACCATCTTTCAGGGTTGCCATTATGATTTCACAGCATTTATATATGATACATATTATATTTATAATTTTATATATGATTCTGTAATTTTTAGTTACAAAAAACCTTTATGCTTTCCATAATGTGTAAATACGATAATTTCATTCGATAAAGTGCGGTCTACTGCCCACTCAATGTGTACGACTCATTAATTCCATACAAGAAACATGTAATGGATGGTGTTAATAAAACATTATAACATATATGACTTATACATCATACTTTAATTATAACATACCTATGTATAATTTTGTTTTCCTTCCATTTATATGACAACAAACTGAATGTAGAGTTCATTCATACGTTCGACCTACCATCTCCATGAACGATGCATTCCATTTCATATCTAAAAATGTTATGGACTATTATAAATACAAATATAATGGATATATATTACATTTCAATGATTAATATCATTCTATAGATGACATAATATTGACTACATGGATAATTTACATAATAAAAGATCAGTCTCGACTCAGGTAAAGAATATTGACAAAATCACTGATATTTACTAAAATAATTATGTAACTTTAATAACATGTTAGTAGGTGATATAAAAGGAATAATAAACATGAAAATTCTTCTCAAACAAGTATCAATTATGTTAGTTCTATTATTTTGTAAAGACAAGGAATATACATGATTATATTGACTCAAGGTAAGAGATTCTCTAAACTAAATTTTCCACTCATTAGATTTTATGAAATATTTATTGATTATATTATTACAAGATTTTGTGTGGAATAACTGTTTTTTATTTAGGTTGTAATTTATAATTTCCTTTTTGTTGATGTACTATTTCAACACATAATCTCCCCTTTGATAAATTCTTATGACATTTATACGGACATTGTAAAGGAAATCATGACTCAATCTCTATTCATTGAGATAAATATCCATGTCATTGGTTTTTTTTCAAAGAATATGTGAGAATTACCTATGATTGTTTAAAAATGTATACCCTCTTATATTGAGTGTATTTATATTTTTCACACATAATTTTTTTTTAATTTATCCTTGATCTAATGATCAGATCATTGTAAGGAATTTTGTCTCAATTTACTGTCATTAAGGAATATATTATTGTCATGAAAATATATTATACTATAATTTTTATATACATCTCTTTTGACTATTTATACCATGAATTATTATGTGATCATGATATTTAATTTTCTATTTCATTTTATTCTATTATTATTTTAATTCATGCGCTTCTAAAGTTTTAAGGGGAACTGTAACTAAAACAAAATTTTAAATTTTTTAATGGTATATTCAATTAATATAATCTATTTCATAACCATGTTTTAAAAAAATGTATTTATAGAATTAAATTTGTGAAAATGATAATTTTTTTCAAAATATTCTATGTGGTATGGGACACTTTGATTCAAATTTTTCTTTATTAAGTGTTTAATTTTGTTTTGGAAGTGTGTTGTATATTTCTAAATCTTAAAATGATCTCTTGTGGTTGCAGTGTGGAAATGTTATTTTTACATTCTGTGTGTTTTATGTGTAATGATTATTTTGTGGTACTAGAAATTTGAAGGGGTTGTAACATGAAAATCCATGATGAGTGGTTTTGTGATAAACCAAATAATGGCCGGTACCGTGGTAAACCAAAGATGGGTGGTTATAATATAACCTCTAATGCATTGGGTATTGAAGTATGACTAATGGATATTCTATTTAGTGATATGTGTGTAATTTGACCATATGGTAATTCCATTTAAGTATGATTATGTCCAAAGTAATCTTTAAATGTGATATGTGCTTTTTATGTGTTTTATGGTAATATTTTTGTATCAATAAGGGAATGAAATGATATTATATTCAATGGAGTGTTATTGATACTTATAAAAGGTAAAAAATAATAATTTGTGATAAGGTATTCATTGATTCCATTTTTTCCCATGACCAACAGTTTTCCTTATTTTTGTATCCCTTACTCATCTTTTTTATTCTCATCCAATGATTTGAATTGTTTTTCATATGAATTAATGAATATTATTGTCAAGGATGCGATAAAGGAAATTTTATATTGTTATAACATAAAACAATACCATGTTTCTTTTTAAAGTGCTTATGTTTTATGAAAAAACTTATTAGTTATTAGATGTGTCTACATGTAATATTTAAGTTGTTATGTATAAATGATGACATAATTCTTTAATTATCTAAACCTTAAAATATCCTCGGTATGAATTAATGTATAATTAATAATATTGTATTTACATTAGAATCTAAATCACATAATGCTATACCAAACTCATTATTTCCAATGGAAATTGGAATTGATAAAAATACATAGATCCTGCTTTTTTCGATAGGATTCTTGAAAATACTAATAAACAATATAATTATAATAGAATGTTGGATAATTATTCAAACAAAATTTTTTAAACAACCATTCCTTCAGGATATTTTCAAAGATATGAATGTTTTTAATTGCCTCATTAAATGAGATGTTGATGTGTGTCTTCTTGAACAAAACTAAAAAATTATTATTTTTCTTAACAATATTCACATGGTTTTCTCGATATATAAATTGTAGTGGTGGCTGGTATGGTGGTGGTTCTTCTTCCTTAGTTTTATTCTCCTAAACGTATCTATTATTTTCATTACATGATTCCAATGTTTGTGGACAATGATTTCCAGAAAATTAATTCCACTATCTCATGTCTTCATTCCACTTATATGAAATATGACATTTATATATGATCGATGTAGTTTTTTTGGTCATCTCAGAAGCTCCCCACTTTTTCCTTCTCTAACCACTAAATTTATAGTTTTTATTATGATAATGCCATTTTTAGGGAAAATGGCAACCAAGGTTCAAATCCATACACCACTACATACTAAAAGAGCTCACAAAATCATTAAACACCAAACTAAGATTACATGAATCAGCTACCCGATATAGTTCCCAGTATAGTGAACTAACCTGAGTGTATGGATCCTTGCTAATAAGATCTTACAGGAGAGATATCATCCGTTCCATTGTCTGAATAAATTCCTCTATATAGATTTTATTCTGATTTAATCCACTGGACACAATACGGTCTTGTTTAGCTAGCCATGCTATTTTCTCCACATTGGTCTCCACTTGTATCTTCCTTTCATCAATACTACTAATAACCTCTTTTGAGACTTTTGTTCATACCTGATGTTCAAGAATTTATTCCTTTCAGTGCAAGATAAGCCTCAAGAACTCCCCATCCTTTCCATCCATATCTCCAGTAGTCCTTACCGTTACTTTGTTTTCCCCATTCATTGGGATTGTGCTTTCTCTTTTCCTACCCTTCTTGGATGACCTGTTCTACATGGGTTTTGGCATATGAGAGTAATCTTTGCGAATCTTAGATTTTTTCCCAAACACCAAAATACATTTCCCTGGTTCTCGAATTCCTTGTTTCCCTTTCTTCCTCCTAATGTTATGAGGTCCTTTCCTTTGATAGTGATCCATGTATCTATTGAAGAGTGAAAAATCATGTCATCACCTGAAGATAACTCATCTTGAGATATTTCATATTCATCATCCTTCAAAACATCAAAACGATTCCCCAACATGACCTCTAATCCTTCTTTGTGGGTAATGTGTGCACTTGAGGGCATCCCCATACCTTCCTTGTTCTCCAGACCGCAGTGAAGTTCCACCTCCAAGGCCGAAATTCCCTAAAACATGTCAACACCATCAAGCTAATCAAATCCATGACCCATGAACATCAACTTCATGGAATTGTCCTCCCATCCATGACCTTCATAACCACCTAGAGCATGAGCACAAATCTCTAGTGCCTTTCCATTATACACACCCCCATCCATGACCACTTCAGCAAAGGAGGGAGGCACCGAAGAGTTTTATCCCTATACCTGCATGGGTTTGAGGGGATCCAAATCGCATCTTAATCTAACAAATATGTCTTCAACCCTTGGATCAGAGTGAACTGACATTGACTTGGTAGTGGGGGGATCTGTGATTTTCCCATTCACATGAGGAACTCAAGAATTCTCAGAAATGTTGGCTATAATTGCAGAGGACATACATTCTTCCCCTTCTCTCGCCTCTATACCATATTTCTTTGAGTCGGGGAAATACGACTGAGCCTCCAAACGAAGAGGAACACCACTGTTGGAGAATACACTACCCATAGAATGTCCAAAATTATGAGAAAAATAATTCAAACCACAGATATTATGAAGATGTCCCAGACGAGAACATGAACTAAAAAAGTCTTTCCAGCTTTCAAGAAATACTGTTTGTTTGTATGTAAACTCAACACCACCCTCGATCAAGAAGGAGTCCATGGGATCCATTGAGACATCAACTTCCACACAGATCCTAAGAGCAATCGGGTGGACAAATGACCAATAATATTCATAGAAAGCATGGAAACTCCAGATGAGGTTACCCAACATCACCAGAATAGCTGGATTTTGGAAAGGAAGGGGGGGAGATTCAAGAAACTAACCGAGATCGCAGCAGTCGGTGGGTCACAATTCTGGTGGAACTCGTAGCCCCATCTGAATAGAAATTAGCAGGAACCAGCATAGTTGTGCAATCCTTTGGACTATATGGAGGCCAAATCATCAGCGATGTCGAAGCAGAGATGTAAGGGACGTGAATCCAACAACCCAACCATGATGCGGGACTTTAGGGGACATGCACTGTTAACAAACCTATCAAAGCTATCAAGGGATGATCTTTGACATCCAAATTAGGCGACGAGGGATAACTCGAGGAGTGATGAAGCCTCCGAGAATTCTTGGAGAGAAATCGGAAGCAATGGAGCATCCTGGAAGAGAGGTGGTACCTTAGGGGAGATATAAATATGAGGGAAATCAGGATGGGAGGCCAAGGAGGTGAAAGGGGTGATGGTCGGCAGGAGGAGAGGGGAGGACAGGGAGGCCATCGTTGCCGCCCGAGGGCCGAGCGCCATAGCTAGGGTTCCATCCGGAGAAACCTAAGCATTCCAAAACTGGTTTCACTATTTCTATATGTGTCTCGGAAATATGATCGACATGACATTACAAATTCTTCATTGTAGCTTGCTGGTTGTGTGAGTTGTTTTTAATTTCCCTAATTTCTTTTCATTTGTCTCTTGAGTATAATGCGACTCTTTTAGTAAAAAAACATTTATTTTCTTGATGTTCTAAATTCCTCTTCTAGTTAATCTACATGACTAGTGAGTGAAAGCTCTTATTTTTGATGTTGTAAACCATACGATCAAAGATAAAATACATAATGATGATTCTAATTTTGTTGAGGTATTTTATATGGAATCTATCCCTGCACATAATTACGATTATTATAATCATTATTGTTTGCATCATCACAATAAAAACCTTAGTTATTTTTTTGGTCATCTTTGCATCCATCATCTTTTTCATAGATGTCATCTATGTAGCTATCCATATATTTTCCACCATATTCACTCCTCGAACTCACCGTTCATTGGAATTCCATTGGAAACTATTTTTTTAGATCTCATATAATAGCTCATAGCTCTCATATGGTGATTTTATCATCAGGGATCCTCCTACAGTAGCATATACTATCAAGATATTATCATATGAAAACCATTGTGGAATGTCTGATTAAAGAATCAAATCTCAATGCAATGATGAGGGAATTGTCTTATCCAAACTTTAAACATATCCCATGAAATATAAAATTAATAATTATTTATTTTCTCAAAATTAAGTACATATACCCACATATCCATTGAATTTTAGTTTGCGAGTAACATTGTAAAAAACAACATTACCATATCATCCCAGGTGGTTAGTGATTGTGTGGGAAGACATTGGATACACATTCGTGCTTTTTTTACTTTAGTGAGAATATGAACAAACACAACATCAAAACATAATTTTCGACAATATGTAAATGGAACATGTACCAGATCTCTATGAAGTATCCAATATGTGTGTTGGGGTCATCATTACGTAGGGTAGAGAATTCTAGAGACTATTTTATCATATGAATGACTGTGTGATATATTACAAAATGTTGAACAAAAACTAGAGGTATGATAATTCTAGGTTTGACTCTTGGGAGTTATGCTCTTCTATAGTTGAATAGAGCTTTCCGCTCTTGATTTCTTCCTTCGAATTGTGGTCACACTCTTGATTCCAGACCATGCTCGACCCCATCAAATTGATCCCTCACTTACTCAATGTTTTTTCTTATTATGAAATACCCTTGTATTCTTTACTAGTCTAATGACCTCTACAAATGATGGTCTAAAGTAAGTTATTTAGTTTTTCCCTCCCAAAAGTTGAGTAGTTTTGAAAATGATTATTTTTTGAAACTACTTCATGATAGAAAAAAGTGTAAAATAATTACATAATATTAAAACAATTATCTATATTCTTAATTAACATTAATATAGCATAATCTATCCATAAAAATGGATCAAAAAATTTGATAGCTTGTGGGGCGTTGTTAAATCCTATAGGGATAGCCAAATTTATTAACTCATAAATAAATAGACAGCATAACTAATAAATTAGCATCTCACCAGTCCAATTGTCCATCCCATAGGGATGGTTTGTATGAAATAGATATGTTAATGAAGCTAATATTGAAATTGTTTGACTTTTGGGAGAAAATATCCCAATTGTTGGACTGATTGTGTTTAAAATCAATACAGGAGACATGCTAGGGTTATTGATTTTGTGTTCATGTACTATGTTTATAATTGAAGGAGTGATTATTCATTTTTGGCATCATAATAGGGATATAATTTATCCATGGTCATGGAATCCCGCCATAATATTGTGATTTCACCCTTGGAATGGTGATCTATATAAATGAATCTTAGAACTAGTTGTCAAAAAATCTTGTTTAAACATAATAGACCTAATTTTCATAATGTTCATGATAATCCAATTAGTTTATGAAATTAATAAAAGAATATCATAACATATCAATGGTCATGAAATATAAAAAGAGAGTGATTATTAATTGAATAATAGTTTACATCAATCAAAAAGATGAACAGAAATAGAAAATAATCCCAAAGAATCACATACCCCAAAAATCAAATCACCCAACACTAAGTGGGCTACTCGCTCATGCTATGAATGATGAGAATGTGAAACCTGGGTACTCAATGATGGAAGTCAGTGATGAAGGTATCCAAATCATAAATTTGATGTATGTTGGTGTTGCACATGCTTAGGTTGTCCAAGAGTATCTTTGATGGGTGGATGAGGATAGTATTTATAGTCTTTCCCCACCAAAACCCACAACTATGGAATCTTTTTTTCTATATGTTCTCCATTACATGACATGTATGTGGGTTAAATGTACTGTAATCCAGATATGTTTTTGTAATGAATTATATGACTCTTGTATGAATATTTTACTATTTAACAACCTTAACAACGTGAATTAGAGATTCAAGATGTGTAATTTATTTTCACACTTTGTATTCTAACCACGAGTTATCCAATGTAAAAATACATCTCCAATGACTTCATGATGTGTAATGTAATTATATGATATATAATCATTTTTTCTTCAGTTATATAGCTTTAAACAATCAATAATATGTTGTCACGTCACTTTGTATCGCTCACTGCATGAAGGGTCCTCCCAATCATATATCTCCCTTTTTGTTTCGTTTTAAAAAATACATCATTTCCTTCCATAAAAATATAAAAAAAATAAAAACATTCCATATATTAAAATATTATTCATTTAAATTCAAAAAATTAAAACTTTTAAATAATAAAAACTAATGCGTAAAATAATGTTATCTGTCATCCAAATAAATCATAACCACTTTCATCTTTTCTGAGGCCATAAGATAAGAAGAAATTGATAACAATTTTGTCACTAAAAGATGGTTAATATTAAACTCTACTAAACTTAATGGAGTAATATCATATATATGGCTTTGAAAATCATTAGGAAAATCATGAACAATGGTGGTAAGATCATTAACAAAATAAACATTATAAAAAACAACTATAATAGTAGAAAAATTAATCATGTAAAATGGGTAGGAATGTCATCCATTTCCAAAACACAGATCCCACTCTCATTGAAATGCAAAAGAGTTCCCATTATCCATAAAAAATGTTACATGATGATGATACAAATCATACACATCATAATGAAAAATATTAAAATACATCTTAATGATGGTTTCAAACAAATATAGGCCGAGAATATGAAATCCATATACTAAATCTGTATCACTTATCGATAGCGCATTAGAAGTACACTAAAATCCCAACTTCTTCAATTTCCCAAGATTAGTCTCTAACTCCATTACAATGGAAATGAGAACTATTTTATGATTAACAATATCATTAAAATTGATAGAAATAAATGAGTGGGATATACTAGAATCTAATAATGAAATTTATAATGAGGACATAATTGTGATGTTACCTCTCACTATCAATGGGCCTACATGTACATCCACTAAAAACTCATTTATTATGTGAATGTGCTATACTATTATGGAATATTGGTATATCCATGAAATCATTTCTGAATATACATGTTTTGTAATATACTTTTGATCGAAAGATCTCTGACTATATTGATGAGTAGTCATAGCCTGATAGAATTTATCAATGTGTGTATAAAACAATATCTATTACACATCATTACTGGGGAAGTATTAGAATGTATTGTGTTTATTACCACTATGGACTGATGGAATGTTATGGAAAAACCACTAGCTATAAATGGATGTATCAATGAGTCCTTCTATTGAGAAGATTCTCCACCTCTCTGGTGCTGATCCATCCAATTTCTCATTTCCCCAAGTGTGCCACTGAAGCTACCACTATGTGTATGATAAGGGGTTGAGTATCCTTCATTTCCTGAAAATTTCAGTTCATTAAACATAGCCTTGTCCACTGTCGCAAAATTGGATGAAGAATTAAACGTAAATTCATATTACTTGATATCCAGTTGAAAATGATGAAGTAACTGATGATCATTCATATGGCCAGTCTTTACACCCTATAATAGAAAATAAAATAAACTTACAAACCAATTTGGGCATGATGACATCTAATTATCACCCTTCTACAAAGATATGAACTCCAACAATGTTTCTATCCTCAGAAACTCAAGAAAATAAATTGAGAAGAACACAGCCTTGAAACCCTCTTAGTCTAAGAAAATGTTCCAACATTCAGGTAACATAGAATCCCACCAACAAAATCAAGAACCATAATTATGAATGTTTTACACTTCCCTTTGATATTATCCAATGTATCTACGATTTCAAATATCTAATAAATAATTACATGGTAGTCCTCTTCATATTTAGCTCCATTCATTACATTAAAAGATTATGAATTTTCATGAAAAAACTCTTGCAATCAATATCATTCTACTACATATCTATTTTATACCTCAATAACCTTTTTTATACTTATGTAAAATTATATTCAACAACACAAATATCTCTAAAAAGACCCTCATTAATGATCTATCTGTTAGAGGATTTCCATGAAGACCATCAGGTACACCCATCCAAAGAAACTCACTAAACACTCCATGGGGGGCATACTAATGCACATAAAAAAAATATAATTGATCAAAAAAATGAAAAAATATCAGTTGAAACAAGAATAAAAATTATAAAAATTTATTAACATCAAAACTCAAAATAGGAGAATCACCTCACTATATCCCATGGTTACTTGAATTTCATCATGATAATAGTTGGCTAGTAACTCACTTTAATATACCTTCCAAGTCATAAAAATCCTATATCTGTTATAAAAAACGGTCACAATACATGGACTATTGATGAAAAACTACATTTGAAGGAATACTAGAAAGGACCGACCCAAATACCATCTAAATGGGTATTTGAACATACATGTCACATATTTGACGAGAATTCCCAATCCCCATGGGCTACATAATAGAAGCCGGAAATCAAACAATAATAAGAGGGATGAATTTCTCCCAACATTAAGAAAAAACATGGTCCATACATACTAAAGTGAAAGTATAGATAATGATAAATATATTCTCTAACTAAAAACAATAGCAAAAACCAATCAATCCAAGAGTTGAAAAAATTTCCAAGTACAAGTCCAACAAAAAAGGTTTACAAATATAGGAAAAAAATACCCCACATGATTACATTTTTATACTCTCACTACCTCACCAAAAGACACTCAACTCGTTCAGATAGAAAACCTTGAGGGCTCACAATGTCACATTGTTATTCCTTGCATTGAAAAAAAAATTCATTGTCAAAACACCACTAATGTGATATGTAGGGTGTGAGAAATAATTATAATTAGTGACTCATGTAGATATTCAATTTCATGTATCTAATATATAATCCATGAATTATAATCTTAATGAAAACAATGAAGATAATAGTTTAACTGTATTTATATCAAAACCTGGAAAATAGTTTATTTTCCCACTTTTCCACATTTCCTAATAAATCATGTAAATAAATTTCAAAACATTTCATATGAATATAACATAGAAAAAATAGCATGTCAAAAAATGAAATAATTCATACATTCTCATAAAAATCTATATATATACACAAAATATTACAAAGCTGATGTAGAAGACAAAATAAGCCATGAAAATCATGTAACATCATGCGAAGGACCACAATAGATCAGGATATCTATGATAGTACAAACTAACATAGACAATTATGTATACATGAATTCACTAGACATGTGCATCATTAATAAAGAGAATAGGAATACCCTGGAATGTGAACCTCATTATAGTTTTATGATGTCACTATAACAGCATGGATATAGAGTAGTGGAAATCCCCATGACAAACCCCCAGAAAGTGGATGAGACCTATTACAATAAATTATAATTATTCACCCATGTTTTTTCATGTATTATTTTATTAAAATCAATTACTCAATCAATTTACATCATAATAAGTTTTGAAACCCATTTCATAGAACCCTTTCACAATTATTTGAAAACCATTTCCATAAACCAAAGCAAGGAAAAAATGTATCTTACAAAAAAAATCAGTTCCATATACTGTTAAATAATCTATCATATAATTCCATTTTACATAATAAAAATTATAATAAAATAGGGATCAATTACAGTCAAAATCATTGTCTAGATACAAAACCATGTACCATAAAACTTAGGGTTTCACACACCAAAAAAATATTCATCGATAAGAAGATAAGAAAAAAGGCAATGGTGGACCTTGAAATATATAAAAATCCTATAAATGATAAAATTTAATAAAAGATTCAGCGAGGAAGAATAAAAAACATATTCCTGCAGGGCACACATTTACCATACCTAAACCCGAAAAGGACTATCCTACTGATCTAGATCACAAAGAGGATATATAAGTAGATAATGAGAAAAATCAACATGGGTCAATGGATTTGATAACACAATGAAACTATAGTACAAAAATCAATGAAAAAAAAGAATAAATAGATACTCACCTATAGGGATGAAAACTGACTACCACTATGATCAAATAATGAATTGATAAACCTAGATCAAACAAAGACTATCGAAATCCCAAATGAATCTTTTATATTCTATATCCAATGGATCTTCATATTAATGAAATTGTATTTCAATTTTATGACACCATAAAATTCTGCATCATAACATTCATAGGGAATATAATCCATATAAATCAAGTGTAATCCTCGGGGCCTAGGTATACTGAAAACCATCACATTTTTTATCAATAAATATTCTTATATTTCGACACGAAGTAAAATATTTACACAGTGTGTACTAACACCAAATTGTGTACCATATTCGATAAATTTTCCACACAGAACAAACACATCTTGTACTATTATTATATGAAATTTATTTATACTTAATTCCATAAAAACTGTATATTCGTACATGAAATCTAATATAAAAACATGGGTTTTGTACAAAATTCCATTGAACCCAAATAAAAATTTACACATATATACAAGTAATTAATTTATTAATGCATTAATTCATACCCAAATATTTGGTAATTTTTTCCCAATAATTTTTCTGCATCCTCAGGTGTACTGGGAAAAACCATATTCAAGAATAAAACATGAAAATAGTAGAAAAATACATGAATGTGTGTAATGTGATGCTACAGATATTAGGATGAAATCAATCCTTGATATGTGAAATCTAGTTTCAATAAAGGAGTGGTGAAACCTGTGTTTCTATTCAATGGTAAAAACCATGATTTGTATAGTTATCTTTAAAGCTAGTTTCAATATGAATTATAGTTTTCATACCTAACCCTACGATATTGATAATATTTGATATGATGATTGATAATGTATTGGATGGACGAGTTACAGGAGGCTAGAGAATGGATAGGTCCTATATTTATGTATTTATGTTTGGGGTGAGGAGTGGTCGTGTTGTTGGACCCGACTTGTGCAAGGGATGAGTTATGGATGGAAACGTCAAGTAATCCTTAAATCCATTGATTCTGTAAGTATAAAAGGTATGGTTATTTTCATGAGTGGTCATTTTAACGTATTTTTGATCGAATTTGACTGATGTAATTTTAAATTACATTATTGAATAGTCATTTGATAGTTATCAAATTAGGGTTTTGATAATGTATGGATGGTAGGAACTTGTTGGAGGTGTGTGATGCTCTTCTGAGTTTGTGAATATGTGGATCAACAGAAGGCATGTATCATTTTCATTGAAATCAAGGAGATGTGAACAAGAAATAAATGGATCCATATTGTTTTGTATTTCATTGTAGGAATGTTTATGATTTTGACGAGAATCATTCATCTCATGGTGGAAGAACTCAAGCATTATGGTGGGATTGGTTCTATATAAAATTTTTGTTCGTGTATGATTCAATGAAATTCAAGATGAGGTTGTTATTTTGGTTAGAGATTTCATATTTACACATGTGGTATAGGTATTTATGATACACTTACATTTTGGTAGCCCCATAAATTTTGTTGGGGATTGAAATGTCTTGGTAGCAATAGGACAAATTGGAAATTGATAAGGCTATGATTGATCATCTTGGTGACATCTTAATTTAAAACTAGTTTTTAGATGATCATTGTCATCATCTTGAAACAATACAATGTTAAAATTTATTTCAATTGCTATATTCCCTTTTATGTAAATGAAAATATTTTTCTATGAAGTCCCTATTTGGAGATTGTGCTTATGGAGATATGTAGTTTATGTTAAATAGTAGGAAGTTTACAGTTAGTAGTATATGAGTATGCTCCATGGAATAGACCATTTATCACATAATGTTGTGGTTATTTTTTTTATATATAAAATGGACAATGTTTGAAATTAAATAATTGTATCTTAGGTGTGACCGAGTCATCCACGTCCACATATAGGGGTTCATATGAAAATTTAATGTTTTTCATTGTGGTTTGTTTTTCATGGGTTTGATGGTGGAAATGATTCACTTATATTGTGGAATGATTTTTATATTATAGGAGTATGATACATATTCTAGAAGTATCATAGATTTTTGGGGATATTCATGGATTGATTGAAGTTTCCCCATGATGTTAGTGAGAGATGGTCATAATAAATTTTCAAAATCAATTATTGAAATCATTAAGGAAAATTGATGTGGTGGGTAATCAAGAATATTATTGTATTCGAGAGTTTTGTTTCTATAGATTCAATGTGATGTGCTTTCATTATAGTTGCATTATCAGTTCAATAGTGAATGAAATGAGTATTGGGATAATATATCTTTTCACTATGGAGTCTTATTGTGAATGTGGTGTGGACACCATTGGCCATGTATTGATTTTTTTCAATGTATTTGGGTGGGAAGACATCATAACCATAAATGATTTTAATGTGTTGATAGTCAAAACTAATTAATTTCAATATAATTCTATTAAGGATAGTCCATCAGGGGATAATTCTATGGTTGGATTTTGAGACGATGAAACCACATCTAGTATGTCATCCTGGAAAAAATCTGTACACGACATGAAATGAAACTATTATTTCTATTAAAAGTAATGACACTATCACATCATTCAACATAAATGGGTATTGTTAGTTTTTAATTTTTTTTCAATATTTAGGAAACATTCCATTTATAATTGATGTTCTCATGGATATTTGGATTCTGTATGTTTTGAACCATTCTAGAAACATTTCCTAGGTAATGTGAATTTTATTTTATGGATCACCATAGCTCTGAAGAGTGATATAATTTATCATAAATCAAATTTTTTGTTTGAAGGGATTTGGGTATGTATGGTCTTGGTGTTTTGAATTTTTTTACATTCATTGGAATTGAGTTACTTGATTTATTTGTTTTTTCATTCTTGTGTTTTAAGATTTCAGAAACTATGTGAGGTCATTATATTTTATTGGTGAAAAATGTATGTCGTGTGACATATATGGATAACCACCATTACATCTTGAGAGTAAGAAATATTATGGGGGTGTTAGTATATGTACCATTTTATTATGTATGTATTATCTTAAATTTTGTATAAAATCAATCAAATAGGGATAATGAGATTCTCCTCCGGAGTTGTGAAGGTGTTGAGAGTGTATCCGGTGTCAGGGGAATGAAAATAAAAGGTCTTTATAGTTTGTTGGTCATAGTTTCCCCAAATATAGGTCTAAATGTATAACAAGACTGTGTGGCCTGAAGGAGGAAGGGGAACTAATGGGTAAACATACAGTGCACACAATGGGACATTATAGAAATGGGCACCTCCTACATTGTAGAGGATACACTATGTTAGCATATTTTGAAAAAATGCGCAGATGTCCATTGAATCCAAAGATCTCAGTATTCTATGGGATATAAAAGACAGCATGGTTGTCGCATTTTTAGAAAAAATGGGTAGCCAACTTGATTTCCTTATTAATAGTTGTAAAATGATCATTTTATCATATCCAAATATTATACAAATTTCAACTGATTTCTCCCTATTGTCATACATATTTCATAGGGTTAGAACCAAGATATCTACCGATCTCCATATATAGTTATAATTATATTATTGGGACTTTAGAATGTCATATAGTGAAAATAAAATATCTCAATAAGTCATATATTCAATTTCCTTCATTATCTAGATAATTTTTGTGGTTGTTACTCTTTTTTCTAGGCCGATGAACCCTCTTTCCAATTTTTTATTCATAGTGGTGTTTTAAATATTTTATCCCATGTAAAGGGTCATATTTATATGAGTTGTTGTTTATAATCATGTGTTTGGTGTTTATTAATGTTTTTCTTATATTTTTTATATTGAATATGAATATGTGGCTATTCAAATGCATTGTCATACAATGTTTTGGTTTATTTTACTATGAAAAGTAAATTTTGACATGAATTTTTCTTTGAGACCCTTCATATATGTAATGAACCAGAATCTCCGTGTAATATTTTTTAATATATAAAAATTTTAAGAGTTTGAAAAAATTGACGGCGCATGATTCAACGGCCCAGTGTGCCCGAAATGAATTTATGAACTTTTTTTCTGCTACGTTCAGTTATCATACGAGCCGGTTTTTGTAACTTTTTAACCGGTTCTTGGAATCGAAATATGGGGACACCATTGAACTCGAAGTGCTAGTATTCTATTAAGGGGACCTTCCCCTCGACCAGAGTAGGTCGAGGGTGAAAGATATTATTTTGGTTTTTCATAGAAATAGAAATAAAATAAAATAAACTTTTATTTTATTTTTATTTTCATTGAACCTCTCATGTGGATGATTCAATGGTGGAGACCACCTGAACTGAAACCTCCCACATGGGTTATGGTGGTGGGGGAACTTGAGACTAAAACCCCCTTGAACTTCCCACTTAATGGGGTGAATTCCATTGAACTTCCCTTCAATGGGAGATAAACTT
This sequence comes from Viscum album, assembly GCA_963277665.1. Lineage (NCBI taxonomy): Eukaryota > Viridiplantae > Streptophyta > Magnoliopsida > Santalales > Viscaceae > Viscum > Viscum album. The sequence continues at coordinate 1,028,315,665 of OY728159.1, forward strand.
TGGTCTCCTCCCACTTTGATGCTAAAAACCACATAGTAATTAATTGCATCAATTTAATTTTGTTTCAATAATTAAATTGATGGAACACATCGTATTGGTTATTCTTTTATTGGGAGAAGTGTTGCAAAACAACTTGGAGAAACTATTATCCTATTCAACAAAGAACACATCGCGATGAAGAACGACCACGTAACAACTCCCACCCACGGCCACCGACGCCCTGCGGACTCCGCCACATGCGGTCGCGTCCGCCTCATGGACATCGCCTCCAGCGGTCACCGCCACACCATTGCCCATGCCACCCCGCAGCCGCCGCCACACCCCACACCGCCATGTGGCACCCCACTCTATCCCGCCCGTGGCACCCCACACCGCCCCGTTTCCCTGCCACCCAGTGGCCCTCTATGGCCCCCTGCAGGCTTCGTCGCCCCGCGGCCATGTCGTCCTGCAGTCTCGCGGCCCCCGCAGCCTCGTGGCCCCTGCATCCTCACCACCCTCGTGGCCTCAGCACCACCCTTGCGGCCTCGCACTGCTCTGCAGCCTCCAGGCCAGACCGAGCAAGCCAAACCAGACCCAGTGAAATTGGTAGTCATGAATTAGGTTGGGTTGGTCGAGGCCAGGTCGGGCCAGGTTGGTCCAACCGGGTCGGACTAGACCCGGGCAAATTTCAAACTGTATACTCTTTTGTCCATAACATTGGAACGAGATGTCCATTTGATGAACCATAAGTGGTGTTGGACACCTTGGAGTGAGAAGAAACCTCTGAGTATATCCTAATGGGGTTTTCGATAATGTTTCAGTATGGCCTGGTTGGATTGAGCACGAATCCAATCTGGCCCTAGGGATTAAAAGGCTAATAACATACAGAACGGGTGTCCGATAGACACACTGCATGTTGTGTTGAGACCCTTATGACATGTCGGTCCATTTTGATACTTCTTCGTGGGACATTGAGTTAGTTGGAGTATCAACCAGTGAGTTGTTGAGCGGACCCTCTCAGAGACGAGCAAGACTAGTGTGGAAACCAAGTCACTGGATGTGACGTGTAGAATGAATTGTGATACTTTGTGGCTCCGCACCTATAAATCTTATGTGGATTAGCACCGAGATATCCTGTGTGGGGATCACCTATCGATCCTGTGTGAGTCATCACTAAGCAATCTGGTTTGGGTCAGCACCTATTGATCTTGTGTGGGTCAGCTCCGAGCGATCATGTGTGGTTCAGCACCAAGCGATCCTACGTGGGTCTGCACCGAGTAACCCTATGTGGGTCAGTAGTAGAGCCTCTTAACAGAGTAAGATGATTCAGTAGTTACATATAATAATCTCTACTACTGTACTTAAGTTATACCTGGTGTGAGCTGAATTTGAACCTATGTGGTATATTCCTTCATGGTAGTACCGTTGTGCTATTATTTTGTGTGGCATACCTATGTGGTACTTACCTACATGGTATTCCTACCTTTGTGTAACAGTTGGGATTTGGGTTTTTGAGTTGGACTCTGTGTTATCCTCCTGATTGAGATGGGTTTACTTAATAACTTAGGTGTATGTATGGGTATATACCCATGTTGGGTTGTTAGTTGATTCCTTGCTGTCTGGTTTCTCCTTGGTGGTTTTTGTGAGAACTTGAGGGTCTCGGGGTCCCTATTGAGTATTGTTTTACTCAGCCTTGCATGGGCTATTCCAACACCCTATTGTGTTTGGTGCAGATGAAGGATAGTGCAGATTGGGGATGAGAGTACCAGGACTGGAGGTAGCTCGGAGGTGGACATTAGACGTGGAAAATCGCAGAGATGATCGTTCGTGAGCTATACCTACCCTTCAGGTAGGATTCGTGGTGGAAAATTCAAGAGATGAATTTAACCTATCAATCATCTTGTACTTTCTAGTTCCCCTTATACTTTCATGTTGGGATTATATTCTAGCCCCTTTAACTTACTATACTCACTCTATTTACTTTTCAGTTTACTTGAGTTCATATCTTGTTGTGTTCCTGGTTGTTTGTGTTACATCTTATTAAGGCAATGCCTTCCCAGTTTTTGGGAATACTTCTTCGTTGTAAGTCTCTAGCCCCTTGCATATGGAAGGTGGGCTTGGGGTAGTCATGGCATGGGCCCCAGGGGACAGGTCATTGAAAATTGGTATTACAGGAGTCAGTTCTACTGTAGAACATAGGACTTTGATATATCTTTTTAACAGAAATAGTGTTAATTGTATTGAGTGTGGTTATAAGTTTAGGGAATCCAATGTTGGAACATAGGCCGACTTGTCCACACACCAGGACCCTGACTTCTAATTTCTGAATCTGTGCCTGAAAACAATGATGAAGTGTGTGTTTTAAAGAGTTTTCATTGTGATTTTTTGAGTCAGTTCACCAGGTATAACATATTGACTGTGGAACATCTGTTTCATTTTAAGATGCCTCCACAACGACAGCTAGCTAGGGTTCCTAGAGTAGTATGAAATGATTTCCCACCGAGTGACGAGGCCTCGATGCAGGGATCACTTTCTGTTGAGGAACTAGAGGAGCCATCAACGGTACATTACTTGTTGGGCCACCGATCCCACTAGCTCCAGCAGAAGAGTGTGCATGCCACTTGAGCATGTTATACAAGTTCCAATGATAGGGGTCACTCAGGTTCAAGGGACAGGTGGATGAGGATTGGCTGGAGGCCGTGGTGAGAGTTTTCTGATTGTTTGGGACACCCGCTGATCTCATGGAGATCCTTTCCACCTGCCTTCTACAGGTAGCAGTAGGTAGATGGTGGAGTTTTATGCTCTATATTCAAGAAAAGGTGACACTTCTCTGGGAAGACATCGAGAGTTTGTTTTGTGCAGAGTTTGTTCCTGCGACACTTCATGCAATGCGCAAACATGAGATTTTTCATCTGTAGCAGGGCAGCTTGACTGTGGCTCAGTACTCAGTGAGGTTCACTGACATCACATGGTACTCCCCTAATATGGTGCATAGCCCATTATTCAGGGGCCAGAACTTTGAGCTGGGACTCAGGCGAGAGATCTGGGCTTCGATGATTCCTCTTGGAATCCTGATGCATGTGACGGTGTTAGAGAGAGCCCTATTAGTGGGGAGTTTCCTTGTTGAGAAGTCCCCAGCAGATGGACCAACCACTAGTCATCTCGTAGCAGATTATTTTGTAATTGGTAGAAGACAGATGTCACGGTGGTCCAAGTGGACTAGACCTACAGGTGGACAACTGTTGGATTTAAGGTCAGTTGTGCGGGGAACCTGACACAGAGCCAGTCATTCCAAGAGTGGGCAATGTTACGTATGCGGTGGGTAGAGTCACAGGCTCGAGCCTACTTGAACCGCCATATAGATAATCAAAATATGGTCGAACGACCGCCCAGGCAGAGACAGAGGTTCAACCGAAGAGCTCCGAGTGGAGAAAGCGGACGTGGAAGTGGAGATGGTCATGCAACTGATAGTGGGAGATGATTCGAGATGTTACTTCCACGGCCACTAGGTGGTCCACCCAGACCATAGGGAGAAGGAGGATAGGGGAAAGCTCAACTCTAGGCAGTTGAGACCTATGATCACGGTGCTCTGGGGATGATACGAGGAATAAGCTGTTTCTACTCTACCTTAGCTGCAGTACTTATACACACAAGTTCCATTCATTCTTTAATTTCCACATTCCACTTTTGGAGCTCAGAGATTCTGATGGAGTCATTGGATCAATCTTTATAGCAATAGACTACAACGACAGCAAATTATTTCATTAGGCACTGGTTCTGGCAGTGCGAGATTACTATAGGAGGTGAGAGAATTAGCAGGGATCTCCTAGTTGCAGCGTCGAGGACATACGATGTCATCTTGTTTATGGACTGGTTATCTACAATACAAGCTCATATTTACTTTATTTGGAGAAAAGGGTGGTGTGTCTACACAGATGGGACCATGAATACCTTCATTGGTGAGAATGGTTCCCTTGTAGCACATGATGGACTTCCCTGGAGGAGGGTGCATCCAATCCCTCATTAATTGGCTAGCCTTACCCTTGTAATAGTTGATGTGGAGAGTCCGAGTTATCCTGTATTAGTGGACCTGTACAAATATGTATTTCCTCATTATGTTTCAGGTCTTCCTCCTTCCAAATTGGTGGACTTTTACATTGACTTTTACCCCAGGCTGACACTAATATCTACACCATCATATCATATGGCACCCGCAATGCTTCATGATATGTATGTATAGTTAGAGGACTTGTAGGGGAAGGTATTAATTCGACCCAGTTTTTCTCCTTGGGCATCCCCAATTCTGTTCGCCAAGAAGGCTTATGGGAGCTTGAGGATTTTTGTTGACTATCAGCACCTAAACCAAGTGACTGTGATGAAAAATAACCCTCTCCCAAGGATTGGAGACCTATTTGATTAGCTGAAAAGAGAACGGTGGTTCTCGAAGATAGACCTCAGATCAGGCTATCATCAGCTCGGAGTAAGAGACGAGGATATGCAGAAGATGACTTTCAGATGTCTGTACGACCATTATGAGTTCTTAGTAATTCCATTCGGTGTGACCAATGCTCTCGCAGTGTTAATGAGACTCGTGAACATGATCTTTCTACCAAACCTTGATCCCATTGTAGTAGTCTTCATCAATGACATTCTGATCTACCTGACTACAAAGGAGGATCATGCTTATCATTTGTAGGTAGTACTAAACACACTTCGAGAGCACCAGCATTGTGGTAAGCTCCCGAAGTGCTAGTTCTAGATCTGAGAGGTTCACTTTCTGGGACCTATCATATCAAAGGTTGTAGTTGTAGTGGATCCAGCGAATATTGAGGCGGTACTTTCTTGGGATCCACCAAGGAGTGTGATGGAGGTACAAAGTTTCCTCGGTTTGTCCGGATACTACTAGAGATTTGGTCCATATTTCTCCATAGTGGCAGCACCACTTTCAGCATTGACGAAGAAGGGGAAACACTTTTTATGGTCAGAGAGATGCCAACAGATTTTTCGAAAGCTGAGTTAGATGTTAACTAGTGACACCATCTTGAGACTTCTGGATGAGAGATTAGGGTACATAATCTACTACAAGGCATCATGGACTAGGCTCAGATGTGTCCCGATGTAGGATCGAGATGTGATCGCATATGGTTCTCGATAGCTGAGACAACATGAGAAAGGACTATTCTACCCTAGACTTATAGTTATCAGAAGTGTTCTTCGCCTGGAAGATGTGGCAACAATACTTAATTGGAGAGTGTTTTACAGTTTACTCTGATCACAAGAGTATCTTGTATATCTTCTCTCACAAGGACCTGAAACTATGAAATCGAAGTCATCTTGAGTTCCTCCTGGAATATGACTTCAAGAGAGTCTATACTATTGGGAAGGGGACCATTGTAGCATATGCACTAAACAAAATATATTGTATACAACTGCTAGGTAAAGAGACGGAGCAGCTGGCCGCTTTGCAGATATCCTTTGTTGATCAGGATGGACCAGTTTTTCTTCAGTCTCTTATATTAAGTCCCATATTACTTTAATGAGTTAGGGATGCACAATGTGGGGACGCTGACTGCGAGGCTCTATGTGCTCAGATATCCACAGGGCATGCACCTGATGGATTTTATGATGGTGGGAAACACTTCATCCTCTTTAGAGGTTGTACCATGGTTCCAGTGTCACTTCAAGAGGAAGTGTTGAGGGAGTTCCACACATCCCCTCTAGTGGTACATCCAGGAGTGGCGAAGATGTACTAGAAACTCCAACAATATAACTGGTGGCCGGGGATGACGAAAGAAGTTACAGAGTTTGTCTCTCAATGATTCATTTGTCAGTAAGTGAAGGTGTAGAATCAGGTACCAGCAGGCATGGTTCAGCCTTTGGATGTCCCAGAGTTGAAGTGGGATGTGATATCAATTAACTTCGTGACATGACTTCCACATACATCCTGGGGACATGACTCTGTTAGGGTGATCATCGACCGACTCTCCAAGTCAGCCCACTTCTTATCAATTTGAGATCATGGTTCTGTATAGAGCTTGGGACGCCTCTATATGCAAGAGATTGTGCGGCTATATGGAGTACCATCGAAGATTGTCTCCGATCGTGATGCACGTTTTAAATCCTAGGTAAGGAAGGGATTGTAGGAGGCTCTTGGGATGTAAATTCATTAGACCACCGCCTTCCATCCTCAGACGGATGGCCAGACTGAGAAGACCATTCAGATCCTTGAGGACATGGTGCATTCATGCATCCTCGACTTCAATCGTAGTTGGGAGGATCAATTGCCTTTTTTGGAGTTCGCATCCAACAACCACCATCACTCAACCATTGGGATGGAACCTTTTGAGGTGTTGTATAGGTGACTTTGTCGATCACCTTTGTGATGGACTGGCCCAGGGGGGTTAGCACTAGTAAGACTAGAGATGGTATTGGTCACCACAGAGAAGGTGCAGAACATCTAGGAGTAGATGAAAACTGCACAGAGTATGTAGATGTTGTATGCCAACAGGAAATGGATAACTCTAGAGTTTGAGGATGGTAACCATGTCTTTCTATAGGTCTCGCAACGATGAGGTTTACAGAGATTTGGACGAGGCATCAAGTTATCTCCAAGGTTCATTGAGCTTTTTTAGGTCCTCACCAGAGTTGGATGGGTGGAATACCACTTAATTCTTCCACCTCAAATGCACCGGGTGCATGACGTCTTCCACGTATCCCAGCTGAAGAGATATGTGTAAAACCCTTATCACATCATCATCCATGGTGATATAGACATCAACGAAGGTACGATGCTTTCAGAGGTTCCAGTGTAGATTGAGGATCCAAAGGAGTGGGCCCTTCATGGCAGTCGATACCTCTAGTGCATGTTTACTGGAAGCACGGGAACCTCCATGAGAGAACATGGGAGCGGTAGGCTAAGATTTGTGTTCAGTACCCCCACTTGTTTTCCACTTTTTGAGTTGTGCCTTATGGGGACGCAAACCCTGAGGCAGGGAGAATGTAATGACCTGAAATTTTCATGTAATTTATTTTAATACTTGGAAATTTTACAAGTCTGTGAAAACTGATGGTGTGTTATTTTGAGGCCCAGTGTACCCAAAATGAATTTCTGAACTTTTTTTCTGGTATGTTCGGTTAACGTACAAGCATGTTTTTTAACTTTTGAACCGATGCTCTAAAATGAAATTTGAGTACACTATTGAACTCGCATCACCGATATTCACGTAAAGGGACCTTCACCTCAACCATAGAGGGTCAAGGTTAAATGATTGAATTTGGTTTTTTCATGAAAATAGAAATAAAATAATATAAACTTTTATTGTATTTTTATTTTCTTTGAACCTCCCATGAGGATAATTAAAAGGTGGGGACCACCTGAACTAAAACTTCCCATATTTTTTATGGTGGTGGGGACCACCATAGACTAAAACCCCCATGAAGTCCCCTATTAATGGGGAGAAACCTCTTGAACTCTCCTTTAATGGGAGATAACCATTGGTATCGTCCCACATCAATGGTTCCAACCTCACCATAATTAATTGCATCAATTTAATTTTGTGTCTACAGTTAAATTGATGGAAAAACCGTATTGGTTATTTTTTTGTTTAGAGAAGTGTTGGAAAATAAAATGGATAAACTATTACCCCCTCCAACGAAGAACACCTCCCAATGATGAACGACCACTAGATATCGAAGAACGAGGAAACCAACACTGAGCCGGATCAGAAGCACCTTGTAGAGGCAACCAATGTAAGGCATCTTCGAGGACAACGAACCGAAAATCATGGAAACACCGATATCACCGAAATCACCCCTTCTAACATCAATGTGAAATTAAGGTAGGTGTTTAGTTGTGTATGATTATATTCCCATGTTTTTCTATTCACAAAAAAAAAGAACGTGGATCAACTCTCAAACTAGTTGATCCGCATATGATCTCTTTTGCATGTTTGGGAATAATCATTGCAGGAGGATAGGGTTTGATGTTCTTCATTCAAATTCTTGTTGAGCCTCTTGCTACCACTCTAACGCAGAGGGTGAGGGAAAAACAAACATGTCCCTACCCCTCTGCTGTTCATCTTGAATGGTGTATTTTTCTTGATGGATGAAGGAGACTTTGTGCCCTGGTGATGAATGGATGTAGTGGTCGGCACATTGACGACCGCAACGGAAGTGATGGCACCACCGCCAGCATGCAGCTTCTACCGCCCACAGCCACCGCTGCCCCCACCCCTTAGCTGCTACTGCCCCATAACATCCTGGGCCACACCACGGCCCCACCACCCCACGACCCACTGTGTCTCCCCGGGGATGCGCCGCCCATGGCCACCGACACCGCCCTATAGCCCCACTGCCAAGCAGCCTTCCATGACCTTCACCACCCCGTGGTCCCCCGCAATCACGCCTTCCCACGGCCTCGCGGCCCCCGCAGCCTCACCATCCTCGTGGCCTCCGCATCGCCCTCGCGGCCTCGTGCCACTCCGTGGCCTCCGGGCCGCCTAGTACGGTTGGGCCAGGCCCAGTGAGTAAGGGAGGACCCAGTGGAACAGACCAGACCTAGCGGTTCTGGTCGACCTGAATCAGGTCAGGTTGGCCAATGCCTTATCGGCCCGACTGGGTCCGACCAGACTCGGGCCAACTTCGAACTTTACGCTCTTTTGACCATAATTTTGGAACCGAATGTCTGTTTGATGAACCGTCAGTGGTGCTGAAATAATTGGAGTGAGAAGATACATTTGAGTATACCTCAATGGGTTTTTAGATAAAGTTGAAGTACATTCAATTTAGATCGATCACAAATCCAACCATGCCCTCGGGACTAAAAGGCTAATAACGTACAGACCAGGAATCTGATTGACGCACTGTCTTTTGCATTGAGAACCCTATGACGTGGCGGTCTATTGTGATGGTTTTTCATGGGACTTTGTGGATGTTGGATTGTCAAATAGTGTCTTGTGGAGAGGAACCTATCGGGGATGAGCAAGCATAATGCGGGAACCCAATAACTACCTGTGAAGTGAAGAATGAATTGTGATCCTGTGTGGGTCATCACATAGCGATCCTGTGTGTGTTATAACCGAGAAATCCTATGTAGGATAGCATCAAGGAATCATGTGTGGGTCAACACTGAGCGATCCTTTATGGGCTAGCACAAAGCGATCCTGTGTGAGTCAACACCGAGCGATCCTGTGTGGGTCAGCACCAAGCGATCCTGTATGGGTCACCAGCAGAGCTTCTTAACAGATTATGATGATTCAATAGTTACATCTAATAATCTATACTACTATACATAATTTATACTGGGTTTGAGCTGAGTTCCTACCTGTCTTGTAAATTTATTCGTGGAAATACCTTGGTGATATTCTTCTGTGTGGCGTACATGTTTGGTACTTTCATATGTGGTATTCCTTCCATTGTAGAATAGTTGAGCTTTGGGTTTTTGAGTTTTACTATGTGTTTTACTCATGATTGATATAGGATTACATGATAACTTATGTTTATATATGGTAATATACCTATGTAGGGTTGTTAGTTGATTCCATGATGTGTGGTTTATCCATGGTGGTTTTTGTGAGACCTTGAGGGTCTCGAGGCCCCTATTAAGTATTGTTATACTCACCCTTGCATGGGCTATGCCCGCACCCTATTTTTTTTGGTGAAGATGATGCTGACTAAGGAAGAGAGTACCAGGATTAGAGGTATCTCAAAGGAGGACGTTAGATGAGGAAAACCTCTGAGACATCCATTCGTGAGATATACCTAACCATCCAGTAGGATTCGTGGTGGATGATCAAAGAGATTCTTTTTAACTATCAGTCATCTTGTACTTTCCATTTTTCATTTTACTTTCTAGTTGGTCTTGTATTCTTGCCGCTTTTACTTACTATACTCACTATGTTAACTATTCAGTTTACATCATTTCGAATCTTACTATGTGCTTGGTTTTGCGTGTTATAGGTTATAAAGACAGAGTCTTCACAGTTTTAGGGAATATGCCTTCGGTGCTAGTCGCCAGCCCCTAGCATATGGATGGTGGGTTTGGGTTAGTCACGGCACAGGCCTCGAGGAACGAGTCGTGACAACAGGATCTATCATGCACATTGATAATTTTATATCACGCCTAGGGATACTCATGGGGTATTCCAAACCCTTAAAATCAATTTTATGAAATTGTAAATAGTTTCATAAAAGAATAACGTGGATTACCTGGTTCTAATTGTAATTTTTATGTTATTTTCTATAAAAATGTCTAATTGGAATAGTATTGGAATAATGGTTTATAGAATGTAATGATTTTGAATTGAAATGCATCACATTGTATTATTTTTTGAGATTACCAAGTGACTTTTGTAAATTGATATAATTGTGTGATTTGGATTTGGATTTTATTTTTATTTTCAATGAATTTAAATCATTTTATAATGTGGATAATTTTATTAATGGAGGTTTTGATGTAAAGGTTATCCTAATGGGTGTTTTAATGGGATTTATATTTTTATTCAAAATGGTTGTCTGGTGCCCTCATTAGTTAAGATGTTTTAATGGATCTTTTAATGCGTTCAATAAAAAATGATGATCATGGACTTTGTTTTGTTTTCAATGGTAGGAACATGTTTTTAAGAGGGAATATGAGATGTTTTAAATGAATATTAGTATAAGTGTGACATGAATTTTCAAATTAATGTGTAATGAGATACAATTAAAGGTTCATGATAATGTTACAATATAGTTTTACATGACATTTATTTGTGTAATTATATTGGAAAATGTAATACTCTGTCAATTTCTCTATATGGGGTTAAGGGTATAGAATGTGATAATGCAGTGACTGAACCCCAGTAAGCCCTGAGTCAGTCTCTACTACCATTAAATTAACATGATTACAAGGACTCAAATCTTAATGTTCTGATCAGTTAAAATGTGTTGTAAGACTAGATAGACACAAAAAATCCATTTTACATTGGGAATAAAAAACAACATTATACATTGAAAAATAAATTTCCCAACATTTTATAAATGTATTCTAATAATTTATCTTTATACCCTATGAAATTGAAAAAAAATAATGGTGAGCTCAAATTATTATTATGGATTGTATATATCAAAAGAAATAATAATTAAATGAGAATTTTCAATACGAAAATGCAATAGTAAAAACATGGGTTATGTAACCAAAAAACTGACAATGAAGTGTGTATGAAAAATGGAAAGGTAAATAACTAAAAACAAATTCCATTTAGGAAACATGATAAGGAATATTAAATATTTAATTTAAATTAAATAAAATTGATGATATTAAATGAATAAAATTAAAATGAAATACATCCATATATGATGTCAAAGAATGAATATCATGGAAATTAAAAACTAAAATAAAGGAAAATCATAATTATAGAAAGTCATTTTCTCCTAAGTACATGATCCCTTTATCATGAAGACTTAATTTCCTAAAAGTTTAAATCTGATGAGAAAAACACATCGATTCTGATTAGATAAATAGTCTAGGGGATTGTTGCCTTCTGATTTTCTCTCATAAGTCTATTGATGAATCAATGAGATTACATTAACCTATCCACAAACATTGTAGTGCATGTCCAAAGCATTCATCATATATCAAATAACAGATTTAATTTAAAAAAATACTACTTATCAAATTCAATAAATTAATAAAGGATAAATTTATATTAAAAATCCAAAAAAAATTCAACTAACTATCAATAAAAACATCATATCAAAAAATATTTCATACTGTAGAAAATAATTATATCCCTAATAAATAATATAGATATTTAGGGGAAATTTAATGTCTAATGATCATAGTAAATGTCAAATTTTAAAGGAACAATAATAATGAATCATGTAACTTAATGTAAATACAATAATTTTAAAAATATATCATAAACTATCCATATGAAAAATAAATATGGTTTTAAAAAAACATATCCCAGGTGGTTTATAAAATGGTGTTGATACCATTGATGAATTGAAATATAATAAAAATTTATTTTAGAAATAATCTTGAGGAAAATATCATTTTAGTTTATAAAAATAAAGTATATCTTTTCACTTTAAAATTACTTAAAAAAATTCCTAAAAAATTATCGTTTTAACATGTGAAGAAAAATACATGAACTAAAGTGGGTAATTATATACATTAAATAAAAGGTAGAAAAACATTCATCTTTCAAGGTAATAGGTATATAAATGTTCCTTATTTGGAAAGAGATAAGAAGATTCCATTAAAAAAGATTAGAAAATAGAAATGGGAAAAAATATCATTAATAAATAATTTTGGAAATGAGAAAACTCCTATGGAATAATATTTATAAAACAATGTTTTTTTAGAGAAAACATGTTCTTTGAAAATAGTTGGGAAAAAAGTGGCGCTTTATTATAAACATTTTCAAAAAAAATTGTGTTCTATAGTGTGGGAATATGGAAATATTGATTGATAAATTTCATGAATAATGATAGGAGAAGAATATTAAAACATTTATTTAAATAATGATCAAATATTTTTATTTAATAGAAAATAAATTTTAAAAAATCCAAAACAAAATTTTTTTATGATGAAATCCTTTGAAAAGATAATAATGTTGATTTGATAATAAATCAATGAATAGATTATGTGTTTAAAATATTAATCTACATTAAAATTGTAAATACACCATTAGATAATGTAATTATATTACACATATATGATTATAATATTTTAGACAATGAAGATGTTATATAACTAAATGAAAATGGAATTGAGTTTTTATATTTTAGTACCAATTGGTAACATTAATATCAAATACGCTATGATTGAAAAAAACTAAAATAGAAAACAAAATAAACAATGAATTATTCATCATAATACATGTTAATTTGGAAGTATATATTCCACATATAAGTAATTTGGTTCATAATGATAAGCTATTTTTCTGGTCCACTAGGTCAAATACCCTAAGGAGGGATTGAATCACGATATGATAGATTTACACAACTACCCCTTCAGATATTATATAATAATTAAAAAAACACTATTTTGTATCCATCTTATAGAATTATATGAGTGGATTATATATCATGAATGAGAGAAACAAAATTACTTAGTTCATAATCACTATGATATATTTATGGAGCTTACAATGATAATGTTCTGATTGTACCATATCCACTAAGGCTCATTACCATGAACGGTGGTTCAAGGTATATATCATATATACCATGGGTCAATGTCTTTACAAGGTTTAGTGTTTCCTCATTACATTTATTAGGGTACCTACCTATGTCTATTTCAATTGATCACTACTCTTTGAATGGATTTATACATTGTCAATGGACTTACAGGTCCCTTTATTTTCATGAAAGAACACATCCCCAACTGTAAGTAGATGCTCTGTTGATGTTCTAATTTCATCCTACTGAGTAATAACTGTTTAAAACATATTTAATGGGAAATTACTTTAGAAAAACAATTTTGATGTTTACTTCCTCCATGATGCTCAACTTTCACGAAGCTCAAATAGCATTTGTAAAGATCTTGACATTTCATGAAAATAACTTAGCCTTCACGAAGAATACTTATTTCATGAAACTTAACTAGCCTTCACAATGCTCTATCATTCCATGATATATACATAGCATTTGTGAATTCCCTTACATTTCTGAATCTCAGATCATTTAGTTGGCTATTATAGCTTTCCGAGACTTTTTCTTATATCACCACTGTTAATCACCATTCACACACCAACTTTGCGATTCAGAAGCCTTATTTTTTGTAATTATATCTTGTTTTCATGATGGGGGATGATGCATATTTATAGGGATTTACAATCATTCTAGAAGCTTCCGTACAACATCATCTCTATTTCATGATTCTCCTAGATTTACAACATGATTATGCCTTCTTCAAAAGGCTCCAAAAATGTTTTTCATTCATAATTCTAATTATAATTGCGTATCCTCCACTCACAAATCTTCACCACCGCGTTTCTCAACTCGTGATCCTCCTCACCTTTTCTATTTTAAATGCTCATTGTACTCACGAATCTCACCGTCAAAATCCTCACACAATCAAAAAACAACCATTTTGAATTCCATATTTATGAAATTCATTATTTTTCCTTAATTTCATAATGCCATCAAGGAAATACACTTATTAATATTCTATCCAAAAACCAAATTTTAATCCCAAAAAATATGGAAATGTCTGGGAAATAGAATCACCTTGTGTATGAAATTTTGTTTTCTCTTTCTTGGGAATCCACTCTATAATCTTGGATATATTTCAACATATAATGTCAATAAACTCTATATAAATACAAAACATATCATGGGGACCAATCTTTTTCAATAAACACAATGAAACAAAATATATCTCATTTATTGGTTATAGAAATTTTTCACAATAGTATCCTTAAAGAATATATATTGAGATAATCTCCTTTACCAAGTATTCCTATTCAGGTGAACATCCATTATCTTCCTATATATTTTTTAAAGATATAATTAATTTAAAAAATAACCATAATAATAGAGTATATTATCATATATTATCTTTTTATAACATGCCACTACAGTTTTGTAAATAATCATTCATTATTTTAACTATTTGTATAATTAATTGAATTATTCTTCCAGTATGTTTTGACTTTCTATTATTATTCATATTATGTTAATCATGGTTTCACCATAACCAAAATTTAATAAATGATGTAATTATCTATTATTTTCATTATATATGTATTTATATAAATAAATTATAATTTTAGCTAATAAATGAAATGAACTATTCAAGGGGTTGGTTTGTCGTATATATGCATAACTATTTTTTTAATTTTTCTTATCATATTAAAAGAATGAAAATTATAGATTATTTCTGTATATTATTGTTTCTTTTTAATTATAATATAATGTATATAGCACATGTTTATTAAAATAATCTTTTATAATTTACATTTATAGTGTTAATTAATCACATAACCTTGAGGATGCAGTAGTCCACACATCGACAAATGATATTATCATCATCCTCAAAAATGGAAAGAATGTATTTAAAGGGAAAAAACATTAAATGAAGAATTAAAAAATTATTAATATCATATATATCATATATATAAAATAAAATAATCATTTTATACAAAATTTAATTGTGGTAAATGGAAGAATAATCGATGTCGGTTCACGAGACGATAGTCCTCCGTACACAGAAATGATGCTTGTGTTTCACATTTTGATGGATTTTATAATATATAGGTATTCATTTTAAAAAATATATATGTATATTTAATATGATTATGATAATATATAATCATGATATAAAAATAAATGATATGGTGTATAAGTATGTGAAACAAAAGTGATCGTTGAAGAATGTTACCTCTGATTCATGTAACACATTTTAACTCAAAACAAAATATATATTTGATTTCCTAAATGACCAAAGTGATTCTTCTATGATGATTTATTAAATGTAAGAAGATTATTTGGGAAGATTTTGGATTATTCAAAATGATTTATTGTTTTGAATAAATGGTTTGGGTGAGTTCCTTTTTATAATGTCAGAGGAGTGGCTTTACTGTTAAATTTTTAAAGATGGAATTCCACCAATGTTCTTCCCTCATAATTTGGAAAAATGAATGAAAAAATTAAATAAAATATATAATATGATCTAAAAATATCTAGGAAATTTATTAAAGAAAATTATATAGGTCACTTTGTCCCTTAATAATATTGTTTACTTAATTATGAACCAAATTTTTCTTAAAATTGTTGTAATTAATTTTATTATTTTCAGTAATGCATTAGGTAAAAAAATTACCCAATAAAACATTTAATATTATTATTATTTCAAATATGGTATCTATTTTTGCATATTCTAAACAAATATGTGGTAAGAATTATATGAATATTAATCTCACAAACGAGATGACCAAGAGGGTGTTTTATGTTAAAATGGTCAAAATATTGAAATGTTTTTACATCTAATTTAAATGTAAAAATTATTATAATAACCTAAATTGGAATATATACTTAATAAATTATCAAATGTGACTTCAACTCTAATTTAAAATATTATTTTTCTATATAAATACATTATATGAAAACCCATGGTTCAATTAAAATGACGTATTTTTACTATTTATTAAAAAAATGAATCATTCCAAAAAATAAAAAAAAATTCCATAAATTATATTGACCTTTTTTAAAAAAATGAATAACTAATTTATATATAAAATTTATAAATTTTTTAAAATTCATTTTCTAAATAGGGGCACCACAAAAAGTGGGAAATTTTCCTTTTATAAAATTACAATTTTAAGTGTAAAACAATATTTATTCTTATATTGTTCTTATCAAATTTTTTGAATTAATATAAAATATATTTTATTTTATCTATAATATATATATATCATTTAATTAATTCACTAATTGTATTTAATTTTAATAATTAGGATAAACACATTTATGAGCATAAAATTATTTCCTTCATATTTAATTTTTTTTCATCTTCATTTTTAATTACATGGTTACCAATAAATTTTTATAAATGATATATATTCCAATTTTAGTTAATAACATTTATAACCACTAATTTAATTGATAGATTATATTTTATTTTTTTAAATAATAATTTTTTAATAATATATAGTTGTTCGGTAAAACTATATATTACATGTAACACAAGACATCAATGAAAGTCATTGTTGCGTGTGATGAGAGATGGCATAGTATTTTAGGAATTGAAAGAAATAAAATATATTGAATTTATTTTAAATATTAAGTATAATATAAATCATGATAGTTTATATTTATTTCTATGATTGGTGTTGAATGTCGTCCACAATATCTTGTAAAAAGATACTATTCGAATATTCGGGGTCTTACATTCAACCCACCTTAATTAAATATTATCCCCACAATTTAAAATTTATATTAGTATCCAATAGTTTGAAATTTAGATATTAATTTTTTGAAAAAACATATCATAATATAGTTTGTAAAATATCATCTTAATAAGATTAAATAAGAATTACTATGGTTACTTGAAATAAAATATAATTTGTTTTGTATTTCGAAGAATATTAGTGGAAAGTGAAAATTTTTACGAGGAAAAATGGAAATATTAATCAAGAATGATTGTGGTCATTGATAAAAAACATATGAATGAGTAATATAATTTTGAGGGCCACGAAATCATAAATCGATGATGATCTTAAAGAAAATCACTTCTAAAAAAGCAACGTATTATGATAACATTTTTGTTTTATAGTATTATAACTAATTTTGGTTAATTTTATTATTGAACTATAATATATGGAAATATAAAAAATTGGTACATTTCAATTTCAGAAGAATGATTTCATATTTTTGTTGTCCAACAATCAATTTCCAATTGATCACTTATTCAAAAAAATATATATTCAGTGATTAATTTCTGTTCGAGATGAACTAAAATTTTATCTTAAAAGATTATAATGTTAATAAAAGTTGCTTGTATATTTTTTCCTAAATATTTTTGGAAAAATAATATGGTTATCAAAAGTTATTTAAAATAATTAAATAATATCTATCCCACAAATGTAAAAGTACCTATTCATTATTGAAATTCTATGTCAAATTATTTAGCTAAAAAATGAAACATTAACCAAGAAATCACGTAGACCAATGGTAGTATTGATAACCTTATCCTATTTAGGTAATGTGTTCAACCCCTATTTCCTTATATGTTTTCTTTTTTCTGAAACCATATTAATATATTTTTTAAAATAAATATGACAAACATATTTGATAGTTAACCATTTAATAACCTTTTCACTATGGGTTTCAATAAAACAAATGTTTTTCAAAGCCTGAGAATATAATTAGAAATTTTTAATAACATCATTAATGATAATAATAACACTAGAATTTATCGACACTGTCAAACTCATGTATCTAACATTTAAATTCATAATTCATTAAATATAATTTCTAATAAAACATGTTAAAAAATACTGTGTTTTATTTCCCTAAATCTCTCCCAAAATATCCTTAATATTGGAAAAATTACCTCAAATAAAAAATAAAAATATATGTTTACACAATATAACGTATAATCAACCATAATATGAGAATCACAGGGTGGTATTCATAACTATTATGTTAATAAGCACATATGTCTTTAAATTCTAATTCTCAATGTATATTTTAAGGTTATGTTTGATAATCTATATTTTTCTAAATCATGTTCAAAAGGTTTATAATAAACACACTTTGATACCAAATATGGAAAAATAACATCATTAAGTCTAGATCCAGTGTATACTAACATTAAATTAGCATGGTTACAAGAAATCAAATCCTAATAAATTGATCATTTTTTCAGTTTTGGAAAACTGGATACAAACATAGATCCCATTTATCATTGGGAATATGAAAACAACATAATACATCAAAAAAATAGAATTATTTCCATCCAAGGTACTAATTTATATAATTTATATATATACCATGGGGAAAAAAATAATTGTGAGCTCAAATTCTCAATAATGGTTATTTATAGTGGAATAAATAATGAATAAATGAGAATAGTCCACATAGAAATCCAATAGAAAAAGAAATATACAATGCAAACAAAAAATTGAGATATAACTATTGAAAAAAATATGGATATATAATAACTTAAAACACAATACATATAAATAATTGAATAATTTTTATACAAAAATGAATGTAAAAGAATTGAACACATAGAATTATGTTAGTGAAATGAGAATGAAATTCATCCATAGATAATGTAAAATAAAAAATATCATTGATAATAAAAACTAAAATAAATGAAATTCATATTTATCATACATCATGATTCCCATTAATATGATACATTTATCGACAAGTCTTATTTTATTACATGTTTAAAACTGTCTATAGAAACCCTAATATTCAGTTTGGAATCAAACGTTATGATTTTTTTCCTCTATATGAATTCATCTAATGAGACTATTGAGGAAACTGGGGGAATAATTAATTTTTCACCAACCTTTTAATTTCATAACAAAATCATTTCTTATAAATTTAAAAATTGATTTAATTAATAAATAATGTTCATTGTAAAATATATATATTGAATAATGTGCTCTTATATAAGTACGTTTCCTTAAAAATAACATATTATAGGGTTTTTAACTAGAATCCACATTTTAGGATCTTTTCAATTTATTATTTTATAGAATTATGAAAAACTATTATATGGTTTAACCATACATTACATGTAGATAGTTACACATTCTATCCATTTTTTCCTCAAAAATTGACCCATTTAAGATAAAAATTTTATTCTCTCCAACAAAAATCATTTATTTATTCTTCTAGACAACATTATATTTTATACCAATCCTAAGACATTAGAAAAATATTTCAAAACAGTGGATGAGACCAAAATAATAGTAAGAGATACACAAATAATGGAAACTATTATTCCTATAAGAACATGTAATCCCTGAATAATTTATCCAAATGTAATATTTCTCACCTTTAAAAAGTATTAAATTCATGTATGAAAACATGTTTTCCCATTTTTTAAATCATATGTTTATCATAAAACCAATAGAAGAAAACATTTAACATATAAAGGTATCTTAAGACATAATAACAGTTAAATTGAGTAATAATACAGATGACATCCACACATATCACTCTTACAAATGGAATTTTCTTAATACCCACATCTATACCCAATGCATTGGAGGTTATAACGTAACCACCCATCCTTTGATTGTGACAGAACCACCCATATTTTTTTTATCATGTAACGACCCATCTTGTTTTATCATGTAATCTCCATTCAAATGTCTATGTACCACTATATAAATTCCAACACCTAAAAGAATTAAATTATCTACATTTCAATAATAAAATTTTATTTCCAATCATAAAAAACCCATTTTTGATATTGAAATAGTTAATAAACTTTCAAATAAATTTTCAATATCAAAATAGCCAAAAAAAGTATAATGAATTATTTTCTTTTAAAACGAATTTAGGATTATAGAGGAATCTAAATATGACTTAATTTTTATGGAAGAAGAGAAGTTGTTGTCTACGTTTACAAGAAAAAATATTATTTGTCAATTTGTAAAAAACAAAAAAACCGAATATAAATATTCCTTTTGAAAAAATTCTAATAAATTCAATATAAAAAATATATTTTCTAAATAATAATTTTATATCTATATAAGAAAATATGTAAATTAATATCATGAAGTAAAATGTTTTATTTTTAAACCATTAAGCATTCAATGTGTACTATACCACATTCGACTTTTAAATATTAATCCCAATAAATTAATACATTTACCAAAACATTAAATAACATTAGTATAAGTAAATATGGATATGAAATTCCATATCCATTACTTAATTTTTTATGTTCACTTTAGTTTTTTTATATTTGATAATAGAGTTTCAAATGAATATGGTTGGATGTCAATAGTCAAAGAGGTCATAGGTACATAAAATCCAGATTAATATTCATGAAAATATAATAATTTTTTTCTACCATAATTTCAAATTTAAATCAAACTATTTTTCACTGTTATGAGAAATGAACAACTTTATAATCATAGAGATAGTAGGTCATACATACACATGAGTAACGATTCCATTTTTCATTGATCATTTTGGAAATAAGGTGATTATTATTTTATATTTCCTTAATTATCATAATATTATTAACATCGTAATAATAATTTATATATATATATATATGATGTGGTGAATACAAATTTTTCACATCACTTTATACCAGTGATAATTCACACTTACGTACAGAAGAAGTTATAATTTTAATATGCATGGAATGTATGAATTATATTGATGTTTTATTATCTCATAATGATTAATATTTTCTGAATATCACATATGAACATTAATTCGATCATTTTGACCAGTCATTAAAGATGATGATGAAGAAAAAAATATATTGGTTCACGAGGTGGTAGTCTGCCATACACAAGAACAAAAAATTAATTTCCCATTTGATGAAATTAGAGATGGATTCAAGTGATGATATTAACATAATAAAATATCATTATATTGAGTATACTAGAGATATTACATTACTATGTTCAGTGGATATTAGAAATGAAGTAGAAGAAGAAATAAAAAAGAAATGATTAATTAAAATAAAAATAGTTCCTCTTTGGTTTATCACCTTTAAAGATAACCATAAACCAATAATAATTGTGTTATTACTAAACTAAGGCCTCATAAATTTTTGGAGGTAATTTATAAACAATTTTTGGAAGATATTGGATGAAACAAATGGTCTATTAATTTTGAGTATTAGAGAAGATTTGGTGACTCTTATAGAAGAGGGCAGTGGAATATATGGAAACTATTAAAATATTAAATTACTATAAATAAATATTTAGATCATAATCATTCCAAAAATAGTTAAGTCTAATATTGGAAGTGGATAGTTTTAAATCCTCTTATCAAATTATTTTTAGACATGTATTGATATTATATTAAACCTTCTCATTTCAGTTTACCCTTATTTAATCTATTTTAGTTTTAATTGTAGTAACAATATTATTAATATTATCATTATATATAGTTTTATTATATGGGGTAAATATCCCATAAATTGAAACTCCACGATGTTTTAGATATTATAACAAACAAATATTAATTTTAATATATTATATTTATTTTTAAATAATTTAATAAAATATTATTTTTATAAAATATCAATTGTGTCAATTTTGACACAATTCATTTCATCGAATTAAAATAAAACTCAAATAGAAAGATAATTCAGAATCAAACCATTTAATAGACTTATTATATGTCATAATCCCCATGAAAATTCATAATGTACCATTATTGATTCTAATTAAATTTATTTTTATATATTTTATTTATCTTATTTGATATTTCCCTTAAAATCTAATTATTGTATCAATGTTGTGTCCATATTAATTGAAATTATTTAATAATTAATAATTATAATTAAATTACCATTACTTTGATACATTCATTATATTTTTGAAACAATTTTTAATCATATTTAGCACTATATTAATATTATTATACATCTAATAAATAAGATGTTGATATGTTGTCACTTTCATTTATTCTAATACTATTTGTATCACTTTTATAGGAAAAAATGATTAAATGATTCAATTTATATACTTAGGTTTTAAGGGATTAATTTTATTGATGCTACATGATTTTTTAAGGTTTTAGGGTGATTTTATGATCCATATCATATTAATTGTTACCCTAATTCACTTGATTTTCAATTAACTGTGGTAAATAAAAATTACCAAAAATACTATTCATAAAATCCAAAAAAGTAACCTATTATATAATTTGGATCCAATGATTCCAAATATGGAATCATTCTTTCATAATTAGAAACACAAAAGTTGCAGTAATTAATTTAAAACTAATCCCTGTTATCAAAAAAAAGAAAGTGAGTATTTTGAAAGTAAAAACTACAAAAATATTGGCATGTTTCTATATCAATCATTAGTAAGAAATTAAATAAAATGTCTGAAATTAGAGTAAATGATGAAAAAAATAATAAAATCATTCTTTAAAACAAATTTAAATATTAATTTAACAATATATATTAATTAGACAATAAATCAATTTGGAATTTAAATGCATTATTTTTTACCATTCATTAAAATACGAATGTTATATGAAATATACGAAACATTTATCCAAACTTATTTTTTATGATCCAATATCAAAGAGGAAGATAAGTTCTTTTCAAAAATAACATATAAAAGTGCCAGAAACTAGATTTAAAATGGGATATATCTCAAAATATTGAGAAAATGATATTTTATAAAAAAATACTACTTTAATAAAAAATGGATTTTGTTATTATATCATTCCCAGAAAGAAAATATGATTAACTTTAAATAATAAATTGAAGAAATTAAATGTATATATTAATTAATAAAATCCTACATTAGTGATTTTATTATTTTATGAACTCACTTATTTTCACTTAAATATTTTTTTCAGAAAAATTTCCTTTTATTTGGAAAGGATTTAAATTTTAATTATAATTAATTATTCCAAAAATAATTAAATATATATATATATTTCTAAAAGATATTTTATAAAATCAATTAATATTGTTCATTCCTTCCATATTAACAGTGTGGATATAAGATAATATTTAACAAATAATATTTAGTTGTTTTCTTACGTTCGATGTGTCATATAATATTTCTTATCGAACATAGCGTCTCTTTTTTTATAAAAACATTATTTTAACATCTTCCCCATTTTAGAAATTTAATCCACACCAGTTTAATATTTTTTGGTAACTAAGGTATGACTTTTCAAAATATAATTATTGAAATACCGCATTATAAAAAATTATTAATAAAACTACCACTTTAAAAGAATGAAAATATTGTACGAAGGTCACCTGAGATATCGCATTCTATGATTCCATGTAAGAAAACATCGATATGGTAGAAATACTAACTTATTTGTTATGATAGATAGTGATAGAAAATATGATAAGGGAAATGTAAAGATTCTGAAAACAAAAAAAATAGTGATTGGTTAAAAGTTGATTGATTTCAAAATAAGAAATTAAAATGGAAAACTTTTTTGTTTTATGGTCCTTTTCATAAAGTTGAGGGATTATTTTTTTACATAGAATAAGAATATAAGGAAATATTCTTATATTAAAATTGGTGTTCTCATCTTTTAATCTCATTCTACTAGAAACTCCTCATTTTATAAAGATAAAGAGTATTTCAGATAAATTGACTTATATAAAATTATTTAATCAACAAAATATTATATTTCTACTTCTCATGTCTTTTAAATATAACCAAAACTAGTATGGTTAGGAGAAGACAATTCAATAAATTTTTTTGATAAAAACTACATTATCCTCCAAAATTCAGCATTGATACCCAGTGTTTATTTGATACCTTTCAATAAATAACTATCTTCAAAATTCCGCAAAACTCAAGTGAATATGATCTATTAATATTCCTAGATAAATATTATCAATTTTCACCAAATAAAATCATCCATTCATAAGGACTCACACAAAAATATATATAACCCAATCATATTTTCTCAATGATATGTTAATCATTTCCATAAATAAATAAGTCCCCACAATTTCATAATGAAAATTATATATTCTTAAAAAATATAAATATTCCTTAACTCATCAAATAAATTTCATTTGGATTCAATTTACCCTGATCATATAATGTTTCCAAAAAAGTGAACATCTTCCAAAATAACATTTATCATTAAATTCCTAATTAATTTTACAATAACTAGGATACCAATTAGACAAAGCACATGTTACCAAATTTGACTTATTCTTATTATATCATCTTTTTTAACTAAAATGTAAAATTCATAAAACTGGGGAGTTCATATAGGCTATTGGTAGGATATGAAGCCTTATCCTCTTTCAGTTGTGGGTTCGATTACCATGACTATACCAAAGGTGCCGGATTGTGATCCATACTCTATGTTATCCTTTTTTCAAAAAAAATATATGTAATAAAATATTCCAAAAATTTAATAAAGTCCCCAAAAATTTCAATAAAATATTTTAACGTTAAATGTTTTTTCATACCACGCATTTTGAATCCCAACAACTAATATCCAATGGTTTCATTAATGGAGAATGTTTTCAAAAATATCATTATTTCCCTTTATATTTAAAATCATTATACATAAAAAGGGATTTGTAATACATAATACTTATGGATAACCATAAAATAATAAACCCATCATGATATCTCTAACTATTAAGAAGAAATCATAATATCCAAATTTTTTAAACCTCCATGTTATAAAAACTATATAGAATCATCCATAAACATTACATATTATAGAATTTTTAAAATAGAATTCATATTCATAGATTTTTTCAGTTGACAGTCTTATAGAAAATATTAAATATTCTTATAATGTATTCCAATACATTACATGTGGAGAGTAATACTGAGTAACCACATTTTACACCAAAGAAAATACTTTTGAAATAAAACAAGACTTCACTTCGAGACACATCTTTAATCCATTCTTCCAAACATATTCATTTCCATACAAATCTTATGACATGTGAAAAAAATTTACTTAAATTGGATGAGAAATTTTTTTGTCATGGTTACATAAATAATGAAATATGTTATTCTAAAAAAATCATGAAAATCAAGAAATCATTATCATGAAGTAAATATTTTAACATATAAGAAGTAGTAAATAAATACATAAAATATTAATTTTTTACTGGTTTGTAATAATAAGTTTAACATAAAACCCATATAAATATAAATATAACATATTATGGTATCTTAATACATAATCATAAATAAATTTTATAACCATATAGTCAACATCCACAGAGATCACTATTACATGTTGAATAACCACACAACTGACTTCCATAACAATTTTTTTGGAGCTTTTAACAAAACCATTCAACCTTTTTTTGACACAAAACAACCCGTATTTGGTTTATCACATAACCACCCATCTTTCGTTTATCACATAACCACCCATCAAATGTCTATGTTTGATTATAGAATCATAAGACATCGAATATTTCAATTGTCAACATTTCACTCATAAAATTTCTTTTGCAGTCACAAGAAGTCATTCAAATGTATTCAAATAGTCAATCCACTATCAAAACCATTTTCAACACCAAAGAAAATAAAGGGAATAAGGAAATATTTTCATTTTAAAATACATCATGTCTTATAGTGGAATCCAAATATCAAATAACGGTTATGGGGGTGAGATTACATGTTTTTTATATACAAGAAAATATTTCATTTTATCATTTTTTAATAAAAGTAAAATTATTCAAATAAAAATATTCCATTTCAAAACAATGAATGATATTCTAGATATAGATAAAATAAACTAAATAATCCCTTTATATCCATATAAATAAAAATGTAGTTTAATATAATGAAGAAAATGATTCGATAATTAAGTCTTTAAACGTCCATGGTGTCTCATACCACTTTTAACATTTAAAATAAAATATAAATGAATTAATACATTACCAAAACAATAAATAACATTAGTATAAATAAAATATGGATATTAAATGTAAAAATAACTTTATATACACCTAATAAAGGAATAATGGTGAAAATTATCAAGAAATGTGTCAATGAATGGGGATTGGGAGAAAATACATTATCATAAGTACGACTACTCACATTCAATAATTATATTCCTGAATAATATACAAGGGATAATTATATATGTGATTATTAACATTTATAAATTATATTATTCCATTTATATGACTATTATAATGTTATAAAAATAACATAATTATTTATGTTAACATAAAGAATATGTCGATATTTATTACTCAAGTCAAAAAATGAACATGAAAGGATATTAATAGTCAATGAGGTCAAATTTCCATCATCTCCAAAATAATATTAAGGAATTTTTAAAAAAATTTAAAATAAATTATACTCTTAAATCATCCCATTGTTAATATTTATGAAAATTGAACAATGTTATAATCATGGAGACAATAGGTCGTACGTACGAATGGGTGATGTTTCCAATTTACATAGATCACTATAGAAATATGGTAATTATTAATTTATCATTATTAAATGATTATAATATTTTTAACATAATAATTATCATTATAATATAAATATATTTATCATATAAGAAATCTAGTTAATAAAAGTGATTGACATCACTTCGTGGATGTGATAGTTCACATGTACGTATGAATGAAGTTTTAATTTAATATTCATGGAATTTATGAACAAAATGTATATATTATAATCTTATAATTATTAATATTTTATCAATATCCCGTATGAGGAATAATTCCAGCATTATAACTAGTCTTTAAAGAAGGTGATGAAAAAAAAACTACATCGGTTCGTGAGGCAGTAGTGTGCCGTAAACACAAATGAATAGTGTTGTACCCATTTGATGAAATTGGGAAGGAATTAGGCAAAAATATTAACATAATTAAATCATTGTATATTGAGGATAATTGATTTATTATTTCATCAGGATTGGTGTTAATTTTATCGATGTTTAAGATGAAATAAAATAGAATTACTTAATTAAAAACAATACCTCTTCATTGGTTGAATACCTTTGAATAACACATTGAGCCTATAAGGGGGGGTGTTATTTCTAAAGTATGGCCTCATGAATTGTGGGGTTTGGAGAAACTAAGAATGTTTCTGTGTAGATCTTGTACATAGTTTTTTTTTTGAATTTCGAGTATTAGAGAAGAGTGGGTTTCTTTTATAAGAGATATAAGTGGAAGCCTCGGAAACTCATAAAATATAAAATTATTATAAGTTATTTTTTAAATCCAAATGATAGAAACATGAGTTATGTCAATTATAAAATGATTAATATTATAAATACTCACATTCCATAATTTATAGACATATATTTATTTTAATGTCAACCTTATATTTTCAATTTACCCATAAATAATATATTTTAATTTTAATTATGGTTGAAATATTTTCTAAATTAATAGGCAAATGTATTACATATATGTGGTAAATTTGCTATTAATATAAACTATAGGAACATTTAGACATTATCATAGATAATTTTTAAATTTTAATGATTTGTATAATTATTAATTAAGTTAATATAATATTATTTTTATAAAATATCAATAGTGTCACTTTTTACACTATTAATTTCATTGAGTTTAAATAAACATCAAACAAAAAGATTACTTCTAGAAAACCTATTTAATAGAATTATAATATTTTATAGTCACATATAAAAATCATATAGTACCACAATTAATTTTAATTATATTTATTTTAATACTTTTCATATCATTTATTTTATATTTCTCTTAAGAAAATAACTTCTTTATCCCTATTTTTTTCAGAAATTATTGTAGACATTTAATCAATAAAAATTATATATTAATTTCCATGAGGTAAATATTTTCACTATATTTATTGATACTATTTATTTTCAAAGTTATATTATATTAATTATAATATTAATACTATCATACTTATCAGAAATAAAAGGGTGACTTATTGTCACTTTATATTATTTTAATAATATTTATATTAATTTGTAAGAAAAAAATAATATTAAATGAGTTAATTCATATCATTTAGTTTTAATGGTTGTATTTCATTAATCCAATATTATTTTGGTAGGTTTTAGGGTTATTTTATATTCCATTTTATATTATCTCTTACCATGATTTACCTGATTTACCTTTAACTATTGTGAATAAAAATTACAAAAGTTACAATTCATAAAATCAAAAAAATAAAACGACATTTTTTACATACTTTTCACCCTGTGGTTCAAAAATATTTATTGTTTAAATTAAAATACATGTATTTCCATAATTAATAAAATATTTGTCCTTATTGTCAATATAAGAAAATAGGTTTACTAAATGTAAATATAATTTATAGATTCACAAGTTTTAATATAATATTTCAGTGTAAAATTACATCCAATGAAAAAAAAATGTATTAAATGATAAAAAAATAATAATATTATTCTATAAAAATAATTGAAATAATAATTTAAAAATATAAAAAAATTAGACCAAAAAACAGATCTAAATTAAAATATGTTATTTCTAACTATTAATTAAAAATGAAAATTATCCAAAAAATCAAAACTTTATCCAAAATAAATTTTGATGTCCCTATTCTAGATAATAATATTATTTTCTTCAAGTACAACATATAAAATAGTCATACATTATAATTACAGTGGGTTATTCATCAAAATTCGCAAAACTGTAATTTTTTTTGAAAATTCCACTTTTATCCGAAAAAATGATTTTTTTTCTTATATCATTTCTGGAAAACATATAATATCAATTTTAAAAATTAAATTTAATATATTAAATATATATTTTATTGGTAAAATCAAACATGAGTGATTGTATTATTTTATAAATTCACATATTTTTATATGTATAGTTTATCAATAAAACATTTTCTTTTATTTAAAAAGATTTATAGTTTTATTTATAAATAATTGTTCATAGAATAATTAATTATATAAATTTGAAAAATATATATTCATAAATTACATAATACTATTCATTCCAACCGTTTTAATAGATGGGTTATAAGTTAGAATTTAAATATTATTATTTAGTTGTTCCCATATGTTCAATGTGGCGTATTATGTAAACTATCGATCATAGTGTCTGCATTTAATAAACATGAGTTATTACAATCGAGTTATCAATAATTTCCCCCTAAATAATTAAATAACACATAATGTAAATGCTTTAAGAATAATTGGTATATGATCTACGCAATAATCATATCTATGTTAAATAATATATATATATATTGATAAAATTTAATGTCTAATGATCCTTGGAAATTGAATATTTCCATACAAATATAAGAATTATTCAAATAATTGAATGAAAATCCAATAATTGTCAAAATCATTCATAAACCATACAAGATAATAATTATTATTCTACCAGTACATAATATTCTAGGTGTAGTAAAATATTAGTGTTTTATTTATAATAAATGGAAATATAGTAAAAATATATTTTATAAACATTATTGAGAAAAATATATTTTTCAAAATGAAAAATATTTTTAAATACATTTATTTAAAAATAAGTTTTAAAAAATTTCTTCACAATTTATCCTTTTAAAAATTGAAATAAATAATAAAATAAATTATGTATGTTTATTAAATACATTCTATAAAATTTTAAAAGAACACTCATTTTTAAGGTAAAATTGAGGAAAAAGTGTATTTTTAAGAATGAGGCAAGCTGATTAAATTGAAAGTAATTATAAAAATAAAAAATCATAAAAATGTATTTATTAAATAATTATAAAAAAGTTAAAAAAGATTGAAAACCATTTTAGAAATTAATCCCCAATAATAAAATAGCTTCTCGAAAAAATGTCTAGTTCATTTTGGCCCTTATGGTTAGGGTTCATTCCACTATTAAGATATATTTTATATTGATTGATTAGATTATTTAGAAAGACATTATAGTATATTTTTTATAAAAAACCATTTTATATTGTTAGAAATTATAAATTATATTGATTCAAAATAATGAATAATTTTATCAAAATACCAATCACAAAAATGGAATAAATTTATTTAAAATTAATCACACCGACATGATGATAATGAATGTTTGCAAAGTTAAAAATATTCAAAATATTGAAGTTTTTTGTATCTAAATTAAATGTGTTATTGATTCTAATGATCAATATTGGATTATTTTATATATAATTAATATAATTTTCATTTAACCCAATTTCCAAAAATGTTTTACAATATAGATATATTATATGAAAGAGTAATTTTCAATTAAAATTCAATATTTTTTACCATTCATCAAAAGTGGGTACGTAAAATTACTATACCAAAAAATAATAATTTTGAAATTTAGATCTAAAAAAATGTTAATATTAATATATATTGTTCATAAAAGTGTAAAAATTCAATTTTAATTTTTGTGAACCATGAAAAGGGGGAAACATATCCTTTTTAGAAAAAACTAAATTTCTCAGCAAAAAATAAGAGTTATACATATCTTTTAATAATAAAATCTATTAGGTGGATATTGAAAGTAATTATTTAATATATAATATATTTATTTAATTAATATCATTCATTAATAGTAATTAATTTGTTTTATTTGGATAAAACACCTTTGAGGGAATTAAAAAATTTCCCTTATATCCAATTTTTTTATATTTTTTTATAATTTATTGGTAACCTATGGTTTTTTATAAACCATATATTTTCATGAGATAAATATGAAAATATTGGTTGGAAATTTTATTTTATATGTTATATCTTATTATATTAAATAATAATGTTCTGATAATATGTTGTTGTTTGGTAAATCTGGGTCTTGTGTGTAATGCATGTCATCTAAGAAAGTTATTATTGTTTGAGAAACAAGATAACTCGGTATTTCATTCATTGAACGATATAAAATATATATACGTTATTTATAATATTAAATATACCATTGATTTTAAAGAAGTTATATTCGATTTAACATTTGGGATTGCGTGTCATATAGAATATTGAATAAAATATGACACTTTTAGAATTGGGGGGGGGAGGTTAAAGATAGAATATATGAATTTTGATAAATGAATGGTATCAAACTATTAACTGTAATGTGTTTCTAAGGATAAGAAATAATCAAATTTTTTGATTATAGTATTGTGATTGGAATGTAGGAATGGTGCTCCTCATTCATGGGTTGTGACTGACTGATACTCTAGGAACCACCATTGTTAGGGTTGGTCATGATGTTGGACTAACTCTCCACACTCATGGCTAAACTCCACTAATAATCCATGTTCCCTCATGTATTCATCATTTCTAGTATTTAATAATGATTCTAACTCTAATACTATGGATATGGATTTTCATAATGTTATTTGGGAGATAGTCTTTGCATTCCACATCATTGGTTGGGATGGATGAACTCTAAGTTCTGATCCTTGGATTCAAAACCATGTCTTTTTCTCAATTATATATAAATTTTTGACCCATATGTAAATTTATTCAGACTTCTAGAATGGATGCATCACCCTTGGTTTGTTTGATTAAAATGTGGAAGAGAGGAGTCCAAATATCCATTTATTAAATATTTACTATGAAACATGCATCGTTTATATATAGTTAATTTCATCCTTTATATCATCATAAAATACTTCAAGACTAATTATCACTATTTAAAAAGTTAGTGGTGGCCTACTACATGTACCTCACACATAACTTTGGCATCCATGGAACTTGTGTTACCAAGAAGATACTCTATGTTATCAGGTACAGGTTCATGGTAGGGACCTGTCAAAAGTTTTATTTTTATGGTGATATATTTGACAATGAGATATATACCCATTATGTGGAGTCAATTTTGTGTTAATATTTTTATTTTTATTTTTATTATTTTGGGTTTTATTGTATTTTTAAGAGACATGTACAATTTACATACCATAATTTTATCATTTTTCACTTTGGTTAATGTTGAATCCACTATTATATTGTTTTGTTTACTATATCTATTGGATTTTATAACAACTGATTTGATTTCAATTATCTGTTACTTTGAAAAAAAAAATTACTCTTCACACTTTTCCCTTATATACATACAATATTATTTGTTAGACCCTCGTGTATGGGGATGTGATCTAGAAGTCACATTGTTCACTTTCTTAGGGGATTATTATTATGGATTCAATATCAATACGTTTAATTTACCATCATCTAAAGGGAAACAAAACCACCCTTATATAATTTTTTTATAAAATAGTCCCCCAACATATAGATGTGGACTATAGACCTTCATTTCCAAGGATATAACTATGAAAAGATCAAGTCTATGAAAAAACTATTACTGATTATTATTCTATAATTCATAATAATTCTATTTCCCCAAAATAATTTTCATACTTATATAATTAAATATGTATAATAATTATACAATATGTTATTATATTTATCATAAGAATTATTTATTCTATATTATCAACGGAATTAACAAGCTTCATTCATGGGTGTGTTGATAACAACCTCTATGTAGCATTATATTATTTTATTAGTATGACCAATCATGGTTTTTATTATATTATTGATGAATAAATATGAAACATATAATATATATATATGTAATATAAAATTATCAAATGAATTAATTTACTATCATTCATTAAGAAACACATAAGTTAATTTTGTGTTTTACAGACTACTTCCCCGATGAAGTATCAGTCATCATAATGTTTTTTATTGTTTATCTAAACAACCTAAAATATTATTCACCAACTTAATATTAATATTTATAATATTATTAAAACTTATTTAATATTGATATTATACATTTATTTTACCATATTCACCCATAGAGATATTGAATATTAATGTCAAAGATGGTTTAACAAACTAGTTGAATAATGATGTAAAACTCTATCATGGATGAAATTGGGAACATAAATACTAATTCTATTATAATTTACTAATCAAATAAATATTGGCTTCTTGTTTTATGAATTTTTATATAAATTATTTTACTTATCATTTAAATAATATCTCTGATCTTTAGAACTATTGAAATATGCTGCCATAGATTCAATTTTTATAAAAAAATAAGAAAAAAATTATAAATTGTAAATATATTATTGTAATAAATTGGTATTAAAATATAAAATATAAAAAAATAAAATTTCATATAAGATATCAATATAACGTAATTTTATTATTTAGGATATCACGTATATGGACATAGTGAATTTGGAATAATTCCAGGTTTCCCATCTCAATCACTCATCATTGATTCATGATTTGTTATTATTTTCCAAACATAATTTGTACTGTGAAAAAAATACCGATTTAAATATATTTTAATAAAATATTTTTGATCATTGTAATTTCACTTTCATTCACTCTATTCCATTTTATGGGCTTTGATTGATATCTTCCCAAAATTAAAATTACATTCACAACTCAATATGCTTTCTTCAATTATAATGTACGTCATTGATATTTATCATTCATTTAAATTTCTGTAACCAATTATTATCAAGGTGAATATATTTTAATTAATATAATAGTAATTTATGTGTTATATTTCTTCATTAAAATTATACTATATTATGTATAATTCACATCATTTTCAATTATATTTTCCCTACTTATCTATAATGTCCCCTACCAAAAATATTATTATTCTAAATGAAGTCAAATTTTCTATTACATCATGTTAATTTTATAGTTACAATATATTCATTTCAATATAGTGTTTTATTTTCCTTTTTATGGTGATAGATTTCTGAAAATGTGGTTTAAATCAAGAAAGGTATATTTTTTAAACACAATCATCTATTTTTATTTATGAATTACCTTTCATTTTTAGATATTACACTATAATATTTTCATTTATTTCATCACTATTACTTTTATATATTCATTAAGAATATAAATATTTCACAATAACATTCAATGTTGAGGTTACTAAATGTTTTATGTTCTCTTAAATGTCTAAACATTTATCTCATTAATAAATTTTTTTACCACAATAATAGATTTTGAAAACTAAAATTTTTTAATCTGAAAAATAAATTATAAATTTATATTTTTATTGAAATCATTCTGATCATTACTTCATAAAAATATCATTAAAATATATCATAATAATTCATTTCATGATATCATCCTCTCAAAAGTTACTCTCTAATACTGGGAACGGAATAAGGGAGATAGAGACTTTCTAATGCTTGCCTCTATAAGGATATGAGTTAGTGACAAGAACATTGAGTAAATAATACATACAAGTGGGAGGAAATAACTTCTAAATGAAAAATGTGGAAACCGATATATGAAATAAAATTAAATAAAATATTTCTAATTAGGTTAATATATCTCATGTATAAGAAATAATTTTCTAAAAACTAATAGAACCTAAAGGTAGCTATATACCCTAAGGGAAAACTCACCATCGACTACGAAGAGGAAAAAACTCCAAAAAATCCATGACATATTATTATCTATCCTGATATAAAAAAATTTAATACTAACATGAATAAATTTTTATAGATACGTAAGGATAGAATAATAAATATCCACAATAGTATCATTCCAGAACCTCTCTTGAATAACATAATTAATGTGTTATAAATAATAATGAAAAAACTAAAACTAGATCACCGAATAAATAGCATTATAAAATCCCCATCCTTACCAATGATATCTCTTAACTAGTAAGAAATACATTATACCATGTATTGTTATAAATGGAAAAAGAGCACCACTCTACTACTTTTTTTTCATTCTCCTCTAATATCGTGCATCCTGATCCACGTCTCACTAAATAATCTAGTTTGGGGACACCATGGATAATGTATAAAAATAAGCATCTCTCTAATCAAATCATCTCATAATCCAATCCAGAACTCTATATAGTAACTAATTAGTTTCTGAGATCCACCAAGGGAAATATGTTAGGTATAATGAAGTGTGAATTTTACCTCAATCCATCCCAACGCTTACACTGAGTACTGTAATTAAATCCATCATTTCCAAAATAGTTCATAACTATAATAATCTTTATGACACTATATCTGGAGATACTTTTTTTTATAAAACCACATACGAATATAGTCCTAAAAAATATAGGGGAGGATAAAAAATTCTCTTACCAGTATAATATAATACAAGTGGATGAAAGTTGGGCCATAGATGGTAGCATTCCATCCAACCCCCCAACAACCTACATATTGGGGAATACTCCATCTCAGATTCTACAGGGTGTCTTTTTTCCAGAACATCATTTTTGGGGTAGCAAAGGAAATCATATAATATATAGCATATAATATTTTTCATTACTAGTCATTAAGAATTAAAATAGTAGAGGTTTCAACTATATCTATCATTACACGGTCACTAGGATGCTGCTGCAAAGAGATAGATATACTAAAATCACACAATATTTCAAAAGAATTCATTAAATTAAAAATTCATTTTTTTCATTTAATATTTTATTAACTAACTAATTGTACAATAGTTAACATAACACTATGACTATTTTAATTAATAATGGAGGTGATGTATATGTCGTACTAGAATAACCCAACAATATCCATTGTTTCCAAAGATTAATACATTTTATAGAACAAGTATGAAAAACATGGGATTAAATTTTTTTCTTTTATATTAATATCCTCTTATGACCCTATGTAAATTGTGGGACATTCAAAGATACATCAAAATGAGTCATATCCAACAATATCAGATACAACAAGAAAAGTGGGAGGAATGTTGATAAATAAGAAACACATCTATGTAATCATTTAAATGATCATTAACATGAAAGAATACCATATTTATGAAAAACAATGGGAAATAACATATTAAAAAAATGTGGCCTATCCTAGTAAAATTCCCTACAACATCATGCATATAAACATGTTCCTTATAATCAATGATGTTAATTTTTTCCCCAAACACAAGCCTCCCCATCTATATATAATCAAAATGGTAGCCATATCAGGCTCAAAATTAATTAATAATCATAAATCTCATCCATAGGAACAATGATAGAATTAAATTCAATAATTCAATTAGGGAAACTTTCGCCTAAACTAATTAATTTAGAGTTCAAATGAAAATAGGTTGACTTAACCCTAATCACATGGCACATATACTTCATAATAAGATAGGTTTAGTCTTACAAACAAATTTATCCTTATCAAACAAATAGTTCACTTACATCATGTATTCTATAATACATTTATCCAAATATGAAACTATAGGTAACATAAGGAATCAGATATAAAATCTAAAATACTATTTAAAATTTTATTTAAGAAAGTGTTTTAGTTTAAGAAACATTAATGATGAATATGGTTGGATTTAACATTATTTTTTATTATTTCCATAAAAAATAATTACAGATTCATGTTCTTTAGAGAATACCATTATCACATGGATGATCCAATTTAATTAAATACTTGTTAATAATCAATTTTATTACCATAAAATTATAATAATTTAATGGTTCGGTAAACATGTTTCTTTACTTTTATTTATCTGAAAATCAATTAACATCATTACATTCTTTAATCACTGTTAAAAAACTAACATGTTAAACAAACTCATATCAAAATTCATGATATTTAATAAACTATATGTAAAAATTTCTTGTAAAATTGGAGGATTCATGTTATTATAGTGGAATAAATATGATCTCTAAACAAACAAACCACTTCTTAATTCTTCGAAATTATATTTTTGGATATATACACCATCGCCCATGGTGATAAAGAATGATTAATTTTTCTTTTTATTTAATTCAATATTATAAGAGATTCATTTCCATAATTAATGATTTTGATGTCCATTAAACAAAGAAAAAATGAAAATGTGGACCCCAATCACCTCTCCCATGTGGAAATCGCAATAATCTATGCATGCCACACCACATCCATAATAAAAAAAATTAATCTCTATTATAATGATGGAGATTAAATGAGATAATCTATAATGAATAAACACAAGGAAATATGTGCATTCCATGATGATACATATTGAAAATTAGTAATAATAACATTAGAATACCATGGACCAAATATAGGATGTTGAGGATTGAATATGATAATTAATGAGCTTCAAAGAGATATGAATTTTGAAAAAAAAACTTATATATGATTTTCATGTATTTATAGGTATTATAAAAAAACACTTTGTTGAAACACCACACCCCATTCCATAAATATATTGAAGATTATGAAAAAAAATTGTAATGGAATGGATCACACCACATAATGCCTAGTGAAAAAATG
Organism: Viscum album; assembly: GCA_963277665.1. Taxonomy (NCBI): domain Eukaryota; kingdom Viridiplantae; phylum Streptophyta; class Magnoliopsida; order Santalales; family Viscaceae; genus Viscum; species Viscum album. The sequence continues at coordinate 1,028,352,981 of OY728159.1, forward strand.
CCCAAGAAACAAGGAATTGACTATTGACTATAACCTATAAACATAAAAGTGGAATAAAACATTTTTCACTACAACACATCATAGAATATATCCTCATATAAATACCCTACACTACAACCCACCTCCATGAATTAGGGGTACACAATTTGTCTGATAATCCCAAAATCACCCATATAACCCAAAATATATGTCCTACTTCTCCACACTATAGAAGATGACCAAAATATCATAAAAACATTTAGAACCTAGTTATATAAAAATTACATTTTTTAAACCCTTATTCCCCGGACCCTCTGCCACAACTGAACTACCCACCGAATACAACCAATCATAAGGTATAGTATATCCATCCATGCCACATAATCTTCTACATTTATGATTTTAATTTATTCTAATGCTATTTACTCACAAAGACTCTTCTTTACAACTCCAACAGCCAAAACCTATGAAGGAATAGGATACTATGATCTGATATTTTACATCATATAAATCTCAAAAAAATCTCACTGATAAAAAATTAAAATGAACATAGATTAAAATGTATGGGAAAAGGTTGTTTCAACAACAACTACAGATGATAACTCTTCATAATACCACCCTCATAGGATAACAACCACCCCATATAGAAGAACAAATCATGAAACCACACAATAGAAAAAAATATATAATACTCTCATTTAGGATATACTTCGTAATCAATTTAATGTTCATCAACAAAATATAATGAGGAAACTATATAATAGAAAAGATAATGGTTATATTATCAATAACTTCATTACTACAATAGTGGATATAGAAAACAACTCAATGTATCCTGACTGTATTTTATAATCTCATTCCCTATTACTCTCATCCATGCTAATGTTCCACCAAAAGACACAAACTGAGATAATGGAACATATCACAATCATTTTTTCATGGAATTCATGGATCTCTAAATGTCAATACATAATGGTTGTTTCATATTTAATGCTAGTCTCACCCCATTTAATGACGTTAGTGATTTTATGGAGATAATGGAGGATATTTTTTACATTAAATTTTATACCCAATTAAATGGATCGTGATTCCTAATGGTGACCACGAAATGGGACTAATCATCCAACTACTTGGTTGTAGGGTGTCACAACCTGAACATAGGTTTTCACACTATGAAACTCTCCACTAACATTCTAAATAAGTTAATGGAGTGTATTTGGGGATGAATATAATTCCCATGAATTCCTTCACCTCCATAAATTTATTTTCAAAGCATGCATGTGACTTACTATGGAAAAGTCCATGATAGTGGGATTATAAAAGAAAACAATACTATTGTATAATAGAACTCTATTGGAGACTACAAATTTTATTATTAATTAGTAGATGCATAATATTATTATTTAATGTTATTAAGAGGATACTTTTGTGCCTAATTAAATAAATCATTTTCCCTAAAGGTAACCATGATGTTAAACTAAACACCATCATGCTTGGAAGTCAGGAGTCCTGGCTTGACAATAGGGTTTAATGTTGTGATAATATCCCTTATGTCATATATCTATGATTAATGTGGTGTAGAGATGAATTAATGTACCCTATATCCCCCATCGTCATGACCAAGCATAATGATCCATCGTATTACCTTGGAAAACTCTATACTTTAGTGTTTTATTCATAATTTTAATACTATTATTTATCTATGGAATATAGTGGGAGACATCATGCATCCAATTAATATTTACTGGATGTGATATATAATATTCCATGACACCCACATCTGTCAAAACCTCAAGACTCCCAACAATATAGGGTGAAATATTACCCTCATGATCAATATATCACTTCCCATGAGTAAGAGTCACCTTTTAAAATCATAAAATTACCATGAGCAAATACAAAAGTCTCATCCTATTATGGTCATGAGGATTTTGATGATCAAACATTACATTCATCCATACATGAATTATCTAAAAATTATATTTCATATATTATAGTATAACTAGATTGATTTTTATTAATTCCCTAACCCCATTCCAACATAATAGATAATAGTAAGTCTAGTAATAAAAAGTTTATATGGTTCCATACCAATGGTGTAGTGCAAAAATTCACCATAAAAATCATTTCCAATGTTTTATTCATCAATAAAAATCCTCGAAATAACATAACAATAATTTACAATGTCGTAATGATTCGGTATATTTCCTTCTACTTGATCATCCTTATATTATTGAAAAGTGGTCAAAAGGAATAAAAGAATGAAAAATCTATATTCAAGACTATTCTATACCTTGGAGGTAAAAATTGGATCTTGATTATATATTTCAATAAATTGGTCTCCATAAACTCTCACCACCTCCTCTAGATAATACATCAAGAAAACATCAATTTTGATCGACTCCTTAGCTTCAAAAAAGGTGGGTTTTTATTATATAAATGTCCACTATCACCCATATAAAAATAAATCATCCTTTGTCTTGTGTAAAATATTTAAAACATTACACCATTATGTTCTCCCATATCCAAAGAAGAGTATCTAATGGATGGAAGAAACCACTAGCAGCATAGTTCATTACCATCACCTTATAAATGTGAAAACATTCAAACACAAACTCTGCAACATCCCAGGAAAAAAAAAATTTGTAAGCTCATCATACATCATCATCCAATGACAATATATCAATATTATTGAGAAATATAACTCACGAATTACCATCATATCAATAAAAAATGGTATGAAAAGTCTCTTTATATCAACACCCATTGTTTTTCACATTTACAACAATGAACAATGGAATCATTGGAGACATCTTGGTGTCTACACACCACTACGTCAGAATACCCCTGCTAGGATTCTGACACCTACAACACAAAATATTAATATACCTTCATCTTAAAAAGACAACATATTACACTAAAATATCACATATCAAGATATAATATTGAGTGTATTCGTACTATGTTCCTTTGGAAGATAAAATAATATTCAGATTTAAAGTGTTATATTTTCTGGTCATGATGACTGATATATATTTACTATGTAAATGTTGTAAATAATTCTTACGAGCATATTCTAAAAATAGGGATGAAAATGATTCAAAAATTTCATTAAATTAGAAATACTTTTTCTTGAAAAATGTATCATTAGAATCACTTTTGTTTCAGAATGATAAAATATCGTAATGAGTAAGCTCTATGAAAGTTTGTGTAACAATGATAAAAAAATTAAAATTATTTTCTATTTTTTATTTCTCAAAAAATATTAAGTGTTTTAAAAAATATGAAGAAAGATTTATGAATAAAATGGGGAGTTCATGGAATTATATTGAAGCATGATTGGAACAAATGATGTTTTTATAAGAATTGTATTTTATAACAAGTAACATTATAATATAAATGATTTTAGATATTTTCATAAATATATTCAATTTCATGAAGCAGTCACGATTCAAGATGAAGATAGATGAAAAACTAAATTTTCAAAGATGAATATTATTTCTCTTAGTTCATTAATATGACCTCACAAGGAAGAAAAGTTTTTTTTTAAATGGTGGATTAGAAAATGATCATATATATAGAATTTTTTAGTCAGAAACATAAATCATGAGAAATAAATCTATAATGAATAAATTTGGTTTCTGAAAGTTCATTGGTATTATATTAATATAATGAATGATGTTTCTAAAGTTGATGTTGTAGACAAAAATCCATCAGACGTGGTGTGCCACAGATCCATCATAATGGATTCTAACACTAATGCATATTATTAGTGTCTTTTGAGTATCTGATGAATTGTTTCTATCAAGGATATAATATTTTGTATTAATTATTTGGGACCAATAAAGTTAAATTAAAATGGGGTTTTTTGTAACCAATAAACAAAGGAAATAAGAAAAAGATTTGGTGAATGATTCAAAGAAAAAAATCATAGATCAATAATAAATGTATTCAAAATTTTCCATCATGTTGGATGGTTAGTTATTGATGATTTTTTCAAGAGTAAAAATAAACATGATATATGTTTATAAATAGTTTCAATACTATTGAATTGGAGTATACATGGACAACTTCATCATACACAAAATAATCGGTCCTATAAATGAATAAAAGTCAAATTTCATGAAGATTGTTAATGTTTTTCCATGAAATAGGTTTATGTTCTTTAGAGTAGTTGTTCTAAAATGATTTTTTGGTGTAGATAAATGTAATTAATAATCTATTGTCTCTATCATAATTAATAAATTGAAATAAGTTGTTAACTTTAATGAACATAATGAAACTTCATAATATTACCAAATGATTGATACACTATTTTTATTTTGGTATAGAGTTATTTTATGGTACAAGGGAAAAAAATTGGATTATAATTTTGAACATATTCTTCCATCATAATGGGAAATTAAATATGAAAAATATGAAATTGTACTAGAGATTGTTAATAAATTCTAAATCATGCTATAATTTTGGGATGAGTTGAGAATCATTGTAGTAGTCAAGATGAACCTGAAACTCAAATAGAATTTATGTTTCAAGATATATTTGATGATAATGAAACATTTTCAGAATAAATGAAAACCAACTTTGGGTCACCTGTATAAGGATATGCACCTTTTAATTTTATACATGGACATACAGTTAATGATAGACAGTGGGGCATTGATGATTCATACTCTAAATAATTATCTAACTCATACATTCATGAAGTTGTTTCACAAGTCATAAAAAGAAAGAAGATGATATAAAGTCATAATCAGGGTTTTAATATTAGGATAGATAGGATAGAATAGGAATTCTGGATTTAGATAAAAGATAGTTAATGTTGTCTTAACCAAATTATGACGTAATTGTATTTCCATAACGAGCAATTGAACATGAGTATCAGATCGGGAAATCAGATTGAGTATCATTAAAAATTCAAAGAAGATCATATTGTCTTCTCAATATGAAAGTGGTGAATTGTTTTGAATATTCTATTTATGAAATTTTATAGAGAAGCAACATAACAGGTTAGTTAAAAACAAATATTACATTCGTTCATTCTACATTAATAACCTGCATTGTTTTTTTGAAAATTATGCCACACAATTGTAAGGGAATATCCTTCTTATTGTATTCCACACAAAAGAATTGTTTTCTAGTGTAGAATGAAGTATATGATTGATTTCATACCAAACCAAGGACGTAACTACTTTTTTTAAATAAATAACCTTGTAAATAATTGATTTCATGTGGATGTGTGATTGGAACTATTTTAAGCAATGTAAAAACTCTTTTAAAAGAGAAAAATGTTGTTTCTAAAAAAAGTTAAAAAAAAGAAAAAGATATCATGGATTCACCCCTACACCACTCAATGATATATTAATCATACTGGGAACTATTTATTTTTATTATATTAAAGGATCCCATCATTTATTCTTTTATGGTGTTATGAAGAAGATTTTGTGGTCATGAATTTCAATTGGGTTAATTGTAATGGGATTCCAGTATTTAATGGTAAGAACAATCATATCAGGGATGATTCAGTGTATCCTTATATTTTACATAATAGGTATAATTTTCATGAATAATTAACATATGGATTTCTTCTTATCGATTATACTTATATTCTTATATGTTTTGATTAGTATAATCTTGATTATTTTGGTAGGGGAATGTATTTTGTAACTCTCATCACTTTCTAAAAGTGCATATTTAATAGAGAATGATGTTCACACAATAATATATATCTTGGAAAATTTAAAAAATATTACAATGTAAACACAAATGTAAAGATAGAAAAATTACAAATCTAGGGTCTGATATAGTGAGATCTCAAGATGATAGAATACGAGTCTATTGGTGACTTCTTTACCGTGGTGAATTATATTGTCAGCAGTATTGTATGTAATAGTGGAAAGTGTAAAAATTCTAAAATTATTGAAATGATCTTAAGAATATCTTCTCCTTTGTTTGATTCTATAGTTTTTTTATTGGAAGATAAAAATCCAGAAAAATTATCTTTAGATGATTTCCACAACACTCTCATTACTTATGAAATTATAATGGAACAGTTTATGAATGGAAATAACAAAAGTTTATAGGGAAATTGATTTTAAGGATTCTAATAATAAAATATGAATGAATATTCATGTTGAAGAATAATATAAGAATTATAATAAACAAAATTAGGTATATAAAACTAATGTTGAATTTTTCAACTTTTTTTCAAAAATATATATTAAAATATGTATATCTATATACAAAGGGAAATCCACATAAAATGTTTTGAATGTGGATTCATTTGGATATATGAAACAAATTATCCTCAAGTAGGTATAGAAGAATATATTGAGTAATATATTAAAAAGAATAGATGTTTGATGATGAATCTTGGTGATAAGTCTAATTCTTATTCCATGCAAAATGATAAAAAATTATTCATATTAAAAAAGGGAATATTATTATATAAAGATGATGATGATGAAGACAACAAGGTTGAATCTAAAAAATATTTACGAAATTGATTTAGAGAATTATTTAATTCTAATAATGAACAGTGAAGAGATTGAAACAACCAGTTCTGAAGAAAAATAATAAAATCTAATTTTTTTCGTCCTAATGATTAATTAAAATAGTGTATATAAAATATTGGAAGGTAAGGTAAATAAATAAGGAAGATGAAGAATGATAATTCTTAGAGAGATAATAAAAAATTACATCCTAATGGAAATGAAACGATGCTGGAATAGATTAATAATTTGTTGAAATATATTGAGAATTAAAATAATCATACCAAACAACCAGATATGAAGTTTATGGGAAAAGAAGATGAGTTAAGAATTTTTGAACAAAAGAAATTATAAATATTAATTTATGGGTAAATGTTTCAATATCTATAAATATTAATTTTTTAAAATATATGGAAAGGGTAAACCTAAGAATTATTAAAAAATAAAATCAAATGTAGAAAAGAAATTTGAAACATTTTCTCAGATTAAAAAACATGGGAAAGTAAGTTCTTTTGAAAAAACCTACAATTTATAGAAGTTAGATGTTTTTAGAAATACTATGTTTCAAAAATTATCTATTAATTCCTTCTTAATAAGTATAAAAAGAATGTTGAGATAAATATTATTATTCTATTTCATAATAGAATGGTTTGTGGTTAAAAAACTATCTTAAGTAAGATAATGAGGTCTATGAGAAACAAATACATAACTCCATTCATAATGGATGATTCATATGAAAATTTAATTTCAATGAATGCTTCTGGAATATTGGTAGATTTAAACACATAGAAAATATGTGTCGGTTCAATCACAAAACTTTTTCTCTATTCTAAAAATTATATAAGGCAATGTTTGATGGAGAGTTAATACACACAAATTAATTAATATGGGTTGTATTTTCTATTAAAACCTGAGATGTTTGTTGAAAAAATTTAAAATAAGATCCCACACCTGAAAACTATTTTTGGATGGCTTTAATAACCTAAAAACATTTCAAAATGTTATCATGTTTTTCTAGCATCTCGATAATTTTTTTAAATGTTCTTTGAATCTAGTTGTTTATAATGATTAATTGAATATAAAACCTCTTTTTATGGAAAACACTAACAAATCCACAAAAGGAGAATAACCATATATATTGGATTGTGGGTGTTCTTTGTATAAGAAGTGAGATTTAAAATTTTCATGTTTGTGAAATAATTAAATGATGAATCAATGATATTTTCCAAGGATGAATCCCTCATAATCAATATAGTATCATAAAACATCATAGGGGAAGATAAATTGAAATCTAAAAAGGAATTTTTGTTTCATGGGATAAAATACAACTTTATATGAGTTTGAAAATTTTTTAATGATAGAAATAAATTTATTTTTAGAAATAATGGTTTTTGTTTGTGAAATGAAATAATTATATAAATATAGTTACAAGAGGCCAAAACACAAAAGTAATCTTTTTCCAAGTTAGTGGAATACGAAACACTTGTTTCATGGGAATGGTATGAGAAAATAATGTTTAGAATAAAAGGTTAGGTATCTTGTATTATAGAAACATTAGAAAGTTATCAAATAGATATAATATTCATGGAATTCATTATATATCATGAAAAATATATTGTTACTGAAGATTTTTTCAAAAAGGAATGATATCCAATTTTTTGCATAAGAAATTTGACATTTGTTCGAAAATACCCATGGATCGTATTCATTTCGATATATATGTGAAAATATGTAAGCAATAAATTCATTCATATATATTCTCTATCACATTCATGAATGATTTTACTTTCACTACTTGTGTCATGTATATGAATCATAAGTCAGATGCTATGAAAATGCTTTAATTATTTAGTTTAGAATGATAAGATAAAATCTATGTATTTAGTGAAGACTTTGATAATTGAAAATGGTAGTGACTATAAAAATGAATATTTTTAATGTTATCTTGAGATGAATCAAACTAAACATGTTTTTAGTACACCACATACTAATCAAGAGAGTGGTATTTCATAATTGTAGAAGAAAAGCCATTTGGAAATACGGATAACTTTTTTTATTAATCATGGCCTAACAAATTACCTTTATAGGAATTCCATGATCACTACTATGTATATTAAAAAAATTATTCTGTTCATAATATTCATATAAACCTCTATGAGAAATTTTTAATTACAAAATTCCCTTATTTAAATACTTTAGTTTTAGTGGTAGTTTATTCATCATAGAAAATAATGGTGGGATACTTGGAATATTTGATTAGAGAGGTGATGATGGAATTACTCTTGGTTATTCTCTTCGTAGAAGTTGATATAATTGTTTAAACAATGTGTATAAGGATTTTTTTTGACACTATTCATGTGAATTTTCTTGAAATTTATGAGGAAGATAAAAATACCCATGTAGATATGGAATAATAATGGGATGAAATAACATATAGTATGTATTTAGATAAGGTTAATAAAAGTGGTGTCCCTATTAAAAGAGATGAATAAAAAAACTATTTCTAGAGATATGGAATAAAATCAATAATATCAACCATTGATTAGAATAAAAGTGTAAGATGAAACCATTATTGGAAATAAACAAGAAATGGTTCAAACAAGATTATAAGCTTCACATAATTCATTATATTCAAATATTGAGCCAGAAGATTTCAATGATTCTTTTGAAAATCAAAAATGGGTTTAATAAATGAATAAATAACATTATTAGATAATAAATAATGATACATTGAAAATCATACCCTATCTGGATGAAAATTTTCATTGGTACAAAATGGGTTTTCTGGAACTGGAAGGTTGATTATGGTGATGTGATAAAAAACAATGAAATAATAATTTTCAAAGGTTACTCCCAAATTGAAGGAATTTATTTTGATGATAATTTTCACTAGTTTAAAGGTTATAAACAATTAGAATATTTATCACTATTTCTTCATAATAAATATACAACAAATTTCAAATGAATGTGAAATTAGTATTTTTTAATGGTGATCTTTATGAGGATGTTTATATTGCACAGCTGTGTGGCTTCCTTGTTATAAAATAAAATATTTGTGTACTGGTTGACTAATTCAATGTAAATAAAATAAAGTCCAAGTGATTTTTAATTAAAATTTAAAACATTCAAAAATAATATGAGTTATAATAATGAAATAGTTGATAAAAAATATGTATGTTAATGAAAGTCATAATTTTACCTCATGATAATTTTTTATGTTGATGAAACTATTTTTTTTCATTGAATGATGTACAAAATTGAGAAATATTTGTAGAATCCATGAAATAGTTTTTCTACTTTTCAATGCTGAGATAAATGAAATACTTTCTTTGATTTTAATTCATACAAAACAAGAAAAACATTTTTCATTCTCAAAAAAGTGTGATACAAAACATTTTAAAATGTTATTCCTAGATAACTCAAATCCTATTTCGACAAAATTTCTAGTGGGAACCAAATAGACCAATGATGAAGAAGGTAAGGAAGTTGATAATGAAGAGTTTTTTAAGCTGATAAGAAGATTTTTTTTATTTAATACCTCAAGGCCCAAACTTTTTTACACTTTTATGTTATGTAAAACATAATATAGTTCCCCAAAAAATTAACTTTGTTGGTTGGAAAAAATTTCTCAGATATATCAAAGTCACCTAAAATTTGGAAATCAGGTATGATATCTCAAAAGCTATTAATTTACATTGGTAATAATATGATACTTTGTAAGAAAATGTTAGTGGTATATTATACACATCTGATGGATATTTTTTTCTGGGTAAAATTTTCATTATTTTCACACAAATAAATAGAATTCAATTACCCTTTTTATTTACAATGATTATAATGACCATTCTACGGAATATTATACTCAACATATGTCGATTAAAATTTTATTAGATTATTTTCATGTTGATGTGATGTTACCATTTCTCCTCGGTTTGGGAAATCAGAGTGCCATCAAACTTACCAGAAATCCAATACAACATTCTCATTCAAAAAAATTGATATCAAATATAATATCATAAATGTGAATGTGGAGAAGAATTAATTGAAGCTGGATTATGTTATTACAAAAAAACATGTTGGTGACATTTTCACAAGTTATTTTTTGATGGAACCATTTTATAAAAATTTGTTGAACATGGGATTCAAACCAAATTCTCATCATGGTTTACGTATGGGTTTTGGTCCCCTCTCTTAAATTTTCTTTGGATAGTGTTGTGAAATAATGGGGAATGTTTCATAAATCATTCAATTGATAAGAGTTTATCATTTTAAGGGAATATGTAAAAAGGGGGAGTTGTGGGTATGATATTGATTCATCATATATATGTGTTGAATATTCTAACTATTTTTTTATAGTGGTTGTAAGATAAAATATTTTATAATAATGTTGGAGTAGAAAATAAATTGGTTATAAAATGATTAGGAAGTTGTGTAAGTAATTATTTATATACATAATAGTTTTTCTATAAATAATTCCTGTTATAAATGTGTCAGCTCACATTGGAATAGACTTTTTGATAAGTAATATATATATTGATGATACAATGTTTTGAGATTTACGAATATTGGTTGACAAAAAAATTCGAATCAGGGTGATTATTGGCACCAATTTAGATGAGTGTTTTTTTTAATGTTGAATGATGTGTGTGATTGACTGTGTTGTATTTTTTGTCATGTTGAATGAAATCAATTCGCATTTTAATGTATAGAAATCATAATGACCATCATATTATGGAATTAAAACATGCAATTCTTAAGAAAGTCTATTAGATTGGTGTGTTGATTTCTAGAAGAAAAAGATCCTAAAAACACCATGGGTGGGGAATTAAGAAAGAATATAATGATAAAGTTGTATCAGAGTTGGTGTGACTATGATAAAAATATGAATATCATATTAAATAATAAAAATTTTAACTTGTCTCTGAAAAACATATGATTCAGTCTCTATGAAAGATATTGGAGTTCTGAAAATATTTTATGGTTCAATTGAAAGTAAATATGTTAATAGAGGAATTGGAAGGTAAAGTACATCCACTATAAATCAGATGATAATGAAGCTGATCTTCAACATTTTTAAAGTCATGAGAAATTAATTATAAAAGCTAACATTTAAGGATAAAAATGTTTGTAAATATGAAAATTTGTAGTCTTAGTTTATCGGCACAATACAATCATACACAGAAATGTTTGTTGTCTATAATGGTTGATAAAATGGTGATCAAATAATGTTATTTGTTTTTAGATAGAATAATAAACCAAGATAAAAAATCATTGAAAAAATAAGTATAATACTTAAAGTTTAACTGTATTGTATTTATAACAGGAATGATATTATTGATGTCAAAGATGCTAATAGAGGTCCATCAAATGCAATGTGCCACCAACCCATCCTATTGGATTCTAAAAAAAATCATATTATAGGTATATTAATAATATCAGATGAATTTTTTATCAAATGTATAAATTTTTTGTGTAAATTTTATAGGACCAATATAATTAAAATTAATTGTGTTTTTCTAGAATAAATAATTATACAGAAGAAGAATATATGTGGTGTCCAATACAATGATTAAAATTAGGGACCAATCAAAAATTTATTCAACTATTTCCACCATGAATAAATGATTATTTTAGAAAATTGTGTTATGAGGATGAAAAACAATGATATATATTTTTCAATTGGGTCAATGTCGTCAGACTGGGGATGACACTAATAACTCCCTCTGACAGAAAATCATTATTTCGAAATATAACAAAATGATAATTTCACAAATATAATCAATATTGTTTCATGTAATTAGTTGAATAATTTAGAAAAATTGTTCAATAATATTTTTATTGTTATAAAGAAGCAAAATGAAGTATCTTTTCTCTCCATCAAACTGATGTAATCAGAATGATTAGTTGATTCCAAGGAGCATATGGAGAAAAATCAACTTCACGTATAGTTGATGTGTTGTTTTATAGTTTGATCATATTTGTTATGTATGGAGAAATAAAATGATTATTTTAATTTTGAGCATATAATTCAATCATATTGGTAAACTGTGAAAGTAAAATAAAAAAGAGACTAGATATTTCTGTGAAATTCCAAAGTGAGATTTAGTTTTAATATGATTTTTTAATCTTTGATTTGGTCAATATAAAAATGATATTCAAGAAGAATTTATGATTTATAAAGATATTATTAATCATTAAAGAATTTTAAAATCCTCCCCAAACCACATTTGTGTCACCTATAAAAGGATATATAATTTTTTATTTATGACATTAATCTATTGTAGAATACATAAGAAGGAGTGCTGAATAATTATATTGAGAATAATTTTCAAGATCATGCTTTGATAAAAATGTATAGTTAGATAGAAAAATAAAGGGTAAGCGATGAATTTTTTATCACTGTTTTCATATTCAGTCTAAGAATTCATACCAGGAATTTGAGATTTGCATAGAATAATTTTAGTATTTTCTCTATCATATTATGAAGGAATAATTTTTTCATAATTGGGTAATGATACTAGGGAATCAGTCAAGGAAATCACACTGAGTATTTTACAAAGTCCAAGAAGTGATTTCCAGCTATTGATTAAAAAAGTGAAGAATTGTTTTCAAGGACATATTTTTTAATAATGTTAAAAAATCACCAAAACATGTTTGATTTAAAAAAAATTTACATCATAATGTGCTACATTAATCACACACCTTGTTGTAATGCAAATAGTTCTACACATCTATATTGGAATATCCTGTACATTTTATTCTACAAAAATAGATTGTTTCCCTATGGGTTGTGTGGTATCAGATTGATTCCATACAATAAAAAATATGTAGCTAAACCCGTAGAGTATTGAAACATTATAATTATTGTGTTCACATGGTTGTGGGTTTGGATATATTTTAAGAAAGTTATAAACTCTTTAATAGGATGTAATGGTTGTTTCAAAAAAAGGAAACATAAATTATAATGATATCATCCATTAACCCCTCCCTATATCAGGGATACATTGGTCCCCCAAGGAATTTTCATAGAGATATTCCATCACTCTTCATTATTTTCGATATTTATTTAATTTATCTCATAGTTACATCCTTCTTAGTTCACTAGATACAAAATTTCCCTTTATCCATGTATATTAAATATTAAAATAGTAATATTTCATGAATTCTATCCACCACCATGAATGAATCTTTGGGTCTTGATAAAAGATTATATACATTTTTCATTTTTGAATAGTAAAAATAAAAAAAATCTAAATGAATAGGTATTGTTTTTACAACTTCCTAGAAAACACAATTAATATAAATTTGGTATCATATGTTGAATAGTTATGCTAATGGGGACAAAACTAATGATAACCATATAAAATAATCTAATCAATAATTAAATACCCATCCCAATATATGAGGAGTCATATAAATCCTCGAGCTGATATCCCTCTAATAGAAATCAAAGGATTGGATTGCTGAACATATTATAATCTAGGTATTAAAAATCCAACAAGCATTATTCATCCAACAAGAATACCTAATAATTGCAGAATGATGATTTATTTTGAGTCATAACTTGAGGGAAATAGTCTATAAATATTGTATAATATCGTCCATGATGATGGAATATCTATAACACTTCCACTATTTCGGGAGTTCCATAATAAATGACATCCCTAATGTTCAAGGTATCCAAAGATAAACCTCAATAGGTCACATCCTTCCCCATGAAATATAAATTACATAGAAAAAATAACACAACAAAAAATCAGGAATATGTGATGATGATGTAGAGGGACCAAGATGGAATGAATATTCCATAGGTTCTATTCCTCATACATGGAGTAAGTAGTTATTTTATAACTGATGAAAACAACGAAAATTTTCAAAACAAAACTCTGAAGAAGTCATTCACTATAACAATGAACATTAAACAATAATGTTTCACATCAAATGACATCGATATGGACACGTAATTTCAATAATGATATCAAAATGAAACCATTCGAATAGCCCCATCATTCTCATACATATGATGATATCATGGACACATAAAAACATTCGAGAACCAACTATATCCAATCACCTGATTAAAGAATTCATCAATTCCTAGAAGAATATAGATGGTAATCCTTGTTACCTAGTTGTAATTATGATTAATGTTAAGTAGATGTAGACATCCATTCCCCTTATTGATAAATAAAACCAGTTCACCTAATGGTGAAAAAATATCAATTTTAAATCCTTACTACAATAGATCAATGATATATACTAAAACATCTCACAACTTGTTTCAAAGGTCCTTGAAACGGGTATTATAGTTTTAATAATTACAACTTTTTGGTGGTTTCCATTTGATTTATTTATAGAAATGGTAGCTTCCATGAGTTCATTATCTAAAGAGGACCTTCTTTCCAAAGGTAGGAATTCGTGAAGTTACAAATTCACTATACATAGGAAAGTAAATTGGTCGAGAGGATGGGAGGTCGGACTCATCACAACATTTTTGGGGGAATATTTATCTACTCCAAGACTCTCTTTATAAATTTTAGATATTTTCATGAATCCTTATTAATTCTCCACGCAAGACATAAGTTTCCCATAAAATTTACAATCACTTAATATCATGTGTAGAATTTAGAATCGTCAGTATGCATTCAAGGTTCTTCATTAATGGAAATATCATTATGTATTCGAGGTTTTCTATCAATGGTATCCCCTATTATACTACATAGAGATTATTTTAATCATCATTGGGATGATACTAGTTCTAATCCACTCAGTGACGAACTCTAGAATTTATTGTTTTCCAGGGATACAAAGGATTGGATTTATTTTGCAATCGGGCCTATAATATGGGCAACATACTTATTCTCGCAAAAGGAATTAGTAGCCTTGTATTTTGTGGCCATTGAATGGGACACAACATTCCATTTAAGGTTTTTTTATAAGGATATAGCCATTCGATTTAATTTCATGTGTTATGGTCATCTAAGTGAAAAGGTGCTTAGTCAAAACCTAATATGGGACTTATGCTGAAGAATCCCAAGTAACATAGAAATGATATTGGCTTCCATATAGGATCAAAATCTGTTGGGAATATGGCCCCAGGAGGAAAATATTGATTTAAGGTATTGGGCTTGAACCCCATAGAGACTTCCTACGTATCCCATAAATATAGAATCAATGCCCATGTAGTTAGATTAGTCTCAGAAGAGAGTACAGTCCTTTGAGATAAATGAGTTTGGACTTACATATTAAAAACATTCCTTGGTTATTTGAGGGTTAAATTTGGGGCTTATTCCTAAATAGGATGCCCAGATTAAGGGAATCAGGGTTGGATACCGGAAGACGAAATCTAGTGAGATCAGACCCTAAAAGGATATCCTATCAATCCTGTTTTTAACAGGAATCAGAGTACTTGTAGTTCCTTCACTGTGAAAATATTCTGATAATGAACAATCACTAAGCCCATGTGACTCATGATCGGTTTTAGAAACAAGAGGATGTAAAATATTCCATAAAGGCATTCACACTTTCAAATCATTTCTCCTCTACTGGTGGAAGAGTTGGTGTCAATCGTGGCATAGGGCGAGACAACCCATGAAGAGGGAGATGAAACACAGGAAGGGGGTGATACAACATGTCTTCGCTCTATTCTATTCACATTGGATAAGGTTCCAAATGGAAGGATGAATGGATGCAAGTTATGGGCTTACACTAGGATGGATACCCGGGGCCAAAAAGTGCAACGGGGGAGGGAAAGGGTAACTAGATACCCTATTCCCATCTCCTCCTAGGACATTTCAATTTCAAAGGTTTGATATGTCAGGTGGTTTTGGTATAAGCTTCATCTTTGTCCCCTCTAGATAAGCGAACCAAAAGAGGATATACCCTTCCATGAATGGATTTTATAATGGGTACTTGAGTTGGTATTTAGGCTTTATAGCAAGCTATGTTGCATAGGTACCTCATGCATGTATGCTGTGTAGGTTCCCCATGTTGATGTACAATTAAGGTATACCTCACTGGTGGGTTACACAGGTAGATCGCGTAGATATTCCATGCTGATGTAGCATGAAGGTATTCTTCACATTTGTGAATGATGACTAAAAAATGTGTTTCACATAGGAGAATCAATACTTTGTAAAAAATTATTAAAATACTTTCAAAACATGAATACCCCTACTAATTGTCTCTTCTCCAAGGATTTAGAGAGATACCTAAAATAATTTGAAGGATTTAAGAAAAAGAGATATGCATCGGTAGCTTGAGAGTGTCCTTCAAATTTTTTAGTCCATGAAATGCAGAAACCCAATGGAAATATTTATCGGCACAAATGGGCTTGGTTGAAGAAAGTTTCATCTGTGCTGCTCCTCCATGCAGGTAGTCAATGTTGGGGCAGAGAAATTATTCTACTACGAAGCTCTTCCACGCAGGTCTGTCGTATAGATCTATCATGTAGGTCTATCACATTGCTCTTCCACGCATGTCTTTTGGTGTTTTTTTTACATTCCATGAACTCTTCCAATATTGTCTTAGGATTTTGAAAGATCCACAGTGATCCTATTGATCTTTATGTATTCATAAGTAGTATCCACAAAATCCCCCACTCAGGATTAGATCCGATTTGAGAGAGGGTCGAGTCCTGATGTAGTCTTGGGTGGAAATTACCATCAGTACATTGCTGGATAGCTCAAGTTTCCTAGGGAGCTATTTTGTGGAGGTATAGAACAAAGAGTTGTTGCATAGGAATGTCGGGAAGGCATGTCATACAGAGAATTGGAGGGATATTAATTGGTTTGATCCTCATTGATTTGCATCCCTCATGTCATCAAAATTTTACGGCTCTCATTGCATAGCTCATTCACCCAGCCCCATCACGTTGTGCTCTAATGTAATTGCCTCGAAATTTTTTGAAGGTAAAACTATTTAAGTAATGGAGGTATGCCAAAACACTTATTGAATGAGTTATTCTATGAACTTTTTTGAAGGACCTTCATGACTGACCTCATCGAAGAACCTAGTCAACAGACCTCATCGAACGACCTACGCAAATAGTGTAATTTGCAAAAAATATATTTTTCTCATTAAAATTAATTCCCAATACAGAATGTTTGGTAATTACTTGGTAGAAAAAAATGACTCATTTGATGACACAAACTAAATAATCATAATATCTCCAAAATTAAATGATGAATATCATCAGACCAGACTATTTTGATGTAGTTGAAAGTACTCTTCTTGGGTTATTGAAGGGTTTAATTCCACACAAACGTGAATATATAAAGGTCCTTACATACCCATGTACGGGAATGGGCTTTTTCAAGACGCCCATGTTCCATATGTAAATAATTACTCTCCAAAATATTAGTTTATTTAATACTCTACCTATAACTACATGAATATTAGTTCAATGGGGGTTCCAATATAATAAGGAATAATCCCTATTGGTTGTATCCTTAGTTATAGTGGATTCACTTCTGATACAAAGGATCACATTGTAGATCCAAGAACACGTTGATATAATTCCACTTTTTGGGTTTCTCATACAGATCAATTTAATGGTTGGGAGAAAGACTGGAATATTTTTTTTGGAAGTGGTGTAAAGCCCAAGTGGATGTGGGAATTCTGGGTGTATCAAACATGTACAGAATTCAAGAACGAGTTATCAGTATTTCGTATCTGTGAATCTATATGGATGTGGAAATCATATGTCAATAAAAATGACTTCAGTTCTAAATTTTTATGATAAAGTATTCCACAATCAAATTACTTCCATTTGACGCATGATGATTTTGGTATTAGTCTCTGGGAGATTTACAAAATATCTGGAATTCTCATTCTTAGGGAAATGTATGTTGAATTCATTCCACCCGCTAGAACATGGGGTGATGCTATGAGAAATCCACCGTTGGCCCATTAATTATTTAAAATAATGATCAATTTACCCTAAGATAAGAAATATATTCATTCCAATGTGTGGATTTTGTTCTTCATTAAACTGAACACAATGAAAGGTATAACCTGTGGACATCCTATAGTTTGTCTTTTTGCATATAAACCGGAAAGTTCAGGCACATATTTTCCTACACTAGAATGATGTGACTATAATCACTTGGGAAATACAGTAAAACCTGATATTGGTGCAAAGGTATGATTAGCTGCCTTTCTTGTTATACGGATAAGAATTTATTTTCTTCTAGTATGTGAATCCAGCACTGTGGTAAGATCATGAACTTTTTTCATTGCAACTAAATTGATAGAAGGGAATTATATTGGGTTAGAAACCCTTGTATTGGCAATATTATCATCCTATAATGCATTTATACAATGAGAGTGCTACATTTATATTTTCAGGGCCATTCCCAGTGTTGAGGGGCATGATTGTGGAACATTTTTCTTCATACTAGGTGTTGAATTCAGTTAGTCTTCCCAATGTTCTATTAACCCCTTTTTTACAAAATGATTTTTGTATTCAGCCTCTAATCATGGGACCTGATGTGGTGCTAAAGGCATTGAATGTATCATGATAATTCATCTTCTTTCTATTTGGTAACCCAACAATTATACAATTTATTGATAAT
This sequence comes from Viscum album, assembly GCA_963277665.1. Classification (NCBI taxonomy): domain Eukaryota; kingdom Viridiplantae; phylum Streptophyta; class Magnoliopsida; order Santalales; family Viscaceae; genus Viscum; species Viscum album. The sequence continues at coordinate 1,028,372,026 of OY728159.1, forward strand.
GGTAATGAAAAGAATTATGATGTGAGATATTAAATGATGGAATTTCGGGATAGTGTATTACATACCAAGATTGATGGTGAAATTATATATGAGGTTTACTTCCATTATAGGTTTTCTCGTCAATTCATATGTCATCCACAATCAAACACTATTCCGCGTACATTTGTTAGATAAGAGAAGCACCTAATGGCCGTGAGACAATTATGGATTCTGATGGCTTTAGAGGCGTCCAAATTGGTGATTACAATTCCTCTATCAGATGCATCAATTAGATTGGAAGCTGGATATACCAAATCTTGGGGTTCTTCATATCCTGAAAAGGGATTAAAAAAAGGAATATAATAAGTGACTTCTACAACAACTGTTTCATGTGGAAATCATAGCAATAAGTCCAAGGCCAGAGATAAGACAGATGTTTCAAAGGTTTCATACCCCTCAAAACTTCTTCAAAGAAGGTATACTAGGAAGAATATGGATAGAGATGAAATACCTCTAATTCCAAGGTGATCTAGTCACCACCATCCAACAAGTGTTCATATACCACCCATTGAACATTCTAAAGAAGAAAAGAGGCCTGATGTGGATAACTAGTCCAAAGGTGTTTAATATTCTCCACAATCAATCATACCAAGATTAAATAATGTCCTAACTTCATCGATTCATCATTTGTAGAGTGTAACCCACGATCAGAGGTACACATGGGATTTCCACCGACATGGAATTTGAAGACCATATATTGGTGACATTAAGGGACCTTCTGACTTCAATTTAGATAATAACCTACCTGAAGTACATATGTATATTATGGAGAAGGAAGAATATATATATACAATTGATGAAGAAATCACAACTTTTAAATGAGTATCTCATATGATAGACATAAGAGTACACTATGGGGTAATTATTGACTCTGAGAAGGAGTCTGATATTTATGTTATTGCTGAGAATGTATTTTCCTTTTTATTTTTCTCAAAATTTCTTTACCATTAATCATCATTAATTTCTATGAAATGTATTTGTGATGATTGAAATTAGGTAAGGAAGATCTGAATTGGGTTTTGAATCACCAAAGTATGGCCCTAAATGCTCTCTGATTAATGAAATGAATGATCCTTCTAGGTCTCCAGAACATTTTCTAAGAGCAATGATTATGATTGGGGAAATGGCAATGGATAATCCTCAACCATTACACCATGTTTATCCTAACAAGGGGAGTGTTTCAATTACTCCCCAAGCTTTTCAAAATATATTCTAGAGATCAATGATGTGTTCATTGAAGGAGTAAATATTTATACTATACATATGGCATATAATTTTCTCAACACACTCTGATAATCATGTTTCCTCTGCAGAATCTGTTTCTCTCTCTTCACTCAAGGGACTAAGTGTTGATTCTTCTAGACCAGAGAAGGAAACCAAAGGAGAAACCCATGTCCGTGTTTATGAATCATCTATAATAGAAGATAAATAGTCAAAAGTTTCTCTAAACCCACTCCTGGATCTACTAACAGAGAGGAAATCCATGGTAAGATGAAAAACATTCCTCAATATATTTTGTCAACGGATCTGGAAGTAATCAATACTGATATTTCTATTGTTCCTGAAGAATGGAATAAGGACCCTGTGAAATATATGATAAATATTAATGTTGTCCTAAACATAGAATGACCTGATACTACTATACCAGTTGAAGAGCCAATGGAACAAAATGTTATTGGAGCCAATTAAGACATCAACCAACATTTGTTAGATATGTTAAATAGTGTTGATTCTATAACATTCCAATTCACATACACTGAAATGTTGGAATCCCATAATCCAAATATTGATATTCTAGGTTCCATAAAAGAGTTATGGTACTTTCATGAGGAATTTCTTGGATTTATGTCCTTATTTTTTCATATTCCATACACAATTTTTCTTCCTTACCAGATTCTTTACATCAATGTTCACTTTATGCAGCTTTCTCTCCAGAAAATGTAGTACAGTTTCTTCAAGAATGGGGTATTCCATTCTATACTTCTATTACCACAGTATAAATACTCATAGAGGATTCTACATCAAGTGATTCTCTAGTGTCTTCAAATATAATAACATAGCAGTCTCAGGGAAATGCCCTTTCTGAGGATACATCTTCTCAAATCACAAATGCTAATACTGCATCGGATGAATCCAATCAAGTAGCTAACTTATTACTGGGTAAATGTAATCAGCTATCTAAATCATATCTGTTTCTTCCATTTGAAACTAACAATGAACTTGATTTATCATTTACGACTATCAGCTTCAGGATCAGAATGTTACGCTTCTACTTTTTGGAGAGAAGTAGAATGGGGTATATCTTAAAGTGATATGTTTCCGGAGTACATTTTCCCCCATAGTAGTGAGTCATATTTAATATTAGATATGTAACAAGACCTTTTTATGGCATTTAAGAAGACATGAATTCATATCTAGAGCATAATTGCTGAGAATCCTTTAGATGAACTGCAATACTATTTTTCCAAACTCCCAGTATTATTTTGCATATCGATATTTGGTGGATGTAATTATCGACCAGTCCAAGATTCTATGAATGAAATCATTTTTCGACGAGAGTAAGAGAATAAGCCTCTACAAGATTTTGAAGAGGCTAAATAGATTATCAATATTTAGGGATTTCATGTTGTAGACGCTAAGGCGGAGAAAAATCCCAACACAAAATTGATAAAAAAAACTTTCAAAAAAACATTGAAGCCATGAAAGGGTCATTATATCTTCATCAACAACAGGATATTGTTCATAAAAAACTAGAGAAATTGAATCAGACCTTGGGAAATCCCAATTAGATGATATAACTTCCATTTCAACTACTAAGGAAGCACTTCATCATGAGAAAAGGATGGAGTTTCTCATATATCCAAACCTCAACGGGTAGCTGATAAAGACTATGAAGTTGTTAAACAAATTAAGAGTCATGTTGAAAGATTATTTTGATACATGATATATTGGATACATTTTGTGGATATCCCTCTAATTTAATATAAATGAAAGTTATTTCTCGTCTCCAATCATATTCATCTCCATTCCTGTAGTCCATTATTGATTTATTGAAGGTAATAATGATAATGAATTTTTTTTAAATCATTAAACCTTCAAGTTATAAAACCATGATTACAATGAAAAGAATGGAGTGCATATAATATTTTCATTATTAATCCAAATCCTATAAATGAGCATAATTTTATATTTTTATTGGTTTAAATGTACAACCCTTAAAATTTCATATCTCTTTACTTTTTATTACTCAATAGTACTCAAATCATACTAAAAATGAATGTTTAGTGATATGGGACTCGACTTTAACTTAGAGTTCCATTTGCAGGTTCTCAATCTAATGAGTACCAAGTCTTTTATTGTTGGTAGTTTAGATTCATGTAATTTGAACTACAATGGGACATTTTATAGGGTCAAATATATTTGACCATAAATTTTGAAATTAGTTCCTAGACAAAAAAACTGTGGGTAATAATTTCTATAATTTTTTAAATATTTCCAAGGGGTATCTTGAGACATGATTTTTATGCCTACCAATTTTATAAACTGTATCAATAAAAGAGGAGTCTCTTCAAATAACCAAAGTTACAATTATTTGAAAACCCTTTATCGGAGTTTTGTTTTGAAGCGCCAACAAGGTCATAAGCTCCATAGTAAAATAGTCGCATCTTTTGGCCGATTGGACCGTTGTGTAGGAAAACTTATGTAGGGCCACCTAAGGGAACATGCTACAAATCCATGAAAAATATCTCTTTTATGATTAACATTTTACTACTGATTGATAAGGTAAAATTATATTTGGGTGACTCAAGACCACGGTGGGTGGGTTTTCCACCAAAATTTATTTTAAGAATGAAAGGGCTACATTATGAAGATATATGTCATGAATAGAAAAATCATATCTATGAAAATTTGGGGTATGAGTACTGTGAAGTTTTAATTCATGCATTAAGTACATTGGTACTATGTATTTTTAAGTAATGTAGTGTATAAAATGGTACTTGGTGTTTTATTTCATGTAGGGAAGACATTGGTATTGTGTAGTTTTAATTCATGCTATGAGGACATTATGTGGATTTATTTTATGGTCTTTAACTATTATCTAAGGTATTAGACTCTTCCAATTTATTGATAATTTGTTTGTAAACATACTATCGTAATTTGGTATGGATGGTAAAATAGAAAATAGTGATTTGAAATTTTAGGATTCCAAATAATGATATGGGATAAGGGTAAAACCCATTAGAGGAAATCGTTTCCAAGAACAATGTTACCATTATTTGACAAACCCATTATGGGGGTTGTGTTATTTAGTTCCAAATGGGGAATATGATGCATAGGAAAATAGTAGAACTTTTTCACTGGTAGACCTGTTTCTTAGGAATATTATGCATGGTTTCCTAAGGGCATGTACTGCATAGTTAGGAAAAAGAGATCTAAAAATTCAAACATTATACTTTTAAAAAGTGAAAAATGCTTTAGAGATTCATACTTTTTGAAGCATAGTGTTTGGTTTATGGAGAAAGTTACCTAAATATGGAAATGTTATTTCTTATGAAGATGTCCAATGAATTCGATAAATATGACTTTTATGAAGGTCTGACATGTTAGTAAGAGGTATAGTGTCTATAGTTTTAGTTCATTCGACTAAGACTAGAAAAGGAAACAGAATGTGATATGTGGCCAAGTGGTTAAAAGGTATTTCATATTGGATTCAACACATTTTAAAGGAAATGTGTAAACTACGGTCTTGAAGACTTTCATATTGGAAGAAGATAATGGTAAAAGAATACTTGAACGACTATTTTAAAATACAAATTCTCATATATTTCTATCAAAGCATGAAGGGAACAATGATAATATAACCATGAACGAAGATACCATATATTAAAAACCTGTTATGGGGGATGTGTTATGTAAGTCAAACTGTGTAATATGCTACCGAGCTTAATAATATCATTTTTTACTGACATTCCCATTACTTAGGCATCTTATGCAAGACCACCTAAGGGCACGTGTTGGTTAGTACAAAAAAAGAGTTCTTAAATATTAAAAACTCTGTCACCAGGAACCATAAGAAAGATTATGAATATTTGGAAATATTCAAGATTATGAGTGTTAAATATGGAAGGGGTTTATAACGAATGCATGTGATAAATATTTGAACCAATATTGTCCTTGAGTTTGATGTCCTTTACAAAGATCTGAATCATATGTAAAATGAAGACATTCTTTGTGTCCTATGAATTAATATTATGATGTTTAGTTTTAAGTCACAAATTTAGGACATTCTAACCCCTAAAAATAATTGAAACACCAATATTATATAAATAATCCTTTTACCCAATTCCTAATCCCACTTGAACATTGCCTTTTGTTATAAACAATGAATAGAAAAAAATTCTATAGTACACAAGTGACACAGATGAAGAATGAGGGTGTTAGATTTTCATGTAGGGTAACATGATGAGGTAGGGATGAAGATTAACAGATGTAAAAAATACGGACATATTGTAACTATACCAGGGATAAGACCCATGTGTCACTATGTGTCTTATTGAAGGAATGAATCAAGTCATACATAGTTCTTAAAACATTACCTATGTTGGTTTGATTATTATACAAGTCGGGATAAAGGGTTTCTTTATCACAGCTGGGCCCAAGATTTGAGATCTAGGTGTCCCTACGTATCTCATTGAAAATGAAAATCATGCCATACGTAGTTCATGAAGCAATCATTTCTAATTCCAAATAGAGGTTGACAAGAATAATGGGGGCATTTAACACATTCTGAGAGAATGGTAAATCTTAATACATAAAATGGTATAAGGACCATATCATATATCTTAAGAAAACACTCTGTATAGATATATTTGATATACATGAGGAGAAAAAAATAAGAATATTTGGTTATTATAGTTGGGACCAAAATTGTAGATTTAGCCATCTCTAGGTATATCATTAAAAATTAAAATGAATCCATAAATAGTTCATGAAATATGGCCTCTATGATGATATGACTCAGACATAGGAAAGAGAGGGACTCATGTGCTACTTAGAAGTAGTGATGATGTCAATGATGTTTTCTTGTGGAAGCTTCTAATGTCTAAAAGAGAAAATGTTTATCGTAAAGTTTAATGTCACGTAACAAGGACAAATGATGTCATATAGTTTAACTTCCTGAGACAAGGAGAAAGATACAATTCATTTTAACATCATTCATCATGGATTCTTATGGTTGTCAGGCAGTTTAATGTATTTAAATAAAGATTTGGTACTATGTAGTTTTTATTCTTGTAGCTATGACCAGGGTGTTGTGTATTTTTTAGTCTTGTAGCTAGTACAATGTGTGTTGTGCAGGTTTTTGTATTACCAAAAGGGTGTTTTTCTTTGCAGTTATAAGTCTTTCAGTGAGGAAGATGGGTTCTGTGTAGTATTTAGTCCTGCATCAATGATGATGGGGTTCAATACTACACAAAGAAGTTTCTTACAAATCACACATTGGTTGTAGTTGTAATAAGCTATCCATCCATTGATATTAAGGAATAAGCTCTATTTGAATAGAACATATGTAAGAAATAAGTTCTTTCCAACTTTGGATTAAGCATTGGTGGTTTATTCCATAGTATCGGTAGATTCCATAAGAGCAATACTATTTATCCTTTAAGAAATGAACGGATGTGAACATTCTTGTTAAAATATTTCTCTATTATATTTAAATAATGCAAAGTAAGAAATCTTTTTTCATCTAATCATTCTTGCTCATTGAACCATTTCTACGACCCCTCTTCGGTAGACAACTGATCACAGATTGCATCTCTTAGTGATTGAAATTGCATTTCAATTGAAAAAACTAAGTCAATTCAATATACAAAGGAATAAGGAGTTGATTGGGTGGAATAACGGGTAGTGTTCTGATAATCCCATAAATCATTCATAAGTTCATCAGGCCAACATTTCATATATTTATCCTCCATTATCTAGAGTATATTTGATAGGGTCTTGTTAAAATCCTCTCTCTATCCATTAGTCATTGCATGATGGCGAGATTAATTGTTGGATTTGATATTATGCTCCTGATATAACATTTTTACCTCAATTCAATAGAAATTGTTGGAATTTTCATTGAAAATAGTGTGAGGGACACCAAATCTAGCAATGATGTTAGTTTTGAAAAAACTAACAATTTATTTTTCTTAGTATTTTTTTAGAAGTATTTTCTCAGTCCATTTAAAAAAATTCTGTAACAGTAAGGATATACATGAACTGCTTAGCTGTACATGGAGGATAAGGCTATACTACATCCATTCCCCATGTGGTAAATGACCATGAGTATTTATATGTATGTAGCAACTATAAAGGTTGATGAATGAAGATGACATTCCCCTGGAAGAGATGTCAATTTTTAGTTAAATCTATGAAATCATGTGTCATTGAAGGCCAATAGTATCCAAGCCTTCAGATCTGATCAAAGAGTTTATGCCCAGACTGGTGGTCACCAGAAGCTCTTGAATGTACTTCTTTCAAGATAGTTGTATCCAGTTCTCCATCAACACTTATGAATATGATTTCATAAAATCCTCACTTGTAGAGGAGCTTTTGGTGGTCTGGAATATTATAAAGAGTTAAATTGGATTCTCATCACTGAATCTGTTCTTTTTCATCCCTATTCAGTGGAAGTAATCCATTTTAAATATATTCTATGATGGATTTTCTCAATCCCTTAGTATGACCAAATATATCAAAAATAGGGATAATTTCTTTAAATTCCCCTATTCTATTTTGAAGAAAATGATGAGACCACACAATGATGGGCTACGCTAATGAATTTCACTTCAGAATTTGGATCTGCTAAGGTTGTATCTTTATTAGCCAGTGCATCTGCTGGGGCATTTTGGGATCACATGACATAAATAAAATTTGGCACTAAGGGGAATTCATCCATTAACCCACTGATGTAAACACACAAAGGAATTAAATATTCTTTTTTGATAAAATATTCTCCATTTATTTTCTTGATTACCAATACTAAATCACCTTTTACTTTTATATAATTCACTTGAACCTAAAGTGCAAATTACAAACCTGCATTAACAGTTTGATAATCTACCTCATTGTTGGTACCAGCTTCTGACAACATGAAGGAATAAGGAAACACTTACTTTTTTTTGGGAAAGTAAGGAAAATTCCTAACGGCATATTTTTTGAGTTTAGGGTTTTCCATTCTTATCGCTGTATGACTTTTGGAATCACCATCAAAGTACATTTCCTATGTTTGGGAATAATCCTGAATAGAAAATACTTCTTCACAGTAAGATCATTATTTAATGATGTATCTTCTGTAAATGGATTCTCAACAAAGAAGTCATCCAGAGCTTGGCCTTTTATTTTCTTTTGAGGAAGAAGCTGGATATCAACTGTTGGAAAATTACTGCCCACCGTGCCAGATTCCCTGTAAGCATAGGACAACAGAGGATAAATTAGAGTTGGTTATTGCGAGATATCAATTGGACCTCATGATGTTGTTGGCAGTGCATAAACTTATGAACACCAATGATTAATTCTTGGTAGAACAATTCAATACATGAATATTGAGTTTCTTCATCATCCATAGTTCTTCTTAGATAGTAAAGACTATTATGATTCGAAACATCATTCTTTTGGGAATGGAAGGCACCTAGTGATCACACTAAAGATTTCACATAGTGGATAAATGGACTTCCATAAATACGTGGAATTAACACCGGTGGACATAAGAGATATTTCTAGAGGGTATCAAATTATTCTTGGAAGTCTTCTGTCTATTAATAGGTGACTCCCTTCTTCAGTAATTTGGTGAAGGGAAATCCCTTACCTGCCAAATTGGTGATAAAGAGTCTAATATAGGCCACGTGTCTTTGCATACCTCTTAATTATTCCAAATTTCGAGGATGTGACATTCCTAGGATTGATTTATTTTTCTTAGGATCAAAATTGATACTATGATGGTGTTCAACAATGCCATGGAACTTTCTTGAGGTTACCCCAAAAGTACATTTCAAGGCGTTCATCTTCAAACTGTGTTGTTTCTATTTATTTAATATGATCTCCAAATCAACCAAGTTATCAAAAAGTTAATTGGATTTGACCACAAAATCATCCACATATCATTAAAAACATCCCTAAGAAGTGTTTCAGGATATGGTGTATGACACATTGGTATGTTGTGTCTGCAATATTTAAGCCAATGTGCATTACCCGATCGAAAAACACAACTTTAGGGGAACTGAAGGCTATATATTCAACATCTTCTAGGTCATAAGAATTTGATTATACCCATAATAGTGATCCATGAAGGAAATATCTTCATAGATAACCATTTAATCTATTTAAATCTCTTTAATCGGAGCTGGAAAATCATCTTTCGGACAATGCTAGTTAAGATCTCTTAAATCAATGAAAATCCCTAATTTTCACATTCTCCTGTTTCACTGGGACAATGTTGGCCACCCATATGGGATATTGAACATCCCTAAAAAAGTTACTTTTTATAATCATATCATCATCAGCTTTAATTTTAGAGGCATGAGTTGGGTGTGTTCTTTTTGCAGCTTGTTTGAATCCGCGATGATCTTCTGGAAAACCCAAATGATGGGTGGCAACATCAGGATTAATTCCCGGAATTTCTGTTTAATTCCAAGAAAATATATCTCATTTTTTCTTTAGAAAAAATTTATACACCTTTTTCTCATCAGAGGTCAAGGCCACAGTAATTATAGTGGATTGTGGATCTTCTTTTGTACCCAGATTTATTTCTCTGAGCTTATCCACAGTTTTATAGAAACTGTCATCAATTGTTGGAGGGGCATTCCCAAGATTTTCTATTGTTCTTAATTATTTTCTACCTCTTCTATTTCAACATTCATAGTATATGGTGAGTAAAAACTCCCATAGTTAAATGGAATATCTGAATGTGAACGTCCTGAAGAAGAGGCCACCATATCTGACCCTAATGATGATTAAGGGTCTTACTAAGGTAATAAAGATGGAAAAATGGATTGAGAATCAACATATTTGTCTTCATACATAATTGCAACAATATATTCTACTTTGTTTGATGAAGTAGAGGCATGTTGTAGTTCAATGGATGAACTGAAGACATATCCTTTTAAACATGCATCACTGCTTGGTGGATCATCAATTTCTCCCATGTTGTCAGGATCAATTACCGCATTTGACAATATAAAAGTTATTGGATGAATTCTTGGATTTTGGTTTACAGTTTCAATATGATTATTCGGTAAAATATAATCTTTAATCAAATGTATGAATGGATTTTCTGGGATCTTTTCCTGTCAATTCAGCGCATTAACTCTTTTTATTTCTTTTGTTAATGAATTCATTTATTTCTTGTGATAAAAAATTTCCTTAATATATTGAGATTCTCACAATTTTAAAAAATCCTTGTCCCCATAAAATGTCTTTATTTGACCATTGAAACATTATATAAGATCATGGTGGTATGGAGAAGGTATAGCTTCATGTTGATGCAGGCATGGCCTTACAAAAAGAATATATAAGGTTGTGTCCTGACAAACAACCATTAAATCTAAATTAAACACAATATCTCCAAACGGAGTTTACAGAATAATATCTCCTACAGGTTCTTTCTCATTATTATCATAAGCATGAACCATTAATATTAATGGATATAAGTCAGATTCAGTCAAGACCAATCGATGAAGTGTATGAACAGAATTGAGGTTGACCCCAGATCGATAATCAATGAAGACTTCTAAAATGCCTACATCATTGGATTTTCCAGAAAAATCAAGGGGTCTAATATGTCCATGTACATAATCATCTGTAAAATAAACGACAACATGACATTATGCAGGATAATTCTCTATACGATAGGCCTCAGTAGCTACAACTCCAGTTTCAAATTCTTGAGGACTTGACAATGCCTCAATGATTGCTTCTTGAAGATAATTTTATTGATTCAAAGCATCTAGAATTGATAACATGGTCGGTACGTGGGCCAATTTATTCAAGAAATCATTTTTTGGTACAATGGACTAAGTTTCGTTACATGGAAATGCATTAATTCAAGGGTTTTGAAATTTGATGCTTCTGATGTAAATGTATATTATATTATAGTAGATGATATAAATACTCTAGGAATTGGTATGTTAGACTTACTAGGTCTATTCAAGTTCATAGATAATAAAGGCATGAATTTTAATTAGTCTTCCAAAAAAATTGTTTCAGAACTGAACCTTCCTTTCATGGAAGTAATTCCTTATTCCTATTGAGACCACTGAAAGGCTCTTAAATGTGTTTCTACCGCTCATATGGTTTGATTAGGGGCAGTGTTTAAATGTTGGTTTTTAAACTTCTCATGTCTTCCCTTGTATCCTCAACCTTGTACTCTTCATATAGTTCCCCAAATTAGGTATACAGAATTATGGCTCATTATAATCATAATCACCATTAGTATAGGGATCTTTTAAGTGGATAATGCTGACAGAACCAAAGATCAACTCTTCATCTGATGAATATTTTTCTTGATGGGTTATTTATGGTTGTGTTGTTTTGTGGGGAATGGATCGTACATTCAAAGAAGATTGCTTTATGTCTTCTTGGATTAAAGAAAACATTTTAATTACTATGATCTCACCTTCTTCTAACTTATCTTTTTCCTTATGATCACATTTTATCATTTAGGAATGACCTTTTGATGAAGGTTGCTTTGATATGGCAGATGTGGTAGAAGACACAATCAGTTGTTTCAACTATGGTTGTAAAATGGAATGAGTCTAGTTGATCATTTTCTCAATCATCCATTCATCACATGTCATCACATTTTTACATTCTACTTCATTCCATTCACCATCTTCCCCTTGATCAGTAGCAGTAACACATGCTACTTGAGCTGATGAACATTTCAGTTTTGCTTTTCCAGAATGTACCATCTTCTGCAAGAGTTCATTGAAAACAAAAAAATTTGGATGGAATTCCCTAATATCTAATAAAAGGGACAATAATTCAGAAGATATTTGTTTCCTTATTTATTTGTTTTCTTCATCCATGGAAACTGAACCAAATTTTTTTCTAGGTATGAGATGAACTAACCAGGGACTTTTTCATTCCAGAAAGAATAACATTTATTCTATAATTACTCAAAATGATTCCATATTTGATCTCTTTGATCATATTGATGAGATAATCGTTTCTATTTATGCTCAAGAGGCGGATCCCTTCATTATGATGATGGTATTGATATAGAAGTAGGTATAGGTGATAGCTTTATTGTAACTGTAGAATATTCTGTTTTTCCTATTCTCTCCCTATAACTGATTTATTTACATGAGTTTTAGACTTAGTTAATATAATAGAGACTTTTTTTCTTTTGAATGATTGAAAACAAGTATCAAAACCCTACTATGTATTTTACAAGGATCAATGGTTTGTGTAACTCATCACACATATTTTCCACATAGATTGTTAGAAACTCCACATGAGAGAGTGCTAGACATAATAAATATGTTAATCATTTTCATCAGGCAATGATATCGGAAAATCTTTCATTCTCCATATCTATACAATTCGAATGATAAAAAACTATTGTCTTTGGTAGAATTGAGCTAAATTAAAGAATGAATTTCTGAGAGAGATTTTTCCATCCATTAATTGATTGAGATTATAAACTTGTATACCAGAGAAATGATGATCCCTTTATTTAATACACAAGCCACCTAAGCATTACTGATTTTTTGATGAGGAGTTCCCATAATGGGATCACAATAAGAAATTTATTTGTTATGTGTTGTTATGGATCTCCCAAACCATTGGATATTGGGAATTTAGTATTCATCAAATTTTCTGGGGGAGGAATTACATCCACCAATTCAGGGTAAGCTCTCTTTTCCAGCAGAACTGGTGAACGTTGTTCCTCCAGAGATTCCAATCGAGTTGTTAATGCCTCAATTGTGTTCATAAGAATTTGTGGGACATCTGGATGAGATGGAACGTGTGCAGGTATAGAAATTGGAGCTAGAGCTGGTGCAATGACCAGAAAAACCACTTATGGTGATGCTAATATTTTCCTTGGATAACCCACAGGAACATGAATATCCGGATGTATCTAATCCTGCCATGATTATGTACCTAGATAGTGTGATTCATTATCTTCAGCTGTGGTTATTACAAATCCTTTTTTGTGAGGATGTCCTATAGGATGTGAAAGTTGAGAACGTTCCTAGGGAGTAGATCTAACAGAAAATTTACTTTGAAGTAACTCTATACTGAATCATTTTGACTCCTTCATTTCCAATTATTACTATGAAAATATCACTTCACAGAAAAGATATTGACATTATCAATTGTAAAAGTGATATCAGATATGTCTTTTTTCCCCTTGTTAGATGCGTTTTTATGGGGTGAGATTTTGTTATTTGAAAGAATACCAATATTCTGGGTAAGCCTCTGATTTCAGATACACACACCTTTTTCATTTCCCTTTCAGTGTACTATAATATAGACAAGAAAATCATCTTCGGATTCCCCTGAACTTGGTACATTTTCTAGAAAATATTCTTTAGTTCTATTAATGACATTTACTAACAAATAATCCATTGATGGAGTTCTATCAGTATTTATATAAGATTGTCTCCCTTTGTCTCCTCCATGAGACACTGTTCAAATATACGATGAATTCCTCAGCATTGTTTGGTAAATAATAACCCTAAGGGAAACCTTGGATAATTCAGTTGTACACTTTCCTTGAGGCTTGTTCTCTAATCGAGAGAAAATTGACATCCGTTGAGGAATGGATTGCATATGTGAAAATACCCCATTCTTGCAGGCTGGGGATATTCATATTCTTGTTCATCAAATCATTAAACATTGTTTAATGAATTTTAAGGCTGAATTAAATAAAACCACATCCATTCAATCTAGGGTGATTCTTGAACTGCTATGTCTGAAATTCGTGAAACTTATCTTTTGATTTTTGTGAATTTTCATTCTTGCATTAGCTGGGTGCATTATCTGACAACCACTCAAATCATCATTTTCGGATGATCACTTGTCTATTTCATACATTTTCATTATACGACGCCAGAAATCCTATATGTTGGGAACCTGCTCTAGATTCAGAGATATATAAAGAAAAATTATCTAAACATATTCCTTTATTTAGGACAGACTTTGATGATAGCTGGTTGAGTCCTGTTCGTGAGCGTACATTCGATTACATAAAAAATCAATTGATTATGGTTGACTATGGGAAAACAATTGCATGAGAGCACATAGGGTGGACATTGCTGATTTTAGAGTGCGGTGAAATGAAATGATCCATTTTCACCCCACCCTTTAATATGAACACTAGATGGGGAATATCAAATTAACTAGTGTATCCTTTTTAGAGAATTGAAAGATTAACACTGAAGGATTCTCTGTTGTATTTATGCCTATCGATGTTGGGAAACTGAGAGAGACGCCAAGTCAATTTTCTGCTGTAACCATTCTATTACCATTACATGATTTTGATAATCATCATATGGTAATACATTGGGATTCATATGACTAAGAGTCTTACAAAAATTAATGCAGATATCATGAACGCAATATTCTGCATCAAATTCTAGATGTTATACTAAGAATTTTCACAAGTCCAGAACATGATTGGTACTTCTCCCTTAGTAAATTGTTTCCTCATGATTAACACATATTCATCATCATTCACTAGAGATTTCTCCACTTTTTCTGACCAATGTGGATGCTCTGTATTATAAAAATAATGTCTCAATTGAGGTTCTTAGAATAATCATTAACATAAGAGTTCTTATGGTTGAGAATGTTTTTCACCTGTCAATGACAAGGCATTAGACAATACTGGCCTTGTGTTTGTATGTTCCATGAGATAAGAGGGCTTTCAAATCACTACATTGTCAATTATAGAATTGTATTGATAATGAGAAATACTACTTTGTAGAGGACATTCATAGTGAATTCCATCATGGGAAGGATCACCATGGTGCATAAAAGCAAGGGAAAAATCTTTTTACTCCTTCGTCTTCTAGCCCCATTGAGGGTTTCCATGGCTCTTATCTAGAGATAGGATCTCTAGATTATCTAAATTTTTATGAAGTAGGCCTTAATGATGAAGTAGACCTTAATGATGAAATATCCTTTTTTGTAACCTAGAATTTAACTCTAATAATTTAATGATATATCAAAATTATTATTAAATCTATGATTGTATAATCCAATATCTATTGGTGGGGGAAATTATTTGTGCGGTAATATACCCAATCCTCATCCAGACTCAATATTGAAATAAATTGTGTAAACAAATATCTTAGATATTAAATGATGTACCCAGGTAATTATTCCTTAATCAAGGAATAAATAATAATATTTATATTAGTATAATTACATTGACACATTAACATTATAAAAACTATTGTGTTTAATTAATGACAAAAAAACGATATATCTAGATAGGGGGAGGATACACATAAAACATGTCTATAGAAACATATATGGTTTGAATATTTATAAGAATAAAACTAAAAAATAGTTTCTACTTCTGTCTAATTTTATTTTTGTGATGATCGCGTTTTATAATAATTAATTTTTGTGTGATGAAAGTCATTAACCAATAATTTATTTGATTTAGTGGGAACCAAAAATACATAGTTTTCTTTATACAGTATGATAAATGTTTCATGATCATATTATATATTATCCTTGTAATTATATTATATTTATTCATTTTTAATATATTATATAATATAAATCTGTGATTTGATTCAATGTTATATTGGAATCTATTAATCTTTATTGTCCATAGTTGTTAAAAAAAATTAGATCTTGATTACCAGTTTATGCTAATGAAGAGATGTAATAAATAAGGATTTTTTTATAAATACCTCCCCAATTAAAAATGTATCTGTATTCCAAATTTTATTACTAAAAAATTTGAATATTCTTTATAATATAATAAAATAATATTAGATTAAGATATAGATATGTTTTTCTGGATTCCACTGCATTGAATTTCTAATGGATGAAATAGGGGTTTTAAGATACTCTAGGTCCTCAATATAATTAATCATAATGAATATTTTATTGAAAATAATAGTTTTATGTGGGCTCATATACAACCACTTAAAATATGACATTTTTTTATTGTTTTACTAGTCCACATTAGTATTCTAATCGATTCTTAATCAATAGTAATATATTTCAATTCATCTTCATCTAACATAACTACCAATTTTGATGTTTTATCTATATACTTTTCCCATTTTTCCATTGGTCAACATTATTTACATGATATTGATAAACCAAAAAAATTTATAGTTGAAGAAATAAATATGGATCAAATAAAAGGTGATCAAAATATTATGTAAATAAGTAAAAGGTCAATGGGATTGTTGACTTAAACAATCCCCAAATTAATTAATTTAAAAATAAACAACTCCTCTTATTGAGGACATCGATCTAAATTAGAAATTAAGGCATTAAAAAGGATAACAAATTTTGTGGGAATTTTTCTGAAAATTATAATATAATTATTTCACATAATCTTCTCTATCATAGCCTCATAATGACAATATTTTTCAACTACAATAGAGGAGAATTTTTTATTGATATATTGATATATATTACTTTTTTTATCGGATCATTAATGGTCAAAATTGTGATTTTAAAAGGGGACCCACAAATCATGAATTCCTCATTATTTTTATTTACGTATTGTAGAATCTAAAAAATATTAATTGATTTTAATTTTCACATATTCTTAACCTATTTAAATTTTCTTTCATTTCAATGACCCATGGATCTAGTTAAGTTTATATTTTTTATATGTACTATGGAAAATAAAATTATAGGAATCGAGTTTCCATCCATATAGAGGAATAGAGGGTTTATCAATTTCCACGAAAAGATTTTGTTTTTAATCTGAGTATACTAATGCTTACGTTTTTATGGATGCCCGATTTTGTTTATGTACACTATGAGTATGAATTATATCTTACCAAAGTTCATATTAATGAAAACATATAATTTTTTCATGTCAAGTGGTATTAAGAAAATCACATCTTTCCTCCACTTAATATTATATTATTATTGGTGTATATTCAAGAATAAAAATATAGAAAACTAGAAGGTTTCAATTGAATATATCAATATTAAGATAATAATAATTTTCTTGTAGAAGAAATATTTGTAACCTATATATCCCTTTGTCTGATTGGGGATATTTGGCGGGGGGTCAGTAAAATTATATCCCTACTATGGTTTGGGGATTCCCATTATTTTTATATTTATTATGGAATACAATTTCAATTTTTGGTATCATATTATGATAAATTCAATATTAATCATTCTATATGGTCATTTTGAATAAAAATTTATCCTTATTGTTTGTTGATCTACTTTCATAGTGTTTTATAAAACCAATTTAACCCTTTGTTTTACCAAAATAGTATTATAGTGAATTAAAAAATGAATTATTCATTATAGTGGTGGGCACAATTTATATTTTATATGTAAAATGAGATTATTTTTAATTCACTAGCTAAAATATTCATGTCATGGGTAAAAATATTGAGTATGGAAATAAATTAGAAATGGCCTTTTTAAGACATCCTTATTTCCATTGTTTTGTGTGAAATATAAATTCCAATAATTACAAAAACCATTGATATACACATTTATGGAAGAATAATTTATATATTATATAGGGTCTTGAATAATTTATGGAAAATCTAATGGATCTTTTCATGTTGCTTGTTAGATTTAGGACTCCATTATTCTAGGACTTGGGATGGTTAACCTAGTGACATTTCTCATTTTATACATTCAAATAGTTATGGTATTAATCAAATTGAATGAATTTAAAACTTATGTGTCCACAAATTTTGTGGTTATTATTGACATGGAATATTATAAATTCTTTATGGGGAGTTTTGTGAAATAAAATTTTTTATTTTAAAAAAACAGAGTAATAAATTATTTTATTTATATCTTAATATTTCCACATGATTCTCATGTATTCTTCACCAATGATGAATGGGTTATCATCAATTGCGGTCCCTAAACGAAATTTTTCATCTGATTTTCCCTTAAATGGAATCATTTTTTACATTTTCAAATAAAAAACCTACTTTTTTAGTATAGAGGTGGATTCAACGATGACCCCTTTATAAACTCCTTCATTGGTCTGGAGTTGACCTCTTTAGATGATAAGGGATTATCTTATTTTTTGGGTTCTTTGAACATATATCAACAACTGGTAATATTTTTAATATAGTAACAAAAGGTGGTCTTTAATGATTGATTAACTAAGTAGGAACTACATAATATGTTTTATATCATTGTGGGTTGGACTCCTTGTTTTTTGGGGTTTTATCAATAAGTGAATGAATATTTAGGTATCTGGTTATTTTTTTCAAAATATAGTGGAAACATAAATTGAGTATTGATATATAATTAAATGTTAGACCATTATACAAAAAACCATGGGGGTGTAATGGATAAATATATATTATTCATCAGTAGTGGGAGGAACCTCATATCAACTGAATATATAATCATGAGAATAAGAATTTTAGTATGTAAAACATATATGACCACTATAAATTTTATTTTATTTCTATGTATACCACCTCTATAGGGATCATCTTTTAGACAAACCATTGATTAATAATATATTGACTAGTTATGGATGGTGTAACTTCTATTTTGGTTCCATCTTGTGAACTTCCATGGTCATAACTTCATTGATTTACATAATAAGGATGAAACCCAAATAAAAAATCAATTTTTTCATATAGAAGACTCTTTGAGATGGAATTATATGTTATTGTTTGTTAAATTGTAATATATTAGAATAAATATTCATCATAAGAATATTATGGCATAATATATACATTATTGTGTTTAAATGAATAATATATATATGGTTTTCTTATTAAACATCAGCATGTAGGGGAAATCAAGGGAACATTATTCATGATGATTACCCAGTTGATGAAGTATTTTGTTCACTACCTTAACACATAAGGCCCCATGTGATGAGTTCAATGGGATGAAATATCTAGATAGTATAAATTTTCTTTGGTGAGCACCTCTATAATGTTTTTTACCCCTTCCAGGAAAGTAATTAATAGATATGTATACTATTTTTTCAAATATATTTGTAACATCTTCACCCAAATTCCACTAAAATGGTGACCCAAACTAATTTTGGATGATTCATCTAGAACACATCCTCATACACAAGATGATGAAGACCAACAGTGAAATACTATCTTTTAATAGTTGAGTTACAATTCCCTCATATCAATGTGAGAAAAAATATTAAATTTTTAATTACCATATACAAAAATAATAAAAATATGAATAATATGTAAACAAACTGAAATATGAATATGATATAATAATAAATGAGAATTTTATAAAAACATAAACATGTATAGAATATATACAACATTGTTCATTGGCAGGAATGATGATACAGACACATGAGTAGAAAAGAAAAGGAAAGAAATATACATTGATCCACCACTAACTCCAATCCAAACCACATACCCTATATGGATACAATATTGAACTGAACCAGCACAAAACTAATAAGACACAAGAGAATGTATTTATAATCTTCTAACTCTGTGCCTCAACACTCTCCCTCGTGCATATATTATTTCTCTGAAAAGTAGACATTAGGGTTTCACGCACATCAAAGTGAATGTATAAGGGTGATAAATATTCTTTATAGGAAACCCCAATTATGAACATATAAATAAACTAAGGAATGATCATCCAATTGGAAAAATTCTCAATCTATTTGAGAAAAAATTAAAAAGGTATGTAGATCCATTAAAAGTGAAACAACTGTTAGTCCACATGTCGGAAATCCCAGTCATCTTGTAATGCTCCACAACAGATCTATATATATACATTGATTTTCATGTATAGTCCCATACATATACATATATAGATAAACATGAATATTGTTTTATAATATGAATGAACAATGATAAAGAAAATCCATAGACAATCTTTGGGTCCTTTATCCTAATCACCAAGACATTAGAAGAAAGTGTTGTGATCTGGATATTGTTCTACTCAAGTTGTCTATAATTAATTAGATATTTTGGTTCGTAATCATAATCTACATAAACATTCTTTGTTCAAAAATGGAAAAGTATCTTAGAAATTTATCTCACCAAATGGGGATACACTTCATGCACCTCGGTTACCCTTACTCTCCTCCAATCACCATAATTCTAGATTTTGGGGAAAAAAATCCAAAAATCCGGTAAATGGTAAATAATATAAACTTTGTGATTCAAATTCATTGTAATGAAAGATCAATGTTTGATCCCTAGGCCATGGTCCGTTGGAGGTCATGACATTGGGAATAAGGTACTCCTTAATTTTATCACCCTCAAGTGATATGTAAATTGATTTCACTCCATGCCCATGTACATGCACATCATCCATTCAAATATAGAGTAGCAATGGTGTATTCACCAAACCCTAAGAGGAATCCTAGGTGTCACTTGAGGATAGAATAATCATAGATAGAGTAAAATTCACATCAATGCTGAGGAGTTCCATTTCCACCATTGTTATCTAGTAATATACTATGGACAACATAATCAACCACATCGCTCAAGAGAGAGTAATAATTCACATGTATAAATCAATGATTTCGAATGATAGGTCCAACATCATGCTCTAGGAATAGACCATGTATAGAATAGTCATCCATTTAACAAGCCATAGTTTGAGGAGAGAATTTTCAACCTCAATATACTACTAGTTGAGGAGAGTGTAATCATCCTCATCATATATCAAGCATAAGGGAGTGAAATTATCCTCATTATCTGAGAGATTAGAATCATCCATAAATATAATTACTCTCTATATCATGCCTTAATTTCAAAGCCAAATACCCAAAATAAAGATTCCATGAAGCACCTCTAATATACAAGTAATATAATAATCAAATCATACTGGCTTTAAAGGAATATCACACGTTGTACCTCTATGTATAAATATAATTATATGAAATGACATGTATATAAGTGAGATCATAGGAATGAATCTCTTTACATCCCAAAGAGAATAAAATAAACCTCACATCATGATAAAATAACCCCTTCCACGATTCCTATTGATAATAATCGATGAATTTCTAGTAAACACATGAATAAATAATAATAAAATGAGGGTGGATGAATGCCAAACTCACAAATATGTACACATCTATTAAAAGATTACAATTTCAGAATAGATTCTATGGTGTCATCGGATACAATATCTACCCAAACACATATTACTAACTATGGTTAAGCCAAGAAACGTGGCACCTGATGGGAACTACAATTCCAAATCATGAAGAGGAATATTACTTAGGATACTCAAGGATAGAACACAATAAAAGGAACCCTAATAGGGATCCTTATCTAAAATAATAAAAGGAGGAATCATAAATATAAAACCCCAGGTAAATAAATAATATGACATTTTAATATTTATCCATATTTGTGGATAAAATATTAATATAACTTTAAAGGGGATGATATTCTCGATGGCGTACCCAACACGCAACAGCGAGTTTCTTGGGAATCTTACGTTGCACTCTAATAATAAAATAATATTATTTTAAATGGTAGTTAATGCCTAGCTGTTGTGATAGAGGGAATGAATAGAACTAACTACAAAATGATTATATATTCTTGTCAAATATTTTTACTTTTTATAATAAATGTTAGAGGATTAAAAATGCGAATGAATCCAATTTTAAGCGTAAACATTCTAATATACCTTAAAAGGTCGATTAACCACCTTTTGATGGAGAAACTCTTTTAAATCCACTTTTTGACAATTTTATGTGTTATATTTGAGAAAATAAAAGTGTTCTTTAGAATCGGGACATCAAAATTTACTTTGTGTAATTTTTTGGTATTTTTCCAAAAAAGTTCAATTTTTAATGAATAGTGGAAAATGTTGTATTTTTATTCAAAACCTCTTTTTAATATAATTTATTTATATTATTAGATTATCTTTTGAATTTTTTTTTAAGTAAAATTAGAATATATTTTTACCATTTAATCCAATAGTGGTTGTTAGAATTAATTTCACTTTGAAATTGGACTTAAACTAGTGTCAATCTTTTGATACTTATTGTTTCATAAAAACACGCTATCTATTTTGACAGCAGGAATTAATTATTAAATTAATTAATGTAACTTATATGTTTTTAATTTTTTAAAATAGACATAATTTTTCAATTCAGAATATCAAATATAGCTTAGGGTGAATTTTGGGTAATTTTCTGAAAAACTTCAATTTTTGATGAATAGTGAAACCACTAAGTGGTACTTATAAAAAACTGATTTTCCGTTTAAATGAAATTTTTCCATATTTGTGTTTTGAATTTCAAAAATCCGACATTTATGGTTGTCATTATTAAGTAAAACGTGGTTCAATTGGATTAAAATATTTTTTTGGTAAATAGTAACTTATTAAGTTTTTAATCGCGATTAGAGGTAATTAGTGTAGTTTAAGGTAAGAATAATATTTTAATAAAAGTAAATGACCTAGACACATGTCCTACCCTCATTGGATGAGTCATGGCCGACCAATACAATCCATGGGTAAACTTGGGGACCCCATGGATCCACTTTGGTTGGAAAATGACATAAATACCTTATTATTTAATGTTAAAATTAAAATGACACAAACATGAGTTGTTTTACTAAAACAATTTTTACATGGGGTTATACAAGTCAGATGTTTGACTATAAATAGTAATTGGAAAGATAAAAATATTTCCTACATCATATTATATTTTTTTTAATTTTTAGACATTAAATAAATTAAATTATTTATGACATCATGATGATGCAGCAATGACCTCATTATTTAACGATTTAAATAAAATGGAAAGATAAAGTAAACTATAAGATCTACACATGTCCAAAACCTATTATATGGGTATATTTTGAACCCTTATCACCTTATCCTAGAAGAACATCAATGTGGGACCATTAAAATCCGAAAATAATTCTAAAATAACTAACATTTCTTTGCATTCCAAGAGTGCCCCTCCTCTCCTCTTAAAAAAGGCCCCCACCTCTACCTCCTTACCCACACTTCCAAAGCCTTTGACTCGGCCAAACCCTGCCCATTTTGTCTCTCCAAATCCCTATATAACTCCTTGAATCCTCAATTTTGGTAGAAGTATTCTCAAGGAAGCATTTGAGCTCAAACCAAAGGGAGTTACCCGATTTTAAGATAATGTCTACACTTGAGTCCTTTTGTTTTATTTTGCTTCTCAAACCCCCTAAACACTTTTTATTCATTTCTTTTTTAACAAATAAAGTATCTTCAATATAATATGATGTTGTTATAAGAAGTATTAGAGCTACACTTACACACACCTTCTTCTAATGGTCAAATAACATACTGTTTCTGTGGTTGGTGATTTTCTGCCTCACGAAACGATGATTGTTCAATATTTTTTTAACACCTTTAAAGGTGGACATTATGATGTAACTGTATTTTATATATGATATATATGGTATTTATGTTTACTATATGCTTCTTTATTTTATATTTAAAACATACCTTTATTATTTTCATGTTGTGTAAATGCGATAATTTCATACGAGGAAGTACGGACTACCGCCCCTCAAGTGATGTGACTCGTACATGCAATACATGGAATGTATAAAGAATGAAATTAATGAACATATGTGCCCTATATAACATATATATTATACTGGAATTATAATATATATATATATATATCATTTATTTTTAATTATATTATTATGACAAAAAAATGAAAGTAGCGTTCATGCGTACGTACGACCTACCGTCTCCATGAACGGTGCTTTTCGTTTTTATCTCCAAATGATATGGAATAGTATAAAATGAATATGTACTCGATATATATGATATTTAAATCATTAATACTATTCTGTAAATTATTTACTTATAACTACATGGGAAATCATTTTTCAAACATGTTCATTTTTGACTCGTGTACCAAACATCGGCAAAAAGGCCTGATATGAACTAACATTATTAAACAATTATTATAACATTATAATATGTGATATGAACTGAATAATAATCTTTAAAAGATGTCCTTAAGCAATTATAAATTGACCAAAGTTTATTATTCAGGAATATAATGAAACGAACAAGACAAGTCGGACTTGAGGTAAGGGATCTTACTCCTCTCTTTCTTTTTAAGTACACTCTTTTATGTAATTCCTTTTAAAGCACATCTTTCTTGTTATTGGGATGATATTTTATATTACTCTTACTGTACTTTTTATGTTTATATGATGATAGAACCTATTATCTCTCATCAATCCATTTTGGGAGTTTTGACTGGCACCGTTAGGCTGCCAAATTTTCGTAAGAGATCTAACCTCTCTCTTTCTTTTTAAGTACTCTCCTTTATGTCACTTCTTTTAAGCTCCTATGTGTTATGATGGGGGATGTTCTTTTATATTCCACTTTCTTTAAACATTATGTTAATATTATGAGAGACCCTATTTGATCTCATCAATCCATTTTTGTAGGTTTTAAGTGGCGTCGTTAGGCTGCCGAGTTTTCGTAAGGGATTTTTCATCTCACCTTTATTCCCGTGAGATTTATGCTACATTTTCCAAAATTTCCTTTGAGTGGTGTATTAACTGATCACTATTTTACTCATTGTGTAATATACTTTCATTTATGAGTATTTACATCAATGTTTTATTGCCTTTCTTTCACGGGGTGTATGTTTCGAAGGATACCCATGTCGGTAAGGGAACCTTTCACCCTTCTCTTTTTAAAAGACTTATTTTGTTATTTATTTTAATTCACATACTATTATGTTGGGATATGTTATTATATGTCCTTATTGATTTATATTTTATGTCCATGTGATGAGATACCCTTTTTATCTCCCATCAACTCATTTTCTGAATTTTGTAGTGACGTCGTTTGGCTGTCAAATTTTTGCAAGGGAACTTCTTGACCCAAATTTGATTCTTTGGGATAAACTTGTACTCCTTGAACATGTAGTTCTATGAATATGTGTGAATAACCTCTGATTGTTTTACACTTAATATCCACTTATATTTGGTGTATTCATTTGTCACACATAATTATGTAATTGATTTATCCTTAAACCAAGGATACCATCTTTGTAAGGGACTTCGTCTCAATCTCCTTTCATTGTGGCATATTTTATTTTATACACAACCTTCTTTTATACGGTGTATAAACCCCTTTGAATTTTACGTTTATCCAAAAAGAATCTTTTTTATACAAAGCGTTTTACAAAACGACAAAAGGGAATGTTTTTGTCATACATATTCAGCAACAACAACTTCTCTGCTGCCGTGACCATTATTTGAGTTTCGGCTTCCTCTACAAGAATACCTTCTTTTTAAAAGAAAAATAGATACCATGTTTTACTTTTCTTTTATTTTGGTATTTAAAATAATTTTCATAAGTTTTTTTATATCAATGTGTTTTATTGATATCTTGTGATTGAAATGTGGAAATGGTATGTTTCCTTTATGCATGTATTATGTGGTATGATTATGTTATGGTTCTTGGGCATTGTTATGAAGACGGGTGGTTCCGTGATAAACTAAGGGCGGGTGATCCCGATATATCTCTCCAATACATTGGGTAATGCAAAGGAGTGAAACGTTAAGGTTTCTCCGAAGAGATTTAGATAATATACTGTGGTGGGTATTCCAAATGTAACCAAGAGGGTTACTCCCTACGTAAGAATGTTATGAATGCCTCAAGTTACCTTTTATGTCTTATGATTTCTATGATTTATTCATAATTTGATGAAGTATGTTAAAGTTCCTATGTTTTATGGGTAATGTATGATTTCATTCTTATGTATATATGAACTCATGTTTCCTTTCCATATTTCTTTATAACCCTTACTGAGCTTTTTATGCTCATCCCAAGTTTTTTGAAATGTTTTTCACAGGTCAAGGGAAAGGTACATGATATGATGATAGTGTCAAGGAAGTGTCAAGAAAGAATCCATGTTTTATTTTAAATATGTTTTTGTTGATGGGAAAAATGAATACTATATTTATGTAACCACTTTGTTTAAATTTGGAAAGTAATGCAAGTTTTATGATCTAATTCTCTAAAACTCTATACCTGAAAATATCCTCAATGTGTAATATTGTAATAACTCAAGATTAAGTAAGGTTTAAGGCTAGGGCCTTATAATAAATGGGGTATTTTAATGTCATGTTGAAATAAGAAACCTTCATGGGATCCTCAGAATAAAAAAATTATAGCTGAACGTTTTCTTTTGGGGACCCACTGTAACTATTAAAGTAGGTAGAGGCATCATACAAGGGATCCTCAGAAAAACCCATAGTGAGTGTGTGATATGTATTCTCAGAAGAATATACCTAATGATGTGAATTTTCTTAGTATTATAAATATATTATAATACAAAATAATTAATTAATGTAATTAAATTGAGTAATTCAACGAAATGATCCCCAGGAATCATCAAATAAATTAAATAATTTAATTTAATGATTTGGTGGAATGTAACTAAATGAAATGATTGAACAATTAAAGATAATGACTTGTAGATTAAAATAATAGAATCAATGTATTTGGTCCCAATCCCCATGTTGGTCCCATTTCTAAACTCCAGCCCAACCATAGATCAAAAATCAATATTAGGGTCATTTTACCTTATCCAAACCTACATCCATATAATCATCATGGGTAGAAAATGGGCCCTGAATAGGGTGTGATTATGACATAGAATGTCAACAACACCATGTCCAAAAACTAATTTGATATGATGTGTATGTAATAAAGAGATATCCATGTGTCTTAATTAATTTAATAGTTAATAAAAGAAGACTTATTTTTTTGTCTCCAGGATGAATATATCTCTAATCATAAATTTCGATCATTCTAACTAAAAACATATACAAATGGTAAAAAAACATTCTTTAGTTCTATGATGGACTATCTATAATCATGTCATCCATAAATGTGAACCAAAAAAATATAAAAAAATTAAAATAACCTACATTGGAACTATTATAGAATATATATGAGCATGTCTGACGACTGTTCCAACCACAACTGTAAAACCAGGTTATAGTCCTAACAATCTGAGTCAAAATACTATAAGAATTACAACATCTAGGACAAAGTCCTATAATAATTACAGAATGGTATCAATCATTCCCTTCTCAATATAAGCATTACATACTGGAACTGGGCAGATCCCACTCAATATAAGAATTAAAACATATAAGGGTGCATTTTCCAGTGTTGAGCCTAATATATATGCATTATAGTATCGAACACAATCCCTACCATATATTATGTATATAACAATATTAAATCACAATAAAAAATGTATAATAGTGTAAATTACCATTATTAATTCTCATACAACATTAAATCTAATTCCCAATTTAAAAAATTATATCATTAATCAATAATCCACAATTTATGGATTCTTTAACCTGAAATCACCCTATGTCACATGTCATGATAAACATGGTTTAAAACATTTTCCAGTTCTATAATAATTATGTTTCTCACGCCCCATGGGTAGCCATAAGCTAGGTCACAACCCCATTTCCAATAAAGGACATCATGGAATAATTTTTGTCATTATTTAATATATTTGGGCACATTCTACACTATCACAATCACAATATTTCATAAACAAAGAAATTATTAAACAATAAGGTTATGAATTAGACACCATACCAATAACTGACGATCCAACTACCATTACAATGTCTAATTCCCAAGAGGATGATCATGTAGACGATTGTATGGTTTTTCCTAGATCACAAATAATAAATAATAAATATTAAAACACATTCAAAAATGTATTTCATATAAAATATTTGGTAATAATGGTGATAAGGATCAAACATAAAAAACATACTTACGAATAATTTCTTTCATAAAATGGATATACAAGAAACAATTTAGAACCAAAAAAACTCATAGAGATATACCATGGGATCATAGGTGTGGATATACACCCAAAAAATGTGAATTCAATAGCACAATTTTTTTATAAAAAAAACAAGTTGAGAATCTTCATATTGTGTACTGTGATAACACATTGTGTAAATGTTATTAATGGACTATGCTTCAAATCGTCCAATTGGAATAATTTTATTAATATAATTATATAATTACATGATGTGTAATACATTTACACCGTGTGTAAATGATTTAAAGTTAATGTTTTCATCTATTATACTTTTAAAAAATCATAATTTTTTCTATACAATCTCATATCAGCATGAACTGATTCAACACAAAACCCACTCATACTTGAACTTCATTGAATCAATAGATAATAATTCCAAATACTATAGGTCATTTTATCCAACAAGACTCTCCCCCATCCAATAAGAAATAAGCACCAAATCATAGATGAAAAAATAGGA
Source organism: Viscum album (assembly GCA_963277665.1). Classification (NCBI taxonomy): domain Eukaryota; kingdom Viridiplantae; phylum Streptophyta; class Magnoliopsida; order Santalales; family Viscaceae; genus Viscum; species Viscum album. The sequence goes on from OY728159.1 coordinate 1,028,400,558, forward strand.
AAAAACATACCTATAAAAAGAAGGTTTCTTACATCACCACACCTTATAAGAGCTAATTCACGATATATTCACATAGTCACTCTAAGATCTCATTTATCATGTATTACAATTGTGTTTTAATATCATAGTCCCTTTCAAATGTCTCCTATTTAAATCTATCATGTTTCCACAACACTCAAACAAACTGCACCATCCTACCCTATTGATATTAACCACTACAATCCAAAACACATATTGGATTCTCCTCAAAGGATGCATCAACACAAATATCAATGTAAGATAATACTATCACATGGGAAGGGTCTGAATGATATCATCGTAGATATGACACAAGGTACACATCATGCATGGAACATTAGTTCTGTGTTAGTTAAATATGGTTCACCACAAGACTGACCATTTCCTCATTTTCAAATGGAAGGAATAAACTAGATGGGATATTTCCTTGTTTTTGGACATGGAGTTTCCCCATCATAGAATACACCAAAATGAAAAACTATTGAACAAATATGACTTTCTGACTTCATATATATTGGTAATCATAAGATTTTTTCCTGCTCTGTGTTATCATAAAATTATTTTGGATCATCTAAACATGTTTAGACGTCCCCTCTATAAGACTAGGCCAAAAAGTGTTTAATCACCTACCGCCATCCAACAAAGAGGCAAACGACATTTACTTCCATATAAAGCCTTAAAATGTACCATTTAGGTAAATAAATGGAATATATTATATATTAAAACTCTATAACACCAATATGTTTCTCACATGAGACCCAAAAAACCAAACTACATGATCGTAACATATCATTCCAAAAACAAATAGTCTACTCCAATTGAAAATTATTCTCTGGATGAAGGGTTTAGTTTAATAGAACTCATGAACCTAGGTATTTCTCAAGACCCTATTAGAAACATTATATTAATCATGGATTTTGATCTAAAATTATCCTCCATGGAACACCATGTAACTAAACCACCTCATGTATATAAATATTTCGCAGATCATCAAATGTGAAGGTTTTCTTAATAAGTAAGAAGTGGGATACGTTATTCAATTGATGAAAAATAACTTCTAAAGAATTATTTTAATTTTTCAAACATGGTTGTCCAGTCATAAAATCCATTTTGATATCATACAATTTCAATGAAGGAATGGTAAGGGCTATAAATCCCAATCGTCCTATGATTCCTATCATTCACCAGATAAAAATTAAAGATTCTCACAATGAATATTGGAACCTCCTTCTTGATTCCTAACCACCAGTATATTATATAGATATCATAAAACATATTTGTTAAACCATGATGTACTATCCATTTAGATGAAAGAAACTTCATCATCAGCTCCTCATTCAACACTGTAGAAACAAAAACATTGCCATAGAAAACAAAAGAATTAATTCATTCGAGATATCATCCTAATGGAATCTCCCCACAAAATTAAATGTATCTCATAAATGATCCCTCTATATTATAAAAATTATTGTTTATAATTGATACAAAAATTCATTATAAAACTGATGATGATGTAAGAGCTACTATCCCTTGATATTTTTAATCATCAAGTTGCATGTTTTCAAAGAGGTTCATTATCCACAACCCATCACCAAACTCTAACACTTCCTATTTTTATTTCATTCTGCTCAAATGGTTATCAATGAAATTTCCATTTATTTGGATTCTAGAATATTCAACATCAAAATAATACAGATATTTGACCCACCTTCTCTTCTAAAGGTTCATGTCTTACTAAGAAGATATATACCTAATGAATTTGTGATCTATTTATACCAAAAACCTATCACCCAAGAGATAGTGTCTCTAAGATCATAGGGATTATACCACTACCCATAAATCTGGATCATTAGTAGGATTATTTGTCTCATGTTGTCTCATGATCCAAGAATCACCAGAATCCACACGATCTTCATATATTAAAATTCATCCATGTCCAACAATAGGTGCATCACAATACATGATATATGCTTTAATTGGAAAATGTAAAGTGAGGATAAGTGACGAGGAAAACATTCTGTTAATTTCCTAAAAATATCTATGAAATGAATAAAACCAAACCAACATCACCACATTATTGGTATTCCATGATGTTGCTGTTGGAAAATGGCAGAAATTATAGATTAAACCTTAGTAATAACATATCAATCCATGAAATCATTAAATTCAATGTTATTCTTGGGTTGTTCACAAGATTACATGGATGATAATTTCATTTGGTCCAATGTAACTTTGGTCTCTGAGATTAAATGGCCATGGATGTTTACTTCATTAATCTATAATCGACATTTAGTTAACTTGGTTTCATGAAAATTATCACTCAATGTACTCTAGATAATGTCATTATTCTTCACCTTATCATCTATTCTTAGAGAGCACACTAATATATTATCCATTTAGATAACCATAAAATAATCCAAAAAAAGATGAAATATCCTCTTCATTATGGTCTTGAATACCATATGTGCATTAGTCAATGAAAACAACATAACATCAAATTCATACAATTCATACAATTCATACCTCATCCAAAAAGTAATTTCAGTTTTGTTTGATAGTATCACACTTAAATGATAATATTCTGATCTCAGTAAAATATTGAATACAATATTATCACCTCTAAAATTACAAAAAAATATTATCAATGTGTGGAAGATGAGACTACTTCTTTACCATCATCTTGTTCAACCTATGATAACCGACCCATATGCACAAATATCCATCACCCTTTTTGGAGAAGAAAAATAGAGAAACCTTGGGAATGTACGAATCAATATTAAAGATTTATATTTCATATCTTCGAACTAAATATTCAAATATGGAAAATCATCGGGTGAAATTTGATAAGGAAGTATAGAAAAAACTCATCTCCCAAACCCAACATGACTATTAACATGTACTATTAATAGAGTTGTAATCCATTTAAATATTTAGGGAAAACGTACTAAAAATGGTCTACATCTGGAAGAAAAAAATCATACTACATTCCAACATTTTCTAGTGAAATATTGAATATTTTAGTAGAGAGACAATAAAATCTACAAAAAATTGGTCCAACACTACCAGCCCAAAGATCCCACTAACCGGGTTATAATTCATGCTTCCTTTTGGGGATTGTAATGTAATTATCCTCTTACAAAAGTTAGTATGAGCCTTTTATATAATAGACCAATCCATTTTACGAATGAAGTATATGAATTTCATTTCTATTATGAATGATTCCAAAAATAATAATTAACCACCAATATCTAGAGAACACATCTTACAATGTTGATATTCTATGACCACACTCTTGATGATTTTATAATGGGTAAAAAAAATATTGTTTTTGCACATCGAATCACATACAATTTAATAAACTGGTAGATAGAAATTAATGTGATTTTACTGTATCAAATTAAAAACAAGATAATGTATATGAAAATAAAATTTTACCTCTGACAGTAGACGGTACTATATCCACATTAGCTAGAGTAGTCTTTCTAGAATGCAGCTAACATGTCCCACTTCCATGGAATTTAGTCTGACTACCCTAAGACATATCCATTTCATGGTAATTTTTCTCATGAAATAGGGTAACATGTCTCATTCCATGGCACATCCTTCCTTTAGGACTCCAACTCTCATCCTGCTCAGTGGTATCCAAGGCCCATCCCAACTCTTGTCCCTATCCTGATCCTCTATCACTAGTATTAATCAAAAATATTTTTTAAAACCTCTAATGAAGATATATTCCTCTACAGGTATGACACACTACTACATGGTATGGACATTTTGGGAACATGTGGGAAGAATTTCACACTGATAGAATTGGAGATGAACATGATGTTGTCCTGGTTTTTCTCGACACTGGATACTCTACCCACAACTATATTGATAGAAACTATCATTATGATGTTTTCTAAAACACAAGGATGCACAATTAGATTACCTTGATGAAAAATAATGACAACTTCTTGGGGCCTCTACCACATTCCCATTCATTATCTGTGTAAAGATTATCATCTATTCCAAATCTAGAAATATGGAAACAATTTAATTGGGACCTGATCTAATAAGAGAATGTGTTCGGGAAACATCTCTCCATGGAGATCACTTCTTCTTCAAATGATGGAGAAAAACAATGAAGGCCAGTAACACATCCAACATAGTCCAACACTGATAAATCCTAATGTCTTGGATTCATGAACAAATGATTCTTTTTATACATCATGGTCCCTAGATAGAAATGGCTCATGAAAATATTTCTCGATAACCTTCAATGATAGCTCAGAATGCTTCATAGATTCCTCCAAAATATCCCAAAAATTCTTCTATGTTAAATGAATCATACTCGTAGAATGATTCCCCCTCATATCCTTGGGTTTCATGGGATTTCTGATGATATTTTTGATGGACTCAATCTAAAACACCATTGGCTAGGGTCCCCCTACCCTAATCAACACAGGACGACCTTAATGTTGAATCCCTCTTGATAACTAATAAATTGATGGAATGGTACAGATAGTCTCCCTTTCCAGGGATCGAATCACCCCTAGGAAACCATTATTAAGATGAAAATCCATATTTTCCATAATAACTTGAGGTTTATCTAGTTTAGTTGCGTTTAAAGTATTATAATTTACACTCTATTTATTCTTGTGTCAAATTTGATGAGGTGACATTTTATCAATTAGAAAATCACAAACCATAGGGAACTATATTGTTATAATTTCAACCCCAAATGGTGACTACAATAGAGAACCAGTAACTCATGGTATATCTAGATAGGGATGACAAGATTTTCTATATGACTTAACCACTAATTTCATTTATCTTGTAAAACATATATCTCATAATTTTGTTCAACATGAAAGTATATATCACAAGAAAAAATGATATCCACCTATCATGAAATATTCATGTAAATATATCACTATGTTACAAGTATCAATCACATAGTATCATGTCTCCCCAGACAAGGTCATGAGTAAAAAATATCAATTTGAAATAGTATCATAAAATAAAAAACTAACCCTACATTTGAATCACCAATGGTGAAATAACATTAACTATAATAAGAACATATTAGAAATATAAATCCCATCACATGGTACTCATATTGCACCCCATACATTAGATAGATACTCCCTTGTTTGAGATCATTACCAATTATAGATTCCTCCTAGTCTTCTTTATATGATTCCCAAATAGTAAATTATATGAAAAGAAAACATTTTCCTCTAATTACAATTTGTAACATCACCCATTGTGGCACTCTCATGTGTGGTCAGATAGGGATGGTTAGAAAATCTCAAGCATACCTCCTCGAAAGCCAAAGACTGCCAACAAGTAGTGAGTGTGGGATAATTATTGTGGGGATATTGAAGCCCCTAATATGAATTTTCGTAGATAAATAAACAAATCATAATTAAATTCAAATAATTAATGTAAATACATATCAATAGAAAATAATATAATGCAACTTAATTATCCCACAAATAATTAAGAATTATGGAAATAATTACTAGAATGAGTCTATATGGCATTCATTAAAAATAAAGGAAAAAACTATAAGACTCAATTTCTTGGTTCATGAAATCAACAATGGTATCATAACAAAACTCCAACCCAACCACATATAGGCAATCATTATTACTATTGTTTTAATTTTACAATCAAGCAACCACATATTGTTTAAGGATACACAAAATTGTCTAGAATGAAGTGTGATTATAACTTACAAGGTCGAAACCACCATATCTAAACAAATCTACTCTAACAAGATGTGTATTAATTAAAAAAATATCAAGGCGAAATATGTAATTTTTCTATTAATTATATAAAAACCATACTACATTGACTCAGTGCCATAATTTTTATGATCCTTTTTTATGACAATGCCAAACAAAAACATATAACCAAGTAAAATATCATACTTTGTAATAGTACCATAATATCTCTAAGCATGTCTCACGACCACGACAACCACATCCATTAAACCAATGTAAAATAAACTTCATTGGTGAAATGAAGCAATATATATGAGTATGTATTATAACCATTCCAACCACAACTATGTAACTATTGTATATTCCCAACAATCTATTAATAATCCCTAAAATAATTACAACATCCAAGATAATCAATTACACACATTCTGACATGGGACTCGGCACAGATATTGTCTTTAAGAATTATATAATCGGGATAGGCCGAGCATGATCAAAATCAACATTACCACATATAAGTGTGAAGCGTACAATGCCAAGCCTGATATATAATAAATATACCATAGGACACAATCCCTATCCTAAATCATAAAGATTACAATATTACATCATAATTATCAATGGTTAATTAATTGAATTATAATTATTCTTTCATATTCCACTTTCAATTTATTTCATAATTGATAAAAAAATGTATAAAAATTAATAATCCACAATATATGGATTCTGTAAAAGTAAATCATTATATATTACATGTCATTATAAATAATCATTAAGAAATTTTCCATTTCAATTATAATCATGGTTCTATCCCACCATGGGTAGCCATAATCCATGTTAGAAGAAAATTGAAATAAGAAGACATCACTAAAAAATTCCATTAATTTTTTAATTGATTTTGGAAAATTATTAATTGTATCACTCACAATATTTCATAAAAAGGGAAATTATCGAAACATATGGTTATGATTTAGACCCCTACCTATATCCAATCATCGAATAACACTTCCAATGACCTCAACCCATGAAGAAGGAAGTGAATATCAAGGAGAAAAGGTCACTAGATCAATAAAAATCAAAACCAAAATCATCAATAAAATCATAAAATGGACTTCACCACAATAGTTTGAAAAGATGGAAAATAAATAATAAACTTATCCAAAAAATACATTCTAGGGATTTCTCACATAATCTGGACATCGATAAGGGAATTTAGAAAAACAAAATTTCATGCATAATACCCATGAATAATGATGTATGGAGATATAGAAGAAAATATGAGAATTAATCCACACAACATGTTTAAAAAGGTTGGGCATTGAAAATTTGTGTAAATGTTTTTAATTGAATACACTGAAAACACCATCACCTCAGATTAATTTTATTAACATCATTGAACAATTACATGATTTGTAATCCCTTTACACAACATGTAAATGTTTTGAATTTTATTTTTCATCTCCTTTTTTCTTTTAAATAATCCAAACATCTTTAAAAAAACCATCTCACTAAGAACTCACTAAACACTTAACCCATTCATTCACAGACACCATTAATTTAAATAAGCATATATCCCCAAAAGTTTCGATATTTTAAGCAAAAAGGATCACTGTTTGTAAATTGGACTCAAAAACCAATTATCAAATAGAATATTCAAAGAGATAAATACCCAAAAAAAATATAGGACCATTCACTCACAACCTCATAGAATAGAATGAAACATCTAGTATTGGGGATATCCTCAAGAGTAAAGATTGAAAAGAAGTATTCATGAGAGATGTCTCATCGATCATCTCAAAAAATGTATCCCAATCAATAGAAAAAAAATATAACTATATTATGAATAACCTCTACCTTCAAGAAACACCACCTTGGTGGTTTCAAAAAACCTCAAAGGTTATACCACTATAATAAATGAAATAATTTACTCAATGTGGAAAAATATAGGGTATAAATCCAAATATGGGTTGAAAAGGGCATGAAATATCCTAAAAAGGATTCAGATGGGAATTATACAACATATCTCATTGAGCATATGATGTGTACTCCAAAATCCCAACATGGGTGTGCACTATATCCAGGCATAGAATCTAAATAAACAAGTACACATACATTATGACTAGTACATGAAATGTACACTGCATAAGGTATCATCAGGTTTCCCTAAAATGGAATGGCCTTATACATCTACCCATTGTGTGTATAAAAACCCATTATTAACATAAATATAAATTACATTTTTTCAAAATATGTAAAATACTTAAACAAACAGAGTCACAAATATTATATTAGTCTAGCACCTTTTGAAACAAGAAAACATAAACACTAGTACATATGCTCTCTATATCATCTCCCACTAGATTCTTCATGACTAAAAACCTTCATAGACACACTATAAGTAATACATAACATTATAAACTAGGGAAGTTAAAATAAAAAATAGGTGAGATCAGATGATCAGTAAGGCTATAAAAGGGATACATGTATGCATCAACATGAGAATATGGGTATGAGAATGTGATAACAACATTTGAAGATCATTCCTTACATATCATAAGATCAGAAACATGAATAATTGAATAAATCATGCTGGTTAATAATATATGAAACCAAATTTAATAATGACCATAATCAATGAAATAATATAATAGGAATAATACGTGGAATTTTTTCATACAAAAAAATGTGATAACATTCCCTGTTATTGAAGATACATTGCAAGAACTTATCAAGGAACTTCTAGGGAACCACACATATTAGATGGGAAAGACCACTATTCGTAGTCACAGTCCTTTCCTTGTACGGTTTCAGGATTCCCCATATTACCATAGTGGATTGGGTTTCCCCATTTTCTAACTTCATAGTGACTACACCTACTCGGATGGACACACCACCATCCTCAGTCACAATTCTGTCCTTATAAGGGATTATTTTTACATAGCCCACCATAGTAGATCCAGATCTTCGACATGATTCACATATTTATCTCATGAGATATAATTAATTACCCAATTCTTTGGATGAAGAAACAAGTCCCACCCGCATCATAATAAAATAATTAATAAGTGTTCAATATGATAAGAAAACATTCATCATATCATGAACCATACAAATATTTCGTTTTTAAAAACATTAAATGACTTCCCAGGAAATTAAATGGGAATAATTAACATTTAATACCATCATAGACTATGAAAATAGATAGGTTACATAATGAATTCATCAAATCATATCTTGGGAAAATAATTAGTATTCAAAATATGTAAATGAAACATGTGTCATAATAATCACCACATCCAAAAATTAACAATTCAATAAAGAATATGATTGTACCCATTCTATTATTTGAAAATAAATGAATGAGTAACATAAATGGAGTTCTTATTATATGGAAAATAATTTTAAAATAACTTTTAAAACCATTTCATTGGAAAATTTAATTTCTTCTTTCAAAAAAATCATAAAAATATAAAACCTTTTGAATTGAGAATATTTTTTAAAACATTTTCCATAAACTAATATAAAGGTATATTGAAAACATTTTGAAAAACATTTTCCTTGAACACATAGAAAAGAAAAATGTAATTTGTTTCAATACCATTCTATAGAAAATATTTTTTAAATATTATAAATAAGACATGAAAATTTTTTAATACTTTTAAAAACGTTTTTTAGAATATTTTATTTTAAATAAAATTGTTAAAAATGTTTAAAGGAAGATTCAATAAAAATATTTTATTTTTGAAAACCATGATCATTGATATAAACATTAAAAATAATTTCATGTGTAATGAGAAGAAAATTAATTATAAATTGACTTTTAAAAATACAATGTAATCTTCATGGAGATGATGATCATGATTGTGGGTATGTGTGTACATGTCAAAATTTCTATTGTAACATTAAAAGTTTTTAAAGTGTATTTATAAAAAAATCAAGAATATTCATTATGAACATAAATTTAAGTTAAAAAATGGGAAATATTTTCTATTAAAATCTTATGTTAAATGTAAAACATTTTTGAAGTAATTTTTAGAAAACACCGTTTTGAAGGAACAATGATTCCCAACCGAAATGATATATAAAGACACAAGTAAGAAATATTAATTATATTAACTAAAATAGAGTGGATTTATGGTAACATTACATATATATACCATGTTTTTATGGAGGGTAGGAAAATTCATTATAGTTATTGAAAAATGGATGATATTATTTCATCATTAGAAGCATAATCATAAATAATCATTAAAAATGATCAGATTGTAGTATTAAAATGTGACCATTTTGGTATAATTAATTATAGATTAAAATATTAACATTAAATGAGTCTTTAGATATCATGAAAATAAATATATTTTTTATATTACATGTCATATTCAGTATATAAACCTCATATAATAATAATGGGGCATGACATGGCGTTTTTCTCAAATAAAGAAAATTGAGAAAATGTTACTTTTCAAAATTGGAATCATTTCAATCATAACCCCTCATGAAATAAATATAGTCAAATAATTATGTAAAAACTAATAATAATACATATAATAGTATTATAATACATCTATGGTATGCATAAAGACCTCTAAAAAGGAATTGGTGGTGAATCAAGCATGTATCTCATGGAAATAAAATGTGAGATAAAATTTCATTACATTGTCTCTTGACTCTCATCGTAATCATTCAATAGAACATTATAATAAAAATATATTGTTTATAAATTATTATATCTAATAAAATATAGAGTATTATTATGAATTTACATTATACTCTTATTAACATTTCTATGTGAAGGGTTTACTCTGGGTTATATTCGTTCTGTTTTTCGCATGTGTTGTAATTTATTATATATTTAGTCCTTGTACTTAAATAATGATTTCTATAATGAAAAATATTATATATAAATATATATATCATTTTTATTATTTATATTGGTATTATAATAGTCTATATAATATAGATTTATGAATCTGTGTTACACCATTCATTAAGATGGTAGGTCGTACGTACACATAAACATTATTCTCATTTTATTATTGTATTAAAAAAAGAGTGAAAATTAAATATAAGCCTATGTTAACATAAAAAAATAAAATTATATATATTATATCATATATATCATAATTTTTCAAGAAAAACAACCTTAATACATTCGATTTAGTGTGTGATGGAATAACATTTTTTTGAAGGGGAGGTAATCCACACTTCCTCAAATGAAATTTTATTATTTACACAAGATGGAAAGCATAATGGAATGATATAAATAAAAATCAAATAAGAATAATGAAATTATAAATATATCATATATATCATATATAAATATATTTTCCATTTTAATGGCCACAATTATAGGTTGTAAAAGAAAAAATGAGCAATCATCATTTTGTGAGGTATTAGTTCGTATTACACGTACAAAATATGGTTGTTTCCCATTAGATGAACTTTTGTGTATATTTAGGTCACATTAATTCCATAAAGACACCCTTGTTTATTTTGGATACTATTTTTTATAAAATAATGGAATAATAATAGTTTTGGTAGTGGAGGATAGAAAATAAATGAAAGAATTTTGTGGAGGGTGTTACCTTTTCTTTTAAGAACTCTTTTTGGTTTTCACCGAAGAGATTCGATGGATTAATTTCAACTAAAATGAAGAATTTAATGATTAAGGGATTGATTTTTGGAATATTAATTAATACATAATGGATGAAAATGTGTTGTTTTAGAGGTGTGATGAACAGGGATAAGTGTTTCCATTTTATTAGGAAGGGATGTGACATACATAGAATTTCTTAAAACAAATATGGTGTCCCTATGTCTTACCTAAAAAATTCATCCAAACTATCCTAAATAAAACAATTATGGAATATGGAAAAAATATATCTATATAATTTTTGTTTCATAAGTTTCAATGTCATTTAATCTTTTTCGGTTAATTTTTTGTCCAATGTTAAACATAATTTCTCTTAATCGATGTAATTAATTTTAATTACATACAATAATACGTTTTCATAAAAAAAATTAATAATATTAGAAACTATAAATTATGTGGTTTAAAAATATATAATCTATTCCTTTAAATGTAAATAATATAAGTGGCATAATTTAATATATATTTAATTTTCTATATGGGACGACAATAAAAGGTTTTTAGGTAACAACCTCTAAAAGTTTACAATGTTTTTTAGTCGATTTCAATGTGAAATTGAGACCAATTACCTAAATTGGATTATTTGAAAAAAAAATTATACTATTAAAATTTAAGTCCAATTTATTATATAATTTAATGTTAAAAATTAATTAGATGAAAATGATGTATTGAATTAAATTTCATTATTTATTACTATTCATTAAAAAATAATCTTCGTAGAAAAATTAAAAAAATTTAACCTAACATGTGTTTTATGGTTCTTTTCAAATATTAAGTTTATTAATATATTTATAATAAATAAAAGTTCCAAACATTGGACTTAAAATTGGTTCTCCAGTAAAAGGAGGTATAAATTCCTTAATAAAAATATTGTATTTTATGCCTAAAATCAAGTTTTTTAATAAAAAGTATATAAAATATTTTGGATTAATATGAAAAATAATTTATTGAATATAATATAATATATATATATATATATATATATATCAAATTAATATCACTAAGTAATTGTAATTAATTAAAATTTTGAAGGGTAAAATCGCGTTTTTGGTATTATGATATTTTTTTTCATATTTAATTTTTTTTCATATTCATTTATAATTAATTTTAAATAAAGAGATTCATATTATATTTGTGTAAATAATATATTTTTATAAGTTAGTTAACCATTTTTTATAACTAGTAATTTAATGGCTAGGATATATTAATTAATATTTTAATAATATATCAATATTATTTTTCAGTTTTCTATATTACAAAAGACATTGAGGAAAGTAGTTATTGTTTGTAACTCATGAAATAACCGGTGTTTCATGTAGTGAAAGATAAAATTTATATTTCATTTAGTGAGTAATTGTCTTCATTTTTCCTACAACGTAATCCAAACTTATAAAATAAAATATTTTAGATTCGCTTTAATTGAAAAAAATCAAAAATATAAAATTAAATTGAAAAAATAAATTCATAGAATCATAGGGACTTACATTCTTTTGACCTTAAAATTATTTTCACCCTTGAAATTCATATAGTTTTTTAAAATATTAATGAATGAATGTTTTATTCATATAAACCCGCACTGTTTAAATGATTACTAAAAATTCCCTTAAAATGGTGCGTTGGAACCACATCAGTTACCCAAAGTAGCATATAACTAGGTTACTATATTGGAGAATATAAGTTAGGAGTACAGATTCAACCTAGAGGAAAATCATAAATAAATAAATATATATATATATATATATAGTGATTAATGACATCAATGACAAACAAATTAATGATAAAAGAAAAGTTGAGTTCCTCAAATTCATAAATCCGTAATGATTTAAAAGGCCATCTGTTGAACAAAAGATTAAGGTATCAGGTCATAATATTTTTTATATCATTTTCTTATATTTGTGTAATTATTTTATTGAACAATAATATAAGTAGTATATTTGGATGATATATTTTCATATTAAAATCCATTATTTGTTTGTGAATTTATCAATTTCTAATTCATCCAATACATCATGAAATAGATATATTGAGATTAACAAGGACACACGAATCACAAAAATAAACTTGTAGATGATCTTAAGGTCTGCAAATGAATTAAAAGTAAACTATTTCCCTTAATCTATCCTTTATATTAAATATGTTTAATTCATTTTACACTAAAAAACAAGAAGTAATTATACTGGTTCATTATTAATTTTTTATACTTCCAAAATTATTATACATTACCCAGCACATTGTATATTCCATCGGTATATATAAAACTCCTATCACCCATTTGTTCATGTGTTAAGGAACTATGGACTTTTAATACATGATTTGTTTTCACCCAATATACATGGTTTCTTTTTAAAAACCTCATTAATAATACATACAATAAAAAAATAATGGGTATACTTGAAATATGTTTAATCACTAAATATCTCTTCATCAACGGTTTTCAAAACAATCACAATACATAAATACTTCCCTTAATGTTTAATATAAAATTTTCATGAATGGTTAACCATGTAACCCTTTTAAAAGGGGAAAAATATAATGAAATTTACGAAATTATATTAACATTGATTACCAAAATATCACAATGAAGTTCTTTTTATTCAAATCTCAAACATGTGAATAACCTCCCAGAATATTCCCTTAAAAAATTGTAATATCCTTAATTAAAATTAATACTTTTGGAAAACGTTCATGATTACTTATTCCAAATTATTATTATATACAATTTTTAAATCCAAGAATCTATAAACATTATCCTTCATGACATAGACCACATCGTCAATAAACAATTCAATGGGAATTTTTACCTTCCTTTTAACTTGCTCAAATCAAACATATAATTATCCCAAGTTCATTATCGCAAAGTAAAGTATTAATTAATGGTTACCTTACACTAATCAAAACATCACATTTCTATGTCTTCATCACCATTCAACGTGTCCTTTTCAATCATTAGTGAAAACAAAATTACAAAAAACATATAAATTTTATTGATTCATAAAAAATTATATTGGATTTCAAAAACATAAATACTCTATTCATCAAACATTAATCTTAAATAATAAATCATTCTTCATCAAATTATTTAATAATACCTCTTTCATAGATTATGAAATATGAATTAGGTTTTAAGGTTCCTCAAGGTTAATATATATTGTCTTATTATGGTTAATGTAAATAATTCGAGGGTTCTGGTCATTGACCAGAAATCATATGCCCAAAAAATTTCATAATGTAAGTAATAATGGAATAACATCATTTACCATTCACATATAATTTGTTATTTCAATATATCTAGAAGTATAACCAATAATCAAACCACCTAATTTATTCTTATTATGATATTTTCACTTGGAAAATATATTTTCATAATGTCCATACATTATACATCTAAAATGTTCAATGTTAACCATGTTCCATCTAGTTCACATAATTGACTAATACCAGAAAGAACAGGATGATAAACACATATCATAGAACAAAACAACATAGTAATTGAAAATGATTACTTATAGGATTTCTAAATCATGGTACTTACATCATTAACCTATGAAAACATAGTTTTATCCTAGGATATTATTATTCAACCTTTATTTAGATCATTGTTTATGATTTTTAAAGAGTTTTTGAATTCCCAAAGTATATCCCCCTTGAACGTGTCATCCTATTTTTCAGTAATGCCCATTGTCATATGCCTAGTTGTAATACGGTTGGCCAAGCACATGTTGTTGATGTTTTCACTTCTAGGTACATCAGTTCTAGTGCCGCATCCTATTGTAGAATCCATAAATTGATGTATTTATTAGATAACACTCACTCTATCGATAAGAAAAACTATAGGATATTTCTTAAATTGTAACCCATTATTATACATATTCTTAAAGACTTCCCTAGACAAAACCATAGAAATATACCTAGGGATCTCACAAGATATTACTCAATCATGTTTTCAATGGAAACATAAACCTTTTATCTAATACCAACTATAATAACTAGTATTAAAATACATATATAATACATTAAATTTTAATAATACAAAAAAATGAACAAACAGATACCCGTAGACAATATTAATCTTGTCCATTTTGAAAAATGGAAACATAAACACTGGTAAATAAGAGGCCTACACTATCTACCAATTGGTTCTTCATGACTATAAACCTTTTTAGACCCATTATACATAATAATTATCTATTTAATCTAAGGAATAAAAGATAAAAATGGGGTTATCTATTACTCTCACTAAGGGTAAATGCGGGATACATGTAAGAATAACCATGAAAACAGGGTTATGTGAACATGATCAGAATAATAAATGATTGTACCATAGATGTCATATGATCAAAAACATGAATCCTGGAATAAATATTAGTAATCCATTAAACATTAATCATAATGAAATAAATAATAGAATACATGAAATTATATCATAGGAATATGAGATGGAATAGTTTCACATAGAAACAAGTTATATCATTCAATATAAGTCATGACACAATCCTTGAACTTATCAAGGAACTTCATGGGATCCACACCTACTGGGCGTGATACACCACCATCCCCAGTCATAGTTATTTCAGTATAAGTGATCTTGTTTCTCCATCTTCCCATATTAGATTAGGTTTCCACATCATCCGAATTCAGGGTGAATACACCTACTAGGTTGGAAAAACCAACATCTTCCATTGTAGTCTTTTCCTTTTAAGGGATTGGGATTCCCCATATTCCCATAACAGATTAATACTTCTATATTTATTCTCATAATTATCTCATGATATAAAAATATTAACCCAATGCATTAGAGGGACATATAGGTCCCATCTATCTAATAAAAATATAATTCAAACATGTTTCAAAAGAAAATGAAAAATCCATCATATCATTAACCATAAAAAGAGATGGGTTTTATAAACATCAAATAATTACCGATGAAATTAAATGGGTATCATTAACATTTCAATTCATTATACCCTTTAGAAAAATAGATATATTTTATAGTAGTTTTATCATGGAATAACCTATGAAAAGATGTAGGATAAATAATTATATAACCCATGTCAAAAAAATGGGTTCCAAAATAATCACTGTATAAATAAATAACCATTCAAGAAATAATTTTAATTAATCATTTAAATCATGTTTCTATAAATTTGTGAGTAACATTATTAGATTTCATTTAAAATGGGAAATAATTTTAACAGATTATTTAAAAACATTTCTTGAGGAAAATATCATTTCATATTATAAAAAGGATCATTAATACATAAAACCATATAAGAATTATTTTCATGAAAATAAACATGATATATTATAATGAAATATTAGAAAATATTTTGTAAACCATTTTATTAGGAAACATATAAAGAGATCTTACAGGCATTTTGAAAACTATTCATTTTAAAATACTTTAAAAACTTCTAAAGAAGACTTTAGAACATTTAAAATACTTTTATAAACATAAAAACTTTATTGAAAACCTTTTTATTTAAAAATACTTTTGAAAACATTCAAATGAAACATTAATGAAAATAATTTTTTTTTGATAATTTTATCATTGAAAACCCATTTTTAAAAATTCATTGTATAGATTATTGTTGAAAAACATTAGTATAAAATAAACCTATTAACATACAATGGAATAATTTAGGAAATTATGGCCAATATAGTGGTTTTTTCCATGTATGCAAAACATATCCTTCTTACATTAATTGTTTGGAATATTGTTCTGATAAGAAAATTATATGAATATTCCACTTAAAAACATTTTAAAAAAATGGTTAAAAATATCATTGAAAATCGTAGTATAAAATTAAAACTTTTGTAAAATCATTTTTATAAATCATGGTTTGTAAATAACATACTTTTCTAGTCAAAAGGAGGGGTAAAGTTATATTTTACCTAAAACATTTTCTTAATCATATTAAAAACAAAAGAGTTAGAAAATGTTACAATTACATGGATATAACATCAATATACAATGTTTAATAAAAAAATATTACTTTAAATATAGATCATAAAATATCATCAATGGATGCAAAATCATAAAAAATCTTGATAAACAATGAGATTATCGCAAAAACCGGTCACTATTTTTGGTATCATTAAATAATGATGGAATGAATAATTTTACATGATGCCTAAAATATAATTAAAATAATTTTATTTATTATATTACATTACAAATTTATTATATACACCATAATGAATAAACTAGTTTCATGACACAACATGTGTCTAAAAAAATTGAGACAAAGTTAATTTACCGATTTGGTAACTTTTGCAATATAAACATAATGAAATCCAAATCATCTAATTGATATGTAAATAAACATAAATATAATAATAATATTCATATAATAAATCTCTTTTATGTATAAACACCCCAAAAAGAAAAGGCTGTAAAATAATTAATGTATCTCCGGAAAATAAAATGTGAGATGAAATTCGCTTACCCTATTTTATAACTCCCACTCTACTTATTCAAACTTGTAGTATAATAAATATAATTTTAGTATATATATATATATATATAATATAAATATTCATATATCTAAAATGTTACATGGTTTAATTATGAATTTATATTACCATCTTACTAACATTTCTATGTTATGTTTTTACATCACGTAATATTCTCTCGGTTTTTCAGTTGTGTCATAATTTGATGTATCTTTTGTTTCTATAATTATATAATGATTTCAAGAATGTAAAACATGATATAAATATAATTTATATTAATTATAATTTTATAATAATAATCTATATAATATTGAATTTTGATAATGGAATACATCGTTCATGTAGACAATAGGTCGTATGTATGCATGACTGCTATTTTCGTTTTATTATATTATTAAATAAGAAAGAAAATGAAATATATGTATAAATGTATATAATAAAATTACATAATCATTTACCTTTATAAATATAATAAAATTCCAATAAAATCATCCTAAATAAATTTCATTAGTGTGTGAATGAATAACATCTATTTTAGGTGGAGGTAGTCCACACTTACTAAAATGAAAATATCATATTTACACAAGATTGAAAGTTTAATGGTATGATCTAAATAAAACATAATAAATAATAAATACAATATAAATGTCATATACATCATTTATAAATATATCTTTTCACTATAATATCCTCTCTAAGAGGCATAAATGGAAAACAGAACAATTACCATTTCCTAAGGCACTAGTTTCCTTTACATGTAAACAATATGTTCATTACCTATTAGATGGATGTGTGTGTATTTATAGGTCAAAAATATTGACTAAAAATATACTAGTATATTTATGATACAATTTTTTATACGTACTTGGAATAATAATAGTGTTGGGAATTGATAATTGAAAATAAAAAAATGAGTTTGAGGATGTTACCTTGTCTTTGGGTAACGCATTCTGGTTTTCACCAAAATAATTCATTGGATTGATATCCAAAAAAAATGGAGGCTACAAAGAGCAATTTATGGATGTTGGGAAGTTAATTGGGAACGTATTGGCCAATACAAAGTGGTCTTAGAGGTCTGCTAAAAATAGAGAATTGGTGGCCATTAATAGTGAAGAGAGGGTATAAACATGAAATTTTTTAAAACAAGTTATGTGTACCAATGTTTTTAACCAAAAAAATGTAATAAAAACCCAAAAAACATTAATGTAAGGTTTATGATAGAAATATGTATATCCAATTGTTTTTGTAAATGTGAATAGTTTATTAATCCGATTAAGTGTAAGGTTTATTCTGTTGTTATTTTTTTATCATAATCGATGTAATTAATTTTAATTAATTTCACTAATATTATTATGTCATAAAACTATTATGAAATTATTATAGATTAAAAATTATGATGAATAAAAATATGGAATCAATTTTTCACAAATTATAATATTAGAAGTGGTGGAATGTAATTTAAATTTAATCTTTGAGAGGGGATAACAATGCCTATTTTTAATGTAAAAACCTCCAAAAGTTTTTTATGTTTATATTTTCAATTTAAAATAGAAATATAGTCCAATGAAATAAATTTAAATTAGATTAAAAATATATAATTTAATGAATCTTAAAAAATTATAATAGAATTCATATTTATAAATTAATTAGATGGATATGTAGTTTTGAATTAAATTTCATTATTTCTCACTATTCATTAAAAAATGAAACTTCAAAAAAAATACCAATAATTTACCATAACCTTATTTTTATGTTTCTTTTTAAAATAATATATTTATATCCACATATATATTCCATATTAGTTCCAAAAATTGGATTTAAAATAGGTTCTCCAATAAAATGCTGTAAAAATACATTAATAAACAAGTAGTATTTTAAGCTTATCAACTATATCAAATGAAAAATAATAATTGAGTGAATATATAAATTATATATTGAATTACTATCAATAAAAAAATTTAATTTATTTTATTCATTATGATAAAATAGGTTTTGGGGAAAAATACTAATATTATCATTTATATTTAACTGGTCATCATTTTCATTTATAATTCATCTTTAAACAATTTATCGTTTTCATTTTTTATTAAATCATTGAATTTGATATGTTAGTTAAATTATATTAAAACATATAATATATCATCTAAGTTATATTATATAATATTTTAGTAATATATCATTATCTTAATTCGGTCTTTCATGTTACACTAGCCATCATGGAAAGAAATTGTTGCATGTAATACTAGTTATCATCAATGTTCTGTAAAAAGGAAGATAAAATTTATTTTTTGTATAGTGCACGATTTACATGGTTTTGGGTATAAATAAATCTAAACATATAAAATAAACTATCTGTAATTTTCCAAGAAATGGAAAAAATAAAAAGAATAAAATAATTCTAAAAATAATAATTCACAAAATCATTGGGTGTTGTAGTGAGTCCCACATAAGGTCTGGTTGTGTACTCTACATGACCATATACCCCTATATCGGAAGAGTAGATAGGTACTCAGTCACATTCCTGAGTCCCATTACTATGTGTTTACAACCTAGTATAGGGAATTTACATTGGATTCATCATCATCCACAAAAAGGAAGAACACATGACATGTGTTCCCTCAACCACAAACCATATAGATAGGTTTTCCCAAATAGAAAACTCTAAAATTGACTTGAGACACCTACTTTAATCGAGAAGTAGTAGATCAGATAGCAAGGGTCCATAATCCCTCAAATAATGGGTATAAAACATTAATGAAAATTATAAAATGGGGAATTATATTGTAAATTTAAAAACAAATACATTTGGGAATAATTCAACATAACTTCTCCCATTTTCAAAGTCCACATTTTATGTATTAAAATCTTTTTTAGCTTGAGCGCTGTAGTGATACCTCTACTCCAATATCATTCTATTTATCTATTTCAGTCCCTTTCACTTGGCCACATGATGAAGGTGAACACATGGGGAGTGTTCGATAAGCTTTTTTATAAAGGGGAAAATGAAAATAAAAGTATGAAGAAATGAAAAACAAAAGAAATGTAAAATGGAGTTTAACCTAGACCCACTTCCATTTAATGACTGATATTTTCCATATATTATTTTTTGATATTTTATATATTAATTTTTTGACTCGATGCTGAGAGGGAGTTGAAATCTATGTCCTGATGTTCCTAAAATAAATTATTAAAATATTTTAAATATATTAAATAGAATATGTTGGATATTTTCCTAAAAAAGTGTAAAAACATTGAAATGGGGGACCATATCAAATATCCAAGATAACTATTGAGTTCAAAGCATAGGGTTTACCCAGGAAAAATGTAACCTTTTTTTGCACAACTCATTTCTGGAAAAGATTTCAAGACCATAAAAAAATAAAATTATTAAGTAAATATATTATTTTTCAATCCATTGACATAAATACGTATTTTTTATTTAAATTTAATTATATTGATAAATTTATGGTTATATGCAAAACCCTGAAAATCATTGGAGATCTCTGGAAGGGAATGGAAGGGGATTCTATGGGTGTAGAATGGCCAGATCAAATATCGAAATATGTTTTGAGATGGTATCGATAGATCACACCAACGATCATGATATATTCTAGTTCATATTTTTGGTTCAATCCAATAAAATGTAGGATGTTTTTTTATTTGATTATTTCAAAATTCATAATTTCTTTGATTAATAAAAATAAATAGATTAATGGTTCGATTTGTCGATTGGACATCTTTCATGAAGGGTTTATTTCTATTTTATTTTAGGGAATTAATTTTACAATGTTGATTTTTCATATCTATTCTCACAGAAACTAATCGTGGTTGATAAAACCCTTAATCGAATATCATTCTTATTTTTTTTATGAATTCCTCTTAAAATACATTGTTCATCTTGTTTGTTCATCGTTTGGACCACAGTTCAACATCCACTGAAGAAATAAATCTTTTCCTACACAATTATCAGTGAAATCATTTGATATTATAGATCATGATTTGGAACAAAATAGTGGTGGTGAAATGGTGGACGCTTTGACGAATAAGATTACATTCGATATTTGACTTCATGTTCTTCCTTGTATATTGAGTAAAAAATTATCAATATAATATCCGAATGTATTTTATATTAGAACTTGTTATTCAATCAACTATAAGGCTTAGAAGAGATGTTTCCACGGGTTTCTAGAAATGTGTGTTATTGTAATGATGCCCAGAGGCATGGAAAGTGATGTCGAATCGGGATATTATAATTTTCAAAATAGAGTTCTACACGGCATGTAACCCACCACAACATTCATTGTGTGTCCATCCTTGTAGATCTTATGGTTTTAAATAATTTTATATATCACACGATGTGTGAGACTATCACATAGTGTGTGCCCTATCTCTGGAGACTCATAGTGTAACCCATAGGGTACACAGACATTACTTCGGTTGCATGAAACGATGAATGCAATGTGCACCCCTACATATAAACAACCTCAAAAATAACATGGCCTATGCCATTTACTGTCACACTGGTAGAGTACTCAAGAAGCAGACGCACCCTATACTTCTACACAAACATGAACATGAGACATGAGAGGGTTACATGGGGCAAGAACTAGGTTCAAGGGACACGATCTGTGACCCATTCTATCTGATTTTATCTTTATATAACATGGCTTGGATCTCTTTTCCTCTATTACATGGAAACGATTTATTGGGTGTGTTCCCCATATCTATTGCTAAAGGGTTGGTGTGAAATTATATGTTACTCCTAGGAAAATGATCCCTTCTGTAGTATTTCAAGTATAGAGTTGTTGGAATCCCTCCATAAGGAATTGAGTCAGATTCTATATTCATCTTAATTCAATTGGTGGAGTTCTTAGTATTGGCATGACCAACACTACAAGAGAGAAGATCCTCTACATACCAGTTTATTTCATATTGATTTTTTTGAATAATCCATGTCCATGGTAGTGATACTCATATATTTAACCTATGTCTTCAGAAATCAATCGAAAACTTCTAATGGTGAGATCCAAAATGAAGTTATTCTCAAATTGATTTCATCAAAATTATCAGGCTTGGGAGTGTGTTATTCTGGAGGAGTTCTATGTCGAACCATCATGATGGAATCTTAGACTAGAAAACTATGATTGTGATAAAACATTTTTTTATGTGTCTTTATTTAGTATATATAAATGATATTGTGAGATGTGATTTAGAGAAATACATGTGTATAGCTGACTATACTAAATTATTATTTTTAAGTAGTTTTGAGGTATCCTTTTGGGTATTGTAATTGCCATCCATAGATGGTATTTTCCCTCACATGTCTTGTCTTTCATAGAAGATCATTTTTTTGATTGAGCATTTGGTGTACAAAGACCAGATCAATCCTACTAT
The DNA here is from genome assembly GCA_963277665.1 of Viscum album. NCBI lineage: Eukaryota > Viridiplantae > Streptophyta > Magnoliopsida > Santalales > Viscaceae > Viscum > Viscum album. The sequence goes on from OY728159.1 coordinate 1,028,423,784, forward strand.
GAAAAGACGGATCAAAGTTTGTTCCTACATTACCTAGACATTAGTTCCTTTACATTAATGTTTGAATTGATTTTATAATTTTTTTGTGGGATTGTATTTGGACCTATTTAAAATCATTTAATTCTTGTTTAACCTTGGTTGTGGGACTTAGATGTGTGGATTCATGGTTGCTTAGTTGTTTTTACATTTTTACACTGAATAGGTTTGGATATGTGTGTAGATGTACGGGTACATAGGCCAATGCCTCCCATGATAGTGATATACCTACATAGAACTATTCGCAACCCCCTATTCAGTTTTAGGAGGACCTGGAGTGTCGAAACATGGGACCCATTTGGAATGGTCATGATAGAGTTGTATTATAGTATTGAGTTCTACAATATGAAATGTGTCTATTGGTTTTTTTTTTGGGAAACTGTGTTGGTGTTTTAAGTTTTTTATTCTGGATAAGGACTCTAGGGTTTTAATGGAGTCCAATGTATCCATACACATGGAAAATAGTCACATATTATTTGATATGGTATATGAGAACATTTTTTGTAGGGGGGAAATAGAACACAGATCATATGGGTATGTGTAGTCGTTTTTGTTTTTTTTTCTTCAGTAGGCTCTCCAGATATACACATTGAATATGTTACTTCTTGATTATGTCAGGATGAATCCATGATGTATGCTATATAGGATCCACAATATTGATCACAAGTATGATTCTCTCAGTGATGAGGCACCAATAAAGGGAAAAGTTTGAATGACGCTACCTCTGGTTGCTGAACTAGCTATACCACTTGTTGAGCAGATAATGTTAACCATAGTACTAGCATATGAGGTTTGCGGGATGATATCAATACATGAGTTTTTGTGACAGATACCCCTTGGGTTCTGCTGTGATCCCAACCCATAGGCAGTTGAGGAATGGATTGAGTTTTTCAGACATGTTTTTTATCAGGTTAGGACACCAGTATATTAGATGGTGGTCCCAGGGACGAGCCATCATCATGGCTCAACAAGTCAATGGTAGGTTTTAGTGACACAATATTGTTATATAGATACAACACCATGGTCAGAACACAAGGTATTTTTTTCAGAGTAGTTCTATACTTCTACGATGATAGATTTATGTATCCCTAAACTTCTACAGCTCCGATTGGGGAGAAAGACTGTGGATGTTTATTCATCTTGGTTTACCAACCTCTCCGTGTACACGATATATATTTTTTATGATCAGTTCGTCAAGGTATGTGCCTTATAATGAGGGTATCATATAGCCATCCAAAGTATTTTTATCCATAAAAGTATTACTACACATGATGTAGTGCTAGAGTGATATTTTTTGGTTGATATATTCTTGGATGAGTACATACAATAAGTTTTTTCCAAGACTAGAAATACAACAGTGGAGACCTCAATAATAGGGATCCAATATTATTCATTGGGACCTTGACATTCATGACTCTTCAAGAGGAGGTTACAGGACAAAATATTTATTGTTAGTGGTCATTAGACTGGTCAAGTCATCATAAGGAGAGGGACACTACTCATGTTATGGAAGGGGAAATCATGATATTGATTTTATGACCTAACATATTGTTTATAGAGAAATCATATATGGACTATTGAAGCATAGGTAGTTTTATGAGAACATGGGTTCATTGGGTGGAAGACATGTTATAGGATTTGTAATATTTGTAAGAGGTGGTATATGCTTTGACTTGATACCACCACCACCACCAGCTGCTACAACCTAGGGTTAAGGATGTACATGATATGGGAAGAGATAGTTGCATGTTGTTGAATATTATAACCCAAAATATCTAGGAATTATTTTAGGTATGATTTAAAAATATTATAACTTATCCACAATACTAATAAAAATTCTTTCTAGTAGTTTCTCTCTTTCTACATACCATTTATAAAACAAAGAGATTCCAGTTGATCTCTCATTACTACCCTAATGCCTGTAGACTTTTACTAGAGAAGAATTAGCAATCACAAACTTTTTCTCATAGTGTGTCATGACTTTTGGAGGTGATATTTTCTATTGGGGTCCCATTATAGAATTATTAGGGACTTAAAATGGCATATTAGGTATGGACAAGTTGTCCATAGTTCATGCCAAGATTTTCTATTTTAGGAGATGATGTGGTGTGACAGTAGTGACATTATAGTGTTCAACATTTTCAAATAAAAATAAATAAAGAATTCATAAGATGGATTCATTCATAGGAGGGTTCATCAAATTACTAATCAATTAGTGAGACTAAACCTTGGTGTAGTGGGTGAAAAGAGTTCTCAGATTCCTTTAGTTATAGTGGAGTACAAGGATGTATTCCATGAGTGTTGGAACCATGACTGTTCTATGCATGAAATAGGGTTTGGTTTTTGTTTTTTTCAATCCTAATTAAAAGTGCAAAAAATTTTCCAAGAAAGGTATAATATAGTTTAAGCAGACAACAGTTTTGAAGGTGCTGTCATTTACCAATGCTTCCCAATTATTTGGTCCTAATAATCAGAAAATGGAGAAATGTGTGATTGGAAAAGAATTTTTCATGAAAGATTGTAGCTATTATTTAAACATTAAGCAAGTCATGTTTCAATATCAGAAAGTCAAAAAATGAAAACTTCTTGAGTATCATGAAAAAACTGGAGTTGTGTGCATAAAAAGGATCCTGTATGAAAATAATTACAAGAAAAATGAGAGGTTTTCCCGACACGGTTGGTTTTTCATGTGGGGGTTAGTGATGCATATAATTAAGTGGTGACTCTCATAATTCTATACGGTTGAAGAAATATGGAACATTCAAGTTGTGGTGCACGAAAATGGATTTGTGGGGAGAAGTGGGAGTTGCGTGGAAAAGATAAAGGTGTGCGCCAAATTTAAAGATGCAAAAAAATTTAAAGTCTCATGAAAAAGATAAATTTATGAACATAAGTAAAAGTTGCGTGTAATGAGTATATTTGTGCCAAATATTGTTCATGTTACAAGAGAAAATTGAACCCAAATGTATGATCTTGCGTGAATAGGGTAGGTGTTGTCCTCAATTGTCAGTGTAGGTTGAATACATGTTCTGAATATTTGCTTTAGTGATTCAGTGCTTTCAAGTTAATCAATTCATTACATAGATGAATTTAATTTCATGTAACAAATAGTGACAAAGAATTCAATACAAATCTACTGAAGCAGCCATAATTTAGATAAACTAAGATAGACTTCTCACAAGGTAGTGAGCTAGGGGGAGTCTACAGAAGTGTTTTGAGGGACTCTATGAGCTTTTTATGAACCATTTTAGAGGTTGTGTGCCTAGAAAAGACTTTGTATTAGCAGCATGTAATCAATAAGCTAGTTATGATTAGTGGATTTAGGTCTCACTGACACAATATTTACGTATTCTACTTAGATGTATTCCTTAGTGGTGAAATAAGCGAAAGTGGTTTGTGGTCTATATGTCTATGATTGTTTTCTTTCTATTCTCATCAGTCTTTCAAGGCAAATGAGTTCCTATCAATGTGGGAACAAGATCCTTGATTTAAAAGAAAATTTTGACACCATGATTCACCCCTCCCTTTTCAGGGTGTCCCGGGGTCCTACATGCAGTTTCATAGGGTAAAGGTTACAACTGTAAGATCTGTCCTTTGTCGTCCTAGAAAGTGCAACCAATGAATGAGGAATCCCTCTCTTTGATGGAAGTAATTTTAATATATTGAAGATTAATATGATAAATCATCTAAGATACCATGGAATGGAAGTACTCTATGCTACTGTTCAATCAATAGATGTTACTAATCCAACAGGGCTTTCTATGACCAGTAAAATTAGGAATGTTATTGATTCGGATGCAAAAGCTCAGAATTCACTAACTGTGGTTCTTTCTAATCAGATCATTATAAGGGTGATTAGTTTCACCTCAGAAAAGTCTATGTGGGTCATATATAAAAATATTTATGATGATATAACAAATTGAAGGTGGAAAAACATTATGTCATGCATAACAGGTTCAAAAATATGGAACACATCCTGATAAGAATTTAGATTCCTTCTTCAATATAATTACTGAAGTATTGGGATAAATTCAAGGTTTTAGAGATGAAAAAAAGGCATTGATATTGTAAAAAATATAGAGAAGAATTTATCCTATGTACAATGAAATGGTGTCAGGCCTTGGGGAAAGAGATATCTATATACAATATCTGGATGATATGTTGAGTAGTCTAGTAGAATATGATATTATAATCAAAACAGAAGATTCTAGGACTCATGTTATCAATGAAATGTTGTTCAATTCCATGAAAAAATTGAACATTTTTGGAGATAGTGGTTGTGATGATAATGAGGAAAAATAAATTCTTTCACTTATTTACAAGAATATGAATAAGGGAGAAGGAATATTTAAAGGTAAGTTACCTATGACATGTTTTCGTGGTGGAAGAGTTGGGCACATTTCATAACAGTGCAAAAAAATGTTATATTATGAATAGAGTGAAGAAAAAGACTACTAGAAGCCTCGAAAAACGTTTTTCAAAATGAAACACGACAAATATAGAAATAAAGTACCAAATTAGAGTTTTTTATGTGAAGAGGAAGATGATGATATTAAATTTTATAAAGAAGAATAACCAAAATTTAACATTAGAAACCATTCTTCGATTATGGAAACCATTGAAATGTCAATACATTTTATCAGTGAAGATAAATATTACCAAATTGACCACTAATAGTGATCCAAAGTATGAAATTGAGGATAATTTTCCATGCTTGATAATAAATGTAAGAGATAAAATAAGTGGAATGAAATTTTGGAAGAATCATTAGAATATATTGATGAGCATGAAGATGAAATTGAATGACATGAATAACTAGTGAGAGTAGAGTCTTAAATCTTTGAATTCATAGATGATGTTGTGGAATATAAGAATAGAATTTATGAACATGAAATTTCCATCAATGACCTTTCGTCCATACTGGAGGAGAAGTCCAAGATTATTGAGGTTATTTAAGAAGATGTAGTTACTCTTAGGGGTAATCTTGAGTGTCAATAAACAACAAAATAGGAACATAATAAAATTCATTTTAGATGATTCTGAAATGTAGAATTACTGGTAAGAGCCAAGCATGGTTCAAATGGGGTTAAAAAAATCATGAGTGATCAGAGGCCTACTTGCATGGGAATTTGTGGAATTTGTTGTGAAGTTGAGACATAAACTACTAGAAGTAAAGAGAGCCAAAATAAATACAAACTGAAAGTTGGACACATTGATAAGTTCCTAAATGATGAAAAAGAAACCCTCAGTCCCAAAAAATATAAGATAAGAATATTATCTTCGAACTTTTAGAAATGACCATAAATACAAATATTTTCCCAAGGAAGATGGCATGATTATAAATATAAAAGAGAAGACATTTCCTCACATGAAGTGTCAGTTTTTTTTTCTATCTGGGCCATACAATGTCACATTTCGAAGAAACAAGGAGATATTTGAATGTAAAAGATCTGGGATGTCATCAAAAGAGACCGATTTAATATTCTAAATCATAGAGAAGTAATAGATTCTATGGATACTATTTTCACTATTCTAACTTTGGACACAAATCTATGTATTTCAGGCATTGGTATGAGAGGAGAAATTCATTGAACTCTCATAGATGTCTAAATACTCACCCTCCTGATGGCGTGGTTTCACAAATAGTTCATATCATCTGCAAGAAGAGTATATGTATGAAGAATTTGATTTTGTGGATGAAATAATTGGAAGTCCATCACTATTCTACACTCAATCCAATATCTCATGGAAAGTGAAGAGAAAAATTGAGAAATCAAATCCTATAGAAGAAGCGCTTAATTCATTGAAATATAGCAGCACCTAGATTCTTAATAGAAGAATCTCATCCCATATGATAGTAAATGATGACCATTAAATTAAAATTAAGAAGAAGTTTGATGGAACAATGCGGTTCTGTAAAGATAGTTCATTGAAGGTTAAAGGTAATGAAAATACTACACTGGACCATAGAGTTTTGTAGAAGGATGAAGTTCTTTATGTGGATGTTCTACATCATAATCTCTTTAGTTTGAGTAAACACTGTGACTCAGGGCTCATAGTAACTTTCAATCAAAAAGGATGTACTATAAGGGGTAAAACATTGAATTCTCTAATAAAAGGCTATAGAATAGACAAAAACTTATATCTGGTTGACAATAAAGATAAATCTTTCTATGTTTTTATTGAAGAGAAAACAACATGTGGCATCAAAATCTGGAGCACATAACAAACAATACATGGAAAATATATGTAAGCTGAAGATATTAATTGTTATCCCCATTATGAAACGTGAACTAGGAAAGGCTTGTGATACTTTTATATAGGGGAATCTAGTCTATAGTTTATAGTGTCAAAATAAGAAAATGGAATCACACCTTCATGTTCTCATCCAAACAGATGTTTGTTGCCCGAAAACTGTTTCAGGAAGTCATGGAGATAGGTACTTCATCTTCTTCATTGATGATTATAGTATAATGGATTGTGTAATGGTTATTCACAAGAATCAAAAAGTATTTTATTTCATTAAACCTTATCATTGAATATCCATGAATGATAGTGAAGGGACAATCAATGTCTTGTGATTTGACAATCGAGGGGAATGCACATCCATTATGTTTGATAATTACTTGAAAACATGGAATATGGAATGAGGTTGATGATGTGAGAAATCCATAGAAAATTTGATTTGTTGAGTGCCTGAATCAACAGATCAACAACATGGCCAGGACTATGTTGATTGAGAGTCATATCTTACGCCATTAATGGAATGAAGTGGTTGAAGTGGGAGTGCACATTCAAAATCTAATGGGGCTTTATATGGGAGAAATGAAGACACCATATAAATTGTGGCGGGGATGGAATCATTCATTGAAATAATTTCTTGTATTTTGGAGTAAATATTTAATGCAAAACAAATAAGGGAATCAAGGAATGTATGGTGACAATGAAGATGAAAGAATATTCCTTATATTTCAAATGAAAAAAATGCTTATGAGTGTTTCAATAAGCTCTTGGGATGGTTTGGAAATCAGTGATGTTTAGATCATTTAAAACAAAACCCTGAATGCTTCAAGGAATTCCTATACTTATGAGATAGAAGATGATGATGAATGTGAACATGGAGAAAATTAAAATACATAGATATAAGTTGGTGAAAAAAAATCTTAGGAGTCACATCATTATGTTGAGTTAGAATAAGAAGATGAAGTTGAATCCATAGTTGGAGACAATTAGGATAAACCTCAACAGAGGTATTGAAAAAAATTTATCAATCCCACATCATCAGGGATTGGACTGAACCAACACAAATGAAGAGAATGATGAGTAACTCACAATATACCTTCCTATCAGTTTGGGAACAATCATTGTTTGAAGAATCTATAATGGATAAATCATGGATGAAGGCCATGAATGATGTTTAAGATAAAATTGAATTGAGTCAAAAAATGGGATCTGGTCAAAATACCCAAAGTTCACAATGTTATTAGTATAAATCAGATATTTATAAAGAAATATTATGTGCATGGTAATGTGTGAAAAAATATGGTGGGACCAGTGTGGAAGGAATATTCACAAATTGAATATGTCGGTGTGGAGGATACATTTTCTCCATTAGTAAGAATGGAATCAATCTGGCTATTTCATGACATGTAAATCCAATGATGTTATAAACTGCATCAAAAGGACATCAAGATATCATTCATAAATGGTGTTTTCGAATAATATGTCTACATTGAACAACCTGTAGGGTTCATGTTTGGAAATGATATAATGAGGGTTTTTAAATTAAATAAATCACTCTATGTCTTGAAACGGGCACCATGGGAGTGGAACTCTGAGTTGAATTCTTATCTATGAAAGATTTAATTCAATAGAAGAGGAGTGGATCCTAACCACTATGTGAATTTTGGTAAGAATGATCAATTCATGTTATTGGAATATGTGTATGATATAATTTTTAGTGGAAGAAAGTAGTGATCAGTGGATGAATTCGTAAATAACATGAAATTAAAATTATATATGTCCATATTGGTGAACTCACATATTTCTTAGGGCTGAAAGTGATTCAAAAAAATTATTATACAATCATTTCCAAGAAATAATTTTCATGCAAGATGCTATTGAAACTTAATATGCATGACTCCAAACCAATGTTGACACAAATTTTAGTTATAAAAAAACATGGAAAGCATGCGGATGGAACACCGATAGATCCCACAATGTAATAAAGTTTAATTAGGAGATTATTGTACCTGGTTATAACATGACCAGAAATTTTATTTGAAACATGCTTAGCGGCCAAATTTCAGAGTAATCCGAAGGAAGAACATATAGTAGCCGTGAAATGAACCATTTGGTATTTTCAATGTAATCAAAATTATGGATTATACATTAATGAATACAGGTACAATGAATTTCCGTATTTTTAATTGCTGAATTGGCTAGGGATGTAGTTGACAGAAACTCAACAAGTTGGGGAGAATTCTCTATTGTGTAGAAATTTGTTGGTTGGTTGTAAAAGAAAAAATAAAGTACTTCTCTTAGAATTGTTGAATCTAAGTATATCTCTGTTACAATGGCATGAAATCAACTACTTTGGATTAAGAAACAACTGAAAGATATTGGTGATGCTATGAAAAAACCTATAGAGATTTAATATGATTACAATATCCCAATTTATCTTATAAAGAATCCTATTCAGCATTTACATACAAAACATCTTGAAATCAGATATCACATTATCAAGAGAAAAAATTGAACAAGGCATGATCAAAATGCATCATGTGGGAATTGATGAGCAAGTGCTTGATATCTTGGCCAAGCCACAATCAAAGGATGTGTTTGAAAAATATCATTTCAACCATGACATCCAGCCACCTCCAAGTATATTAAGAGGTTACAAAATTCCCCTCTCCCAAGATATGTTAACATTTTTTAATATGTTTGAGGATGTGATCTTGGTTTATAGGGGAGATACTATCTATGGGTGTATTGAGATGTTCAATGAACATTTATTTGACTTTGGGATTATTTTCAATGGGAGAAAAAGGAATAAATTCATGATTTAGGACAAGAACATGTAACAAACATGTAATGATTATGTGACATGATGATAATTCGCTGTTATGAGGAGAAGGAATACATGATGAGAATTGGGTGATATGTGGGGAAGTAATACATTCAAGATATGTAAGGTTTCTGTGGAATAGTAAGAAAATAGGTTGGGTGGTGTCTTAAAAATTCCAAAACATGGGATCTCCATTCATGCTTCCCCTCTTGTTTTCAACATTGAGCATTGATCATGTATACATAAAGTGTTGGTTGTGTTGATTCTTTCATTTCCATATTTTCATATGGCTAGTGCATTATTGAATTTATCTGGTGATTGACAACAAACCCTAAGAGGGATATTGTTGGAACCATGACCGTTTTATGCAAGAAATGGAGTTTGGTTTGTGTTTTTGGTCAATCCTCATTGGATGTTCATAATTTTTTCTTGGAAAGGGATAATACATGTCGAGCGGACAATAGTATTAAGGGTGGTGTTATTTCACAATGTTTACCAAATATTTGGTCCTGAAAATCAGAAAAAGAATAATTGTTTGTTTGGAAATGAATGTTGTAAGAAATATTATAGTTTTTTAAAACAAGGATGAAGACATGTTTCTAGATTAGAACGTTGAAAAATTGCATTTTTATGATCTATGTTTAGAATCTAGAGTTTGATGAGGAAAATGGTTCTAGATTTAATTGAAATGTGTGCAAAATGAGAGGTTTTTCATGACACGGTGGGTTTTGGTAACATGGGATAACAACGCCTATAAATAAATTGTTACCCTCTAAATCACTATGATTGAAGCCTTATATATGATATGAGTTGTGATGCATGGAAAGGGTGTTTCATGGAAAAGTGGGAGTTGTGAAAAAAGGTAAAGTTGTGGGAAAATCTACTATAGAAACCTTCAAGTCTATAAACTAAGTAAGACTTATCACAAGGAAGTGAGATAGGGGGAGTTGAAGGAAATGATCTGAGGGATACTATGAGCTTTCCATGGACCATTGTAAAGGCAGTGGGCCTAGCACATTGTGACTGTGAATGAACCATGTAATCCAAAAACTTGTTATGATGAGTGGATTTTGGTATAACCAACACACTAGCGATGTATTCTCCTTGGAGGTAGTACATAGTGGTGAACAAAGTAAAAGTGTTTTGTGGTGTCTATGCATGTGAATTTTTTTATGTTTTCATCATTCTTTTAGGTTTAACGATTTCCAACCAATGTGGGAGGAATATCTTTTATTTGAAAGAAACATTTCTCACCCTGATTCACCCATCCCCACTTAGGGTTTCCCTGGGTTGTACACTGTGGATGTTCCAAGCTTACCTAAATAGTGTGATATAGACTTATTAATTGTTCTTCACCCGGAGATAACACCGATATTTATTCCATGATATCATATGGATCATGCACAGATTCATGAGTTGAGGGTAGTGTTGGAGAACATATAGACGAAGGCTTCTATTAGTCCTTGTGTTTCACCCATAGCATCCCATGTTTTTTCTCTATAAAAGAAGAAATTATATTGAAGATATGTACGAATAACTAGATCCTAAACTAGGAGATGCGGTAGAACATGTGTCCACTAACAGGGATCGATGAACTCTTTGATAAACTGTGAAGGTTATAATGGTTCTCAAAGGATGTCCTCAGAATAGATTATCACCACTTGTGAGTATGGGAAGAAGATATAATGAATATGATATTCAAATGTCACTACAATCATTATGATAACATATTTATTGCTTTTGATATAACAAAAACCCCAAAACTATAATGGGAACTCAAGAACTAGATCATTTATCTGTTTTGACCAGTTCATGGTAGTCTTTATCGATGATAAACTTGTTTACTCGTTATTTGAGGAGGATCTCATGAGAAAGTTGAATGTGGTTCTAGAATTACTCCAAGAGAACTATATTTAAAAAACCCCTCAAAGTTTCTATTATAGATTTAGGGGGTCTAAATTCTTGGAAATTTTATCTCAGTAGATGGAGCAGTAGTGGACCCCTTCAATGTTGATTCAATATTAGACTAGGAGCCATCCAAGGGAGCGACATAGGTGAGTAGATTCTTTGGTTCAGAATGATATTCCCGATGATTTATAACTGATATCTATATAATTTCAAAACACATGGTACATTTGACCCAAATGGATAACCATACATGTGGATATATATGTTCTATCATGATTTTTAGTACTTGAGACAATGATTGAAAAGAACTCCCATCCTGATATTGGTAGAGTAGGGATTCGTGTACGTTGTGTTATATGATGCATCAAAAACCATGATTAATTGTGTTTTGATATATAGGAATACAGTGATTGTATTTGGTTTATGTTATTTGAGACCACATGATCATAACTACGTGACCCATGATCTTGAAATAGTTGTGGTAGTTTTTACACTAAATATTTGACGAAACTACATGTTTTGTGAATGATTTATACTCTATTTTGATCACAATAGTCCCAAGTGTATCTTATCTCAAATGTATATTAATATGAGTCAATGGTTATTTTTAGATTTCTTCTTCAATTATGAATTTCATATTGTATATACACATCAGAATGAAAAAATTGTAGAAGATGATATGAGTAGGATATGTTATCCATAGTTGATGAGTGAGTTGTTGGAGTAGTTAGCCTCATTGAAATTATAATTTTTAGATGGATATAACGTAGAAAAAATATTTTTTATGGTTGTTACACCTCCGTTATTGTAGTGATTTATGTATGAAAACATAGGGGATAGTGTCTGGTGGAACATACATACATAGATATTCAATCGACATGCTCTTGAGGTATTTTCAATATTTGGGGAGCAAGTCATTATTTTAAGAGGATGTATAGTGGTAAGAGTGATGTTGTGGGAGGAGAATCAAGGTGTGTCATATATGACTTCTTTCTTGTACATCTAAGTATAGAAAATATGTACCTGGTCTTCAAATGTTAGTTTTGGTGACCAAGTATTAGGAAAAGTTGTAGACTTTATCTCTCGAGGTTTTACTTGTCAGTAAGTGATGGATGAGAAAACAGTTCCATCTGGTTTAGCTCAGACCCCTGAGGTTCTATAATTGAATTGATATAATATATAAAAGGAAATAATTATGGGATTATTATATATTTTCAAGAGACGTGATGAAATATAGGTGATCATAGATAGACTCAACTCAGCCTACCAACTTCTTTTCTATATTATAGTAGAGTCGAGTAGAGTTATGGGGAAGAATTTATGAACATTAGATAGTCATACTCAAAAAAGTTATATGAACTATCATTTCATACCAAGATACTGATTTCACATCCCGGTTGTGGAAGGGATTACATGAGGATTTTGGGACTCACTTGGGGTTGATCATAGAAATTCAGCCCCAAACTAATAGGTATATTGAGAAGACCATTTTGGTCCAAGAGTACATTTTTTTAGCTTACATGCAGAACTTTGGAAGTTGTTGGGAGGATCACATATAACTATTGAACTTTAGGTACAAAAATAGCTACTATCACACCATCAATACGGTATCATTTGAGCCATTAAATGAGAGACCATGTAGGCTACAACATTTCTGGATTGATCTATGATATTTTTCACTAATGGGCCCAGAGTTAATGAGATAAATTATAATTAATGTAAAAATAATCAATGATTCTATGAGAACTACATAGATCCATTAAAATTTTTAAGTGGATAGACTAATGAGGCCTTTAGGTTTCGAGGAAGGAAACCATGTGCATCTATAGGATTCACATCAATATGGATTACATTGATTTGACTAGGGATGAAAACTATATAATATTTCCATTATCCCATTCTGGGTACATCATAGAGTTGGAAAGGTGGTGTACCAATTATCTCTACCTCCAATGTTATATATGGTATTCAATACCTTCCAAATTTCATAATTAATGATGTTGGTACATTTTACATCACACATTATCGATGGGGGAGGGATGGAAATAGATGATGGAGCTACCATTTTTGATTACCTAGTATATATCAGGGATGAACATGAGATGATTCTTTGTCGGTGATTGATTCATTTTTTGTGTGTCTATATGTAGCACAAAAATATCTGGGAGAGTACATGGGATTTTGAGGCTCATATTCATGTTTCTATCCACACATCTTTGTGTATCCCCATTTTTTTCATTTCTTGTTTGTAAATCTCCATGGTTTGTTGAATTTAATGAAATTTATTTCTCATGTATTATATTTAAATATTGTATGGACTATTTTTGAGACCAGGAATAGAGAGGGAACGTGACTCTGAGACCTAGTGTTCTTGGAGTAAATTTTTATAATATATTAAATATAATAAATATCATCCAAAAATAGTTTTCTGTGTAATGTTTATGCCCTCTAAGAAATTGCTGAGATCAAAATTCCAAGTGAATAGTTGAGTTTAGAACATAGGTTTTATCGTAGGAATTACATAAACATTGTTATCTTGGGATTTTTGTGGAATATCTGTTGCGGGCATAAAAAATTATGTAAAATTATTATTTTTAATTAAATTTACACAATGACAATTTATTTATTTTAAAGGCACACTATTTGAAAATTTTCAAGGTATGATGCATAACACTGAAAATAATTGAAGAAAAATTGGAGAGAATGAATGGGGATTCCATTGGCTAAAGATGACCAACTAATAGATCGAAAACCGTTGTTATATGGAATTATAGTATATCACCAATGATCATTATGCATGATCATTATTCATTAGATATCTATCAAAAATGGGTTAGGATGTTTTTTGGATAAGATTATTTTCTTATAATTTATACGTACTTTGAATACAAATCAATCGATGAATGGATTTATTGGAGGATTGGTCCTCTAGTGGTATGGGTTTATATTTTCCATTAAATTGGGAGAATTACTTTGTGACTAATGATTCAACACTATTATTTTCACATAAATGGATATATGTATAAAAGTACTAGAATCAAGGCCTATTATTCTTTATTATTGTAATGATTAACTCTTCTAATCTCTATTTATCAGAAGATTTCTTCGATTGGACTACGATACGACATCCACAGATGAAATAAATATTTTTTAAGAAAATTCATTGTGTAATGATTTCATATTGTATATATTGGATCATTACAACAAAATCGTTGTGTGCTAGTGGAAGAGAAGAAGATTCAAATGGCTTGGCCTACCTGATTTTGTGTTCTTCAGAACACAGAAATGAATGATGTATAAATTAATATTTTGATCAAATTTGATACTAGAACTTGTTATTAGATCAATAGTAAGGATCGCATGAGATGTTTTATTTCATTTCTTGTAAGTCGTTTTGTTGGTTTTAATGAAGTAAGAACATAAATAGTTGAATAAACTAGTATTATGAATCTGCAAAATCCAATGCTATGTGACATATAACTCGAAGCCACATACAATGTGAGTCCCTCCTAGTGACTGGAAGAGTTTTCAGTGAAGGTTAAGTATCACTCTGTGTGTAAACCTGTGACACAGTGAGTATTATCTCTCTAGATACTCCAAAAATACTCCAATGGATACACCCATGGGTTTTTGGTACATGATTTGAACCACATCGTGTACTACCCAATATAGAATTATCTTGGACATGTACATGGGATAAGTAGGGTTCTAACACAAACATATAGTACAAGGGAAGCTAACATTTTGTGTACTTCTACATAGACATAGGCATGATACATGTACCGGTTTCATGGGCCAGACCCGATATAACACCCTAAGATTTAACATTATGTATCATCATAAATAAATTCATTTCCTTAAATATCTTAAATTGGGGAAAAATGATTTCAAATAGTAAATCAAATAAAATATCATAGTGAACACAAAGTAAACATTTTAATGAATTATCTATTAAATATGTATATTTCTCATGAAATTAACGATTGTATACCAATAAAATAGTAACATGACGTTCAGAATAGTAATAAGACACTTAGGAATCGTTTTTTGAGTACTATAATAATAAAATTCCCTATGAAAGTATAAATAAAATTTCTAAAAATTATAAATTAAAATTTCATATGCTTATATCATATTATAGTTAAATTAATATTTTAAAAATGAAAAATTTAGGGTTGGTAATTTTATAAAATAGAAATGTTTATATAAAATTTTATAAATAATATAATTATTTAAAAAAGGTTATTTTCAAAAAATAGTATCATAAATTAATATTTTGTCTTATTATTTTAATATAAATTTATGATACCTTATTTAAAATTTTAATTTATTATAAAATTATTTATAATTTCAGTTTTGGTATTTTTTTAGTAAATGATGATTTTGATTAAAAATTAAATTTCATATATAAAAAATTATTCTCATAATATTTAGTTCCTCGTTTAACTATTCATGTCAAAAAGTGGTTATGATGAATTTTTTGGATTTTTTATAAACTAGTTGAATTTTTGATGAATAGTAAAAAATGCCAATTTACGACCTAAGTAAATAAATTATTGAGTCATATATAATATATATGTGATTAAAGAATTGTGGATTGAAACCACATGCACTGATTACAGTATTTAGTATCATGAATAATCACTATTTTTTATCTAGTTCCAAAATATATAATAATGAATAAATTGTTCAAAACAAAAACACAAAGCTCTTCCAATATAAATACAAACCCACCACCCCTTCTCCTCACACATGTTAATTTTTGAATATTTGATATATTTTCCCCATTTCCTTTCCCAAACCTCCTCACATGATCTGGTATTTCTAGTCTCACAAAAAGGCCATTTTCATTTTCCTTAAAGAGGATCTCAAGTAGAAGAATTCAAGAGGTAAATCTCGTATGTTTCTTTTTGAATTTCATTTAATTTTTTTATTCATATTAAATCAATAAATATTCTTTCCAACTGTGAAATATAATTCATGTATCATATATTTATATATAGTGTAATTTTATTATTATATATGAATAATCTATCATCAATTATATTCTCTCTATCTTTGTTCAAAAAATTAAAACATTGCCTCTGACATTCTGATATACTACCATCATGGACAATGTTTTTTAATTATTCAATCCCGCAATCATATATGGTCATAAAAATAATTATTATTATAATATATTATAATATATTTTTTATATCTTGTTTAATTTTATAGAACCATTATATAGGATAAATGTTAATTAATAAAACAAAACTAATTAATGAGGATTGAAAAAATTCCAAAACAATCATATTTTTGCAAACATATTATCTAATGATACATACTAATACAATATAAATAAATGAAACATATAACCATTTAAAATTATGGATTTTTATTAATAACATATAATTTCAATTCTGGATAACCATTCTAATTTTACATGAATTTCACATACATGTATACAAGTAAAATGATCATAGAAACCAGGGAAACGAATTTCCACAAATGATAAAATTGTATCTTATAACTCTTAAAAAAGGGAATAAATGAACTCAATAAAATTATAAAAAAATAATATATATGTATAAAAGGTTCTAAATTAATTAATTAAAGGTATTAATTTTATTATCCAATTCATTAAAATCATTTGAAGAACACATTCATACATATAGAGACAGACATCATCTTAATTTCATTTTCCTTGAAACTCAATATGTATTTTGCACTGAATAATTCATAGGTTGTCTATATATTAACCATTTGAGGTCATTTAATTTTTTTAATTATATACCTAATAATTATCATTATATTCTTTTATCAAAGATATGACTATTTTCAAAGACAAATCCCACTTTTTTCATTCAATATATACATTGAATGTTGACTTATTGAGAAATCTGTATTTATTACACCATACAGATATATTGGTAAGTTATAATTTTCATCAAAAAATCTATGTATTATTAATTATCTAGATATAAATTTATGTGTGGGGACAGTTTTAGCCCATCATTGAATCGACAAGTCTCATGAGATGAAACAGTTGGAGAAAAACCCTTCATGTGTGTTTCCAAAACATAATTGTACATGTATTTACCCACATAATTAAACATTCATAACTATATAATGGTTCATATACCATATAAATAAGTTCCAATAATTAAAAAATTTATTCATTCAACATTTAGTTATCATTTTATAGAAGATTTTCACTATGAAAAAAAATCTATGGATGAAATTTCATTCATAGTGTATTGTTGGAAAGTGTTTTTTAGTTATTCACCATGACATAATGATTAAGCCTAATTGATTTTTTTAACTTATTATTTATTCATGTTTCTGGAATATAAATCCCTCACTAATAATTTTAGATCAATGTTCTCTTTTTTTCAATAGGTTTTCATAATTATGTATTTGAATTAATGAAAAGGAAACAACTTATTTTCCCATTTTATGTTCTATATTTATTTATACAATGTAATAAGGGAACCATGTAATTTTCTAGTTTCATCAAGACTACTAAAATATTAAATATTTGTTGATGTGATCTCTTATATCAATTCTATTTTAATAAAATGCCCATCGACTATGGGCTACCGGGGTTGGAGGTTGTTAATGATGTTATTATAGGATGTTGAGTAGAATTCATAAGAAATATCTTTAGAAAATATAATTTAGGGAACATAACCCCAATATATATTTTTCAGAAAAGAATAGAATAACATCATATAATTTTTTTATGGTATAGTTAATGTTGGTCTTCCTAGAAAAACATCCATCTATGGATACTATATGTTAATGTTGTTCTACCACAGATGTACAAAGGGGTAACAACTTAGAAAAATTCTGTTAGGCCTGACTCAGAATAACATGGTATACACCAATGATCCTTACTGCATATAGGGTTTGGAACACCTATTTGATATTCATTGGAAAACTCAAATTCACTTTAACCCCAATTATAAATTATTTAAATTTAAAATTGTCCCCAATGTATCGATATTTAATATTATGAGATTTTCTATTTCTTTTCTATTATGTTTTATTATAATTCTAAATTATGAATTATGATTCATAATCTAATTTACAATATTCTATTGTTTAGTTATTTTAACTAATGGAAGGAATAGAATCACTACCTGAAGACAATGTATGGATTTCACTAGTGAGACAGTCAACATGGTTAGTGTTGGAGTTGATTTTACCATGAACACATTAAGAAAAATTACTTAGTGTATGATGAATAACCATACTACACCTATGTTGGATCATATCATGTATCATAATACCCAATATTTTAGTGGGAATACTAATCCATTGGTAGTTTATTAGTGGATCAAGTCCCTTGAAAATTTATTACTGGCATTGGAATTATATGAAAATGAAATGGATGTATTGGAAATATATTCCCTCAAGGGAGATTCAAAAAAATGGTTGTATTTGGTCAAGAATAATAAAGAAAAATAAAAATACAAGGCATGGAATGAAGAACTATTATTGAAATATTCTTTAACAAATACTACCCTCATGAGGAATGAACTAAATGAGGAGATAATTTCATATATTAAAAAAATGGGAAGAATATAGTCATTCATAATATGATGAAAAATTCATAAGACTATTCATATATTCAATATATTACATGTGTGATTCGGAAGAAAATATTGATCATTTATTTGAAATTGTTAATAAAATTATTCAAATGGAAGTTTTTTCTCAATCATTTTAATTATATGATGAAATATTATTTTGTACCATCAAAATAGAGAAGGAATATACTATATACTATGTGAACAAGGAAAATAAATTGAAAAATAGGTCTTCTAATAATCAAAAAATAGTGAATCATCAATTTTGAAGGGGTGAGCGATGAAATTCTCATTGGGTGGAAATTGTGGAATGTATCATCATTATATTCTTGAAAGGGGTGATAAATTTTTATAAGTGTGTATAGAATAATCATCAATCCAATGAAAGGAAGGGAAATAACCAAATCAATAATGTTAAATGAAATCTCAATAATGAAATGGGGAATTATTCAAATCTATTTCCCAAGTGTCAGGGGAATCTACCATAGAAGAGGCCAAGGGGAGAAGTCCACAATTATGTGACCAAAATAGCCACTATAGAAGTACCCAATAATATTGTGGTAGGTACATTAAGAATATATTAAAAAAATTCCAATGTTTTATTCGATTATAGATCATCCAACTCTTTCATATCTACCGTATTTTAAATTAAAAATAGACATTTCATTTTCTTCTTTAACAAATGAGTTATCAGTAGAAACTCCATTGGAATGTCTCATTTCCACAAAAATGTGTTGGATAGTTTCATTTATGATGAAAATACGTGATTTAGTATTATAGAATATCATCGTAACCATGATTTACTTTGATATATTTTTAATATTGAATAGAATTTAAAATATTATGTGATAATTTATTACAAGAAGATTGAAATTATGATTTTTCTTCAAGATATATAATGAATTAACATTAGAGCTAAACCTCATAATATGATTAATATCTAGATCGACCATTATTATCTATACTAAATGATATTCATGGTTTGGAAGAGAAATCATCATCTAGGGATAAGGAAAGTAATATTTTAATTGAGTATGCACCAACTGTGCATGAATACATCGATATAATACTTTTGGAATTACCTGGGTACTCCCCATTGTGTAATTTTTAATATACCATTGAACTAATCACTAATTAAGGACCAATATCAATGGATACATATAGAATATAAATAGTGGGACTATTGTATTGATGACACAACAAGATTAATTTTTTAATAAGGGATTTATTCTCCGT
Source organism: Viscum album (assembly GCA_963277665.1). NCBI lineage: Eukaryota > Viridiplantae > Streptophyta > Magnoliopsida > Santalales > Viscaceae > Viscum > Viscum album. Next base: position 1,028,443,605 of record OY728159.1, read on the forward strand.
GGTATTTCCTCATAGAGATCTAATGATATCTTTTTGAAGAAGAAATACAAGTCTTTTGAAATTTTAATTTATTATTGGGAAATAAATTATATTATAAAAAAAAATTATCCTCTTTCTCATATATATGATCTAATTGATTGACTCAACATATCTCAATATTTTTAAAATATTGAACTTTGTTCTGGATATTATCAATTTCGTGTGAGGAATAGTGATATTCCTAAAAAGGAATTCTGAACCAAGTGTGGACATTATGTGTTCATAGTAAGGAAATATTGATTGTATAATTATCCATCTATTTATATAGATCAAATTATCATAGTGTTAAAGGAATATCACAATGATATTATTGTGGTATTTATTGATGATATCTACATAAATTCTAAAATCTACGAGGATCATGAAAACCCCTTGAAGATTTTTTTAACATCTCTTGGATGGAAAGTTTTAATGGAATTTTTAATAATTATGAATTCTAGTTTCAAATATTATCATTTATTGTCAATGTTTTCTCTAAGAATATAATCTGAGTCGATCCTACAAAATAAAATGAAATCCATGAATGTCATAAACCAATGAACATAACTAAGGTACATAGATTTATTAGTTTAGCAAGTTACTATTAGCATTTCATTTTGAATTATTATTTCTTATCCATTTATGTAAACAAGATCACACAAAAAATGGGTATATTCATATGAAAAAATGAATGTACCAAATTTCTTTTATGATTTTAAGAGGGGATTCTTCAATGATACAATATTGAATCTTTCATCAGTAATTAATGGGTTTTTAATATAAAATGTATCATCAATGAATGTGTTAGATTATGTCCTTATGAAAAATGATAAAGTTATTTCATAGGAATCATGGCATATATAGACTTGTGAACAAAATGAACCAACTAAGAATCATCAGTTATAACTTATAATATTTTCTCAGAAGATATAGAGGCACTATCTCTATTGTAAAATATTCTAGATATATTTGGATCACAATAGTTAGAATTAAATCATTACATAGAAATAACTAAACATGAGGCAAATAAGATAGCGCAAGTTACTCAAATATTATTATTTATCCATACAGAAGCACCCATTAAATGAAATGAAGTTTAAAAAGATTTAATGTAGGAAATACAATGGAATTATTACCTAGATGAGGATTGAGAATGATCCCATGTTCATGGGTCTCAAAAATATGGATATGGGAATAGTTTAGGAAGAGGAAACATCACCACATTTTCAAAATATTGCAAAACCATTATTACTGGATAAGATAAAAATCATTTAAAGTAATGATGAAAATTTTCAGAAGAAAAATAATATCATTAATGATTGTGGACTAATAGAAATTGCATTTGAGCATAGAGTTCTAAAATTTGGAATGAGGTTCTGTGTTATATCGATACATGATCTAAAAATGGAACTATTATATTATTCACATATCTAAAACTTATATATACACTATTTTATAGCCAATATGTATAGATTTTTAAAGGTACATTTTTGGTGGATAATATATAGCAAAAAATTGCTAACTATTTGTCATTGTGTCCAGTTTGTCTTCAAGTGGAGGACTATATAGAGTTTCATATTGATGTCATGCAACCTCTACATATGCCAATGTGGAAGTGTGATGAAATTACTATGGTATTTTTTACAATACTACCAATAAAACCTGTATGGAATGATGAAATGTGTGTTATTGTTGATCGTCTAACAAAATTAGAAGATTTCCTTTCAACAAGTGAATATTTGCCACTTGATCACCTAGAAATAATCAACATAAATGATGTTTTAAGACTTCTTGGTTAACCCCTATCGATTTTGTCTGATAAAGATCCCAAATTTAAATAAAATATATGGAATATTATATAGAAGGATTTTGAGGATTTAGATTTATATGAGTACTAATAATCACCCTCTATACGACGAATACTCTGAAAGGGATACTAAAACATTAGAATGCATTTTGAGATAATTCACATTTTTCCTTCAAGGAGTGTGGGAATAGTATTTACCATTTGTTTAGTTTTTCAACAATAATAGTTTCTGTACTAGAATTCAAATGGTGACATATTAAGAGATATATAAATAAAATTTCGAACTCTAACTTGTTGGGATGAAGTTGGTGACAGTAAACATATATTCCCATAACATATTGAATAGAAAGAGACAAATGAAATGAATATTTAGGAACATATTAACGTATCTCAATGAAGAAATTGTGGTTATCATGATAACCACATAAATGATTTTAAATTTCTAGTGGGATATAATGTATTTCAAAATGTATCACAATGGAAGGGTGGAAAATGGTTTTGTAAGAAAGGGAAACTAATCCCTTTGAGCATTGAACCATTTGATATTCTTAAATGAAATAGAGTTATAGAATACCGATTAGAAGTGTCACCAAGTCTCTATAATGTGGATGATGTCTTCCAAACATCATTTTTAATGAAGTGCCTTCCAGATCCAACACATGTACTATCTTAAGAAGTAGTAGTAGTGGAACAAAAATTTTCTTACTAGGAAGAGCCTATCAAGACTCAAGACCCAATAGATCATGTATTGGGAAATCATACGACTAGACTGGTAAAGGCATCTTGGATAAACCATAAAACGGAAGAAGAAAAGTGTGATCATCAAAATGTTATAAAGAAGAATAACCCACATCTGTTTAGAGGGGAAATATACATAACAGTTTTCAATGGATAAATTTTATAGGGTTGGAAGAATAGAACACCCCAACATATCACTGTATGTATCCTCTTAAATATATTCAATTAATTAAATAGTTTATATTTAAATGAAAATTATTTCATATACAATAAATAACCTCAAATCACATAAAGAATAATAGATAAACTCTTTTGTGATGAATGATTGAAATAGAATGATTTCTCTTGAAATTAAGGAACATATATTAATGAAATAACAACTAGACCTTTGGAATAGTAATGTGACCCCTAAGAATAGTAATTAGGTCAATGGAATGGTACCCACGCCTAGGAAAATACAAATATAATTTAGGAATTGTATAAATGATATTATTATATTATTATATCATAGTACAAGTAGATAAATATTGTTAAAATGAAAAATTAAGTGTTGGTATTTTTGTAAAACATAAATGTATATTTAATATTATATTATTAATATATATATTTAATGAATATATTTTCATAATTTTTATTCAAAAATTAAAATTTTGTTTTCTTATAGTTGTAAAACAATTTTATGAGACTGTAATTATTTTTTTGAATGTTTTATAATTAAAATTTTAAAATTGTTATTTATTGATTAAAAGATGATTTCATTTGGAAATTAAATTTCACATAGTTATAAAATTATTATCATAAAATGGATTTTAGTTTTGAACTTTAATTAACAAAAAATTATTATGGTGAACTGTTTGTAATGATTGTGTTATTCTATAAATTTTTTAAAATCTCAAATACAGTAATTTGTGGTACAATTTACGTACAAGAATTAATGAGTCTTATAAGATATATGGATGATTTAATAACAATTGGTTCAAAAACACATGATCTTTGTATTTTATTTATTCATAAGAATCATCACTATTTCTTTTCTTAATCTAAAATAATTTATAAAATTTTCAATAACCACTCTCCTCCCCTATAAATACCACATGTCACCATCCCTTCTCCTCAAACATACAAGGACTTTAATATTTTATATTTTATAAAAATTTCCTCAACCAATGATCTCTTTTATGTTCTATTCATGCTGGTATCACCCAAATTCTCTTTTTATTTCCCTTACAATGGTTCTCAATGAGAAGAATTCAAGAGTTAATCCCTTATTTGTTCTCTACAAATTATATTTTATATATTTTCTTCATATTTTATCCCTACCTATTATATTAAAACATGGATAATAATTATAGTAACATATATTAATTTAATGTTAATATCACCTTTTATTAATCCATAATCTATTCTCTTTTATTTAATTTACTCAAAAACTAAAAACATTTTTCATGAGGTGACGTTTACAATATTCAGGGATGATGTGTTTTTGTTTTTTAATTATTCTGACAAGGTTGGACATGATTATATTTTTATTTTAAAAACAGATAAATATATATATATATGAAATCATGTTTAATGTTCTAGAATAAGTATATATGAATTATTATAAATAACAAAACAAAATCGGTGTATGATGAATGATATATCGCTAAAATAATCATGGTTATCACTACCATTAGATATAATGTTTCATCATAATAGCATATTTATTAATTGAATATAATACCATTAATATTATAAATGATCAATAATAATATATAATTTTTATTTAGGACTACTATTATAATTTAAAAATATTGTTCTATACATAGAGACATGTAAATCGATAATCAAAACCATAAAAACAAATTCTCCCAAATGAAGAAATTATGTCTTATAACTAACAAAAAATAGAATAGTAGAACATAATCTAATAATACTAAATCAAATAAATGTAAAAAATTATCAGAATTAACTAATTAATGGATTTAATCAGATTATCGAAGACTTGATGATCAAGTACAGAACACATTTGGATATAAGGCAAGGTACTTCATCTAAATTTTAATTTCTTTTAGACTCACAAGGTTTCATCAACCTAATAATTCTTATTTGGTTTATCTAAACCCCCTATGAGGTCATTTTACATTTGAAATTGTATTCCTCTTAAATATCCATATTTTCTAATACCAGGTATGTTATTGATGTCAATTCCATATACAATTTTAATATATTTTATTTACCTATAATGTTGAAATATTAATATATATGTATTTCATACTCATTCTGAATGTATTATAACGGAATATTTTTATTGAAAACAAAATCTATTTATGAATAATTTTTTGGAATTAAATTGATGTTTGGGGCCCATTATGGCCCCTCAATGAATCGATAGGTATATTGAGACAAAAAAGGTTGTGAAAAACCATTCGTGTTGAATTCCAAAACATAATCAAATAAGTATTGGAAAAAACATTTAAATTTTCATAATGGTATGATGGTTCATGTTCCAGATATAAGACGTCAAAAAATTGAAAATTTTCTTCATTCAACATTCAATTATCATTTTCCAAATAATTTTCACTCAGAAAATGTCTATGGATGAATTTTCATTCTCAGTTTATTATTGGCATCTGTTTTATAGTTATTCAACATACCATATTTATTATTCATAATTTATTATGGTTCATTTATTATTGATTTATGTTTCCACTATATGTTTCCTATAATGATAACCTGATATCACCCTTTTATTTGTTTTCCTATGTTTTGAAGATTAAATCTTTGGATATGTTACATGGATGCATTTTATTTTCCTTTGATTTTTTCTATGCTTATTTTACATTTTAATTAGGGAACCATGAATGTGTCTAGATTCTTTAAGACTAATAAATAAATTGATCATTACTATTTTAATCTCTTTTATCTATGGTAATGAAATAAAAAGGCCACAGACTCTGGTCTTTTTTTGTATAGTTTGTTACACCCAAGGATAAGGGACACACTTTATGATTACTTCGACAGGATGTGTACTTTATCAAACATTAATTGGACCCATTTTCCTATATATATTATAAAAGATTCATTACATTGAATTATTTATATCCATTCTATGAGGGTTATTTTGGAATTGTCTTCTACTAATGGGACAAATATCCCTTTAATATGACATCATTGATAGATTAATTGTAATCCCTAAGTGATTCCTGAAGTGAGAGCATATTATCATGTTTATTCCAAATATGGATTTATTGTTCTCTTTTTTACCAACTCTATATAGGAACCAAATCCTCTAAATTGTATTTTAATAAAGATTATGTCTTTGATATTCCCCATAGCCTTCGGAGTGATCATCATTTTTGTAATTCATCTATATAGTTCTTCAATATGTAATTTTTAATGGAGATAAAAAATGTGAATTAACTCTTAGATAGACGTCATCAGTGTTTTCATACCCGATATTGTTTTATCCTAGGTGAGTGATATGTGGGACCTTCTATTTAGAATTCATGATAAATAACTACAGATTTCACTTACTTTTATACTATGTGTATTTTTTATTATATCTTTATAATTTTCTAATATATTCTTCTTGAATAAAACATTTTAATTCTGATTGTGTTTTCTTTGTTTTATTTTTTGTGTTATCAGGGTGTCCTACTGGGTATTTGTATACTCACCTCATCACAAGATTTTATTACAAGTGTTATGTTTGGTGTATATGATCATCCATGTTGTAGTTTTCATGATGGACCAGGACCCAATGATTCTCTTTGAGATCGGAATGACAGAGGTGAGTTCATATGGGACATTAAAAAGAACCCCATTACATTTATGTTGGACTTGTTTTTACACTATTGTGTTGGGTTTTCTTTATCCATGATTACATTCCTTTACTAATTATTATACTCCGGTTTTGGGATTTAGTTATATGTTTAGTTTTTTCCAATTTCATAATTTTATTAGATTAGAGATGTGTGTGAATAGAATTATTCTAATGCCACCAATGTTCGGGATATGTCTACTCAACACTAGTCTCTCGCCCCTTTCCTATTAGAGGCGGGATTGGGGATTGGGTTGGTGGGCCCCACAAGGGTGAGTCATGACATGCCAAAACTGATTTTATACCCCACCTCAAGGAAATTACATTTTCAGTACACAAACAAGGAGACATGATGTCAATATAAATTTTTATTCAATAGATATCTCTGAACGTAACTATGTAAAAAAAAATTAAAATTTATATAATTAAATATTAAATATAAATTATTCTGCTAAAATTTTCATGGATCAGAATTTATTGAAACATCTATAATATGTTAAACACGATATTCCATGATCAATGGAATGGTCTTGAAAATTATCTAAGATCATTTTCTAGGGGATAATACCATTTACCTCATACAATTATCTTGAATCAAAAATATAAATTTCTACACAAAAAATTAGTCTGAAAAAACAAGAGAACATAAAATATACCCACCATAATCCTTCTATTCACTAAAAAGAGTGATGGTAAGAATAAATGTCATGTTATATACACATGATTCCACACTATCAATATGTTTGTATTTCCCCACAAATAGTTTTATAGCATCAGCAAATTCCTACTATACTAAATACATTTAATTTTGTCTCTAGTCCTCCCGTCCAAAATAATTCTCTTATGGTCATGTGAAAACCAAAACATGCGACCAATATATCGTGGAAGACATCAAATATTATTAAAAAATGGGATTTTTCACACTAAAAATCTAGTGGTTCACTCTCAATCATTTGTCTTACCTTACAAAACTCCTCTAGTTCAACATCAATGGGTTGTTTCATCCTCAACTAGGAAGAACATTTTAAATGAAAAGATGTTTGAAATAGGACCAATGATATATCATCATACTCATGATGGATTCATGATAGCTAATGATCATATATAACTAAAATCCACATAACATTACATCGAATAGTGTGTAAATATAAATTCAATCCACACATACAAAAAAATAATATACACATTCCATAAACTAACAACTGACACCATGTCTCCACATAGAGTGTATCCAAGTCCAAAAATCATTTAAATATATTAAGGTACCATATTCATTATCAATGTCGCCACAACTATAGTGTGACACTATTTATTTTACTAGAACTACTTAGAAACCTTGCATATAGCATCTTGAAAACATCATTCCTATGATCTCACATAGATACTCACTGATTTGTGATTTAACAACATTGCATACAACTGACATGTACCTTTTTCACTCGCCACATACTCTGATGAGTCATCTAAAATTAAGTTAATATAACCATGATGCATGGAATATTTTTCTAAATAGGCTATAAGAACAGTTGGAACTCCACATAAATATTCGGAACAAAACATTTTCCATGATTTCTTCCAGAGAATATAATTAACTGACATCAATCAAATCATGGGAATTGTCCCATGCTCTGAATAAATTATCATTATTGAAAAATGTATTCAGTCGGTCCAGACACCAGAAAATTACATCACGTCAATTATAGTCCTGAAAAACAAGAATAAAAGGTGATCTCCAAAGGCTGACAGATTCAACATTCATAAATTCAAAATCTCATGAACCTACCATGTATCTATCTAAAAAAGTTTCATAAAACAAATATAACTACATAAAAATAGTAATTTGTAAACATGGAATAACCTATCATGTAATATTCACTTAAACAACAGTTTAATTAACCTACATGGGTAGGAGTAAAAACTATGGTTCTCTAGGTATCCCCCTGCATAACATGTCTCACAATAATGTCACATGGTCTAACCACAAGACCCAAATTATCAATCCCCTCTAAAAAAGGCAACTATGAAAAGGACTTACAGTAGTAGAAAATGAGAATACAACCATCAATGGACCGATCCTCACTGAGCATCCTCACAATGAATTTCACCATAAAAGTCATGATAATAATATATAATAATAGGCATAACAAAATCTTACTAGGAATATTCATTTGAAAAAAACCTATGGAGAACAAGTTTGTAAGAAAAGTTCTTGTTATCCATCAGAATCATATATAAAAAAATGAATAGATATCTATGACCTAAGAACCAACACATCGCTAGGGGTATAATAGATGGGAATCTAGATCCACATTGACCAACCGGGATAACCGCACCTTCCATGCTTAAGGACTAAGTCATCATCCTCAACAAAAATTCCACAATGAATATCTACATTACATTTAATAAAATCGAATATATATAAATTTTTGTATGACCAATTAAATAATCCTTATTAAAATGTACAAACACACACTAGGAGGCCAGTATGATGTGAACACAACATGATAAATGAGATGCATGGACAGTTCTTTCTTTTATTGTCCAATATTCCAAATCCATCACTTGATTAATTCTAATAAACAATATCTAAATAATCATAGGATGTTATCACATATGAAATGTTTTTTTATAAAGTAGAAAACAATATACAACTGTGACATCATAGATCAAAATAGATATCCTATACCATTACCAACCATGAAATCATACAATAAAAGTGTTATTGATGCACCAATTTGATATACCTCATAGGTTTTGATACATTCTTAATAATCATATATACCACATCCTTTGTATTAAATACTATGGAATGATTATAACAAATGAAACATAGAAAAAGCTGAGAAAGGATGCCTCTGAAACTGTTCCTTTGTCCGATTTGTTATAAGGCCTCAAGCTCCCCTCCCCAAATGCCATAGGCCGCCAACATGAAGCAAGAGACTAAGGTGTGATTGTGGGGATCCAATACCTCCATATTAGAGTGATAAATTACTAAATGTATCAAATTATCTTACACATTAGTAACAAATAGACTATAGAAGTAGAAAATAATCTAAAAAATAACATGTTGTAATAATTAATGAAAATTAAATAAAATACCTAATAGTTTATCCATACATTAAACATTTCTCATCCATTAGGCTGAATATACAGATTCTTGAGTACAAATTAATCTACAATAATATTAAAATGTTATACAACTAACTTTGATCCAAACCACATAACTGGTCGCAGACACTATAAATTTCACCACACCAAACAAAATAACCTACTTGTGTAGCTCTGCTCGATCATTCCAAATGGGTCTTATCCCTATCCACCATGAACCATTTATCAAAAAGAAAATAATAAAAAAGGTCTACAAGAACACAAAAGTGTGTATGGTGGGATGTGAATAATTAATTTGTGGATATCCAAATAACAATAATATAAATACGATTCTATATGAGAATTATTGGGAAAAATCATCAACATAGCATTGAAACAGCTAAAAAGATATATAAATTGAATAAACAAGATCTAACAGTCGATCCACATGTCCATAATCAAAGTTTACTACGAATTTTCCACCACAAATGTTCACATGTATATGCATATAATTGTATGGACACATACCAATACACACCCACACACACAAACACACACACACACACATATATATATATATATATGAATATTCATGTGTATGGTTAAATTATTATATAAATACCATTATTAATCAATCCTTGTGTTTTTAAACTCGATGTCCTGGAAATCATGTGGAAGGGAATTGAGTTGGTCATCATTCTACTCAATCTTTGCATCATTATGTGGATCTCTAGGACTGTAATCCCAATTGACTTATACCTACTTAGTTCAATGCCAGGAATTTCATTGAGAAACCTAAATCACCACAAGGGGATAATCATCCTACAACTGGGTTAAGTCGTACTCACTTCAATGAATAGAAATCGTGGATTTTGGAGAAGTATATTTACACATTCTATAAATAGTAACTATGTTAGACACCATGATACTCAATAAATTTAAAATAAATTCAATGTATGAGCCCTAGGTCTGGGTTAATTAGTGGTCATGTCATCGTAACTTGGAAAATACTAAAGGGTATCTCTCATAGGTGATTTAAAAAATGAATTACCTTTTGACCAATATACATCCTAAAAGGAATTCAAAAAAATCATATCACATCTATGTCCATCCAACAATATTTGGAATCATAGGTGTCACTCAAGGATAGCATAATCAATCGTCGAGTATAACTCACATCAACAGTGAGGAGCTCCATGTACACCACCATAATATATTAATATTACAGTGAGCATGTAGTCATCCACATCACATTGGAGATCATAATAATACATGATTATACATTAATGTTTTAGAGAAAAAATTTTAACATCATGATCTTAAAGTCAATTAGAGGGAGTGTAATCATCCCTATCATAAGTGAAAGTGTGAGAAAAGTGTAATCATCCTCTATAAACCCCATGTCTAGGAGAAGATAATAATCATCATAATATATCATATATAAAATATATAAATAATCATAATTACCCAAAAGATAATAATATTACATGAGTATCATTACTAAATATTCAATGCTTGAAAATTATAGTCTGAGGATCAATTGTCAGATACTATAAAGCACCTCTAGAAATCACAAAAATATAATAATCAGAACATATAAGATCAACATCCATATCCCAAGTAAAAATAATGGGTAAAAAATTAAATATATTAGTTAACATGGTGTAAGAATAATTTCCATTAAGAATCACTTCATGGAATCCCATGGAGAAAGAAATATTCCACACATCAGGCTTATATTGTCTAACAAGAAAACACCTCTTGTAATCCTCACTACATCAATATTAAACACATAACAAAAAAATAAATGAGTGAGTATGGAATAATTCATATCCCATCACTATTGATACAAACATTTTATGATTATAGGTTAGTAAAATTTTATATGTTGGCACCTAATTCCATATCTACCCAAACCCAACAAACTAAATCAGGGTCGGTCAAACAATTAGGAACCCACTAAATCCTTGAAGTGAAAACAATGGGGATGAACACTATATAGGATCCAAGATATTAAAACAGAAGATAAGGCATAAAACGTGGGATCCATAAATGAAAATTTAAGTGTAGGAATCATACTTGGGACCCTCAAATGGAAAGCTGATACAAGTGATCTTATAAGGGATCCACCAAAAAATACAGAGGTGTACACATCCTACAAGGGACCCTCTACTACGGTATAACAAGGTACAGAAGTATTACATGGGTTTGGAAAAATAGTATACTGGTAAATGGGTCCTAATATGGATTCTATAGGTAAATATGAGAGTGAAATTAACGCACATGTGTCCTTAGATAAATGGTAATAAGATCGAGGCATCCTACTAGAAATCCTTTAGAACAAAATGTAAATAGCGATATCCTATAAAGGGAAATTGATAATAATTAGTATCATGGAATCATAGGAAAGAAGGAAACAAATAGTATGATAGAATTCCTCAAGGGAATAGCTAACATATTATCTATTAAGATATATAACTCATGGGTCATCATAGAAGAGGTCTTAGTCTTAAGAGACATTGCATTCAATTTCAAGAGGATGAAAATCCCCATCAAATAAATTCATCGTACGAGTCCTAAATACAACAAATGGTTCATAGAGAATTTATCTACCATAAACAATACTAATAAGGGAATACTCATTGTTAAAATTACGACTCTTTAATGAAAACACACAAAACCCATAAAAGGGTTGTGAAGGAGAAGAACAAAGAGTGTTTTCTCGAGCACAAACTGTGTACTCCGAATGCACCACCAGGGCATGTAATTTTTCAATACCTGGTTTGTAAAATCCCACGAACCCATAATTTAATATACATGGGGTAAACTGCCATGTACCTCAAATGGGTTGGCTATGTAAATGGTCAAATAGTGTACACATACGTGGCGTGCGAGCCACATAGTGTATGGTCGTGTACTCTACACAGACATGTTCCTCAACACGGGTAGCCTATCAAAGTCCTCTTCTACACAGTTGAGTCCCTGTACAAGGTCTATAATCCCTATTACAGGGTTAATATTATGGAACATCACTATACAAAAGGGAAGACCATATTTAATTTTTTACTAAACCACACTTTGGATAGAATGGTTTTCCTGAATAGAAAACCCTAAAATTTCCCCAAAACCATTGCTATTTTAAAATTAAATAACTAAATTCGAGAACAAGGGTCCATAAAAAAAATATAAGGGGTGAAAACTCAAACTCTATTAAAATATCCAGATATATTTTGAAAAATTGAAAATTCCTACTTTTAGGATGAATATGCTGACGATTCTCTCATTTTTCCAGTCCATGGTTACTGTAGAATGATTTGGTACATCCCATGATTTTATGTGTTACCTATATCTCCCCCTATCTCAGTATTTATTTTTATATCTTGATCACATGATTAATGAAATACACAAGGATCATTCATGAGACTATTGGTATGAAAGGAAGAAAAGAAAAATAAAATAATTTAATGAAGAAAAAAGAAAAATTGAAAAAGTGGCATAGCCCAACCTCAGTACACAATCTAATTTTATTCCCAGCGAAGAATACCCCCCAGTGGAAAAGAAGTCACTTAATTCAATGGAAGAGATGAAATATAAGTTAAACACTCAATTTAAAAGAAATCACCGAACAAACCATTACTAATAAAATAATATATATTTAACTAAATAATAAAAATTAATTATTCTTCTAAAATTTGAACAAATCATAATTATACCTAAATCCTGTAATATAGTAAATTTTTTATTATGGTACCAAATTAGTGGTTAGAAAAATTATATGATATAATATTCTATGTTAAAAGACCATTTTACCCTTATACACATCTGAAATAAAAAATGAAAGCTTCTGCACACAATTTTAGTCCCAAAATACTTTGGACCTTACATATTCATTTATTTTGAATTATTTATTGTTAAATAAATTAGATATTATTTTCAAAATATGATATGTTTATACAATCATTTTAATAGTAATAGATCGAGTGTGATAAATCTCTAACCACTGAATATCTATTTTTCATTGGTGATTTATACTTTTATGATCCCTAATCTATTTCAATGATGTTAAAAAACAACATGAGAAGCCTCATGGGGAAATTTTGACATTTAAAAGTGATTATAACATAGTCATTCCATATTCATCTTTGGTATCCCAGATGATATTTTTCAATATTTGTTATATTTGATAACTTCCACATGATAAAGAGTTGAACATTATCTTTCTAAATGGAATTATTCCAAATGTAGTTTATGGTTGAATCAAGGAAAAGCATACTCAAAGTACCTACAATCTTGGAAATAAATAATATTACATGAATTTATATAAACTCAAATGAGCTCATTCTAGAGTCAAATTATTTCCATTATATAGGTATTATGATATTTTGTAATTAACAAAATTCATATGAGAGAACATAAGGAGGTGATATTTATTTTTGGGCCTTTGAACTAAGGCAGTTTTAGGAGCGCGGTATTATGTTTACAGTTACAATAGTTTTTATTCAGATAAACAATGAATTAACTGAAAATAACACCTTAATTTATACGGATCTGAATTTATTATGGTATAATTGATAAGGTTGAAATTTTTATTATCATATATATTCATAAACAATGACCCCTACAATTAATTTTCATATTTTTAAATATACGATCTACAAATATATTTTATATGTAATGAATTTCATAATGAATTGATCAATTTTTATATAATTATTCCAAATGGGTCCATTTTTCAACATGAATCATATCAAATTAGATAGGATGAAAAGATGAATCATACTATATATGATATTTTATTATTATATAAAAATATATTATAAAGTGAATTGTTATCATGATATATTTTTAAACATAAATTATTTTACTTGTGCCTAAAATATAATGATTAACTAAATGAATTTAAAAGTACATGGTGTGAGATATAAATTTTTTCACTAAAATTCATTAATTACCGTAATGTATATTTCCATGTAAGAAATTACTCAAACAATTTTCTTTATATAGGGATGCATAATATGTTTTAGTGTACTGATTAATCCAATGATTGATGATACTATTATATACCTATAATGGTAATCAAAACCCATGTTATTTTATAACACATAGTTTGGAATGAATCAAATTTAATGATCTTGTAAAAATGATTGATATATTTAATTTTATAGTCATGAAATGAGGTCATATTTCTTTATTGTATTGATCATGTATATTTAAGCACTGTGAATTTTATTTTAAACCCATACTATATATTGATGATATATATTTTAACATTGTGAATTTTATTTTTCGGGGATGGAGAGAGAAGGGGTTGAGAGTTTCACTCTTTATAGATTTGATGTCTAGGTTTTCGATCCCTGATGAACTACAACTCAGTTGATTGTTTCAATCCTATAGAGGTTTTCATTGGGCCCTTGAATAAGACATAAAATGGATCTGGCCTAAAACATCCCATTCCACCAACGTCGGCAAGTCCTTCTTGCACAGATCTGGTAAAGGTCACGAGCTATGATTGGTTCTTTCCAAAATCCAGATGTGGTGATTTTGTTTCTCATAATCTGATATTGAGTAATGGGGCGCTTTCGGTTGTCGATGTGAATCCTCAGCTCTTTCAGGCCTGAATTGATGCCTGTAATTTCTCCATTATTGCAATACTTACTTCAAATATATCTGTATCTTGGATATTCGACAATCTTCGGAAGCTTCTCCAGAAGATATGGGGTTTCAGCGATTGGAATATGGTGTTGATTTGTATGAATTTTTTTCATTAAAATTTTTTCTCGATTGACTTGAAAATGAAGGCATGGAGCTACAGATTCTTTATTCGTACACCTATGATCATGAGATTTCAGAACCGAGATCCTTGGTTTGACCCTATTCAGGCCAACAATACCATATCTCAATCTTGGGTTCGTGTGAAAGGATTGAGCTGGGTATTCTGGCACCCACGTATTCTATGGGATATTACACTAGCTGTTGGGACACCAATCAAGATTTAAAAGGAGACATCATCAGTTCGATTTTGTCACTTTTCTCACATCTTAGTTGAGTTTGATATCTCATTACCTCTTGTAGATACTGTATACATAATTTATGGTGAGTTCAAGTTTGAACATGAGATCGAATTTGAAGATGTTCTAGATTTCAGTGTTAATTGATCATCGATCGGGCTTGTTATGTTTAACTGTCATATAGGTTTGTGACGTTCTTACTGTATATGTTATGGATACCTTGTCAAGAATTTCAAGATCAAACCTATTGCTTCTAAAATTAAGGGTGCTCCTAATGGTTTGAAGGACGATTCTCCTTCACCCATCAAGGGACCTATGTTGCATGGAACTTTAAGTAGAAATGTGGTCTTGGTTTCTTTTTCTGATGTTGTGACTGGAATAATATAATCTGATGATCATTTTGATATTAATAGTAATGGAGGTGTGCGACCTTCAGGTAATTGCACACCCCCACTCATGGTTTGTCTAATAACCTTGCTTATGGTAAGACATCTATGTTGGAAGACGATTTCTCTAATGGTCATAAAAGTGATAATGAAGTGGATCCTGTAGTTATATTGGAAGAACAATTTATTTATAAAGTAAATGTTTTTGGTCCCCTTCAATGGGACAGAGCTGGGTGTGTGTTGGTTACAACTGATGATGATTTTGAGCATGCTTTTCCTGAGTAGGTGACAACACCAGCTATTGATTCCACTACCATTGGGAATTTTGATACACAACGAAGTGTTCCCAGTGGTTCTGTGCTGGATAAATCTCAAAACACCTCTGTAGGTGATGTGCTCCCTACACCTGGGAATTTACAACTAGAGCATGTGGTGTTGTCTGCTACTCCCCATGACATGGGGACAGAGAAAAACCATCCTGTGTTGGAAATAGATTCTATTTTATCCTATATATAGTTAACTTGAAGGATTGATTAGAGACTCATCTGCATGAACCTATGAATAATAATTTTTTTAATGCGCTAGAGTCTATGAACTCTCTTGAATTTGACAGGCTTTAGAAATATAGTTGGGAAAGAAAAGGTAAGCATGTATTGATTGGTAAAGTGGCTAACTCTTTTAATCTGTCCAAGAAAGATAGCAATAAGGAGATGTTATTAGGGAATCCCCCTATCGAGGAAATGATGGGAGAACCGATTGATAGTGGTAAAGGCAAGGATGAGGTGGAAACTGTGGCTCAGTTGGAAAATAATGTCACGGAGGTGGAGGCTACTAAGCAACATGATGTGTGGTAGACCTCAAAGAAATAGAAGAGGGGATGAAACCTGAGAGGTCGAGTAGGGCATCGGCATGGTGGTATACAGAAGGGATAAAATGTATTTTCCTACATTTTTTTGTTTGACTATGTATGTCACTTGAATCCTAAAATCTCATTGTTTCCTTTGTTGTTTTCTTCTATAAAAATTTTGTTGGGCCACGGGGACACCTGTGCTCTGCAATTTTCAGGTATAATGACCCACTTCATGTATTAATGTCCCTTAGTGTTTATTATTCATTGAAAGGTACCTAACAATTGTTTGGTTTAAGACTTGAAAATTGGAATAAAAAATTATTTATCCCTAAAATTGTAGTTTATTGATGGAACATAGGTTCATAAAAAATAAGGGAGTATTATGAGTAACATGGGGTCATTGGTCGGAATCTTGTAGTTGGTTGGATGTTTTGAGAATGCGAGACTCATTCAGATAATCTAAAATTTGTATCTCAAGAGTATTGGAATTCACTTATTTTATTCAACTTGATTTATTCACATTATATTGGTTTTTATAGTATTAATATTCATCATTTTCAAGGGAATTATTCCTTGAATGTATTTTTAGGATCAATATATAGAATAGAATTATAAAAGGATTCATTTTAGAGGATAGGTACAATGATAGGTTCCATATTCAACCCTTACATCATTTTTTAAAAAAGGGTTACATGTTGTTACAATTTTAATATTTTTTTTCTTTTTTGTTTGATATAATTAGGTAAAACATTATATATCAATGTGCACATTTTTACACAGTGTAAAGTTTACACACAAAAAAAATTCATTCTAAATACACACTTGAATTATTCAATTTAAGTCAAATATCTTGAAATCTTACATTATTATGATTTCTACTCATCCATAAGAAAATTTTAAAACCATTTGAAAAAATGGGATAAATTTTGTTTCAAATTGGGTATGTAATTAAAAAACCAAATTAGTTTATTTCTAAATAAGAAAAATCCAAAATAATGGTTTCCTTTATTTATATAAATATTTTATTTAAAAACCAATATAATTTTCTTAGAAAATAAATTTTCTTCTTAATAATATTCATAAATATTTTCTTAACTAATCTTAAAGGAACAATAATAATTATAAGGTTTTCTTAGTAACATTAAAATAACATGAGTAGTATTAAATCAAAAATAAATCATTCACCATTATAATAACAACAAACGATATAAACACTTATTAAAAACATAACTTTGTTACCTTACCTTTTAACTTCATAATATGTACTTCACAAACCATTTCTATAATATAATATATATAACATGATAAATAAATTTTACATTAACCATGTAATGCACTAGGAATTGAATCACTAAAGTGTTTTAAAAAATTTGGTTCCATCAAACAGTTCCAATGAAATGGTGGCACCAATCACAATGTAACTGTGATGATGACACTGGTCACGTTCACAGCCAAAAATAGTAGCACCACATACAATGTTCACCAAAATGGTGGTAGTATGATGGTGGTACCATTACGATCGCACACCAAAACGGTGGCACCGCATATGGTGGAACCATGAGTGGGGCACTATGAGGGTCGAACCGTCACAGTTGAACACCGAAATAGTGGCACCGTGATGGTTTCACTATGACCATGACACCATTTTTGGTGCCACACCAAATGGTGTCCCACAAAATGGTGTCCTACTGTTGTTTCTTTTTCCAATCCAACTCCTGCTATATATCTTTTGATGTAAGAGAGTTTTGATACCCCTTTCAAAGCCTTTAAAATTCGAGAATTGATATCAAAAATCCCCCAATAGACGGGATACCCTTAACTTACCAAAACATGTGTCTTTTTTCTTCATTGTCACACCCTTTTCCTATAATTTCCAGTTCCCCCCGTTGTTACGTGTTTTCTGTTGTTTAAAGGAAATCCATTAATTCACAACTGTTATGGGCATCTCTCTGATGAAAATTATTAAATAAAAATTAATTCCATTGTGTGTAACTATCCATCTGCATGGTGAAACCATGATCTTCCTTTAATGTCGTTTGTAATTTATATCTTGTAACACTAGGATCTCTCCTTTTATCGCACAATAATTCATTATTCTTTTTGTATTATTTTTTTATTTCGTTTGTGTGATTGGAGTCCCCCTCTTAGAGGCTAGTGTTGAGGGATTTATGGATCCTTTCGTTCTCACTTTTGGAGTCCCCGAAGTTCCTCCCCTCCAAGTCAGGCACCCCCATTTCATAGTGATTGGAGAAAAACATCGATCATTGATCCTCTGGGTAGGGTTCTTCCTTCTCCTCTATATACTGTGTATCATGTGAGGGGGTATGATAATGTTTCTATGAGGATGTATGAAACCAAATAATAATAAGAATAATAAATGGTTTTTAATGACTGAAGGGGTGTGTTCGATAATGTTTGTGGATTTTTTTTCCTTTCTTTTATTTTGTAAATTATTGTAGCTTATGTCCACTAGAAATCATTTTCATTGGTGGTCCTTCCTTATGCACTAAAAAACAATTTTTTCAGGACAATATTGTGATTTTATGGCTGTAACAAGTAAACTACTAAATCATGTAAAATCCATTGTCTAAATCGATGCCGAATGAACAATAATCCTTGTGTGATCACCCTGGATAACCAAAAATAAAGATAGAACTCAAGGAATTGTGTGTTTTAATCTGGAATCTCCCTTGTTCAATCATGGTAATAGGTTGTGGTTTTTCTTCTTGATTCATGTGGGGTGACATGGATGGGGATGGGATCTCATGTTGTTGTGTAGTTGTTGGTTTGTTTATCTGAGGCTATGCTGGGAAGTATGGTGGTTCTCCGTTTGATTCCAATACTTCAAGTGATCTCACATTTTTCTTTTATTGTTGTGAAATAAAAGGATAACCATGTGTGAATGCATAAATTGATACATGATTGTTTTATCTTACTTGGATTGTGGCTATGCTTGTTAGTATCCCAATAGTGAAGAATTCTTTAAAAGGAACCACTTAAATGAGATAAAAATAATGGGTTCAATGGGGAACTATTTTCTAGAAATGTGTTGTTACATGGTTGTGGATGCTGTGATTTTTTTTATAAATTAATAGTAATGAGGGTGTTTGTGTAGGATAGTGTTGGATACCCTAGGTTTGGAGGAGTGATTGTTTACCGATATGTATAATTTAGATCTTATGTTTCTTATTCTATCCCCACCCATGTTGAGAACTACACGATGAAGACCCCCATTCCATGGGGGTGGGTGGTTTTCCCAATACTCTTATGAGTGGCTGGTTATTAACTCATTTTCTACTCCCTTTCATGAGTAGACCAAGATTCTTCGGGCATGATTTTATGGGTTGAGGTCTTTTATATTTCAATACTCTTATGGAAGGGTAGTTTCGGTGGTTTTCCCAGGTGTGTCGAAGATGGTAGTTTCCTAATTGTCTTCGAGATGAGGCTCATGTGTCTTTGGGCATGGAAGTAGTTGCTATGGGCCATGTGTTTGTTGGTGCGGTTATTTTTGGTTGTTTTTTCCCAGGTGTGTGCATGCAAGATGTGTAGGTGTGGTATCCCTTGTATATTTGGGCGGGGTATGGTATTAGGACTGTGGTTAGAATTGCAAGGGAGGTTGGATGCATAGTATGTCTATAATTACTAGTGGGAAAGTGGTGAGGGGTACCAAAATATCGACGTGTTATTACAATTACTTTACATGAAAAAGGTTATTTGGAGAGAGTTCTTTGGTGAGGTTTTTGTGGATAATTTATTTGTATGGTAAAATGTTTATCTTATTTTTCTTATGGCATTAGAATGCCTCCCCAATTATGCAATAGAGATTTTGGTTATCCCTACTGAGTATACTTGTACACTCACCTTCATATAAAAAACTAATTTCAGGTTTATAGGAGCACATCGAGGACTATGCTGGACCCTACTAGTTTGGACACTGGGAAATTTTTGTTTTTGTTTTTATTTTCTTTTATTAAATTCCATTGGTGTTTTCTTGTATTTTTGTAGCACTTATTATTGTAACATTCATATAGTAATGGATTTTTTTGGCTTTACCTTCACTTCTATTTTTTGTGTTGTTTGGTATATACTATCTTATCTCTTGATTATACTAAATAAAAATGGTAATACATTCAATTTTTTAGTTGATTTAATACCCTTAGTGTCATTATCCACTCCGAGACCAATTAAAGGGGTTCTTGGGTGTCATTATCTCTCGTTCAACTTGAAGAAGGAAGGGTTTGGAAATCTGTTATACCTTCCTTTATCATGGTGAAGGTGGGTCATGACAGAATGGTATCTGAGGAATGTTGAGAGATAAGATGGATTTCGGAGTTTGGAACCATGAGGATTGAATGAAATGGTTGGGAAACATTGTTATGAAATATTGGAACGTGAAACAAACCATGTAAGACCATTTTGGACATGAGATTATATCCCCCCCTCCACCGTGATCTGATGTAAGGACTCTGAACCTAATGAATGACGAAGAGAGGCTAAACTGATTGAATGGTAGAGACCTTAGAAAAGTTACATGCATCTTAATGACTAATGTTCTTGTGTGTCATAGATATTTTGGGTATCCAATATAAATAAACCGTTAAAGTAAAATTTAGAAAAAATATTCTACAATACTTTAGCATATGCATTCCTTTTTTACCATTCATCTATAGAACCCGGGCGAAGACCACATGTGGGGAGGGAGATCTAGGTCCATGCAACTGATTTAGATGATATGTAGAAGAATGATCGAGAGGAGTAGAACTATTAGTGGAAGAAGACGCTTCATGCCTTTCAGTGACAGACCATTGGGAAGTACGAGGGAAACATATCAGACATGGAGATCGAAACCTGACTCATAGAGTTGGTGATAACTTTCAACTTGATCTGGGCTCTGATAAAGTACTGGATTCCTCTGGCTGTAATCCAGATGCAGGGAGAATCACGTTAGTGGTGGATTCTCTATATTGGGTTGAAGAGGGAGGCTGAGGTTTTATAGACTGGTTCAAGGGAGGGTTCCAGGAGGAATTCTTATCTTCCACAATGAAGTAGTAGAACATGTAGGGAATAATCTCCCTACAATAGGGGAGCATGTTAGTGAGGGAGTTTGGGATCAAATTCAAGGATCTATTTTGCTTCTCCCCAGACCATTTTCCAGATGAGGTGTCTTTGGTGTGACATTTAGAGGAGGCACTCAAAACTTCTCTTCAGTATGTTGTTTCCCACTTAACTCTACCGATATACTTGGAGTTCCAGAAGAATTCTGAAGTGTTATAAAGGATGAACACACTTGGAGGTGAGCCTCAAGAAGGGATCCAGCTGGGCTCGTCAAAGGGGAAGGGCATCAGCATCAGACCTCCAGCATCAGGGCCTTCCAGGTTTTGGCCAATGGAGAGCAGGCCCCTACAGTTCCAGTTTTGGTCTCCCAATCCTCGCCCATTCATTGCAAGCAAAAGACTGAGATTATTCCTTTGTGGTAGTCATGTGCATCCTTGGAATTATTTCCCTAACTGAGTACAATACAAAGGGGTGGGCTGGTTCAACACCCTCCTCAACAACAATAGATTCGAGTGATTCCCTTTTAGCAAGATCAGTAGGGGCAGTGATCTCCCTCTCTCTAAGAGAAGACGTTGCAGGAGGGGGATGAACTTAGGTTTCTCCTTAGGGACCTCGACCAGGGCATGGTTGGAGAGGTGGCCGACAACTAAGGGATAGACAAGCTAGGCATGTGCAGTTGCATGCCACGAGGCCAGCAATTCTAACAGGTTTAAAGGTCGTCTGATGTATGATCAGATTGATTAACACTCTTACATGTGCCTAATTTGATTCAGGAGCTTCACGCTCATTTTTTTCACCCAGTCTAGAAAATACCATGGTTCAATACAGATAGAGACATATCATTACACTTGTTTTGGGTACTCTATTCGGAGGTCAGACTAGCTTGTCTAATTTTTTTCATGTGTGTAGAGTGATGTTGGGACAACATCAGTCCAGTTGGGAAATTATTTTACTACATATAAAGCTATATGATGTCATTTTAGGCATCAACTGGTTGTTCTCTATATGATTAATTATTGACTACATCCGAGGATGGATCATGTTTTCAAATATGGGAAGAAAATGATTGATTTTCATTGGTGATCAGGTCTGTTAGAAGGGAAGTCAGCGAGTGGATAATTTTCTTTCCTTGTTAGTCATGTTGTCAGTGGAGTCAGCAGACATAGATATGGTGGATGTCTCAGGGGTCATCAATGAATTCTTGGATGACTTTCTTGAAGAGGTGGTGACTCTACCCCTTCAAAATGATGTTAATTTTGGGATGAACTTGTAACTCAGGGCCTTTATCGGATGTCACCTTCTGAGTTGTTGGAGTAATGAATTCATATTGATGATCTGATGAAGAAGGTTTTTTTTCAACCGAGCACGCCACTATGGGGTGCTCCAGTCTTGTTTGCAAAAAAGGGAGATGGTGGTCTCAGGATATGCATAGACTACCAGAGACTGAATTGGGTAATGTTCAAGAACCATTACCCTCTCCTGAGGATAGATGAGCTTTTTGATCTGTTGAGGGGGCATGGTGGTTCTCTAAGATCGACCAGCGGTCAGGATATCACTTATTTAGGGTAATAGAGGTTGATAAAATGAATATTTCCTTCATGTGTAGATATGGCCACATTGATTTCATGGTCATGTCGTTCAACATTACTAATGCACCATCTATGTTCTGGAGGATCATGAACTCCATCTTCTGAGAATATCTAGACTGGTTAATTGTCATGTTTATAGACAGCATCTTGAACTACTCATGATCACATTAGGATTATGAAGAGCATATGAGAACGGTTTTAGAGGTCCTCCGATAACACCAACTTTATGGAAAGATGTCCATGATCTAGTTTTGGACATCAGAGGTGATATTCCATGGACAATTGTTTCCAAGAGGGGAATATCTATTGAACCATCAAAGGTTGAAGTGGTTGTTTCTTTGGGATAACACATGAATGTGATGATTATTCATAGTTTCCTAGACCAATCAGGCTATTATCGAATGTTTGTTCTCGACTTCTCTCGAGTTACAGCTCCTTTTACATATCTGACCTAAAAGGAGCTAGCCTTGGTATATAGTGAATAGTTTCAAACATCTTTCAATTATATGAAGGGGATGTTTGTTATTTCCCAGTGATGATGTTGCGTGAAGAAGGGGAAATGTTTGAGGTGTTATGTGATGCTTCATGCCGAGGAATGGGGTGTGTGTTGATTCAACAATAAAGTTGATCTCTTATGTTTCTAGGTAGTTAAGTCCCCCTGAATGTAACTATGCCACCAAAAACATGGAGGTCGATGTGGTTGTGTTCACACTAATGTTGGGGTAGCACTAACTCATCAGGTAGCGTATTATGGTCTTCACATATCACAAGAGCGTGAGGCATATCCTCTCTCAGCAAGACCTGAACCTGCAGTAGTAATGGTGGATGAAGTTTATTCAAGATTATGACTTCAAAATGTACTACACCTCAGCAAAGGGGGTTGTGGTGGTAGATTACATGATCAGGAAGTCTCATAAGGATGTGGTTCAAGAATATGAAGATGTGTGAAGAGAAATAGAGGATTTGGATTCCCTACATCTAGATTAAATGGTGGAGGATGGAAGGGGTTTTCTATTCTAGATAAATGTGTAGTTCACTCTGTTTCTGTAGAAGGAGGAGTCTCAGTGGGGAGACTTAGAGGCTGAAGTGATGCACGATCATGTTATCGAGTTAAATGGTCCAGAATGATGGTTAGAAGATGCCCGGAATCAGATTATATTTCATGGAATGTTTTTTATTCTTGTGGTAATGAGCAAGAGAGTTCATTGAGAGTTCCACAACTCACCCCTAGAGATACTCCCAAGAGTTTCCAATATGTAATGGGTTTTGAGGGGTCATTTTTGGTGTCTCGGGGTGAAGCGGGTAGTAGAAGAGTTTGTAGCTACGTGCCTCGTGTCTCAGTAGGTGAAGGTTATACCCCACATCCAAGGGGGTCTTTTACAACCTTTAGACACCCTGAGTAGAAATGGGACGACATCATTATGGATTTCTTCATGGGACTACCCATAGTTCATGGTTGTTGTGATTCTATCTGGGTAGTGGTGGATGTGCTAACATAATCAGCTTGATTTCTAGAAATCAAGGAGTCCAGTGTGGTGGATTCCATGGAATACTGGTATGTTGATGCGGTGATGCAGTTGGATGGCGTTCTGAGGTCCATATTCTCCAATCGGGATACCTGATTTACCTCACAGTTCTGAAAAGGGTTGCAACATTTTTTGGCAACCATTTATGCCTCATCACTACTTTCTATCCCTAGACAGATGTGAAGATAGAGAGCACCATCTATACATTGGAGAATATGTTATGGGCATGTTTTTTGGACATTTTGGGATCATGGGAAAGACACTTTCCGTTGGTATAGTTTTCCTACAAAAATAGATACCATTATACCATTGGCATGGCTCTGTTTGAGGCTTTGTATGAGAGACCTTGTTTCTCACCCACATGCTAGACAGATTTCAGGGAAGCAGGTGTTCATGGCCCAAAGGTGGTGTAGAGAAAAACAAAGAAATTAAGCTTGTATGTGAGAGGATGAAGTCATCTCAGGACCAAATGAAGTCATATACCAATCATAGGAGGAAACCCCAGGAGTTCGAGGTTGGGGACCACATGTTCAAGATGGTCTCCCCACGATGTGGGAAACAAACGTTCGGCAAGGGGAGTAAGCATTCTCCCAGGTTCTTTGGACCCGTCAATGTGTTTCAGAACATTAATGAAGTTTCTTATCAATTGGTTATACCACCGCAGCTAACAAGGTTGCATGAAATATTTAATTTATCTTCGCATCGTAGGTATATACATGATTAATTACACAAACTCGACTATGGAATTATGTACATTGAGGATGACATGACATTTGTAGAGTGACCAGTGGGGACTGAGGATCATGAAGAGAAGGTGCTTCAGGGATGAACCATTTCCTCGGTTCATGTGTTGTGGATGCATTTTTTCCTTGAAGAGAGTACTTGGGAATTGGAGGCACATATGCACACCATGTACCCAGAGCTGTTTTCAGTTTTTCTATGATTTGTATTATAATTGTTTGTGATGAAATGTTTAACCTCGATAACTATGAAATGTGTCATTATCATTGTTATCTGAATGTGTGAGATGATCCCTGACTAGGAGGAGGGGAGGACCTAATCCAAAATTGAGACGAATTAAGGGGGATGTGATTAAACTTGTGTGGGTGATCCTGTATCGTCCAAAGTGGATAGTATCAGGACATTGAAAAAGGGAATCTCTAATCAATATGACTTGAAAGTGACAATTGTATATTATTGAGTGGTTTTGTGAGGGATAGGATTTCATGGAATTCAAGAAGGATTGCTCTTCAAGGAAATCATTCTAGGTGGTTGTTTGGACCCCACTCTTTTCTTCGGGTATAGTTTTCGATTATCTATGTCGATAATCATTTGAGTGGTATCTTATGTAATGGATCGGACAGTGAATCATTAAAAAGTTTTCCAAAATTTGGTTCCATCTAATAGCTCCACTGAAATGGTGGCACCACTCATAGTGGAAACGTGATGGTGGCCCCTATCCTGGTCGCACACTGAAATGGTGGCACTGCTTACGGTATTCCACTGAAACGGTGGCACAATAACAATGGCACCATGACGATCTCACTATCATGGTCACATACCAAAATGGCGGCACTGTGAGGGTCGCACCATCACAGTCGCACACCGAAATGCAGGCACCATGACTGTGTCACTATTTTTGGAGCCTCACCAAATGGTGTCCCACCTTGGTTTCTTTTTGCAGTCTCGCTCCTGATATGAATCTTTTTACATAAGAGAGTTTTAATACACTTTAAAATCCATTAATATCCCATAAATGTTATCAAAAGTCCCCCAAAAGTCAAGCAAGACTTGACTTACCAAAACGTGTGGCTTTTTCCTCACTTCCCCACCCATTTCCCATTATTTCTAGTACCTTACATGTTATGTATTTTACTTGTTTAAAAAGAAACCCTTTAACTCACAACAATTATGGCCACCTATCTGAAGAGAATTATTAAATGACAACTAATTCCATCTTGTGTAACCATCCAAACATGTGTTGAAACCATGATCCTCCTTTAATGTCGTTCAATATTCATATCATGTAACTACAATATTTCACCGTTCTATCACCGGGGAATTCTTTTGACTTCTTGGATGGTCTCATTTTCTTTCCTTGGTGCGTTTGCAGTCCCCCAACTGGAGGCTATTAGTGCGCCTATGCTGGAGCCTTTATTACTCACTCTTCGAGACCCTGAAGTTTTTCCCCTACAAGTCAGGATGCCCAATTCATGGCGTGTGGAGAAAAACATTGATCATTGATCATCCTGGTAGTGTTCTTCCTTTGTCTCTATTTATTATGTATCATGCAGGGTGGGTATGATAATATTTCTATGGTGATGGATGGAACCAAACCATAATGAAGATAATATATCGTTTTTAAAGAATTAATGGATGTTTTCGATAATGTTTGTGTACTCTCTTATCCTTTATTATGTGTTGTGAAATACACGGGCTTATATCCACTGAAAATTGTGACCATTGGAGGTCCTTCCATACGCACTAAAGAACTTATGTTTTATGGATAATTCTATGATTGAATGGATGATGTAACACCCCAATATTTTATACTGTGTTATTTCTTCAAAATAATTCAATAACTTTCCCTACACGCAACACCAAGTTCAATCACACCATGACGTACAAAAAAAAAGACATTAAAAGAGGTCATGAATAGTATTAACTAAATTTTAAACTTTATAATTTTAGAATCCATATTATGAGTTTCTTAGTCATAATGCAAGAACGGATTCATTTTCAGTATTGCACTTTTATCAACTTTTGATAGTGAAACCTTTTTAAATACTATATTTTAAACTTTTTGACTAAATGGAGACATCAAAAAAATTTAAAATGAAACTTCTCAAGCTTCCACGGTACGCTTTCCTTTGAATAAAACAGTAGCGTGTGTTGTACGCAACTTCGAGTTTTAACACACACCACAACCAATCAAACTGGCCGTTATGAATAGTAATACCTAAATTTTGAAATAATATATATTTTATATTTTGAAATGGACTTCATTTTTGGATTCAGAATATCTAATTTATCCTAAGGTGAAATTTTGGTACTTTTCGGATAACTTTCATATTTTGATGAATAGTGAAAATTACTAAATTTTAATTAAAAACAACTTTTTTAATCAAAATAATTAATAGTGATAAATTATTAATTTGAGTGGTTTTAAAGTATATTTAGAATATATTTTTACCATTTAATATAATGTTGTTCATTGGACATAATTATACAATTAAACCGAACATAAACAAGTGTCAATCTTTTGATAGTTATTATCTCTTAAAAACACGCTTTTTGTTTTGACAGCGGGAATTAATTTTAAATTAATTTCTGCCACTTCTGTGTTTTGAATTTAGGAAAATGGATTCCATATTTGGAATCCGGATGTTCAAATTGTATAAATAGGTAACTTTTATTTTTACACATTTTGAATAATTACTGCGGTAAATATTTTATTTACCATGGTTAAAGGGTAAATCCGGTAAATAAGGGTTAAAAAATAATATTATAATAATAAAAAATTACCCTAAAACGTGTCCTAACCTTATTGGTGGACACATACCCGACCATGGGCATCCTTGGGTCAATTTGGGGACCCCTTGGAGCCACTTGTATGTGGTAGGGACACTTTATATTAATAAAGTTAAAATAAAAATAAAAATGGCATAAGCTTACATCTTTTAGAAGAACAATTTTTACATAGGGTTATACATGTTGGATTTTCGATTATAAATATTCATTAGAAAGATAAAAATATTTCCTACATAATGATATTTTATTTATAATTTTTAGACATCAAATAATTTAAATTATTAATGACACAATAATGATGCAATGTTTACCTCATTAATAAATCATTTAAATAAATAAGATTATAATGATTAAAATATTATCTAAAACCTGTCCAATTCTTATTGGTTGATGTTAATTATAATATTAGTCATCTTATCTTCTACCTCAATGATTTTTGGACCATTATAAACCGAATATAATTATATTATAAAGTAATACTTTCACTCTTTCCTAAAGAGCCCCTCTTCTCCCTTATAAAAGGAGACCACTTCTACTCATTCCTCACACCTCTCAAGCCACTTGTCTCATCCAAACTCTGCCCAACTAAGCTCCCTACATCCATCTCCTACTCCTTTAAGCTTCCCCTTAGGCAGAAATCATTTCAAGAAGTCCTTTGGTTCCAACCAAAGTGAGTTACCTAAATTAAAGGTAACGATTTCTCTTAAATTATTTTCCTTTATTTTGCTTCTCCAACCCCCAAACTCTTTTTATTTCCTTTCTTTTGTAACAACACCAGTATCCTCAATATACTAGGATGTTGTTATAAGAAGGATTAAAACTACACATACACACAACTCCATCTAATGGATGATGAACATAATGTTTCTGTGGATGGCAAACTAACGCCTCACGAAACGATGATTGTTCAAATACATCTTACCGCCTCTCATGGTGGCCATTATGATGGAAATGTAATTAAATATGATATTAATGATATATATTTTATATATAAGCTTCTGTAATTCCATTTTATTTCATACCATTATTTGTTTCATGTTGTATATACATACGATAATTTCATTTGAGGAAGTGCGGACTACCGCCCCCTTAAAATGATATGACTCGTTCATACCACGCATGGAACGTATAAAGGATGGTGTTAATGAACTTAAGTAACATATATAAAATATTATATTATACTGGAATAGTAATATACCTATGTATCATTTGGATTCAATTCTTTTAAAATAAAAATTAAATGGAAGTAGCGTTCGTGCGTACGTACGGACTACCGTCTCCACGAACGCGGTGAGATCCATCCTCCATCGTATCCATTCAAGTCTTATTCTCATTTTAGGGTTAAAAATAATGTTAATATCATTCTGATTATGAATAAGATTTAATCTATCCATTACAAACATGTCTTACGTAACCAAACATTTAAGAAGAACGAATCGATTATCACCTGAAACAACGATAATACTAAGATATTATTAATAAAGCAATGTTAAAAGATCATATATGATATCATATTAATGTATATGATTCTTGTATAATTTAATAACAATTATTTCACCATTATACAGGAGGTTAACCGACCCCAACAAAGGAAAAGTACAAGGTAAGGGTTATTTCACAATCTCTTCATTATCCGAGGTTGTTTATACGTAATAATCTACTAGGATATCTTTATCATCCACATCCATGTTTCTTAAAAATGTATTTCAAAACATTTTTACTATTTACAAGAATATGGGTTAAAATCATTTATACCCTTGTTTGACTTTTTATAAGAGGTTTATAAAGAAATCTTTCCGTCGTTTTCAAAACAAGGTCCTTTTTAACCTTTTCGACAGAATTGAGGTAAGAATGTTTTTTTAACTTATACGGCGGGTGCGGTTATTTTACGCCGTTATAAAATCTTTAAAGCTTTCCTTACAAGCTTATAAGAATATTTTCAAAGAAAATGTTTTATTTTATATGGATCTTAAATGATTTCAAAATAAAAGGAGATATTTCTTTAAAAAGAATTTTGATTTCATCTATGTCAACATCCTTTGATGGATTTTAAGATTATTTGAAGTTGATTTATTATGATACAAAACTTCTATATTGTATTGGAGGTTTTGTGATATGTTTGACTATGGATGTGCTATTTTTATACCATTCATAGTTTATGGTGAAATTATTGACATTTCGTATGCTAGTTTTAATACGAATGTTTATGTTATGTTTAAACATTTTCATATGGTAATGCATTGGACTTAATAAGTGAAGGGTGGAGCTCGCTATAGCTCCTCGATGCATCGGTAGGTCTCATGAGACAAACTAGTGTCTTGGCACAAGGCCTTGAAAAAATCTTATTTGTAGTCTTGGCACGAGGCCTTGACTATGTGGTTATGATAGTCTGGCATTATGCATTCCAACATTATGAAAGTGGTTATTGATTTTTGCATGTGATTATTCGATTAGTAGAATATCCATGTGAATAAGTAAATGGCATTATTTCATTTTTACTTTTGCCATACTATGTTGAAGTTCAAGTTTAAAAGGATTTTGTTTTATTAATGCATTGCCTTAAATGTTTATTCTTATTTATGAAAGTTTCCGCTATATTGTTATCCTTACTGGGCATTTGAGCTCACCCCTTTTCTATGTTTTATTTTTACCAGGATGTGAAGAAGTAAGTTATGAATGACCTGCAGGGATTTTATGAGGGGTTAATAGTGTGGATTGTGGAAACATTATGTTGTTGTATTATTTTTTCATTTTATGATGTAATGTAAAACTTATGAATATATCTAGTGTTTTCAAGGCTACTAAACCAATCGGTCTTTCGAGATTTGATCTTTCTTGTGATCATGGCAATGTTATGTAATAATGCACCGACTCTGGGTAACTAGGGTCGGGGCGTTACAGTTGGTATCAGAGGAAGTTTAGTACAAACCTTGGAAGCTAGATTTAGATAAACTCTGATTAGAGCACGTAGACATAAGATGAACTTTGAGGATTAGTATAGAAGAACTTCCTAGAATTTTGGTATTGTAGAGATTTTGTGAGTTTTCCGAGCAATACATCCCTGTCTGGATACGAGCAGGTAGAGGCGGCTCTGGAACAGATGTACCTAGGGGTAAAACCCGAAAACACCGCTTTGAGCTAGACTCGAACGGGAACTGGTGCACGACAACGGGCCTTGCTGCACTCTTGGTTACGACACTCCTGGGGGATATGCTTAGGATAACTCTCATTTTCTTTACAAATCATTATGAAGGGTTTATGAGTATATACTTCCTCAAAGAAAACATTCTTATGATTATGGATTATATCCATAAATAGTTCAATTTATGTTAAGTGTTTTATAAGTATGGGATTATGTATTTTGATTCATAAACTGATCTAGTTTATGCCATTGTTTAGAAATGGCGCCCAGTAGAAGGAATGAGAACTCCAGAAATGCACATGATACAAAGAGAAGGAAGGATCATATCTTTCATGGTCTTAAGCTAGAATTTATAAGAGAAATAGTCTCCCATGTATTATCATCATATGAAGAAATAATATCATGTATTGATAATATAAGTAAAGAGATTACTAAGTCCTATGGCTTTGAAGGGAAGCAAGAGAAGAAAAGGATAGAAGAGAGAAAGATGGATAAAGGGAAGAGGGAAAAGAAGAATTTTCCCATATGTGGTAACTGTGGAAAGAAACACCCTGGAACTTGCCTGAAAGGAATGGGAGTTTGTTATAAGTGTGGAGGAAAAGGGCACAAAGTACATGACTGCAAGGGTAAGAAAATGGTTTCAAATGTACAATGCTTCATTTGCAAGGAGTTTGGACACTACGCGAACCTATGTCCCAGTCATCAGACTATGACGCAAATGATGCTATTGGATAATAATCAAGTTATGATACTACCACAGATGAAGAGGAATGATTAGAGTTCTTATGTTGATTAAGTCAATTGAGTGTTTTATCAACAATGTACTTGTTATAATAATTATGGAGTATATAAGGATTGTACTGCAGTACTATTTCATTAAGGAC
The DNA here is from genome assembly GCA_963277665.1 of Viscum album. NCBI lineage: Eukaryota > Viridiplantae > Streptophyta > Magnoliopsida > Santalales > Viscaceae > Viscum > Viscum album. The sequence continues at coordinate 1,028,476,028 of OY728159.1, forward strand.
TTGAGATTGTGTGGAACAAAGAAAAGTGACTCAATAGCAGGATAAATTTTTGGAAAATATATGGTTGAGAGAATGATAAACCATAATATAGTTCTGATACCGAGGTAGTGATTTTCGAATAATACATGATTATTTTGGAAAAAATATATTGGATATTCTTGACTACCTTGGAACTGATTAATGATTTGTATATTCCATCATTGTTGGGGTTTAAAACATTTTTGGATTGATGAAGTATATCCAGCATTCTATATGGAATAAGGGAGCATGAATGTAATCAATAAGGAATATGGTAATACATGATGAAGGTATTCATATTCTATTACGGGGTAAAAAGGATCTATATTATGTTTACCTTCTTTATAAATGATAGACTGTGAGTTTGGACAGAAGTATTTTGGATAGTTCTAGTTTGGATTATTTTGGATTGCCATAAAAGGACAACCCGGAGGTCGGGCGGCAACCAGTCGCGTCCGGCAAGGCTGCGAGACTTGAACCCGCAACCGAAGGGCGACAAGGGTGTATCACCTACCACTGGACCATGAGATGTCCTGGATTAAATAATGTAGTTTTTATTAAAAGATCATGTAGATGAATTATAAATTCGTTTATTTTGGAACCCTATACGAATAGTGTAAATAGAATTTTTTTACATTCTATTATCTTTTAGAGTGAAAGATGAGTTTGTGGTAGAAATTTATTAATGGATAAAACTCTAATTATAAAGTAAGTATATATCCTTATGATCTTATCCAATCTCATAAATAAATTCCTCAATATTAAGAAAAGCAACTTTGAACAAAAATGTTTTCCTAGATGGTACCTTAAATCATCACTAATTTATGGCTTTGGGATTGTTGGCCTTTTTATAGCCATGTTCTCTACCACTCTCCATCAGATAATTGATGGTTAGATTTTTCTTCCATATCCATATTTTCATACATGGAACCCTAGTATGTGTTATTTTCGGTAATCTTCATACTTTCGACTCTTTATTTTAAATAGAGGCCTCATTAATTCATTTTTCGATGTGGGATTTCAACTAGGATATTTTGAAACGTCAAAAATGTGTTATCCTAATACCCTATGTTTTGTTGAACCGATGGTATTTCAATTCATCATAGATTGATGAATTTAAGGACCTCAATTTTATACTTGTTTGTGATTGATGACCTCAATCACTACCTATAAATATTTACGTTTTTCCTCCGATTATATGTCTCTAATTGCCACCAATGTTCTCCTAATCGAGATCATAATTTTGTGGTGACCATTTCATTTCTCTTTTCCTCATATTAAGACTAAATTTTAGTAACCCAATTTCCGATGTGGGTTTTCCCACAAATATATTTTATATTTTCAACCTTTTATTTTCGAAGAACAATTTCAAATTGCAAGGACGCAATTTATTGAAGGAGGGGAGAATGTAACACCCCAAGATTTTATACTGTGTTATTTCTTCAAAATAATTCAATAACTTTCACTACACGCAACACCAAGTTCAATCACACCATGACGTACAAAAAAAAGCCATTAAAAGAGGTCATGAATAGTATTAACTAAATTTTAAACTTTATAATTTTAGAATCCATATTATGAGTTTCTTAGTCATAATGCAAGAACAGATTCATTTTCAGTATTGCACTTTTATCAACTTTTGATAGTGAAACCTTTTTAAATACTATATTTTAAACTTTTTGACTAAATGGAGACATCAAAAAAATTTAAAATGAAACTTCCCAAGCTTCCACGGTACGCTTTCCTTTGAATAAAACAGTAGCGTGTGTTGTACGCAACTTCGAGTTTTAACACACACCACAACCAATCAAACTGGCCGTTATGAATAGTAATACCTAAATTTTGAAATAATATATATTTTATATTTTGAAATGGACTTCATTTTTGGATTCGGAATATCGAATTTATCCTAAGGTGAAATTTTGGTACTTTTCGGATAACTGTCATATTTTGATGAATAGTGAAAATTACTAAATTTTAATTAAAAACAACTTTTTTAATCAAAATAATTAATAGTGATAAATTATTAATTTGAGTGGTTTTAAAGTATATTTAGAATCTATTTTTACCATTTAATATAATGTTGGTCATTGGACATAATTATACAATTAAACCGAACATAAACAAGTGTCAATCTTTTGATAGTTATTATCTCTTAAAAACACGCTTTTTGTTTTGACAGCGGGAATTAATTTTAAATTAATTTCTGCCACTTCTGTGTTTTGAATTTAGGAAAATGGATTCCATATTTGGAATCAGGATGTTCAAATTGTGTAAATAGGTAACTTTTATTTTTACACATTTTGAATAATTACTGCGGTAAATATTTTATTTACCATGGTTAAAGGGTAAATCCGGTAAATAAGGGTTAAAAAATAATATTATAATAATACAAAATTACCCTAAAACGTGTCCTAACCTTATTGGTGGACACATACCCGACCATGGGCATCCTTGGGTCAATTTGGGGACCCCTTGGAGCCACTTGTATGTGGTAGGGACACTTTATATTAATAAAGTTAAAATAAAAATAAAAATGGCATAAGCTTACATCTTTTAGAAGAAAAATTTTTACATAGGGTTATACATGTTGGATTTTAGATTATAAATATTCATTAGAAAGATAAAAATATTTCCTACATAATGATATTTTATTTATAATTTTTAGACATCAGATAATTTAAATTATTAATGACACAATAATGATGCAATGTTTACCTCATTAATAAATCATTTAAATAAATAAGATTATAATGATTAAAATATTATCTAAAACCTGTCCAATTCTTATTGGTTGATGTTATTTAGAATATTAGTCATCTTATCTTCTACCGCAATGATTTTTGGACCATTATAAACCGAATATAATTATATTATAAAGTAATACTTTCACTCTTTCCTAAAGATCCCCTCTTCTCCCTTATAAAAGGAGACCACTTCTACTCATTCCTCACACCTCTCAAGCCACTTGGCTCGTCCAAACTCTACCCAACTAAGCTCCCTACATCCCTCTCCTACTCCTTGAAGCTTCCCCTTAGGCAGAAATCATTTCAAGAAGTCCTTTGGTTCCAACCAAAGTGAGTTACCTAAATTAAAGGTAACGATTTCTCTTAAATTATTTTCCTTTATTTTGCTTCTCCAACCCCCAAACTCTTTTTATTTCCTTTCTTTTGTAACAACACCAGTATCCTCAATATACGAGGATGTTGTTATAAGAAGGATTCAAACTACACATACACACAACTCCATCTAATGGATGATGAACATAATGTTTCTGTGGATGGCAAACTAACGCCTCACGAAACGATGATTGTTCAAATACATCTTACCGCCTCTCATGGTGGCCATTATGATGGCAATGTAATTAAATATGATATTAATGATATATATTTTATATATAAGCTTCTGTAATTCCATTTTATTTCATACCATTATTCGTTTCATGTTGTATATACATATGATAATTTCATTTGAGGAAGTCCGGACTACCGCCCCCTTAAAATGATATGACTCGTTCATACCACACATGGAACGTATAAAGGATGGTGTTAATGAACTTAACTAACATATATAAAATATTATATTAAACTGGAATAGTAATATACCTATGTATCATTTGGATTCAATTCTTTTAAAATAAAAATTAAATGGAAGTAGCGTTCGTGCGTACGTACGGACTACCGTCTCCACGAACGCAGTGAGATCCATCCTCCATCGTATCCATTCAAGTCTTATTCTCATTTTAGGGTTAAAAATAATGTTAATATCATTCTGATTATGAATAAGATTTAATCTATCCATTACAAACATGTCTTACGTAACCAAACATTTAAGAAGAACGAATCGATTATCACCTGAAACAACGATAATACTAAGATATTATTAATAAAGCAATGTTAAAAGATCATATATGATATCATATTAATGTATATGATTCTTGTATAATTTAATAACAATTATTTCACCATTATACAGGAGGTTAACTGACCCCAACAAAGGAAAAGTACAAGGTAAGGGTTATTTCACAATCTCTTCATTATCCGAGGTTGTTTATACGTAATAATCTACTGGGATATCTTTATCATCCACATCCATGTTTCTTAAAAATGTATTTCAAAACATTTTTACTATTTACAAGAATATGGGTTAAAGTCATTTATACCCTTGTTTGACTTTTTATAAGAGGTTTATAAAGGAATCTTTCCGTCGTTTTCAAAACAAGGTCCTTTTTAACCTTTTCGACAGAATTGAGGTAAGAATGTTTTTTTAACTTATACGGCGGGTGCGGTTATTTTACGCCGTTATAAAATCTTCAAAGCTTTCCTTACAAGCTTATAAGAAAATTTTTGAAGAAAATGTTTTATTTTATATGGATCTTAAATGATTTCAAAATAAAAGGCGATATTTCTTTAAAAAGAATTTTGATTTCATCTATGTCAACATCCTTTGATGGATTTTAAGATTATTTGAAGTTGATTTATTATGATACAAAACTTCTATATTGTATTGAAGGTTTTGTGATATGTTTGACTATGGATGTGCTATTTTTATACCATTCATAGTTTATGGTGAAATTATTGACATTTCGTATGCTAGTTTTAATACGAATGTTTATGTTATGTTTAAACTTTTTCATATGGGAATGCATTGGACTTAATAAGTGACGGGTGGAGCCCGCTATAGCTCCTCGATGCATCGGTAGGTCTCATGAGACAAACTAGTGTCTTGGCACAAGGCCTTGACAAAATCTTATTTGTAGTCTTGGCACGAGGCCATGACTATGTGGTTATGATAGTCTGGCATTATGCATTCCAACATTATGAAAGTGGTTATTGATTTTTGCATGTGATTATTCGATTAGTAGAATATCCATGTGAATAAGTAAATGGCATTATTTCATTTTTACTTTTGCCATACTATGTTGAAGTTCAAGTTTAAAAGGATTTTGTTTTATTAATGCATTGCCTTAAATGTTTATTCTTATTTATGAAAGTTTCCGCTATATTGTTATCCTTACTGGGCATTTGAGCTCACCCCTTTTCTATGTTTTATTTTTCCCAGGATGTGAAGAAGTAAGTTATGAATGACCTGCAGGGATTTTATGAGGGGTTAATAGTGTGGATTGTGGAAACATTATGTTGTTGTATTAGTTTTTCATTTTATGATGTAATGTAAAACTTATGAATATATCTATTGTTTTAAAGGCTACTAAACCAATCGGTCTTTCGAGATTTGATCTTTCTTGTGATCATGCCAATGTTATGTAATAATGCACCGACTCTGGGTAACTAGGGTCGGGGCGTTACAGATGAAACATGGAAATTGGTTTATCACATAAATTCAAATGATGAAATGAATGCCCAATGAAAAAGAATCCTTGTGTGATCACCCTGGTTAATCATACAGAATAAAAGGAACTCAATGAATGGTGTGTTTGAATCTGGAAACCCCCTTGCTATATCTTGGTAATATGTGTGCTTTTTCTACTCGATTATTGTGTGGTGACATGGATAGATATGTGATCCCCTATTGTTGTGCATTTGTTGGTTTGTTTATATGAGGCAGTGTGGGGCCATATGGTGGGGCTCAGTTGGGTTCTAGTACATTGAGTGATCTCACAGATCCCTTTGGTTGTTGTGACTTTACAAGAGAATTGGGTGTGAATGCTTAAAATGTTTCTTGATTGTATTAACTTCCTTGGGATGCGGTTATCCCAGTTAGTTGCCCAAGAGTAATGAATTTTTTAAATGTAACCACTTGATTGTGATAACAAGAGTTGGTTCAATGTGGAATTTTTTTTCATGAATGAGTTATAACATGGTTTTGGCTATTGTTTATTTTATGAATGAATAGTAATGAGGGTTTTGGTGAATGGGATTGTCTTATAACCCCAAGGTTGGGATGAGTTCTTATTTACATGTATGTAAAATTTAGTTCTTATGTTTATTATTTGAGACCCGTCTATGTTGAGATCTTTGTGCAAAACACCCCCATTTAATGGTTGACTGTGTTTCTCCCATTACTCCCATGAGTGGATGGTTATTAAATCTGTTTTTCTCTATTTCCCAAGTAGCACATGACTCTTCATGCAGGATGTAATGACCAGAGGTATATATCCCAAGAATCTTGGAAGAGGGTAGCTATGGTGTTTTGTCACGGTGTGTGTAGGAATGTTGTTTCCTAAGTGTCTTCAAGTTAAGTCCCAGGTGTCTTCGGGCGTGGAAGTTGTTGTTGTGGCCCTGGTGTCTGCGGTCATGGGTACAAGTGGTTATTGTGGCCCAAGTGTGTGTGAGTGAGGAATGTGTGGTTGGGGTAGGCCAGGTGTGTGCATGTAGGGAATGGTAGTGAGACTGTCATGAGAATTGTGGGGGAGGTCAGACATATATAATGTCTTAAATAACCATTTGGAAAGTAGTACGAGGAACCAATACAATGATGTGTTATTACTAATACTTTGCATGACCTGTGTTATTTGGGGAGTGTTCCTTGGTGAGGTTTGGGTTGATAGATTCCTTGGTTGGTGCTTTGGTTATCTCCTTGTTCATGGGGCATTAGAATGCCTCCCCATTTTTGAATGAGGGATTTTGGTTTTCCCTACTGACTATACCTTTACACTAACCCTAGGTATATAATACTACTTTCAGGTTTATAGGAGGACATCTATGACTGTGTTAGACCCTACTAATTCAGACACTTGTAATGTTGAAATTTCTTCTTTTCTTTTCATTTGATACTTTCCTTTGGAGTTTTCTTGTATTTTTATAGCACTTATTATTGGAACATGAATTTAGGAAATTATTTTTTTGGCTTTACTTTCACTACTAGTTATGGTGTTGTTTGGGATTTACTATCTTATCTCCCAATACAACAAAATAAAAAAGGCAATGTATTCTATTTTGTGTGTGATTTCGTATACTTATTTCTAGTCGCTACTCTTTGACCTTTTGGAGGCAGGTCTCCAGGGTCATTATCTCTCCTTCAACTTAAAGAATGAAGGGTCTGGAAATCCTTTGTCCCTTCCCTCATCTTGGAGAAGGCGGGGCATGACAAACCATTATAAGAACCCTTCTCATATAATTAATTAACTAAATAATTCTAATATCTCTTAAGAGTAACCTGTCATTGGTAATCACAATCATCATTTCCAATGAACTCGAAATCTATTTTTGGATCACACATTATCGAATATATATCAATATCACCCATAATTAAAAATAATTTCCACACACAAATAAGTAAAAAATATATTTGATAAATAAAGGATAAACACAATTTTTATTGGTGTTGAATCCCCCATGAATGGACACATTCAGTTATCTCATAATATTTCCCAAAGATTCTATTTCAGTAGATCATTATTTTTCTAATATAACAATTACTATTTAATTTAATGTTATATTTAAATTAAAAATAACCATTGAAATTTGAATGGTATTATTTATAAAAAAAATGGATATGATAACAGAAAAAAAAATCATTCAATATATGTTAATTTTATCACATTGTTAAGAAAAGTTAAAATGAATTCAAAAGTAAATGATTAATTGATTCGTTTTAAAAATCTCAAAAATAATGTAAATATATTTTTAATATGTTTTTTTAAAAAAATTATAAATATTTTCGTGAATGGATCATTTTTTAAGAACATATTTTTGGAGGAAAAATATTTATAATTGATAATTTATTAAAATGGTTCAAGGAAAAATATTTTAACCTTACATATCATCTCCCTTTATAAAATATCTATATCATTAATAATACAATTATATTATCTATATACCATATAATAATTATTATTAGTGTTCATTTATTTATTATAATCCATTTTATTTAATTAATTACCATTACATATTTTGAAATAAAATTGTTATTTTTAGGTTTCATGTTCTAGAGACATTCAATTTATAACCTTCAAATACCATTATTTTATTAACCGCCATAAACAATTATATTTTACCATTAATTTAGGAATATTAAATAAAAATAGTTATCTAATTTATACATTATATACTTCTTAAAAAGTAATAATGTTAGACAATTAAGAAAAATCAACCATATTGTTTCATGGGGATTGTATTTTGTATATATACATTACGTACATTTCCATTTATCAAATAGGTGATAAATATATAATATAGTTAATATTTGATTTTCTAGAAATAAATCTTTTTCTTTTCATATTTAAGAATCAACTCTATCATTATGACTTTTCTAATATCACAATGATTAAAAATGAAACACATTGCTTGTTTGAGTTGGTATATAACATGTATGATGGAGAAACAATGTGAATTTCCAACTGATTAAAATAATAAAAATGATATTTGATAGGATATAATAATTAAATCATAATAAATTAATATAAATATTATAATTCCATAAATACTCTATTGATAACCATTTGGGTGATTAGGTGATGGAAATTGAATAACAATCTATAGTGGAGGTGGTAGTCCACAAGTATGCACTAACAACATTTTCATTTAAGACCGGGTTGGAAAATAAAGAAAAAATTTCTATTCCAAAAAATAGTACTATTTAAATTTTTAAAAGATTCAGATTTATTTATTTTATATTTCTTTCAACATATTTTAATTATTTTTTAATAAATAAATAATCATGAAATGTTCATTTACGTTTTATTCCTCTTTTATATATATATATATACCTATGGATTCAGATTTCAACATCTTGGTTTAATCTAGTGATATTTCTAGGACCAATATATCGTTAGGATGAATATTATGGATATATTTGGTTTGAGATTATATGATCTGTAGTGATAACAAGCTGATAGGGAAGGAGTAGAGAAGAATTACTTTTATTATAACACCCCAAGCATCCACGGTACGCTTCTCTTTGAATAATACAGTAGTGTGTGTTGTACGCAACTTAGAGTTCTAACACACACCACAAACAATCAAAGTAGCCATTATGAATATTAATACCTACTTTTTGAATTTTTTTTTTAATTTTATCATTCAAAATGGACATCATTTTTGGATTCGGAATATCAAATTTAGCCTAGGGTTAAATTTTTTAACTTTTCAGATAACTTTTATATTTTGATGAATAGTGAAAATTTCTAAATTTTAAACATTTTTAATAAAAATAATTAGTAGGGATAAATTATTCTATTGAGTGGTTTTAAAGTATAATTAGAATATAATTTTACCATTTTATCTAATGGTGGTCATTATAATAAATTTCACTTTGAAATTGGACATAAACAATTGTCAATCTTCTGATTGATATTCTTTCGTAAAAACACGCTATTTATTTTGACAACGGGAATTAATTATAAAATTAAATAATGGAACTTAAATGTTTCGAATTTTATAAAATAGAAACCATTTTTTAATTCAGAATATCAATTATAGCTTAGATTTAATTTTTGGTATTTTTCTGAAAAACGTCAATTTTTGATGAATAGTGAAACCACTAAGTTGTAGTTTAAAAATTAATTTTTCCTGTAAATGAAACATTACCACTTCTGTGAATTGAATTTCAAAAATCTGACATACATCCTTATCATTAGTATGTAAAATGTGGTTCAATGGTATGAAAATAATTTTTGGTGAATAGTAACTTTTATGTTTTATTAATCGCGATTAAAGGTAATTAGTGTTATTTAAGGTAAATATAATATTATAATAATATGAAATTACCTTTACACTTGTCCTACACTTATTGGATGAGTCATGGCCGACCAAGACAATCCATGGGTAAATTTGGGGACCCCATGGAGCCACTTGGGAAAGAAAATTACATTAATAACTTTTTATTTAAAGTAAAAATAAAATTGTCACAAACATGTGTTGTTTTACTAAAACAATTATTAAATGGGGTTATATAAGTTATATTTTTTGACTATAAATATTAATTGGAAAGCTAAAAAGCTTTCCTACATCATTTTAATTGTTTTATAATTTTTATACATTAAATAAATTAAATTTTTTATGACACCATGCGGATGAAGCGATTACCTCATTAATTAACGATTTAAATAAAATTGAAGGATAATTTAAAATACAATACTTAAACTTGTCAAAAATATATTAGATGAGTATATTTATAACCCTTATCACCTTATCCTCTAAATATATCATTGTGGGACCTTTAAAATCCTAAAATCATTTCATAATAATGTAATATTTCATGAGTTTCCAAGAGTGCCCCTCCTCTCCTCTTATAAAAGGCCCCCACCTATACCACCTTATTCACACAATCAAAGCCATTTGGATCGGCCAAACTCTGACCAAATACTCTATAAACTTCCCTCTATTACTCCTAGAAGCCTAATATTGGTCATAAGTCTTCCCAAGGAATCCTTTGGCTCAAATCAAAAACAGATTCCCGATTTAAAGGTAATGTCTTCACTTATTCTCTTTTGTTTTATTTTGCTTCTACAACTCCTTAAACTCTTTTTATTCCATTATTTTGTAATAAAACCAGTATATTAAATATACTAGGATGTTTTTATGATAATTATTCGATCTACACTTACACACACCTCCATATAATGGTTAAAGAACATACTGTTTTTGTGGGTGGCGAATTACTGCCTCACGAAACGATGATTGTTCAATATTATTTTGACACCTATCATGGTGGACATTATGATGAAACTATTTTTTACATATGATATATATTATGTTTATGTTTTCATTATGGTTTTTTATTTTTCATTTATGGCACAAATTTATGATTTCCATTATGGGTAAACTTGATAATTTCATTTTAGGAAGTGCATACTATTGCCCCCTCAAAGTGATTTGAATCGTTAATCCCATATGTGTAATGTGTAAAGGATGGATTAAATTATAATATATATGAAATTATAATATACCTTTATATCATTATGTTTTCATTCCATTAAAAACGAAATAGAAATGAAAGTAGCATTCATGCGTACGTACGACTTACCGTCTCCATGAACGAAGCATTTCATTTCTTTCCTCTAAATGTTATGTAATATTATGAATGAATGTATATAATGGATATATATGATATATATGATATCTACATCATGAATATAATTATTTATATAATGGATATTTCAACACATGAACATCTTGTAATTATAAGAAGTTTATTTTTGACTCAAGTACTAAAGATCGACAAAACGACCATTATTAACTTAAATAATTACATAATGTTCATAACATGGTAATAAGTGATATAAAAGAAATAATGAAAATGAAAAACGTTCTTAAGAAACTATAAATTAACTCTAGTTTGTTATTCAGGATATTAAAGAATGATCGAGCCAAGTCGGACACGAGGTAAGGGAACTTCTTAACCCAATTTCTGTTCTTTGGGTTAATCTCCTACTTTCAAATTATATCATGATATTATTATGTCCCATAATGTATTTATACTTTCTTTATGTGTACATAGAGTGAATACACCTAATAGATCTATTTTATTTAAAAATGATTTTGTTAAGGGAACTTATTAACCCAATTTCCATTCTTTGGGTTAATCTCATACTTTCAAATCATGTCATGATATTATTATGTCCTATCTTGTATTTATACTTTCATTATGTGTAAATATAGTGAATACACATAATAGATCTACTTTATTTAAAAAATGATCTTTTAAGGGACTTTGTCTCAATCTCATTTCATTGAGGCATATTTTATTTTATACACAACTCTTCTTTTATACGGTGTATAATCCCCTTTGACTTTTACTTTTATTCAAAAGGAATATTTTTATACAAAGCGTTTTTACTAAACGAAAAATGGAATGTTTTGTCTTACGTATTTGGCGACGATGAATTCTCCACCGCCAAGACCATAATTTGAGTTTTGGATTCCTCTACAAGCCATAACTTTTTTTGAAATGAAAAATAAACACCATGTTTTAGCTTTCTTTTATTTTGGTATTGAAAATGGTTTTGATAAAGTTTTTATTATATCAATGTGTTGTATTGATATCTTGTGATTGGAATGTGGAAATTTTTTGTTTTATTTATGTATGTGTTATGTGATACCATTATGTTATGTTTTATGATATGTTTAAACATGTTCATATGATGAATGCATTGGACTTAATAAGTGACGGGTGGAGACCGCTATAGTTCCTCAATGCATTGGTAGGTCTCATGAGACAAACTAGTTTCTTGGCACGAGGCCTTGACAGAATATTATTTTTAGTCCTGGAACAAGGCCCTGGCTACGTGGTTATGATAATCTGGCATTATGCATTCCAACATTATGAAAGTGGTTATTGATATTGCATGTGATTACTCGACCAGTAGAATATCCATGTGAATAAGTAAATGGAATTATCTTATTTTAATTTTTCCATATTATGTTGTTGTTCATGTTTAAAAGGCTTTTCATTTAGTTATACATTGCCTTAAATGTTTTTGTTTATTTATGAAAGCTTCCGCTATATTGTTATCCTTACTGAGCATCTGAGCTCACCACTTCTAATGATTTAATTTTTCCAGGATGTCAAGAAGTATATTAAGAATGACCTGCAGGGATAGTATGGGGGGATATGAAGACAAGATGTTGTTGTAGTTTTGTTTTACTTTATGATTTAATGTAAGAATTATGAATGTATCTAGTGTTTCCAAGGATACTAAACTAATCCGACTTTTGAGACTTGATCTTTTGTGATTATTCCAATGTTACGCAATAATGCACCGACTCTGGGTAACTGGGTTCAGGGCGTTACATTTATAAGTAAAGGGAGTGGTATTTTTGAAACATTTTTAACTTTTTTAAAATGAATATTTATATAGATATATTATAAATAAGATCATATACTAAGAATTATGCGATTATGTTGGGGCCAAATCACTTAGTTTATTGGTTAAATATTAAAATTCTCCTTGTACTATATAGACAAACTTTTACCATTGTTAATATTCTTAAGGAAAAAATGAAACTGTATTAAATTTTTTTTACACTCATGATTCCAAATATGTAAAAAAAATAAGGATTAAATTTGTTAAAATTTAATTTAATTTTACAAATATGTCAATGATATGATAATTATAAACATTTTTTTAGAAAATTGTGCTCTTAATAAACAATTTTACAAAAATAAAATATATTATTGATTAATTAGGTATAATGTAGATTATATTTAATAAAATTTATCTACATTTAAAAATAAATTAACTAAAAAAATGGTAATTTTGAATTATTATTTTAAAATAAAAAAATTAATTTTTAAAAAATTGTGTTCTTTCACAATTCAGTCAAAAATTGATATTGTTATAAAAAACCATCCTAATAATTATTTGAAATTTTGATTAAATTACTATAATTATTTTTCCAAATTACATTTATATATTAAATATATTTATCTTTTAGTTAAATCCATTTGATACAAAGAAGAAAAATAAGTTAAACAATTTTATTTATTTTAAATCCAAATTAATTAAAGTAATTTAGAAAAATGTAAAAAATATAAATAAATTACATTATTAATTTAAAATATGATGCTTGATATTTTTCAATTAATACATGAGTATTCACATTATTTTATAGTTTATGAGATTGTGTCCATGCGATTTTATTAAATATTAAATCAATGGAGGGTTTTTTTCTCCATAGGAATTTCAAATACCCAATATTGATTATTAATAATGTAATTATTAAAAATAATTATAACATTGTAAAACACATTATTTCTCATAATAATTTGACTAGGATAAAAAATCTGAACTATATTTTTATTAAAATATATATTATACTCTAACTATACAAAATAATATTTTATAACATGAGATAAATTAAGTATGCATATAATTTACATGAATCCTTGAAAGGAATCATCCACCTATGATAAACTCATATATAAAGATACAAAGTAATAATCTAGTCCACCATTATGTAAAAGTTCATAAGTTCCAAAGATTCATTGGATCAACAACAATTTATTAGTTGTAATCACTACACCATTAAAAGTATATATTTTTAGAAATACATGATTGCCTACCATATATGAATGGTATTTCCATGGGTCATATTCATAACTCATTTTCTTCATGGTGATAAACTCATGTGCTGATGAATAATATATACACTCTCAACCATCTATTATAGAAAATTTGATAAAAAAAATTTCAATAACATCATCAAAACATTTTCAGTTTGAAACTATTTTATAAACCATAACTAAAAAGTTGAAATATGAATACATGAATAGAAACTATTTTTTAAAAAAAATTCAACAAATGGAATTTGTTGATACAAATTTCCCTAATAAAATAATTATTATATTGAAGAATATCATTTAAATAGTACATTTTCTGATCTTATTATCTATCAAAATTTTGGATTAAAGGTAAGCAAAAATAAAATTTATTAACTGGTGACTTATGAACCCCATTCAAAATATTTTATACAAAATAAGGATTATGATTAGATACATTATTGAGATGTATAATGTGTAATATGGATATAAATTTGAGATAAATTAATTAATTTTGTTCCAATGAAATAAAATCTGACATTTATAGAATTCGTGAAGATTTATTCAATCAAATTATAATAACCCAAATCAATAATCAACATCAATATTCATTTGGTAATCCAACCAAATAATCTATTGATATGTTTCCTCATTTCTATTATGCCACACAAATAGGTTGAGGCATCCAATTTTGTAATATACCTTTAGATTTTTCAAGATGGTAACTCCTATATTTCATGGTAGAATCATCTATATCTATATATATACCTACCTGTAGAAAAATATTATTTAAGGACACAATACATCATAACACAAGGTTGATAAAATTAAGACTTATAAACTTCAGCTAATAGTTAATTCATTATCAAGGAATCAATTACAACAAATGATCTCTTTCCAAATATGGTAACACCCACATTATTGACATATATCATAATAAACATACCATTTTGAACAAGTATACTCTTTCTTGTAGTTTATGTGGAGTTACAATGTATTTTCGGTTTTATATTATGTTAATTTGTAAATTTCAGTTTATATGAGAAGTTACACTAAGTTGTTTGTGTGAAGAGATATTTTTAGATTAAAAAAAATTATATACTTATATAGTTCATTTTTGTTATTCAAACTACCAATCTTCAAGAAGAATGTCATTAATGTTGTGTAGTTTGTTCAAAAGATAATTTTATAAAACATTAGATACGAAGCCATTTAGATTTAGTTGTATAATGATTTATCTATGTGTTTTTTATCAATATCAGTTTATAAATTATTAGAAAAATATTTATGTGAAGTAATATTATTAACTTTAAAATTCAAAATTGATCTGACAAAAAATATTAAAAGAAAGAAATTAAATTAATTTATGAATACAGAAAACATCAAGAATGACATAGATAATGATTTTACACAATTTTTGATGAAGAATAAGAAACTTATTTGATGATTTCTACAAGGATGTACTATCCTGTCAAAAGAAAAAATAGTGTACATACAAAATAAAAAACATTGAATCCATAAGAAACACATGGTCAAACATTGAATATTTTACCATGTAAAGATGATTGAGTGAATTTTCAAAAAATGTTTTAAAATAATATATTTTGATGATGTTCAGTTGTTCATTAAATTATTTCAAATCTTCTCAAGATTTGAAAATTATTTAAAGATCATATTCACATTTCTATTTGAGGAATATTTGATGAATATTGTTGAATTTGTTTTATTTGTAGTCATTATATATAGTTAAATGATGTTTAATTTTAGTTGGATGTTTAAAGATGAAGGTAATGTTTTGTCCTTACATTTTGGGGGAGGATGATTCTATGAAAGGATAAGGGAAAATTCAGAACATATACATGAACCATGATGATAGAATGCATTATTTTTGGAATTTTATTTTTACCATGTATGTACTTATTTGATGAAGAGGTTATTGTGTAGTTCCACAATAGATAGAGATGTACCAAAAACAGTGTACATGAAAGAGGTGTATCATAAAAAGGTTATTTAATAGAGGAGATCATGAGACATCTTATTGATAGTATATTAGATATATTTGAAATGGATTATGCTATATCAGTATAATATGTATAATATATAGCATAACATATGGAGAGGTATTAGTTGGTGCAGTCATAGTGGAATAGTTCCGAACAAATTTTTTTGTAGGATGAGACATGAGTTCTCCAAATCATTTAATGACCGAGGGTAATTTTAGATACATGAAAACTCTTTAGATAGTTTTTAATGATCATGAATAAGTAGTAATTAGGAAAAGGTGATTCAATATTCTTGTGGATGGAGAACCTATTTTAAATTTGATAATTCTATCCTGCATCAATGCTTGTGAATGGTCTTGTTGATGGTGGGTATAACTAGATTCTAGATGATTGTGATTGGTCATGTATCTAATCACTCAAGATGTTTGTAAAATGGGGGTATTACTAATTTATGATATATTTTTTGAGTTTATATAATGTATTATTATTGATATATATATAGAATCCATGTTTGAGAGAAAAAAAATATAAAGGAGTGGGTTTCAACATTAAGGCCTATTATTTTAATACTGTAGTATTGATATGTCTCTATATTACCGACATAAAATGATATTTTTTGTAATATATTTTTTGGATCAGGATATATAAATTTTTTTATTGGTTTTATTTTAGGGTGGGATTTTTAAATGAATGTGATAAGTGATTCAACACTCACCCTTATTACTCTTACCTATATTATGGATCTATAATTAGTATTATAGAAAAGATAAAAGATAAAAATATTTACTAAGGAGGGAGAATATATATTCACTTAATATAATTTTTTTCATAGATTTTATTTTATGAATAATAAAAATTCGATAACATTAGTGTCTTCCAACCCTATATCTCTTATAATAGATTATAGAGATACTGCAATAGTTATATTTACCCTAATTAATAAATATGCAATGAAATATATTGAGAAGAGAAATGATTACATCGATGGAAAATATGATAATTATAATATTGAAGACCCTATCTTCTAATATTCATACACTAACTATAGGGGTGGATAATTGATAATGAGTTGTGTGAAATGTTTATAAGAATTAATGATGGAATAGTGAATGTTAATATGGTTTTTATAAAAAAATTATGCATAGATTTTAATATTTCAATATTCATGATGATGAGATAATTAATGTATACTTTACAATGGTATTTGATATTGTCAAATATTCTAGAGTATTCAGTGATAAGATGGAATATTATACTATTTTTTGGAATCGGGTGATAAAATATTCATTTATGATTGATCATAATGTTTCATGTCATGAAGGATGTGAGGATCTATTTTTCAATGAACATAAAAATATTCTCATAGAATATTATATGAAAAAATATAGATCCATTAGGAATAATTATTTTAAATAAATATTCGATAATGCTATGTTTAAAGGGATGAGTGTATATGATGAAATAGAAGAAGAATCAGGTGAGTTAGATATAGAGGAGGATGAAGTGTACTTAAAAAAATATTTTCTTTTCATGTTATATAGAGGAAGAAATTAGAATTGAAAATTACTATAGGATCTAGTTTACTATAATTTTAATTAATGTGATAGTTAATAAAGAATATTTAAAATTAATATGATTTTAGATTATGATATTGAAGAAATATATAGGATGTCTATAAATTTGATGTTGTGAAATCAAAGAAATTATGATCCCACATACATTATGTAACACCCGAGACTTTTTAAATCATCAAAGGAATCTTTTTCTACACAACACTTACTTAGCTTGCTTTACACGCAATCGCGACCTTCCTCGATAGCTTGCGTCGTACGCAATACCGAGTTTCACTAAACAACAATATGCTATTAAAACTAGCCGTTATGAATAGTAATAACCAATTTTTGAAATTTTATAAATTTTATTTTTCAAAATGGACTTCATTTTTGGACTCAGAATATCGAAATTATCCTAGGGTGAAATTTGGGTATTTTTCTGAAAACTTTCAATTTTTGATGAATAGTGAAACCACTAAGTGGTAGGTTAAAAACTGAATTTTGCATAAAACTTAATTTTACCGCTTCTGTGAATGGAATTTCGAAAATCCGAGAGACACGGTTAATATCAAGGACTAAAATGTGGTTCAATGAGATGAAAATAATTTTTTGGTGAATAGTAACTTTTTACCTTTTTTACCGCGGTTAATAGTAAATAGGGTAACTAAGGGTAAATATGATATTACTATTACCCTAACACATGTCCTAATTCTATTAGACAAGTGTAATTCGACCAAAAACAAACTTAGGAATAAAATATGACCATTTAGGCCCACTTGGATTAGATTAGGACATTTATTATTAATTTATTTAAAGAAGGGTTAAAATAGTTAAAATCAAAGTTTAATAAGTAAATCATTTTTAATATGGGGTTATACATAAGATAAATTCGATTGTAAATATTAATTAGAAAGCTAAAAAGATTTCCTACATGATGGTATTTTATTTGTAATTTTTAGACATCAAATAATTTAATTTATTTATGACACAAAGATGATGCAGTAATTATCTTATTAATGAAATATTGAATAAATTGATAATATAAATACCAAAATAAATATAATTTGAGACTTTTTATGAATTCCACTAATTTTCTAGGTTACTATGATATATTATTATTGATTTAATCAACTTGGTTCGAACATATAATTCTGTTATGACTTTGAAAAAAATCATATATCAAATAGTGTCAAAATTGACACAAAATAGTTTTTAAATCAAATATTATATTATTAATTGTTATTTTATTCCTAAAAATCTAAGGTTCGGCCAAATGACTTAGATAAGGATATATTTATTAATAATAAACAATTTGGGGTTCGTTTGGCATGTTATAGTAAGTGTATTAACCATATAGTGAAAGAAAACAAAAAGACACGGTAAAAGTTAAATTAATTAACTTAGAGTTAAATCTAATTGATAAGGTTAAAATAATATCCTAAACTTGTCTAAATTCTATTGGTTGATAGGATTTCTACCCATCCCCACTTTAGCTTCGAAATAAGACCCTTTGGAACCATTATAAACCGATTTTGACTTTAATATAAAATAATATTTTGAGATATTCCTAAGGTGCCCCTCTCCTCCCTTATAAAAGGGCACCTCCTCCCCCTCCTCCTCACACCAAATTGAGCACTCAAGCTAGGCCAACCCCTGCCATTTTCCCTTCTCCACTTCCCTAGAATAATCCTAGAGGTCCTGGTCTTCTCCAAAGACCAATCTTAGTTCCTTAAGTGGAGGATTCAAAGAGGCGTTCCAAAGAAGAGGTAATATCCATTACCGATCTTTTCAATTTCTTTCTTCTTCAACTTCTTCTTCTTTAGTTGTTTCATGATAAAGTAATAACATAAGTATTACTTACATACTGATATGTTATTATAAATATGAAACAACCCTAATTCACCTTCTATCCATCCTACGGGAAAATGAAATCACCGCGCGTGCGTACGTACGGAATACCGTCTCCACGCCGTGGTGTAATCTATTTTCCACCATCACCTTACAAGGATGGTTATAATGGTGTAATGAGTAACTAAATATGATTATTATGAAGTAATATTGATACTGAAATAATATATATATACTCCAATACAATTCCACGATCATAGGAATGATATCATCACTCGTGCGTACGTACGGAATACTGTCTCCACGATGTGATGCGACTCGTTCTACATGATCTTCATTTCATAACGATTGTATAAATGAATTGAATGAATGAATATGGTATATACTACACTAATACCATTCTGGAAATGAATTATCTATAACCTAAATATAAGAATAAGAATTTATTCGACAAAACACGCATAAGAACAAAAAGTTATAAAGACCCGAGTAACAAGTAACAATGAAATATTACTAACAAGAAGCTAATAATATGACCATATATGATCTCATATCAATATGTATGATTCTGGAATAAGTCAATAACATTATTTAAACCATTATACAGGATCTTCGGACACGTACAAAGCTAATCGGACCTAAGGTAAGGGAAATATCACAATCTCATTTTTATCCGAGATTGTTTATTCGTAAGTATTTTCTGGGGTGTATTTTATCATCCACATCCATGTTCCCTCAATATGTAATATTGTTTCCATCCACTTGCAATAGTTTAAATCCAATTTTACCCTTAGGTGAGTTTTTAGTAAAGAATATGAAAGGAATCTTTTGTCGTTTTTCCGTACGAGGTACTTTTTGACTTTTCCGACAAAAGTACGAAGAATGTTTTTTTTAACTTATACGGCATGAATGGATTTTTAAAACATTACTTCAAAGAAGCTTCCTTTACAAGTTTTCAAGTTTATTTTTAATCAACTTCTTTTATTTTAACGTTGTATGACATGTTATGAAAGGAAAAATGTTTTTGAAGAAGAAAGGATATTTTCCTCAAGAATTCAATTCAAGTGTTTTATCAAAATTATTTTCCATCTAAGATAATAAAGGGTTCTGTTTCTATCCATATTTTTACATTGGTTTGACTATGTTGTGATGGAATTATGTTTATGAATTCCTTTATCATTTATGAATTGATTTATGATGACATGATGTTTCAAGAATCCCATTTTTGTTATATGTGTTATGCGATGATGTATGTTTTATGATTATGTGGCACACATAAGAAAGGATTCATTATAAGATGGGTGGGACCTATATCTCCCTCCAATTCATTGGGTAATGATTTTATATCTCATGAGATAGACATGGCTGGAACGGAAGGTTATTTCGGTTCAGTGATACAGGACTGAAACGAGGAGTGAACTCGGTTCAGAAAGGGACTTTGTCCACTAAGATAGCCTTGGCAATGAGTCATGACTAACAAGAAATGATTTTGCATGATTATGTGTGCATGCCACAAAGATTCAAGTTTTATGTTATGATTATGGGGATCTCATTTTCACTTCTATGATTTATTCCATGTTAAGATATTATGATCTCTTTTGCAGGTTTTGATTTTCATAAAGATATGATATGATTTTTATTTCTTTTATTTGCCCTTGCTGAGCATTTGAGCTCACCCTTTTATGTTTTCTTTTCCCCAGGTCAGGAAGATGGATATTAAGTAGAATATGCTAAAAGGGACCCTAGATATGATGAAATAAATGGGAGACACTGTAGAAGATTTATGAACCAGTTGTTTATGTTTCCCCAGTTGTTAAAGACACTATACCTATACGGTCCTTTGTGGTTTTGTCATATGTTGTAATAAGAGTGCTTCAATTTTGAAGTATTAACAATGTATGTAAAGTGTGGGTCGTTATAGTTGATATCAGTGGAAAGGTATAGTCAACCTTTGGAAACTAGGATGTGAAAGCCTTAGTAAGAACCCTAAGGATAAGTCTAAGCATAGAACACAATCTTAGTGTTTTAGAAATGGCCTTGAATAACCTAGGATAAGACCTTAAGCATGAAAATTTTATTCTTGAATTATGTGGTTTCCTATTATAATTAGTGTTGCTCACACTATTCTTCTTGGTTTTAGTCAATGGCTGGAACCCGAAGGAACCGTGTTAATGCGGAATGCGATGGGCAATGCAATGATTGTCCCCCTGAGCAACCAAACGATATGGGAGCTGGAATGCAAAATCTTGTAGCCATGCTCACACAACTTTCTCAAGCTATGAATCATGCAGGATTTCCAAACGAACAAAGAAGGGAGCAACATTCTGTTGAATCCTTCATGAGGCAGCGTCCACCATCTTTCAGCGGGTCTATTGATCCATTAGTTTCTGAACAATGGATTAGTACTACTGAAAAGATATTTTCAGTTCTTCAATGTTCTGAGCATGATAAAGTCATCCTAGCAGTGTATCGTTTGGAAGGAGATGCGGATCAATGGTGGAATCTTGTTAAGAATACGAGGCAAAGGGATGAAATTGAGTCTATGGAATGGGACGAGTTCAAGAACTTATTTTTCAATAAGTACTTCCCTCGTATTCTCCGAACAAAGATGGAGAAAGAGTTCCTTGAACTGAAGCAAAGGGATGATGAATCTGTTAGTACCTATGAAGCAAATTTTACAAGACTTGCAAGGTACGCTTCTGGTATTATTATCCAACCTGAGAGTAAGATCGATCGATTCTTTAGTGGCTTAAAACCAAGTCTTCGAAGGGCGTTAGCCATAAGGGACTTCAATAGCTACGAGGAAATCGTTCGATGTGCTCTCAAAGTCGAGATGGAGATTGGAGTAACCCATCAGTCACATGGGTTTGATAAGAAGAGGAAGATGGAATTCAAAGAAAAATCTAAAGAGCACACGGAAAAGAAGATGAACTTTCCCTTATGCTCAAAGTGTGGAAAGAAACATGGAGGGAGTTGTCTTAAAGGGACAAGTAAATGTTTTAAATGTGGAAAGGAAGGTCATCGGGCATTTGAATGCCGTGATAATGGGAAGAAGATGTCTAATGCTGCAAACAAAGGAAGGGATACACAGAATGAACCTGCTACACTTCAATGTTTCAAGTGCAAGGAGATGGGGCATTATGCCAATCAATGCCCAAATCCAAGGGTTGATGATGATGGTCGACGTCAACAAACTCTTAAGGCTAAAGACAAAGGAAAGTCACATGAAATTTCTATCAGCGATGTGGAGTACGATAACGATGTGGTGAAAGGTACACTTACCATCCACTCTAAAGTAGCAAATGTTTTATTTGATTCTGGATCCACCCACTCTTTTATTTCTGAAAAATTTTCTAAGGGTATCACTGTATTACCTCAACAATTAGATGTTGAGTTAGCTGTGACAACACCTAATGGCACATCAATCGCATCAGAAGTTTATAATTCTTCTCCGATCGAAGTTTGTGGGAAAGTGCTTCCTGCAAATCTTGTGATCCTTCCTTTAGTGGAATTTGATGTGATTCTTGGCATGGATTGGCTTTCTCTACATGGAGATCATATCAATTGCCAAAGAAGGGAAGTCACATTTCATATTCCAGATCAACCTACGATCGTCTATCAATGCAAGGATGAACATAACCTTCCAGTGGAAATTTCTTCCATCTTATGGGTATTGATTCCACTAAATGAAGGTTATTTTTCTCAAATAGTTGGTGAGAAACTCACGATTAAGAATATGCCCATTGTACGGGAGTTTGATGATGTCTTTCCGGAGGAATTGCCGGGTCTTCCACCAAATCGTGAAGTTGAGTTTTCAATAGAACTCGTACCGGGTGCTTTTCCTATTTCAAAGACACCTTATAGAATGGCCCCAATTGAGTTACCGGAATTGAAGAAGCAACTCCAAGAGAATCTTGATAAGGGATTCATACGCCCTAGTGCGTCACCTTGGGGAGCACCTGTTCTATTTGTTAAGAAGAAAGATGGATCAATGAGACTCTGCATTGATTATCGAGAACTTAACAAGATCACTATCAAGAACAAATATCCTCTCCCACGCATTGATGACTTATTTGACCAACTACGCGGAGCTCAATACTTTTCCAAGATTGATCTTCGTTCAGGGTATCATCAATTAAGGGTCAAAAGGGAGGATATACCAAAGACGGCTTTCCGTACAAGGTATGGACACTATGAATTTATAGTGATGCCATTTGGTCTTACTAATGCCCCTGCTATCTTCATGGATCTAATGAATAGAGTCTTTAGAGACTATCTTGATCAATTTGTGGTAGTCTTTATAGACGATATTCTTGTCTATTCAAAGAGCAAGGAAGAGCATGAAGATCACTTGAGAATTATATTGAAGACCCTGAGAAAGGAGAAGCTTTATGCCAAATTTACCAAGTGTGAATTTTGGCTTCAAAAAGTTGCATTTTTGGGTCATATAATCTCAAAAGAGGGGATATCTGTGGATCCAGCAAAAACAGAGGTTATCGAAAGATGGTCAAGACCAACAACAGTAACTGAGATCCGAAGTTTTCTTGGTTTGGCTGGATATTATCGACGTTTTGTAAAAGATTTTTCACGATTATCTAATCCAATCACCAAGTTGACTCGGAAGGGAGTTAAGTTTGTCTGGACAGAGGGATGTGAAGAGAATTTCAAGGAGTTGAAAAGAAGGTTATCCAGTGCACCTGTGCTCACACTGCCTTGTAGTGGAGAAAGGTTTGTGATCTACAGTGATGCATCCAAGAAGGGATTGGGGTGTGTTCTTATGCAAAATGATATGGTGATAGCTTATGCCTCACGACAGTTGAAAATCCATGAGCAAAATTACCCAACACATGATTTGGAGTTGGCTGCGGTAATCTTTGCATTAAAGATTTGGAGGCATTACCTTTATGGTGAAAGGTGTGATATTTATACTGATCATAAAAGTTTAAAGTATATTTTCACACAAAAGGAGTTGAATATGCGTCAAAGAAGATGGTTGGAGCTGATTAAGGATTATGACTGCTCAATCCATTACCACCCTGGGAAAGCAAACAAGGTGGCAGATGCATTAAGTCGACAAGACCATGCTAGTTTATCCATGATGAGGATCACAAAAGATCCAATATTTATGGATTTACAAAGGATGGATCTTGGAATTATAATGGAAGGGGAAAAATCTTATCTTTCTCAAATGAATGTTCAACCATCTATACATGTGAAGATTAAAGAGGCACAGAAAGAAGATGTCGAGTTACAAAAGAAGGTGAGAAATGTTCCTGAATTCAACCTTGATTGTGATGGGATAATAAAGTTCAGGAATCGGGTTTGCGTTCCTCCCTTCCCCGAATTAAAGAATGAGCTGCTGGATGAGGCTCATAGTTCATCATTCTCTATTCATCCTGGAAGCACGAAGATGTATAGGGACCTGAAAGAGTACTTCTGGTGGGATGGCATGAAAAGAGATGTTGCTGAATATGTCTCTCGATGCTTGGTTTGTCAACAAGTTAAAGCTAAGAGACAGAAGTCTAAGGGGATGTTACAACCATTACCCATACCCGAATGGAAATGGGAAAACATCACTATGGACTTTGTCACAGGACTTCCTAAAACATCCAAAGGCAATAATGCTATCTGGGTCATAGTTGATCGTCTTACAAAGTCTGCACACTTCATTGCTATTAGAGAGGATTTCTCTCTAGATCAGCTTGCCAGGATATATGTAAAGGAAGTGGTAAGATTGCATGGAGTACCACTTTCTATTATATCTGATCGAGATCCGAGATTTACCTCGAAGTTTTGGCGAAGTCTTCAGCATACTCTGGATACAGAGTTGAGTTTCAGCACTGCTTATCATCCCCAGACAGACGGTCAGTCTGAGAGAACAATTCAAACCCTAGAAGATATGTTGAGAGCTTGCTCTATGGATTTCAAAGTAGGTTGGGATCAACACCTACCTTTGGTGGAATTTTCTTATAATAATAGCTTTCACTCCAGTATTCAGATGGCTCCTTATGAAGCTCTCTATGGAAAGAAATGCAGGACTCCAACTTGCTGGGATGAAGTTGGGGAAAGAAAGCTATTAGGACCTGATCTCGTTGATGAAATGGCAGAAAAGGTCAGATCTATTCAACAACACATAAGAGCAGCTCAGAGTCGACAGAAAAGTTATGCCGACAACCGAAGAAAAGACCTAGAGTTTGAAGTGGGTGATAAAGTGTTCTTACGAATATCTCCCTGGAAGAGGGTTATGAGATTTGGAAAGAAGGGGAAGTTGAGCCCTAGATATATCGGTCCTTTTGAAATACTGGATCGTGTTGGGAAGGTAGCTTACTGATTGGCGCTTCCACCGAATCTCTCTCAAGTTCACAATGTGTTCCATGTATCTCTCCTGAGAAAGTACATACCAGATCCTTCACATGTACTCAGCTCAGAAGTTGTACCGCTGGAGCAAGATCTTTCTTATGAAGAACAGCCGATAGAGATTCTGGATCATAGCGAAAAAGTCCTACGAAACAAGACCACTCGCTTGGTGAAAGTTTTATGGAGAAACCACCAACTTGAAGAAGCTACATGGGAGCTTGAGGATATGATGAGGGAGAAGTATCCTCATTTGTTTGTTGCAAAGTGACGAATTTCGAGGGCGAAATTCTTTTTAAGGGGGGTAGAATGTAACACCCGAGACTTTTTAAATCATCAAAGGAATCTTTTTCTACACAACACTTACTTAGCTTGCTTTACACGCAATCGCGACCTTCCTCGATAGCTTGCGTCGTACGCAATACCGAGTTTCACTAAACAACAATATGCTATTAAAACTAGCCGTTATGAATAGTAATAACCACTTTTTGAAATTTTATAAATTTTATTTTTCAAAATGGACTTCATTTTTGGACTCAGAATATCGAAATTATCCTAGGGTGAAATTTTGGTATTTTTCTGAAAACTTTCAATTTTTGATGAATAGTGAAACCACTAAGTGGTAGGTTAAAAACTGAATTTTGCATAAAACTTAATTTTACCGCTTCTGTGAATGGAATTTCGAAAATCCGAGAGACACGGTTAATATCAAGGACTAAAATGTGGTTCAATGAGATGAAAATAATTTTTTGGTGAATAGTAACTTTTTACCTTTTTTACCGCGGTTAATAGTAAATAGGGTAACTAAGGGTAAATATGATATTACTATTACCCTAACACATGTCCTAATTCTATTGGAAAAGTGTAATTCGACCAAAAACAAACTTAGGAATAAAATATGACCATTTAGGCCCACTTGGATTAGATTAGGACATTTATTATTAATTTATTTAAAGAAGGGTTAAAATAGTTAAAATCAAAGTTTAATAAGTAAATCATTTTTAATATGGGGTTATACATAAGATAAATTCGATTGTAAATATTCATTAGAAAGCTAAAACGATTTCCTACATGATGGTATTTTATTTGTAATTTTTAGACATCAAATAATTTAATTTATTTATGACACAAAGATGATGCAGTAATTATCTTATTAATGAAATATTGACAAAATTGATAATATAAATACCAAAATAAATGTAATTTGAGACTTTTTATGAATTCCACTAATTTTCTAGGTTACTATGATATATTATTATTGATTTAATCAACTTGGTTTGAACATATAATTCTGTTATGACTTTGACAAAAATCATATATCAAATAGTGTCAAAATTGACACAAAATAGTTTTTAAATCAAATATTATATTATTAATTGTTATTTTATTCCTAAAAATATAAGGTTCGGCCAAATGACTTAGATAAGGATATATATATTAATAATAAACAATTTGGGGTTCGTTTGGCATGTTATAGTAAGTGTATTAACCATATAGTGAAAGAAAACAAAAAGACACGGTAAAAGTTAAATTAATTAACTTAGAGTTAAATATAATTGATAAGGTTAAAATAATATCCTAAACTTGTCTAAATTCTATTGGTTGATAGGATTTCGACCCATCCCCACTTTAGCTTTGAAATGAGACCCTTTGGAACCATTATAAACCGATTTTGACTTTAATATAAAATAATATTTTGAGATATTCCTAAGGTGCCCCTCTCCTCCCTTATAAAAGGGCACCTCCTCCCCCTCCTCCTCACACCAAATTGAGCACTCAAGCTCGGCCAACCCCTGCCATTTTCCCATCTCCACTTCCCTAGAATAATCCTAGAGGTCCTGGGCTTCTCCAAAGACCAATCTTAGTTCCTTAAGTGGAGGATTCAAAGAGGCGTTCCAAAGAAGAGGTAATATCCATTACCGATCTTTTCAATTTCTTTCTTCTTCAACTTCTTCTTCCTTAGTTGTTTCATGATAAAGTAATAACATCAGTATTACTTACATAATGATATGTTATTATAAATATGAAACAACCCTAATTCACCTTCTATCCATCCTACGGAAAAATGAAATCACCGCGCGTGCGTACGTACGGAATACCGTCTCCACGCCGTGGTGTAATCTATTTTCCACCATCACCTTACAAGGATGGTTATAATGGTGTAATGAGTAAATAAATATTATTATTATGAAGTAATATTGATACTGAAATAATATATATATACTCCAATACAATTCCACGATCATAGGAATGATATCATCACTCGTGCGTACGTACGGAATACCGTCTCCACGATGTGATGCGACTCGTTCTACATGATCTTCATTTCATAATGATTGTATAAATGAATTGAATGAATGAATATGGTATATACTACACTAATACCATTCTGGAAATGAATTATCTATAACCTAAAGATAAGAATAAGAATTTATTCGACAAAACACGCATAAGAACAAAAAGTTATAAAGACCCGAGTAACAAGTAACAATGAAATATTACTAACAAGAAGCTAATAATATGACCATATATGATCTCATATCAATATGTATGATTCTGGAATAAGTCAATAACATTATTTAAACCATTATACAGGAGCTTCGGACACGTACAAAGCTAATCGGACCTAAGGTAAGGGAATATCACAATCTCATTTTTATCCGAGATTGTTTATTCGTAAGTATTTTCTGGGGTGTATTTTATCATCCACATCCATATTCCCTCAATATGTAATATTGTTTCCATCCACTTGCAATAGTTTAAATCCAATTTTACTCTTAGGTGAGTTTTTAGTAAAGAATATGAAAGGAATCTTTTGTCGTTTTTCCGTACGAGGTACTTTTTGACTTTTCCGACAAAAGTACGAAGAATGTTTTTTTTAACTTATACGGCATGAATGGATTTTTAAAACATTACTTCAAAGAAGCTTCCTTTACAAGTTTTCAAGTTTATTTTTAATCAACTTCTTTTATTTTAAATTTGTATGACATGTTATGAAAGGAAAAATGTTTTTGAAGAAGAAAGGATATTTTCCTCAAGAATTCAATTCAAGTGTTTTATCAAAATTATTTTCCATCTAAGATAATAAAGGGTTCTGTTTCTATCCATATTTTTACATTGGTTTGACTATGTTGTGATGGAATTATGTTTATGAATTCCTTTATCATTTATGAATTGATTTATGATGACATGATGTTTCAAGAATCCCATTTTTGTTATATGTGTTATGCGATGATGTATGTTTTATGATTATGTGGCACACATAAGAAAGGATTCATTATAAGATGGGTGGGACCTATATCTCCCTCCAATGCATTGGGTAATGATTTTATATCTCATGAGATAGACATGGCTGGAACGGAAGGTTATTTCGGTTCAGTGATACAGGACTGAAACGAGGAGTGAACTCGGTTCAGAAAGGGACTTTGTCCACTAAGATAGTCTTGGCAATGAGTCATGACTAACAAGAAATGATTTTCCATGATTATGTGTGCATGCCACAAAGATTCAAGTTTTATGTTATGATTATGGGGATCTCATTTTCACTTCTATGATTTATTCCATGTTAAGATATTATGATCTCTTTTGCAGGTTTTGATTTTCATAAAGATATGATATGATTTTTATTTCTTTTATTTGCCCTTGCTGAGCATTTGAGCTCACCCTTTTATGTTTTCTTTTCCCCAGGTCAGGAAGATGGATATTAAGTAGAATATGCTAAAAGGGACCCTAGATATGATGAAATAAATGGGAGACACTGTAGAAGATTTATGAACCAGTTGTTTATGTTTCCCCAGTTTCTAAAGACACTATACCTATACGGTCCTTTGTGGTTTTGTCATATGTTGTAATAAGAGTGCTTCAATTTTGAAGTATTAACAATGTATGTAAAGTGTGGGTCGTTATACATTAACAAACTAGATAGTTAATTAAACATCATATCACATGGTAAAAGGTAAATTGATTCATCAAGTAGTGATGAATAAGTTGAAAAGGGAAAATAACTATAAATTTTTTTAAAATATAATTTTGAAGAAACTATTTTAAAAATTACATAGTTATAGAAAGAGTATATAAATTTTAGTAAATAATATAAGGGGAAAAATTTTGAGAATGAGGAGCATATAAAAATGGAGGAAATAGAACATAGTGAAATTAGTTCATGTAATGTTAAAATGGAGGAGCTATAAAATAAGTGGAGAGTTTTCATTAAAAATTATTTTTACAAGATGACTGTATTGATCCATGATTTTATAGTATGTATTTTACTAATGTTAATCTATTAGATAGCTTATGTTGCTTGAAACACTCATCTTAACTGAAAAATAAAATTTTATTATAATCTAGACTTATAAGTAGAGAGATTGAATAATATTATTCATATTATGATATTTATATATTATTTGTGAAATATTATTTTTAACAATCATTTTATTTGTTTTCTATAAATAATATAAATTATTTTCTACTTTGACACAAAAAAGGAAATTTTGTATAAATGTACTTTTCCTCTTTTTGATAGAAAACTTATTTTTAAACTAGATTTAGAAATATTTATAAAATATATTCGAAAAAATAATCTCCAATATTGAATGTGGAATATAAAAATTAATATTTTTTTCATTTTTAATTTTTTTCCTCATAAGATACATTTTTGAATAATATTGAATAATAATGATTTATAATTGAAGAAAATTTTTTCATCTAAAATATTTATATGGTTAAAATATATTTATTACATTTTTAAAAGTATAATTAGATTTTTTTCATATCCATAAATCCATTTTAATTTATTTTAATAAATTTTATATTGAATAGGGATATTCAATCATTTCAATCTTTTGACAATTTCCAATTTAATAACTTGTTTTCTAACCCCAATAAAATAATAAATTTTATTTTATTTTATCCAAATATGTATTGTAAATTTTAAAAAATGGAATCCATATTTGGAATAAAAATGAAAAAAATTAGTAAATATGTCATCTTTAGATTTTCATAATATAAATAGAAACCATTGAATATTTCTATTACCACGGAAAATGATAAATCATCTAATTAAGTGTATAAATAATATAATTAATATTAGAAAATTATTCGAACATAATTATTAGTTTTTTTGAATGTGTGATTTTGGACCCAAAAAAATCATTAGGATGATTTGTTTTTCTATTGGTTCCACATGGGTGAATTTGAGACATTTATAGTATTTTTTAATAGTAGTAACAAATGACATACATTTTTTTGAAGTTCAATATATTAATATAGGGTTACCTATGAGATATAATCGACTGTAAAAAGTAATTGGAAAGATAAAATTTTTATCATAACCATGGAAATAGTTTTCTATATTTTTGGAAAAAAAAAATTATATTTAAGGCTTTATCAATGATGATGAAATAATTTTTGAGCTAATAGACATGTAAAATAAATGTTAATAAAAATATTAAAATAAATATAATTTGATATAATTAATCTTATTAATGAATTTGACAAATTACCATGACCTGTTACAGAGGATTTAAAATATTCTTTTGTGTATATATATTTTTTATGATATTTTTAATATGTAATTTAGTCAATAGTTTTAAATATGACCTTAATTATATTTTAAATTAATTAATATTTTATTAAATGATAAAAAATTAATAAAAATATATTAAATAGACAAATTATATTAATTATGTTTAGATATTCACCCATAAATTATTTATGATCTATTTGGCATTTTATAGTCACTATATTAATCCTTAAAATATAATAAATCTAAGTTGTCGATGTAAGAGGTAATGGGTTTAAATCATGGTTAAAACAAAAACAAAACGGTAAAATGTAACAAAAACTTGTCACTAGTTTTTTGGATAAGAGGATATTAACCCCAAAAATATTATATTCAAAATAAATTACTTTTATTCATTTTGAATTTTTTATTAATTTATATTAATATAATATTTTGATAATATCCAAAAGTACCTCTCATCTTATTTATAAAAGATATCATCCAACCTCACTTATTAACAACACATTTATCCTTATATATCAACTGAACCCTTCCAATTTCTACTCCAAACATCCTTATCCATGTTTTGAAGGTCTTTGTCTTATAAAGAGACCAATCCAAGATCCCTTAAGATGTTATATAAAGGAAAAAACCTGGAGAAGTTGTAATCGTTTTTACAATCTCATTCTAGGTCAATTATTATTATACATTCCCTTCATATGTTGTGTCCATGATAATATAATGGCTCTAGAATGTTATGTTCGTTGATATGTTATAATGATTATGGGAAAATCGTATCCCACATTTTATCAATCCTATGAAAAATAAATGCACCACCCCTGTATACGTATGGTTTTCCATCTCTATGCTATGGAAAATGTTTTTTCCTCACTATTTTACATAGAAGGATATAATGATTTAAATAAAGAATATATATAATATTTATGAAATTAGATTTATTTTATAATATTACAATACCATCCACTTATTTAACATCTCAACATTAATGGAATAACATTGTGGCTCTTGTGTACGTATAACCTACCATCTCGACGAAGCGATGTTATTAATTTTCCATGTTCAACATTGAATAATCATTATATGAATTTATATAATGAAAAAATTATTTATATATGAACTTAATATAAATTTTAAAATAATGGAACAATATTATATATACATGAATAAGTACTTACATACCAAAATATGCATATAAAATTAATTATCTAACTCCTGAAATAGGGGTAATATCCAAATATTATCAACAAAAAGACAATAAAATAATACAGGACGATCATATATGATATAATAAATGTTGATATGGTTTTTATATATTTTAATAACATTCTTAAAACCATTATATAAGATATTATAGCACATTCTACTAAATGAAACACACTGTAAGGGATTTCATTACGGAATTATTATTCATTGGATTGAACATATATTTCAATGATCAAGTTATGTATCAAACAAGATTAAGCTATCATAATTTTTATTACCTCTTTTTATATGTGTTTTTTCATGAAAAAACATAATATATTCATTGATTAATTATATGATAATTTAATTTTTTTTATTTCACAATCACATAATTATTCATTAATTTTATGGGTTGAAGTCTCTATGGTGGAATATTTATCCACAATGTGCATATTTTCTAAAAACATTTTCAAAAATGATTTTACTATTATCCTATGCATTTTTAATATATTTTAACCCATTTTAAACAATTTATAAACTGTTTTCAAAAGGAATACATTTTTCATTTTTACAATGATTTTATTTATGGCATTTGTGAAAAAAGGATTGTGTTTTAACTTATGTGGATTGATCAGATTTTCCACCATCCTAAAACCGCAATTCTATTAAGCTTCATTTAAAATTATAAATGTTTAATTTCAAAGATTATTTTCTTTTAAATGCATGGAAATTTAAATATAATATATCTATTTAAAAATGGGTATTTCTCTAAAAAAAATCATCAATATTATTCGGGTACTTTAGACTATGTCCACGTCATCTGTGGAAGGTTATTCTTCATTGAGGATGATATCTTGTGACATCATATATTTTTAATGGTTTATGTATTTTTTAAAGTGTATATTATAATTTGAAACCATTCATTGTATATTATTAATGTATTGAAATTTATTATGGGTTTTTTAATATGAATGTTTGAAATTATTATGATTCACTTCTTTTATATGAAGAAATTCATAAAACATAATAATTGACGGGATAGCCTACTAGAGCCCCTCGATGGATAAGAACAAATCATGATACAAAATAGACTAGTTTTTGGAAAATTCCTTTACCATTTATTAAATTATGTGATGAAAGACTTAATAATGTTAGATTTATATCATGATTCCTTGATAATATTAGATTATTTTTATTAAGCCTCAATGGTATGTTTTAGATGTACATCATTACGCAATATATAACTGTGAGATTTGTTAGTGATTTTTATGTGATTATTAAATTATTATGATTTCCATGGATATGATTTCATGTTCCAGTACACATGAGATTCCTTAAGCTGTAAACATTGATGACCTGCTTAAAGGCTCAAAAGGTCCTCAAGGCTCAAAAAGGAATGTAGGGAGACCCCCTAAAGCTGAAAAATAACGGATATTTCTTTAAAGGTAAGGAGTTCAAAACATATCCCCATAATAACTAAAGCATATCTTGTTGAGCTAGCAGAATCTGCAAAATAAATCATGATGAGATTTCTCACAGATGGTTCATTCCACTTAATGGAAATGGCTTGGATAACAAAGGATTCGAAGCTACTGAGTTCACATAGAGATGAACCTGTCTCTGAATGGGCTAGACAACATGATTTTGGGTGATTTACTTTGCTGGTCAGATTCATCCTAGGTGGAGTTGTTCCATCTTTATGAGGTTAGTTGTAAAGTGTCTCTGCACTTGCATATATTGTATCCTCCTTTTTAATAAAATTACCTCAGCCGTTTGGCTAAGGGACCTTTTTTAAAAATGGATATGATTTCATGATATTGGGATTGTTTAAGGATGTATTCAATAATTATAGTTATATAATGTTTATTATCACTATAGAACTACTATCAGTTTCAAAGATACATGATTAGAAACAACATCTTCTTTTTTGGATTATTTAGGGGAAAATCCAACTCACCTTGGTATAATAATTTTCTTCTTATAATTTGGCATGAATCATGGGCGAGTTATGATAAATTGATAAGAACATAATTTTCATGACTGAATGATGGGGATGAAAATAAAGTTAAAATGAAGAAAATGTAAAAAATTACAATTATGAAAGTGAGAAACTCGTGAAATTTTTGAATTGAATTATGAAATACATATTAATTAAGTCAGATCAAATATCTATGTCTACAAAAATGATGAATTTAAAGTACTTTCTACTAAATTATGGAAGAGGCATTGATCAGAGTAAGAGAATAATGTATATGATATACTACCTAATGAATGAGGTTTGATGTTTTTGATGAAATATAAGAGATTATTGAATTTTTTTTATGATACTAAGGATTTTATAAGTATATTACCATACTATGTAAATGAATTAGAAGGATTCTTCAATCTCAAGGTAAGGATTATATTTCAAAAACAAAATAGAAGATGAAAGATTCATTATAATACCCAATATTCATGTAAATATGAATTACATAAATTAATTATGTCTGATCATAATTAATAAAACACTCTCCATGTTATTTTTAAAAGTTATAATAATAGTTCTATATTGAGATAATTCTCTCAATCTGAATTTTACTTCGATGGAAAATTTTGGTTCATCTGTATTCCCATTACTTAAATTTTTTTGAAATATATTTCTATGAATAATAAGAGAAGATACAGTGTATTTTGATAAGTGTTATGGTCATTGTATAGCTAAAGGAATTATAAATCATGAATAATTATAATAAAAATGAACATAGATATCGTTCTACCCATTATTGTGAGGAAAATCATGGATTAATTATTACTATCACAAACAATGCACATTCCTTTTTAATTAAAATTTGTCTTCATGGATGATAGATGATTGTTGAGGATGATGGTATGTATAATGGTTTGTTTTTATACATGAATTACGTTTATGTGTTTATTCATATAGGATCTATTTTATATTAATTAAAATAATAAAAAAACAATGTTACTAATATGATGATATACACATGAGGAATGTATAATATAAAAGTCTTTTTATGAAGAAAATCATCACCATGATTATGAAATCTTATTTTACAGTTTGTATACACTCAAAGACTTATATTATTTTAATTAAGGATATTTTTGAGAGATACATGTGTTATTATCATTATCTTGAGGAATATTTTTAGGATTATGAGACGAATAAAGATGAGTTGAGATGACCCTTATGTTTCAATTCTCTTTCAATTTTCAATAAGCTGGATAATGAAAATGAACACACATATGAGAGATAATTAATTAAGAAAGCATATTTACCTTGAAAATTATTGGGAATATCATAAAAAATAGTTAGAATTTTTTCCCATGTTATTATAGTTTCGTTGGCTATAAATATAATTGTTTTTTTATACGATATTTTAAATGGAGATGTTAGAGAGGAGATATACCTCATAGTTAATAGAATCATTATAAAGTCATATAATTATTTTCTATTCATAAAATAAGTGGAATAAGATCTTGATTCTAGTGTAATATTTTGGATGTGTAATGGTTTAAAAACAATGGTTATGAAGCCATGAATTTGTGGTAGTACATTGTTTGATCATTCATGCCATTATGTTATTATGGGATTCATAATGACTGAATTAATTTTTATTCTATTTTTAGACTGGGATTAAAAAAAATTATTCCAAAAAATTAAATTAGTAAGAATACAGTTATAGGATATAAAACGGAGATAAAGAATGGAGTATATGATTGAGAATGTTTATACAAATACCAATTTGGATAATGGGAGACAAAAAAAGAGAAACCAATCGAGATATTCTTGGCCATCAGATGATAGTGGGTTTATGTAATGAATGGAGAAATGTGTATCCACTGGACATTAATGATCAGAGAAGGATGTTTGTATACTAAACATAGGTTTCATGGATTTTTTTATAATCTAATATATTTTTATTTCAATGATATGTATATTTAAGCCCTATAAATATAGAATACACCCAATGAATATGTGATTTTTTTACAGTATTATTTGATGAATATTTTTTGAGGAATGTTGATATTGATTAGATTAGTGGAATTGAATACATTGAAATGAAATTTGATTTTATCTGGATGTTCATATTTAGAGCCTATGTTTTATAATTATTTTTTAAAGGAATAAAATTCTATTAATAGAGGGGAAATCCTTTATAGACTAATACATAATAATGGGATTTTATTACTAGTTATAAGTTTCTTACTAATTAGGTAACTACCTAGTGTATGATGATTTAAATTAAATATAGGTTCATCAGAATGTGGTGTATTGGATAGAGGCATATGAGATAAATTTGTATGAGATAGAATACCATCAGACTAAGGAGACCAGGCATAGTATAACAAGATAATATTCTAGATGGAATACCAAAATGAGGTATAATAGATAAATGTTAATCAATATAAGGTGCATAGGACAAAACA
Source organism: Viscum album (assembly GCA_963277665.1). Lineage (NCBI taxonomy): Eukaryota > Viridiplantae > Streptophyta > Magnoliopsida > Santalales > Viscaceae > Viscum > Viscum album. The sequence continues at coordinate 1,028,512,876 of OY728159.1, forward strand.
TAATGGATTCATAGGTGTTGAAATGTCTAGTCTATAATTATTAGATTCAAATATAATGTCATGAGTGATGATATTTGATTATATCTAGGACTTTTAAATACTAGGATATTTTTTTGGTGATAAGATACTTTTCAATGTTCTATTAGAGATCATTATATTGTTGTGCACTGCGAATGGAGGCACATATTTTCTATTAAGGAATAAATTTATTTCCCACTATAGAAATATTAAAAAAGGGAGATTTTGTATGTGGTGTATAATGGGCTAAATGAATATTTTTTTGGAATATTTAAAATAACTAAAAAAGTTCCTAATTGGTTTGCATAACCAATTTATAAGGTATGTAATTAAGGCATATAAAAACATACTATTGAAGTTGTTAGATAATTTATGTGTTGTGTTTAATCAACATGTAAATTTATGTTTCTCACATTTATTTAAAATCATATAAATATCATGTGTTTATTTCTCTCATTATTTAATATATGTGATGTGTTGTTTTGGTATTTGTTTTAGTGGATTGAGAAATAAATCATTTTTCATAGGTTGTGTTTTGGAAAAGGATACATAAATGAATGTGATCAATGATTTACACCACCCATATATAATCCTAAATACATCTATGAACTACACTATGATCATCCATCAAAGATGGTTTAATTACTTCTAAAAAATTTAAATCCAATGATTTCTATGTCAGAAACGATTTTTTGTAAATAAAATTTCTAGAAAAAAATTATAAAATTATTACAAATAATCCTAATATAGATTTTTATTATTTAAGGATCAATTATCTTTTGGACTAGTATAATAGGATAGATGTTTTTCTATACCTATATGATGGTGAATTATGTAACCATAATCATTAATCTATTCGTTCTATATTATCTCCCTCATGATAAGCACTTTTTGAGTGAATATATTATTCAATCATTTATAATATGTTTTTATTTATCTTTTCACCCATATACATGATACATCCATATATCAGAAAAACTAATATTGTGTTTCTGATATTTTCCATGAAATTTATTATAAACAAGAATATCTTTGAAAAAAACAAAATAAAAATATCCAAATATTAATGGAACATTATATTCATTGGTTCCACACATGTAGTGGATATATTTGGTAAACATAATGGCATAACCAAAAACCATTAATGACTAGTCCATGTATGGACCAATGTGATCAGATTTTCTTCCCTCAACCATTACCTTGAAGTACATATTCTTCATCTTCATCTATGAAAATAACCATGCTCAATATAGCTGATAAAAATTAATCTATTTTAGGTAAAGAATTATTTTTTAATAGTGTTTCTCTAGATTGATGTATAATCAATGAAATGTCTATTGGAACTATATTTATTTCTAATAATCTAAACAGGATCACCCAATGGTGATGCGTATGTGTTAATGAAACCATAAAAACTAATTTCTTAAAAAAATTCAATTCTATAAACTCAATAGAAGATGTTAAAATTTGATATTTTAGAATTTAATTAGCAACATAAACATAGTTAATATTAATATAAACTTCTCTATCAGAAATAAACAAATATATAATATTATAACATATTTCCATATATCCCATTCCATCCAGATCATAAATGATTTCCAAATATAATTTATATAAATTATTTTGTGTACGAAAACATTTTCTTCCATTATTTACAATTTTCTCATATTATTTATTTGATATATAATGTATAAATTTATTTTTATATAGAAACTAAAATCAATTCTAAAAAATATATTATTTAACCATGAAATCACTATTATCGTGATAAACTGAAATCCAATACACTCCTAGTTTAATAGGAAAATATATAATATGAAATGAAACTATATTTTAATGATAATATATTTTATATTTAAAATTTTAAAAAAATTTATAAAACTATTTATCATTTACATTCCAACATCTAGTTTTTGAATTCTTTTTACGTCATTTCATGATATGGTACTTCAATTTGACATGTAATTTTATTATAAAGAAAATAATATTTGAATGCCAAATCTAATAAGAAATAAGAACAATATGATTTTACAATTAATGTACAAATCCCTAATTAATTTTTGGGTCCCTACTATATTTTTGTCTTACAAAATTTCATCATTTCACCATTCTATTTATGGAATTTTGGATTTATATCTTTTTTAACCAATATCATACACGCATTAAAATAACATACCGACTCATTGTAATTAAATAATTACATTAAATTATTATCATTATTAGTATTAACATTATCCTTGATATTCTCAATAATGTTATATTTTATTTTCCATGCATTCTCCAAGGATAAAAATTCCAATACCTCTTTAAATTTTATATATAATTCTTCTATGAAATAATATAATAAGTGGGTAAGTGAGTTTTTTAACCATTTGGTTTTCTTAATTAATTCATCTTTATTTCAATAAACATGGATCACTTCTCATTTGAATTATTATTAAAATTAAAATACCCAATATCATATTATCCTTCACACATCAAAATTTTATCGTAACTCAAAAACTCTCTCGAGTAGTGATAATCCTTTTTATGATTCCATAAATACTAAGTGAAAATATTTAATTATACTAGTATTGACTAGATTAAAATTCAGAACATGGAATTTTATCCTAGTAAAATAATATTCCTAGTTTGAGATAGTTTCATATTACTTTGTTTTCTAGTACAGTACATTCCTTTCATGATTAATGTGGCTAATTTCAAGAAAACACTTTTTAATGAATATGTATTTAAATACCAATATTTCTATAGAATAAATTTATATCTTTTCATTAGTCTTATTAATCAGATGAATCAATTGAGAAGAAGGGATATTATTCCCATAATTATATTATATATAAGATTATTTTATAAATATATGGAAAAATATTTTGAAAAAACAGGTATGATATGAATAAATATTAAAATATTAAAATTCTATATCTTGAATAAATAAATAAATATATTTTAATATCATTATTGTTTCTCGTAACTGCAACATATCCTCTAAATATATGTAAAACCTTTTTATGATACCATATATAATGACATATACCTTATTCAACAAATAAAAAATGATTTATAAAAATATTGACCAAACATACATATCTATAATTTTTATCATTAATATTTTATAAAATTATATAAAAATTTACCAAATTAAGTGGAGATTTTCAAAAAAACATAAATTTTACTCACAAATAATGTTCTTTACGATGATACAATTAAATCCTTGATGTTAACCCTCATATTGGTAAATATTACATTATTATAAATTTTACTCATCCTTATTCATTGTGAAAAAGCATTTTGAATTTTTGGATGAATATTAAAGTATTAATGAGTGACATAAAATATAAGAAAAAAAATAGAAACATTGTGGAACTAAAAACCTATATTTATTTATTCATATTTCAAAATATTAATTTGAAAAAAAATATGTTTACATGTAAATGAAAAATTAATATACCATAATAACTCTTTTAAAAAATTTCTTATGTAATCATAAATGATAAATAGTAATAATATGGGTTTCATCAAAACCATGAGTGATCCCACATACATTTTATTTAAATAAATGACCCATTCTATTTTATTTTAAAAATAAGAGCCACAAATATCCCATAAAAACATAAATTCATTTGTTTAAATTTTTAAATACAAAGATTTTTTCTACAGACGATTTTTATCATATCCTATAGTTTCCTTAAGGATATTTCCTTAAAAACCCATATAACAACATTTATAATTGATTCACCTAGTAGGAAAATTTCTATATCACATAACAGTAACATTTTACTATTAAAATGTGTCACTACTCACAATGCATTGGAATCATATATTGGGGTCACCCATTTTTAGAGATAATTCATGATCTCCAACCATTCATATAAACAATTAAATAAAAATATCATAAATAAGAAATAGATATATTGATCATTTATTATAGTATCCATATAAATTGTCATTTAGTCTTATAAGTAACAATAAATTTCATTTATTGATAATGTTGAAAGAAATATTTAATTACCATATAATGTTGTTACACAAACCAAAAAATTTCTGAAATTCTGGGGGGAATGAATTATTTATAATATAAACTAAAAATAAGATTAATCATGTTAATTATTAATTAGTATAACGTTATGAAATATAATTAATTCTATTTAATTTTAAAAATATTTTGATACACATTAGACATAATGTTTAATATGAAATAACTATGAATATATAAAAGATTTATTTTATAAATGTTAAAAATAAAGGTAATGGTTTTTGAATATTTTTTATTAGACTTTTTGGACCAATAATAATACTAATAACGAAATATTTTTAGGATCGTGAATATGGATGATAATTATTCGAATGGAATACATTAAAATAATGTTTTAATGAAAAAATATTTTACAATATGTCTCTTCAAGATTTTTATTTGTTATGAATCAAGTATAATAAATTCTCCTTAACATTATACCTTTTTAATAACCTTTGACATCATAATTTACATATTTTTTTCATTTTTTTCATTTATTATGTTGATTAATTATTTAACAAAATGGTTATGTTTACATTTGAAGTTTTAAAGTGTATTTATTAATAACCTTAATAAAAACTAAATCCATTGAACATGGTCATAGGGGTTATAATTAAATTTACTCTACAATTATATAAATGTGATAATTATCATATTTATAAAAAATATAATCTATTAAAAACAACAATATTTTTCGATCATGAAATATGAATGACCACATTTTCCTAAAGATGGTAGTGCATATATAAGCCTGAATAACTTTTTCATTTTTCTAAATAGTGGTAGTTTATAAAATTTGGTAATATTTCACATTTATTTAGTCATATATATTTAATAAATTTATTTATTATTAATTAATTTTAACCTGAGGACTGGCCATGTAAGGCAGAGATGAAAAAATGAATCCCATCTCGAGGTGGAGGTGCGATTCCATATATACGTATAAACAAGGATATAAATTTTTCATTTATAAAAATAGTACGGGGCTATGTTATATATTAGATTTATATAATCATAATAAGTTTATAAAAATTTTATATATTCATTGATTCCTTCCCAACGAGCTTGTACCCAAGTGGTACAGGCACCAGCTTGGCATCGAAAAGACCCAAGATCAAAGCCATTCATGAACGAATTTTCAGATAATACAGTAGCACTATAGTAGGTCACTATAGCGGTGTTGATACTATATAAGGTACTATAGTATGCCAGGTACTACAGTAGTACTATTCACCGAAGTTCCCTCTCGTCTAAAAAATGGGCCTTTGTGCCTTGTATTTTAACAACATTGTCTTGGGACTTCGGGCTATGTAATGATTCTCAATATACCTTGTTTAAAATAGGTATTTTTTATAAATATTAAAGGAGGATTCTGCCATAAACATTAAAAAAAATTGATTCTTTTTTTATAACATTCTGTGTGAGGTGCTGTTGAAAAACCAAAAAAAATTCTTCATAAAGGTGGTACTCCACACATACACATGTGGGGTATTTTTATTTACCATTAGTTTGGAGAGATATATAACATATTTGTTCCATAAAAATAATAATTTCTTAGTTCCAAAAAATATAATTATATCACCACTTATTAGTGTAATGAACTTATTTGAAGTTGGTAGAAAATGAAATTTGGTCTATTTGGACATATAAGTATTCAAATATCTCCATTTGGATTTCAACTTAATACCTATTGGATTCATATTTTGAGAATTCCATGACCACTTAAAAGTTGGTATTGTTATTGGGGATAGATTTTTAATGTCTCTGGATGTACTATATAGCTCAAAATGTTTTATGAATGAATGTTAGGTGGATCTCTATTATATGTTAGGGAAGTGGAACACTTTATGTTTTTTTTTAATTTCAAAATCATAAATGGAATAATCATGGTCCAATGGTAATTAACTATCAATTATCTATGATAAATATATAAGTGTCTAAATCTTATCATCCAATATAAATTATTATAACATTTATGGGCCTCATCACAAAATTATTACCTAAATTAACATGATTTAACCGTTATCTTGGTGACACATTCTCACCATATTTTCAATTCATAATACCAAATATTGAAATGGAACTCAATATTGAATTATAACCACATATTTGAACCAATTTATACCATTTTAATGATTAATATAGTATAACTATACAAAATTACATTTATATTGAGTGTGAAATACAAATTATTTTTTTTAAATGTCATTTTTAGAATAAAAAGCTACACATACCTCAATAAAATATATGTTCGATTTATTCATAAATATTTATATTTTTTCTAACAAATGGATTAAATTTTACTATAAACCCATATAAAATTGAAATTATCTTTGAAATTTCATTATTTAAATTGATTAATTTTCATTTTTTTTCAAAAATTAACATTAGTCATTATTCACTCAAAACTAAATCTAAAAAAAATTAAAAAACTACGATATAATTCATATAATGATTTTATAAATTAATTAAATTTTATCAAAATAATTTTCCTAAATAAAAAAATACTTTTATATAAATCAATGTCATAAAATTAAAAAAAATTAGTTAAATAAAACTGTTTATTATTACAGAAATATTAGGTAATGACATTTATAAATGTATAGGGAATATGGATCCCTAAAAGAACACTTTAAAAAATAATATTATTTTATTATTATGGATTAAAGAATTGTCACATTGAGAATAAATAATATTCATTTGAATATTTTGTTAGATTGACACACAAATATATTATGTGATGTGATTAGGTATACGAGGAGGCCATGGTTTAAAATCTTGTGAAATTAGATTTCTAAATGATGGAATTACAAGAAATATTTCTAATGTGATCATGAAATACCAGTGGTTGAAAACATGGAACATCAGAATAAATATTCCTTGTTTGAATTATTTTAAAAATTAACCCCTCAAGGGTTGGGTGTGGATCTAAATATTCTCTATCATTCATGGAAACTCTTCTTAAATTTTTTTATCCACCCTAATATATGCAATATTTAGCGAAAAGTGTTAATTCAATGTTAATTTTTGTATAACATGTTTATATTACACATTAAAAAAAATTCAAACACAACATGTATGTATAGAATTTAAAATAACCATATGGTGTTTTTTGGAAATACATGGATCGTAAACTGTGGTTCTATTCATTCAGGTGAATCAGGACTCAGTATGTTCAATCAAGGATTTCAAATTAGAGGTTGTAATAAATTTTATACAAAACCATTTCATCAATCCTTAATATTTTGTTGTGATTATTTACATAACCTTCTTTCTATAAGGGTGACATGTGATCAGTCAAAAGGGGGAACAAGTATTGTCGGTAGGCCACATGCTTTAATGTCAAATACATTATACGTATAGGTGTAATTAGGTTCATGACCATCCTTTACTCATCAATATATTTCATCCAATATTAATTTATATATTTTTGAATGTGATGATATTGATTTTTATTCCTAGAATACTATACCAAATATATTATAAAACCATATATTATATATTCCCTCCATTACGAAAATTTTCAATATTGAGGAATAATCATGTATCAATGATGACATATCTGTTAATGAAGAAGTGGATTATCCTAATTACATACAATAATTATGTGGGATTATGAATTTTATTATACATGGTTCAACTGGTATACAATGACAAATGTTTTATTGGGGACTTTAATATTTAATTTCCTTATTCATGTGAAAATTACTTTCTCATGTAAAGTATTTTTCATTATTATCTTTAAATAGATATGGATGTTAAATTCAGGGTTATTGATATGAACTCAATTTAATGTATATATACACACATACCAGGAATGAATAGACCACACATTTATTCTATAAATATTTATATACTACATAAAAATGGGGATATTTTGGAAATAAAATAGATATAAGTCCATGTTATAACTTTGTGAATGTGATGATGTACTTTAAGATAAATGATAATATGATATTTATCATTATTATGTGTTTCTAAATTGTATTTTTTTAATCTAATAGGATTTATTTTTTATGTTTCAATTATATTATACTGAATGGGATATCATTTAATCTCTCTTTAATTCTATAAATATTCATTAGTGTGGTAAAATTGTTATCGTATGGGTTAGAATATGCAGTTTCATTTATTTTTTTTATAAAGATCAACTGTAATAGTGTTACATGTCTGGGATCACCCTATACAAGTTTCAATAGATTGGTGAAGGAAATGGGATCCTCACCAAAATTAATTAGTCTCAATACTTATGATTCCATATTTAATCGAATTATGAATAGTGGTTTGGTGGTTCATGATAGTATAGTGTTAGTGATGATAACCATTTTTAAAAAATTTAGACCTGATTTACCATTGATTCCAAAAGATAATGAACTAGTATTTTGAATATTTTGGAACATGGAATATAGGATCACCATTAATTATAAGGATGTTGAATATATTATGGTTCACATTTAGCTCTTCTATAATCACATCATACACTAGTTTTTTTGGTACCATGTTTGAAATTACATGTTTATCTAATTAGATTGTATCTTTATGTCCCATTTCTAGATGGAAAGAAATGCTTACGTGGACTCACATATAGAATATTATATTTTTTATACAAGTAATTTTGTAGAATATTTTTCTACATATCCTATTGTTTGTATGTTTTTTTTTGAATTTCAGTTAGGATATTTAATATGTCTTACTCAAGTATGTGGATATTTTTTTTAACTATTTTTTGTTTGGATATTAATAATTATAATATTTTTTTAATGGAAATATGTTCTATATAATTTTAAATTTTACCCAATAGAATACATTTTTATTATAATATTGTCTGAATGTTTTAGGGGAAAAATTTAAATTGTTCATCATGTGTTGAATGAAGAATTCCAATTGATGGTCCTTTTGAGAGGATTTTAAATAGTATAATACAAATTCATAAATATAAATCAATTTAGTAAATCAATTTTTTATGGTTATCTATAATAAAAAATATAAAATTAAATTAAATTTAAAATGAAAAAAAATATTTTCTGTAGTTCTCTATCTTCAAATATAACACTATCCTATTTTTAAAATTTGTATGAATGTGTTTTATGATGACCAGATGAGTGAAAAAAAATAGAAAACACAATTTAAAAGTATACATTGGTTATTCTTGAAAACATTGTCTTACGAAATTACTCTCTTTCACACAATATATTCCCAAGCCTATGTGTGGTAACGATGAAGAAGATAATAGCTTCATGTTTTTGTGATTCAGAACCATGTATCAACATAACATAATTATCATTGGGTTGTGATTATCCATAAAAAATGGAAGATCCTTGCATGCTAGAATATTAACTAATGTGTTATAATTCCTGAATTAATGTTGTTTTATATTCATGAACAACATTGATTAATGAATAAACACTCATTAATTTAATCCCATTTAATTATTAATTATATTATCATCATTTTAAAATATTTTCTTAGGTTCTAAGACATTATTTTATCATAGGATGTATAGAATGACATACAACATTATAAATGATAATAATTATAGCCATAAAAGGTGTATAATGGGTTATGTGTATATAAAATATATATAAAGAATTTGGGTATATCTACTTTAATCAATCACATATGACAAATATTAAAATTATTTATTCAATTTAACATTATATTGTATAATATATAATTAATTGTGATACCATATCAATACAATTTTAGGATATCTATAAAAAACATTTTGAAAGGTACCATTAACACCACATTTTAACATGTCATATGCAAGACCTTCACAATAAAAATCAATAAAATATTTACTAGAAAATTTAAAAAAAAATATATCTGAATCAGACTCAATCCCTATTTTATAATAAAAAATTTGTGGCCGAACAGTATATTGTAGCATTTTAGAAAAATATGAATCACTAGATATACATGTGTAATAAAATTGCCACCTATAGGGAATCTTAAGTAATACTAATGATATAAAGGGATATGAAATGTTCATTAGAAATAAAATTTATCTCTATAAAAATTTCCAGCAATCATCATTACATTAAAAATTCAAATAAAAATATATACATTTTTTCAAGATATCCTTTGAAAATTAGGGATTATGTATGTTTATTATAGAAAAAAAACTCATATATTCTCAAGTATCTACATTTGGAATGAATTGATCAATGAATACATCACTTTTCATTTATTCATTGGGATGATCACACCTTGTGTCTCTCATTCAACTAAATAAGAAAAGTATTAATTCAATCGATGTGTAGTCGTACACTTCTTAGTATATCTCAATCATGGGATTACATGTGATAATCATTATATGAAAGGAAAATCACTTTCTTGGACATTCTCTAACTGATAAAATATTCAACTACATACCCAACCAACCCTTTATTATCTAATTCAATATATTCAATTTTATAATTTGGTATCAATATATGAAGAATACCATTATATGTAACCCACAAACCTTATCTTGTGGGAACCGAAATATGATCATTGTATCCATAGTATATAAAATAAAAAATTTGTCATAGTCAATGTTGTTAACATAATGGTTCATTAATTCAATCTGTTTCACATTGTATCCTCTTTACATAGAGATAATATGAGAAGGTTGTCCCATAGTTTTTGGAAACTGTGTCCTTTTTATGTTGTGAAGGACGTTCCATAGTTGAATGATCCAAGTAGGTGATTGCAAGGGGTTGAATGCCTATGCAGTCAGCAGATGTTGGATATGATTTTTTCATATGGTATACATCATGTTTATTCCTAGATCAAGAAACACCCAAAGAGCCATTTATCAATGATTCATGGACCTGCTTTCAAAATGAAGGTGCTCGTTGGATTATTTTCCCAATAACACATAAGGATTCTTTTGGTCGAGAGGATTGGAGGTTAGGAACCTCACACCCTTTTGTGGGGAATTATTTCCTATTCCCAAAAACTCCTATATATTTAATAAATGTTCATATGTTTTGGTATCCATGTTTATCTCCTATTAATGTTTCCATAGATTACCCACGAGTTGCAAAATCAATCATGGATAAGCATGGATCAGAAAATTCTTAGAGAACACTATATTAAGCCTTGTGATGAGGCACTCTAGAGTATATCATCATCCTGGGCGGGGAGTTTTTTCTCATCCAATATCGAAACCATAAGATGGGGTATCGATTTATCCTCATGAGAGGAATCAAATACCATGTATTTCAGTGCTACATAACTCAAAAAAAAAATTTATAGTTGTATGATATTGATCCAACAATTTAGTTTAATGTCATGAAACTATAATTTTTATTAGAATTGTTCCTTATCAAGATTTCATGTGGGACATACACCAAAGTGACCTATGATGCTTAGAAGTGGCATGTTCTCCTATGTGGATATGGCCCTTCCAAGGATATCGATAACAGATCACTACCGTGATTTGGGTGCTAGGTTCGGACATCATTGAGGCTTCCAAGGTATCCTAGTAAGCTGTGAATCAATTCCCTTATAGTTCAGTTTTTCATGGGTCTTATACCATAGCGGAGTCCCAATTTGTGGTGTCATGATTGGGGATAATCTTTGAAAAGGATCCCCTTTAATCTCGAAACGTAGAAAATATTCTTACATAACCTATTTGGGGTATGAATTATAGTTTTCATAGTTAATTTACTATTGTTTGATTATACCATATAAAAAGCCCTATTTTTTGGGGAATGATTGGAGATAACTTTTAAAAATGATCTCTTCTAAGGTCTTCCCATAGACGGGAATCCTACATATCATTATTGGGATAGGAATAAGAGTTCTAGTTGTTCAATTAATGTCGGGTATTTTACTATATATGAGGACTAGTTTTTCCGGTACTTGATTGGGGTTAACCTTTGAATACGATCTCCATTTCCCTCAAGGATTATTTAAGTGTCCTATGTATCTAGTTTGGGGAATGAATCAGATTTCTAATATTTCATTTTAAATTGGGACTTATTCCATAGAGGAAGCCCTGTTTTTGGGTGATGTCAATTTCATGATATGCACCTACCTCTAATACCTTGTGATATATGCTCAGTGTGAGAAAAAATAGGAGGTATTGGATATGAATATCTCACAACCCTCGTCATCTATTGATATATGGAACTAGATGTTAATGGTAGAGATAAATAATGTGGATTTGAATGTTTCAATTACATCTCCAGTGTTGATATCTAGGATAACCACATATGATGATCTATCCAGATGTGTCTCGTGTTGAGCCAATGATGAGTAAGAGAAACAACTCATGTGTAATGGTTATAGACATACTGTAGGAGCAGTTCCCTGAAATGTGTTATGTGAAATGTTAGAATCATCTCTCATCATCAAAAATAAAAGTAGTCACAATCCATTTGACTTGTCATTTTTCCTCAATTAATTGAAAAGCTAGTGATTACCCTTGATCCCTACAATGGGGACGTTCATTTTAGTATCCCTTGGATGGACCCTGAGTAACCATGGTAATGTAAATGTATGGAAATTATGTGGGTTCTCACCATTACATGTATTTCTTATGAGACACTCAATACCATGCATATGTATATTCAAAAGGGTATATTGATGTTCCTGGTGGTTTTACCATACAGATAATGTGGCTTCAAAAGTGTCTTTGGCCGGATTTCATTGGATGGTTCATAGAGGGACTGTAGATGAGGTGGCTCGAATTTAAGGTGATGATCAAAGATGGAGATTGGAACATTCAAGGGTAACTCATTCCATGCACTGTTTCCCCTTTTCAGGGAGGGGGAATGTTCATGTAGTGTGTTTCAATACGGATGAAAGAAACATCCACAAACCATGATAGAACCCAAAACTATATGTGGTATATATAGTGATCTGTTATGGGAGACTAGCTTGTGGTTGTGTGACATGATGCTACGCGGTGCTGAGTTTTAACCACATTACGAGGTGCTATAAGGCGTAGGGTTAAATCCACATATCCTTGTGCTACGTGGGGACTGGAGTGAATAAGTGGCATGGATCCTTTGGTTCATGGGAAGATTTTCTAGCACTAGTATAGAGTTCATGGTTCACCCATTATGTTCATGGTATACCAATTAATATTAAGATTCCATGATTTTTTGGTAACCATATTTTATTTATAGTGGAATTAAACAAAAGTGTTCTATGTATTGAGTATTGATATCTTAATTAATACTTCTCAATTTTTTGTTGAATGATCTAGAGTCTAGTGCCCCTATCATCCTCCCCTCAGGGTCCTTTTATAGTGTTTTAGGTAAGCTGGATCTATGTATATCTCGACACCTTTTACTGAAGTGGATGGGGAAATCACCGATCCTGCAGAAGACATGGTCAATAGAGGCTCGTGGGGTTTTTGTTCGCATAGGAAAAAATCATCATCTCAATCCCATGAATGAATTATTCTTCTTTGTGGGCACGTCTAGTTTTCCATGTCTGTGAACTATAGGATTCACGGGGACAGTATGCGGTGGCGAGTTTCATGGCCTTTATTTCACAAACAATATGGTTCATGATAGTGGAATGTGGGGGCGACAATCTCTACCTTCATTATTCTAACAACATAGTTCATGATGGTGTTACACATGTGAAAAATTACATTCCTTGATTCCACCAATGTCACGGTTCATGATGTGTGGTGACCTTGTCTTCATTTATCATACAGATTAGTGCTCTGGCCAATGCTCTTTAGGCCAGCACCTCGTAGGTTTCCACAAACAATCTATTCCGAACCAGACCCATCTTTCTACCATTACTGGGTTTTAGTACATAGAAATGTTATTTTATTTTGGTACCTTATAATTCATTGATAATTTCTTCTATATCCTTCATCAAATATATTTTGATTCCTTTTCAAAAAACTTTGGATTATTTAATTTCACTTTGAAATGTCTTACGGGACCTAAAAATTCCATCCATTTGAATGGGTTCTAACCATGAGGAAGTGGATGTCATTCAGACATAGAATGATTTTGGGACTTCTACTACTTTGCAATAGAAAGGTGTGACTAGAGGGGGATCGTGCCTAAATATTGGGGTTCCCATGCCATTTTTCTTTTACCATACTTCTCAATGAAAATAACTCCAGAAACATATCTCCTATCTCATTGCTTCTGCATACTAATGACACGTCGTGAAATCCTTCCCCCATGAACCATTCATTGAATTCTGTGAATTGAAAATCCTTCATGGTCATCATCGTCTGAGAACCAAAAATAATATTTTTAAATCATAGAACATGAATTTTGATTTGAAAACTAAACATTAAGTATTCACACTGTAATCATCGGACAACTGCATAGTAAGGATTAGTGCACGACTCACCCAATGCACGAACATTTAAGTTCATTGGCCATCACATTTTGGGTCAGTGATTTTCATGGCATTCTGAAAACTATCATTTCATATAGAATGACTTACATGAACCATATATAGGGTTCATTATGCAGATATCATTATATGTGGTTTTCTTAGTCATTTTCCAATATTTGGACTTTTCCATTTGATTTTATTATACTGTCCTTTTTTATGTAATTTATGTGATGAAATGAGGTGTCCTTTCTATAGGATATTTCTAATAATGTTAATTTAAATGGCGCTATTGTCACACCCCTTTCATCTTTTGATGAAAATAAGAATAATAGGAGAACACTATTGATGAAAAGAATTGTTTCACCCCATTGCATCAATTCTTAGTTAGTTTTATTATTATGGGTCATAGAGAGTATCCAATTTCATACTGGGTTCCCATTTATGTATTTGGTACACTATCTGATACATTTATTTCAACACCATTTTGGGAAGACCAACACACTTCTTGGACTTAGATAACACCATTACTGAGGCCCTTATTTAATGAAAATGACGATTAATGAAAAAGGATATTATTGTTAGGTCCAAATTGAACTATGAAACTCGATCTCTAGAGGGTTAATGATGAACACCAGCTGAACCAAATGATTTATTCTATATTATTTCATGGAGGGACACATCAAATGAAAAACAAATATGGTTATCAAAGAGGGATCTTCGCTCTGAAGGTTCGTTTGGTTTGGATTTGTGATGGATATTATGGGTTCATTAGTGCTAAAAAAATATCAGGTTGAATTGCAGACCATGGGGTTATATGATGCTATCTGGGTATCCTCGATATATGTTCATTTATATGGAACACTCATTTTTCATCTTCTGAGTAGATGAGGTCTAGATAACAATACATTTCATTTTGTTTATGGGAAGGTCAACTTTATCCTCTGGGATGATTGAATGATTTTGGGGTCCCTATTTTCTTGTATATGTAGGATGATTTTCTTCCAAATCCATCCACATGGGATGGCAGGGAAAGGAATCCTACACAAGGTAAGAATCTCATTTGAACAAGGAAAAAACAATCAAAGGACATCAACATTTTCCTCAAGCAAGACATTCCCTTATCTGGCTGGATTAATACCTTTGCTAAGAGAACATATCTAGATCGTGGTGTACATTGACCCAAATACCTCCAAACCATGGAATCCAAACTTAGAGAAGGATATTACAATGCTAACTTGTTGGAGGGATAGTTTCTAAAATATTGTTGATATCGTGTCCCCAATTTCAATCGACTATTCTAGTTGGATTCCTTCTTGGATATGGTTCTGAGAAGATGGATTTTACCAGTATGAGAGTCTAGTGGTGTGGGAGACAAAAAAAATTCATAGACACTCATATGTCGACTATAATATGCGTTAACCTATCCATTCCAATATATCCAAGATCTATCTCTTACTAGGCTGAGTCAAATAGGGAAAGCCACCTCAATGGGTGATTGGTCCCTTCCAAACCCTCAGGGGATTGATAATATCTGACGTTAGGGGGGGTCACATGTTTAAAAATCCCCTACGGATTCCACATGCTATTCTTCAGCCTTATCATAAGAGGATCAGTGGGGTTATGTTGGTGGGCTGGGCCATACAAGATATGTAAGAAGACATGACCAAATATGATGAATGGTAATTGTTGACTCGAATTAACTATCATGACTGCATTACTTATCGTCCTCACACATCCTCTACTGGTACCATTGCGAATGGTGAATCAAAAGGATTTATCAACAAAGGATACATTTTCTCATTAAGATATAATATATGGGTTTCCTGTATTGATGTGTAACTTATCAGCATGGGATATTCACCTTGTATATTTTTTCAACTATTTAACTGTATCCAAATTCTATGTCACCCTACTCTCAATAGTGTGTGCCAAGAAAAATATCTCATGATATCCTGACAGATGTGGCTAATGATTACCTGAAATGAGGAATGGAGTATGATTGAGTGTTTATATTCTTAGTTTTTTGTATCCATCCTCGCATAATGTTATACTTTTTCCTACGATTAATCATATCATGATGATCAGCTAGCAAAACTAGTTCTCATTGTTATGACCACCAAGGCATCTAGGGATAAGGGGAAACACAAGGAATAAGCGGAGCATTCCAGACCACAGAAAACTCTATGGAAGTCTCTTGAATCTGCACACCAAATTAGGTCATGAGAACTTGGGGTGTTACAATTCAAGCTATAAAGTCTACCAACACTACCACAAAGAAACAAATGATCATCACTCATGATGATGTATTTCTAGTGGCCTAGAGGAATTTAGGTATATTAATAAATCTCTAATAATTGCTTGCTCAACCCCCCCCCCCCCCCCCATAATTGTGGTTCATTGTCCATTGGACTGAAGATTCACTTATGAGAGTCAATTATGTGTCAGCCCCTACTGAAATCTCTTATGATGACAATCCCGGAAAGGTGGATATTTGAAAATGTGTTCTTGATACCACGATACATACCCGATATAGATGGTGTAAATATTCTCTCTATGTGATTCCAATGATATGGCCTAATGTCTATGGGGATGAATATGACACCTCTGGAGGTGTTCACCTTTCTAATGTGCCTTCTAAGTCTAGGGTTGGGAAACTATTCATCCATTCTCTGAATCACCTATACGCCCAACCCCCAGGTGTTCCAAGGTGATCAAGGCACCCAAGAAGAAGTTGTGTTTGATGGAACCTAGTTTACTTCCCTGTACTAACCATCAATCCTTGTCTGTTCCAATTATAGCTATTTTTCCAAGGTCATAGATCTTTTTGGATTACTTGAGGAATAATTTTTAAAAAGAATATATTTTGTATCTTTTCCTAGAATAATTCTTTTAACATATAGGATTTGGAACTTCTATTTCACCCTCATGGATTTCTATTCAGAAATATATGAACAATGTTACAAAATATTTGAAGGAATGGATAGGTGCCTTCATTCTTCCAAAGATACACGACCATAAAACTAGGCAAGGCAGGCGCTTGCCTTTATCAGTGCTAATGGAAAAGCGCTAATAAAGGGTTAGGCCTTTATCAGCTCTAAATCAAGCACTGATAAAGGGCTCATTTGTCAGTGCTTTAAATATCCCTTTATCAGCGCTTTTCTTAGTGAAGATTAATGTTACATTTATCAGTGATTTTTTTAACATTGATAATATCTATTGTATACATTAAATAAACACACATTTTATAACTAAATATATATATATATATAATTAAATAATAATAAGATTAATAATAAATATATGTATTAGATTTATAATATTTATTAGATTTATTAATTCATTATATTTAATATATAAATTTATTATATTTCTTTATATTTAATGTATTTGTTTTATTTATAAATATATAATACGTTTTAATATATATGTACAATTAAAATTATTGAATATATATGTGTTTTCCAATAAATTGTGGTCAATGAATATATCATATATGCATATATATATATGTGTTTTCCAATGAATTGGGGTCAATGAATATATCATACATGTGTATATATATGTGAATATTGAATAATGTTCATTTATAGATTATAATTCATTATGTTACCCATATAATATTTATATTATAAAAAATTTACACTTATAATTAAAATTAAATTATATTTAAAAAATAAATATATAATTTATTTTATTTTCATTGATATATAAATAAATATATCTTTAAAATAATTTTATAAGTATAAATAAGAATATATATATTTAGAGTTAAATAAATATATAATAATATAAAGAAATTCATAAATTTATACATTTATCAGCGCTTTTATTAGAGTTGATAAACTATGTATTTATCGGCGCTACAAAAGCGCTGATAAAGGGTTTCTTTATCAGTGATAAAATGAAAAGAGCTGATAAAGTTACTCTTTATTAGCACTACAAAAGTGCTGATAAAGTCCAACCTTTATCAGCGCTAAAAAAGCCCTGATAAAGGTGGTATTTATAAGATATTTTCATTTTATCGCTGATAAATACCCCCTTTATCAGCGCTTTTTACTAGCACTGATAAAGGTCCACACGGTATTTATAAAATCCATCGAGTCCTCCTATTCCTCCCTACACCATTTCATGATTTCACAGAAGCCCTACTCTGTGCTGATGCCTCCTCTACGTTGCTGCCTCCTCTCCACCGTCGCCGCCTCCTTCTCCTCCTCCTCCATCACGGCCGTTGCCTCCTCCTACTCCTCTGGTGCCTACTTCTCCTCCTCCTCCTCCTCCACCGTGGATCCTCCTCTTCCTCCTCCTCCTACACAGTGTCATCCTCTCCGCCTCTTCTTCTACTCCTCCTCCTCCTCCCCCACGACCTCCTTCTCCTCCTCCTCCTCCACTAGCACCTCCTCTTCCTCCTCCTCCTCTACCTACTCCGCTGCCTCCTCTCCACTACGGCTCCTCCTGATCCTACTCCACCACCGTGTCCTCATCCTCCTCCTCATCATCCTCATCCTCCTACTCCTCCTCCTCGTCCTCCTCTTCCTTCGCTGCCTTCGCTGCCTCTGTGGTGCCTTCACTGCCTCCGCTACATCCGCACTGCCTCCTGGTGCCTCGGTGCTGCCTCTGTGCTGCCTCCGCTAACTCTTCTGCCTCCAGTTCATCCACTATCGACGCCTCCTTCTCCTCCACCACCGGTTCCTCCTCCTTAAGTTGATTAAAATTGATTTTGCGTGAATTAATTATGTCTTAATTTATTTTCAATGTTGAGATTAATTATGATTTGTCGTGATTCTTGTGTATGATGCATGTGTGTGTGACACATGTATATGTGCTTGGTTACTTGTTTGATCTTTATTTGTTGTCCCCGCTTACGGTTGGTTTACTCGTGAATTGAACTTTTTGAGTGGTTTTTGGTGCCTTTATGCTTTGGTTCATTGTGTGAACCCTTATGGTTAATTATAATTCCCCTTGTGTTTATTTAATTATAATTTTTTGTATTATTTTCGCCTCTATAAGTGAACTATTGGATGTAGGAATATTCATATGTGCACAGGGTACAAATATGGATTGGTACACAAATGATAATGGCTTTATAAAATGATTCTCACTTTAAACCCTAGATTTTGAAACAATTTCTCTCCCTTCCTCCTAATTTTCTTTATCCCTCCTCCTTTCAAATGGTTCTTATAAAACCCCAATGATTCAAAAAATGGATCCTTGGTTCCCAAATTGTAAATTTAGTTTCAAATGTGTTCCCTAAATCTGGGTATGTTTGGCTTCTTGATGTGTGGTTTGGTTCTTAAATGGCATAAAGGCCCGTTTGGAATCATCAGAGCATACATGGTGGTTTCCCCTTGGTTTTGAAAATGGAATTTTATTTGTAAATTTAAAAGATCTATTGGTATTTTGTGGTGTTTTGGAAATTGGTTTGGAAACTCATGTGATGTATAGGCCAGGTTGGGAATTGTGTGTGACTCTATATGTGATGGGAACCTCTATGGTTGTCCTTCTGTGGAGAGGTTTTCCATATAGTTGGTGTTGGAGCATGAGAAAGACATGCATAGATTCATATAGGTGTTATTGGTTTATATTGTGCATGTGATGGCCTCCTCATTCTCTGGTATACTACTATAATGGAGCAACAATGTTGGTTGTTTACTACGAAGGTACACCATATGTTGGAAGGAGTGTCTGAACCAAGTAATTCTAGGGATTTTTTTAGGTATGTTTACATAATTCTAATGATTACCTATCTATATGTTCTTCTTTATTTTTCTGCACTTTGGTTATCTACTTTTCTAGTATTTTTCTACTTTTATTGTTTCAATTAATTTTATCATGGCTCTATGGTCACCTTGTTTTGATTCTTATATTGAATTTTGAATTCCTTTTTTAAACTAGATATCTATTTTAAAAAAGAAAGTCATGATTTGTTTTGAAAATGGATTTTATAAAAAATTTGTGTTGGTTCTTTAAATGATAAAAACCTATTTTATAAATGTATTTCAAACTAGTGTTTTTTATTATTTTAGGAAAGCTAATGTATGTATTATGTTGTGCTTACCTACTAAGTTGTTTTATGCTCGCACCCTAATTGTGACACTCAGCATCAGTAGACCCAAGTTATTTTTAGGTTTGGGTTTCTTGTTTAGGTTTCCTTTAAAGCAGGTTGGTCTTATAGTTAGTGGTAACCCAAAGGTCATGAGGATATCTGGTCAGGATTTGATTTATTCAATCTCTATTTTTAGTTTCTATTTTGTTTAGTCAACATTGTATATTGATCGTGATTATGTATTCTTTATGTTCTATGCTTATGGATCCTCATGGTTTTGTTGTGTGCTCTATTTTTTTTATATATCCCCATTTCTGTATATCACATCATATTATCACACCATGAATCTTATATTTCCTTAATATGGTGTTCCTCATCATACGTGAGATATAAAACTATATGAGCCCTCTTCATTAGGCCTAAGACTCTAATACTTACTCAAATAGCCTTAGAAAACCTAACTAGGATATAAAAATCTCATACCAAACCTTATCCTCCCATAAACACAACTAATATATGGACACATAATCTCTGGACGATCACAAAATCACAAACATTCAATAGAACACTCACTCTATCTCTTAGTGAATCAAAAACACCCTATTTATTTACCTTGGTTGCTCTTCATTTCTATCCCTTTCACTAGAACACATATACTCATTCATGAATATACAATCATGCATAAATTGGAACATAGTTTTGTATTATAGGGTCCACCTACCTCAAAAAATGTAGTATCCCCCTCACCAAGATCAACTCATCCTCATCCAAGACTATACATGCCTTATCTAATCTTGTACCAATGATTGAGACCCAATCTCAAGGAAAAATTCCAAAATAATTAATTATAGAAACTTATAATTAATTATTAACCATAATATAATTAGGAATAATCATTTAAGAACTCACTGGGAAATACAATACAACCTAAACCACACAAAACATGGTGCGTTCATCATACGAGGATATCCTCTAGAAAATAAAATAAAAATCTACACGATCTGAATTGATTTGAAGATGATATTGTGAAATCATCACACAAATCGTAGTTAAAATCATCCCAAATCATAGAAAAATAAAGGATAATAGTAATGGAGAATATATGAGGGAATAAATCACTAACACACTATAAAAAAACTCCCAAAAACCACCACTCATCAGGGGGGTCTAAGAGAGGAAGAGATTGGATGAATCCCAAGAACCACCCATGATTTTATATTTATGAGCACGAACCCCACCATTTTTGATGTATTTAGTTTTTTATCTAAATTATTCTCATATTCCTTCCCCCCTAACCTATATAACCATCCTATGCATTTCAAATATGATGAATATAAATAAAGAATGGATGAATGCCAATCGGTTGACAAAAGAGTATGAAGAAGGTGGGGAAGAGTTTATCAAGTTTTCAAAAGATCATGCATGTGACCCTTATCAAATCCTTTTTCCGTGTTTACGCTATTGTTATTCAAAAGAAATTAGTCCATAGGAGTTGGAAGAACACTTGATCTGTCATGGAATAGATCAGAGTTATACATGTTGGAATAAACACGGTGAAACAACGAATGTAGGTAGTGGCTGGGATGACACTGCATTTTATGGATCATTGGGTATGATTACAAACATTAACAATGAATATGACCATATAGAGGATGTGATTATAGATGTGAATGATAATGGAGATCATATTGAGTAAATGACAAGGACCATTGAAGATTAACTTCATGATTGCCCAAAATTGTTTGAGAAGTTAAAAAGTTGTGCAAAGACACCATTGTCTGATGGTTGCACTAAATATACAGCATTGTTAGTCGTACTGAAGTTGTATAATTTGAAAATAGACAATGGGTAGAGTGACGCCAGTTTTATGAAACTACTTGATCTCATGAATTACATCCTACCCAAAGACAATGAGCTCCCGAGCCAAACATACGATGCCAAACGAATGCTACACTAGATGGGTATGATCTCTGAAAGAATACAGGCATTCCCAAATGACTGTATACTTTTTTGCAAGGACCACAAATCTCTTAATGAATGCCCAATGTGTGGTGCTTCTCGATAAAAGAAAGATGAATCTAGTCCTACTAAAGTTGTATGGTACTTTCCAATCATTCGAAGGTTTAGGCGCCTATATGGAAGTGAGGAGACTACAGAATAATTAACATGGAATGCAGATACAAGAATTAAAGATGGGATACTACGTCACCCCGCTGACTCTCCTTAGTGGAAGAGAATTGATCATGAGTATCCTGAATTTTGAAATGAGTCAAGAAACCTTCATCTTGCATTATCTACAGATGGAGTGAATCCTTTGGGATTTCAAAGAAACAGTCGCAGTACAAGGCTGGTTATGTTGATAAATTATAACTTACCGCCGTGGTTATGCATGAAACGAAAGTACATCATGTTATCTATGCTTATATTAGGAACAAAACAACTGGGTAATGATATTGATTTTTATTTAGCTCCATTAATCGATGATTTGAAATTATTGTGGTATTCAGGTGTTACATTGTATGGTACTTACAGAAAGGAAGATTTCACTTTGAGATCCATGTTGTACAGGATGATAAATTACTTCCCTGCTTATCGAAATTTTTTAGGATATATAATCAAAGGAACTCAAGGGTGTCCCATTTGCAAACAAGGTACACAATAAATTAGGTTGAAACATTCATCAAAAACCATGTTTCTTGCACATCATAGATTTCTACCGCGACAAAATAAGTACCGTTCTTGGACGACATCATTCGATGAATGTTCAGAAGAACATACAACACCGTCTCCACTAACAGGCGATCAATTGTTTGAGAAAGTTAAAAATGGGGACACTAATTTTGGTAAACCGGCTTAAAAAAACCTTACGAGAATCGGTTGGAAAATGAGATCAGTTTTTTTGAATTACAATTCTATAATTGTCTGTATGTCAGGCATTTTCTTGATGTTATGCATGTAGAAAAAAATGTATTTGATAGTTTCATCAGCACGTTTTTAAATACATCAGGAAAAACAAAATATGTAATTAAGGGGAGGTTGGACAAGGTTGAGATGGGAATACGAGAAGATTTGGCACCAATGAAGGGTGAAAAATGAACATTTATTCCTCATGATGCTTACACTCTTTCTAGGAAGGAGAGATATCAGTTTTACAACATCTTGAATGACGTAAAGGTTCCAGAGGGGTATTCGTCAAATATCAGTAACCTCATGTCAATGATAGACTTGAGGTTAAAATGTCTGAAATAGCATTACTGTCATGTTTTGATGAAAGATCTCATTCCAATTTCATTACATTGCATTTTCCCAAGAATGTCTGCCATACATTAACGAAATTTTGTTTCTTCTTCAAAGCTATATGCATCAAAGTTATAAACCCGATGAAATTTCCAACTATGGAATGAGAAATTGTCGTCTTATTATGTGAATTAGAAATGTTCTTCCCGCCTTTATTTTTTGATATGATGGTTCATTTTATGGTCCACGTGGTGAGAGAGATTCGACTATGTGGTCATGTACATTACAAATGGATGTACCCCATTGAACGGTATATGATGATTTTGAAAGGGTATGTCAAAAATCAAAGTCGGTTAGAGGGTTGTATTGAAGGGCGATATATTGTTGAGGAAGACATTGAATTATGTACCAAATACTTGTCTGGTGTGGAAAGCATTGGCCTACCAAAATCTCATCACACTGGGTGGATTGAGGGTGAAATAATTTCTAGAAGATAGGTTGTCATTATCAATATTACAGATCGGGAGCAGGCCCACCTTTATGTTTTGCATAACAGTTTCGACGCTGACCCATATGTTGAAATCCACAATGAAATTATTAGGCATTTAAATCCATCTAAGGCTGAAAAATGGATATCAGATACACATAATCTACAGATTATAGGATGGTTTTGAGATTATATTTTTAAGAAGTCATATGAAAATCCAGTGTCAATTTTAGAACAACTTCGATGGCTAGTCAGAGGACCAAGTGTGTATGAATTATCTTACAATGCTTATGTAGTTAATGGTTATACATTTTATTCTAATGAACATGATGAAGACAGTACCATGCAGAATAGTGGGGTTACACTTGTGGATGAAGCGATGCATGTTTCCGGTGCTAAGGACAGAAATCCAATTTATGTGAATATGTCAAAATTTGGTATCATCAAACAAATTTGGGAGTTGGATTATACGGAAATTAAAGATCTGATATTTCAATGCAAGTGGGTTGATAACAGAAGTGATTTTAAAATAGATGATTTGGGATTTGTGATAGTTGATTTCAGAAAGGAAGGGGAGAAAGAAGAACCATTTATAATGGAATCATAGGCAGTGCAAGTATTTTATGTTTCAGATCCCGCAAACCAAAATTGGTCAATCATTCTGTTATCGACCAAAACAGCTAAAGGTTCAGATGAAAATTCAACGGAATATGACCCTTTCATTTGGACTACGCAATCATTTCAATGTGGTACCAATATAGATGACATTTTTTATGTCAGAAGAGTCCACAATGAAGGGACATGGATAGTTGTAGAGGGGTTAAACCCCTTCAGCATTAAAAAAAGAGTTCAATAATCAGGTTAATTTGTTATTGTAATATAGATTGTGTTTCATTATGTAATTATCTATTTGCTTCTGCTTTTATGTGATCTAAATTAAAAGATAAACCAGTTCTGCAGATAATTACTTCTGCACCTGCTGATGCACACAATCCTGAGACACAACAGGTCTCTCAACCTATTGCAGCTAGTCCAACTACTGAGGTACAACAGGTCTATCAACCTCTTGCAGCTAGTCCCACTACTGAGTTATAACAGGTTTCTCAACCTGTTTATACTGGTCCCGGTGCCGATTCTAGTGCTTCGGAGAAACATAATGATGTTAAAGAAATTGAGGAAATGGTAGGCGATGAAACCCTGGTGACAAAAAAAATAGGTGCACCGTAGTTTGACAGGTTTAGCCAAAATCCTTAAGGCAAACACAAAAGGAATCAAATGTGAGGTGGGATGGAATAAATGAGGACATCATGTAAACCCCAACAAAGCCATGTTTAGTAGCTACATTGGAATCTTCACTAGGCAATGTGTGCTGATTGATGTAGATTCATGGAACCATGTTGTGAGCGTGCTGAAACCATTAATGTGGGAAGAGATTATGGTAACATTACGATATCATTTATTTAATTTATTAAAATAAAATAAAATAAAATACTTAAATATTTACTAACTCTTCATCATTTCTTGAAGAGTGAATTTATAGTAGATGTTTCGCACAAATAATATGACTTCAGACTGGAAGGAAGGGTTCATAGAGGATTTCACACCATTTTAATGAAACATCATCTGAAAGATGCTGAAGGGAAAATCAAGTCGCACCAACCTCTTCTTTATGCACAGTTTATATCCCAAGGATCTTGGTATGCATTTTTCAACCATCGTGCGGAATAGATTTTTCAGGTATATTTTGTTTGGTTACATGTTGTTTAAAATTGCTTGTATTCATCACGTTGATTGACAGTTTCTTATTTATGAAATAGCTACTGAGTGCTGAAAATAAATAATGGGCAGCAAAACCAGCGTACCCCTACTGTAAAGCAAGGTTGTGGTACGCTTCAATTGAAAAACAATTGGTACGTATTTTAAAAGTATTGTAATACTTTTATGTGACCTAAAACAACACAGTAACCATGTTTATCTATTTATATACATATTGATGAATCAAAATCCCAAGACACTTCCATTCCACGCAATGTTCTATAGAAGGAGGCTCATGTTAATAAACAAGGGAAACTGGTAGATAAAAATACACAAAAAGTGTGGGAAACATGTGTAAGTATGACAAAATATAAACATATTTTGCTTTAAATCACTATTATATAACAATGATTACTTATTTTTCCATATTTTCTATTTGACATAGTCACATGAATCAACAACACCCGCACCAGATGTAGACATACTTTCAGCGGCCTTGAAACAGCCAGAACAGTATGGCCGTGTTAGAGGTGTGGTTTTTGGGGTGACACCCCGTGCATATTTTCATAAAAAAAGAGTATGAACAAACTAAAGAATTGAAAGTATTGAGAGATAGAGTAGCTACCATTGAATAAAAATTCCAAAGTCAGGTAGAGATGCTAGAAACTTTGATGGAGGAGAGGCGAAGAGAATAAAGAACTGAAGAAAAACCCGCGCGAGAAGATCCTGCCCACCCCCCACCAGATTTGAGGTGATCCATTCAACTCAAATACCTGACTTAACAGAGGCAATAAATGTTCTAAAACTCATTTATATGAAATGTGAATCACATATACCCTGATACATTACTTGTAATGATATTCTACAGGGTGAAAATGACTATGATTTATATCTTTCAACTCCCACCCATCGCTTTGTAGCAAGGGAAACGGTGTCCAATATGTAGAATGACACGCTACACTCCAGACCGCTTCCTACTGGTCATGTCAAAGTGTTGATTAACATAGCTCATGAGCCGAGCGCCGAGCTACCCATGACAAATGACAATGATGACAATCATACGGCGGAAAAAAGCGATTGGAACATTCGTTGCATGGCTGTCAAATCTTGTAAAAAACATGTCGACCAGGAGGTATTCATTTCCAATAAATTTTTCAAGCATAACCTTTACCATTAAATAAAAAATGGATGAACTGATGAATTTTATTACATAAGGAAAATATGGAGGAGCTAAAATGAAATGGCGGCTCAAAAGGATCAACCAACCGAGAAAAAATGATCTACTGAGAGCGTGTTCACCCCGCCTATTCTATATCCACATTTAATATCATTGCAAGCTCATGTGGATACGAAAAAGATAGGAGAAAAGAGTCACACAATTGTTTATGAAAAAGATATGTACGGAGAGGAAACATTAGATTTCATTAGTGCTAACGATGTTTCTGAAATCATCACATATGACTATCTAGACACCTCAGTTATAAATGTATACATGAGGTATGTTTTCAAGATTTGATTTTACAGAAGCTGATATACTATGGTAATTAAGGCTAAATAAATTTCATATATTTCACATGTGTATATATGAAAAACAATTGAAGGTATTTTCCCATGAATAAAAATTTGGGCTTGTCACTCTTCACACCATTTCTACACAATGAGAAGAAATAGATTCTAATATTCATGCTGAATTAATGTCAAATCTACTCAGAATGTTTCAAAGCATAACTACGACTGACAGACTCTTTTTAATACCATCGTTGGAGGGGTAAAACTCTACATTTTAGTCATATATATTATATTTTCATTTCTATTAGTACTTATTCCTTTATATATTTTTAGGGAACATTGGATGCTCATTGCAGTAAATTTGGATACTGAAAAAATTTATTTTCTGGATTCACTGCATGGATATCCAACAAACCAACCACACATTATGGTGATTGTCAATTCTTAATACATTGAATCCTACATTTTGGAACTAAATATCATGTTATATAATTTATATAATCTTTTAATGAGGATTCTGTTATGATAGGGAGGTGTATGAATATCGTCTAAAGGATGGAATAAATCCAGGGCCTAAGGACGACAATGCGCACACGATCTAAAAATGGAGAAATATCTGGGTATATATAATTATATCTCACTATCAAAATGCATATCAAAACAAATTAATTATTTTTCCCGATTTTTCTGTAATGTCTAAAACAAACAAATGATAAGTTCTGCAGTTATTATGTTTGTAAATTTATGAAAGAGATCATATTTCATAAAAAAACTAGCATCCCTGAAGAGGTATTTTTGAAAATAATTAGTAATTAATTTAAAATAATTATTAACCCCTTGTGTATTTATTTTTTTCAGTTCTACTATGACTGTCACAAAAACTCATATTCAGAAGATAATATAAATGTTTTAGAAACGAATGGCCAACGTACCTGATGGAAGAATGTAAACAAATAGGACAATAAAGGTGAATTCCTAATACTTATGTCATCTTCATATGGTCATTAATATCTCCCTGGTTTACACTTATTGAGCATCTATGACCACCCTTTCTTATGTTTCATATCCTTAGATTAGTGAATTCCTAATACTCAGTTTGAAATTGACATTCTCTTTAGAAAACAACAAAAGTGACATACTGCAAATTAAGAAAACACATTTGGATTGTTTTGATAATTTAACAAAACTATCCATTAGTTATTTGTGATGTATAAGAATCATATTCACCTCAATCTGATGCACGGTGTGACCGTAATGGCTAAAAGTGTCTGATATCATTTTGAAATTGACATTAACTTTAGAAAACAACAAAAATAACATACGGAATACCGAGCAAATGTGTTTTTATTGTTTTGATACATTAGGACAACAATCAATGAGTCATTTCTTATGTGTATGAATCGACTTTACCTCAATCCAACACACAGTGTGACCAGTATGGCTAAAAGTGTCTGATATTAGTTTCAAATTGATATAAACT
Source organism: Viscum album (assembly GCA_963277665.1). Taxonomy (NCBI): domain Eukaryota; kingdom Viridiplantae; phylum Streptophyta; class Magnoliopsida; order Santalales; family Viscaceae; genus Viscum; species Viscum album. Next base: position 1,028,541,728 of record OY728159.1, read on the forward strand.
TTAGAAAACAACACAAGTGACATACAGAATTCCGATAAAATGTGTTCAGATTGTTTTGATGTATTAGTACAATGATCCATGATTAATTTTTGATGTGTAAGAATCAACCTCACCTAAATCTGACACATGGTGTGATTGTCATGGATAAAAGTGTCTGATTTCAGTTCGAAATTTACATTAACTTCAGAAGACAACACAAGTGACATAGATAATACCATGAAAATGCCTTCGGATTGTTTTTATACTTTAGGAAAATGATCCATGAGTCATTTTTGATGTTTACGAATCGACCTCACCTCTATCCGATGCACGGTGTGACCGGTATGGCTAAAAGTATCTGATATCAGTTTGAAATTGACATAAACTTTATAAAACAACACTACTGACATACATAATACTAAGAAAATTTGTTCGGATTGTTTTGATACATTAGGACAACGATCCGTGAGTCATTTGTGATGTGTACAAATTGACTGCACCTCAATCCGACACACAGTGTGACTGGTATGGATAAAAGTGTCAGATATCAATTTTAAATTGACATAAACTTTAGAAAACAACACAAGTGACATACTGAAAACCAACCAAACGTGTTTAGATTGTTTTGATACTTTAGGATAACAATCCATGAGTCATTTGTAATGTGTAAGAATAGACTGCACATCAATTCGACCCACGGTGTGACCTGTATGGCTAAAAGTGTCTGATATGAGTTTCAAATTTACATGAACTTTAGAAAAAAAAATTGACATATGGAAAACCTATAAAACACTTTCAGATTGTTTTTATACTTTATGACAATGATCTATGAGCTGTTTTTTGATGTGTACGAATCGACTACACCTCAAACCAATGCACAGTGTGACTGTCATGGCTAAAATTGTCTGATATCAGTTTGAAATTGACATTAGCTTTAGAAAACAACACCAATGTCATATGGAATACCAATCAAATGTGTTCGGATTGTTTTTATACTTTAGGAAAACAATCTATGAGTCATTTGTGACATGTATTAATTGAATGTACCTCAATATGATGCAGAGTGTAACCGGTATGGATAAAAGTGTCTGATATCAGTTTGAAATTGATATAAACCTTATAAAAAACACTACTGACATACGGAATACTGATAAAACACGTTTTGATTGTTTTAATACATTAGGAAAACGATCCATGAGTCATTTGTGACGTTTAAAAATTGACCACACCTCAATCTAACACATGGTGTGACCGGTATGGCTAAAAGTGTCTGACATCAGTTTCAAATTCACATAAACTTTGGAAAACAACACAAGTGACATACAGAAAACTGAGAAAACATGTTCATATTGTTTAGATACATAAGGAAAACGATCCATGAGTCATTTTTGATGTGTTTGAATTGACTGCACCTCAATCCGATGCACAGTGTGACTGGTGTGGCTAAAAGTGTCTTATATCAATTTCAAATTAACATAAACATTAGAAAACAACACAAGTGACATAGGGAAAACTAAGAAAACATGTTATTATTGTTTTTATACTTTAGTAAACCGATGTATGTGTCATTTCTGACGTGTACGAATCGAACGCACTTCAATCTGATGCATGGTGTGACCGGCATGTCTAAAAGTGTCTGATATCAGTTTGAAATTGACATTAACATTAGAAAACAACACAAATGACATAAGAAATACCTAGAAAACGAGTTCGTATTGTTTTGATACATTAGGAAAACAATCCATGAGTCATTTTTGACGTGTAAGAATTGAACACACTTCAATCCGATGCACAGTGTGACCAGTATGGCTAAATGTGTCTGATATCAGTTTGAAATTGACATAAACTTTAGAAAACAACACTACTGACATATGTAATACTGAGAAAACACATTCATATTGTTTCGATACATTAGGAACAAAATCCATGAATCATTTGTGACATGTAAGAATTGACCACACCTCAATCTGACGCACAGTGTGACCAGTATGGCTAAAAGTGTCCGATATCAGTTTCAAATTGACATAAACATTAGAAAATAACACAAGTGGCATAAGGAAAACTGAGAAAATGTGTTCTAATTGTTTTGATACCTTAGGAAAACAATCCATGAGTCATTTTTGACGTGTAAAAATCAACCACAACTCAATCCGATGCACGGTGTAACCGGTATGGCTAAAAGTGTCTGATATCAGTTTCAAATTGACATAAACTTTAGAAAACAACATAAGTGACATAAGGAAAATCAAGAAGAAACATTTAGATTGTTTTGATACTTTAGGAATATTATCCATTTGTTATTTGTGATGTGTACGAATTGACCTCACCTCAATCTGACGCATGGTGTGACCGGTATGGCTAAAAGTGTATGATATCAGTTTCAAATTGACATAAACTTTAGAAAACAACACAACTGACATATGACAAACTGATCAAACATGTTCGGATTGTTCTGATACTTTAGGAAAAAAATCCATTAGTCATTTGTGATGTGTATGAATCGACCACACTTCAATCTGATGCACGGTGTGACTGGTAATGTTTTTCATTAGATAAAGAATCAGTATTTATTAAATGAGATAAATCATCCAAAAACATATTGATTTTAAATTATTCCCTTTTATTTTTATCATAATTAGAACATTTGTGTTTAATATTTTATATTTTAGTTCCAAATTTCCAGATTAATGTATTATTTCATATTAATGTTTTAATTTATATTATTATTGTACTACTAACATAATATTTGTTTTCTTATATAGGTGTATTTTTTTCCTTGAGTTCGAATGCTTTGTTCGGCAACAAATATAGTGGATGATAATTTTTCAGAGTGGATGATGGATATCAAAGGATGAAACAGGAATGTTTATAACTATTATTGAATAATGGTAATTGTAACCTTGTAAAAAAATTGAAATGTATATAACAGTGTGTTTTTTTTGTATTCATGATGTTAAGTAAATGTATATTGCATTGTCTGTCAAAATTTTGTATGCAGGTTCTATTTGGTGCAGGTGTACATGTGCTATTTTGTGTAGTTATTCCGGTTTGTGCAGGTGTGCAGGTGTGCAGGTTCTATTTTGCCGGTACAGGGGAACGTCCCATTATTAGCGCTTTTTTTAGCACAGAGAAAGGACACCTTTAACAGTGCTAAAAGAGCACTTATAAAGGACCCCCTTTATCAGCGCTCTGAAAACCACTGATATAGGATACCTTTATCATCTCTTTTCATAGAACTGATAAAGGGGCCCTCATTTTATCTACTCCGGCTTTAACAACACTTTTATAGCACTTTTAATGTCATTTTTATAAAAGGCCAAGTTGTATTAGTGATAGTATTCACTGGTCTGATCGAGTAGCATAAATGGTGATATACTCAGACTCGGGTGATATATAATAAGAGGTAATCGTGCCTACTGATCTCAACATATACTTTATTATATATCAAGAATATTCAATCTATTCATTACTCTTATAGGAATAATAAGAGACCCTAGTGGTTATACCTTCACCAGTGTACAACCCCAAAAGTACATCTATTTGGGAATGTGTCATTTGGTCATGGGGGTCACTGAGGATGGTTATCCTCGTTTTTTTGAACACATGGAGGTAGTTATTGTGAACCCTACAAGGGTATTCCCCTATCAGGCTCTTCCTGATATTCCCATCAGGGAGAAATCCCCATGGGGAACTATGAAACATTGACATGGGTCTCAACTCTTGCTAAATATAAAAATGGGCATCACAAGTAACTATCATATTTTTTATATGGTTGTTATACCAAACAATTTCACATTGATGACAATTATCATGTTCATATTTTAATGCATAACCAATAAGTAATCTGATAACAGTTTCCCAGGAGTCACTAGATTCTACTCCTTTTGTGGTAGAGGATTTACCACTGTTTATTGTGAATGAATAGGGTATATAGGCCAGGACTTCCAAGGATGATTGAAGTTCTACTAGTTCTTAGTGGGTGCATACCTTAGATGAGGAAACATTTTTCCCTACGGTTAGGGAATGGTTAGATATTTAGGCCCCAACTATATGTGATGATTCCATAATCATAGAGAATAAAGGGGAAACATCGATAGATAGAAATTATCTAGGAAGAGATCCCCAATTATCAGAGGATATTGGGGTAACTCATTATCTTTTAGAGTCGATATCTCCAATCCTTGTGAACCCCATCCTTGTAGAGAGAACATCTTCAAAGTTCAATTATCAAATTGATAATGCTGATCCTATTATCCTAGAATTCAAAACCATAGAGGTGCTGGTATCCAAAATCCTAGAAAAATAGAATGGTCCATCATGTCTTTTTCCATAGCCACAAGAGAGGCCATGATTCTGGCACCCCAAAATTCCGAGCTATCCATTGTGCATTTGTCAAATTTGATAATCCTTAAGATCCTTATTTCTATAAGAAATATTTTGACGGTTGCTAGTATTGTTAAGCTTGGACACAATTATCAGGTTCTATTGGTTGATACTACGACAACATTATTTATGGAATTTGTAGTACCATCTTTATCAAGTAGTGATTCCATAATTTATGATAAAGATATTAATTCCCTAGTAAGTGAAGTATAGTTTTCCATTTTTATGGAAATTTCATCAATTTTGTTTTACCTTCATGAGATGATGGTAGTTAATTATCTCACTCTTGAATTAAAGATCAAAACCACAATCATTTTAATTTAAAGTTTATACCTTAGTCATACCTTCTAATGAATCATCCAGAAGTGTGGCTACCATAGAGTCATGTAATGACGAAGTCATTGAGTCATTTCCTCCCCTTGTGACGTTTAGTCCCGAACATGTCTTGTAATATGGGATTGGTTTCAAGATTAATGTAGAAGGAATTTCAATCATTCAACAGGGCCACCAAAGGGCATGGAAAAACATCAGTAGATTGATTTCTCAACACCACTTTTCTATATACAGATGAGACTTCCCAAATTAAATCATTAGTTTTGGTTATGGTGTTTGGAGGATTTGATTACAATGGTATTTATGAAATATTACAGTAATTTTTCATTTCCAGGGAGAAAGCCTATGCACTCGTGTCCCATATTGTTTCTTCATTGTTCAGGTCTCATATTGATACTTCCAGAAAGATTTCAATGAATAAATCTACTGACCAATCTAGAGAGGTTTCATGGCTACAAAGTGAACATGAAAAATAATGGTCCTCAGTAGATCAGCTCAATCATGAAGGGGTGGAGTGCATAATAGAACTAGAGTGGGTTAATCAATAATGGTCTCACATCACAAACACATTTGATGGGATACAATAGCCAGTATAGTTAGGGGAAAAGGGTACCCATGACACAACATAGTAGGCTAAGTCATTACAAGTGGGTTTAGAGGCAGAGACCGTGACATTGTAACTATTATCAAGGCCATTGAAGAGTCAAATCAGGTATTGTTACAACCCTATGAGTTCAATGAACACCTATTTTAATTGTCTTTTCATTCTCATATGGAGAGGCTCCGGGTTGGGGAAGTCATCCTGGAATTTATGTAGTTGATTGAAAAGACTTTTCTCTCTTGTGATTCTCATTTACCTTTCCTGCAATATTTATAATTTTTGATTGGCCACATTTTAAATCATAATATAAATCAGATAAATATTTAAATTACTATAAGAGATTACTAAAATAAGCATTCCATGCTATACTTTTTTCTGAAGTTATGGGGTGTAGCGAGCATAGTGAGACTGTTTCTAGGGATTAATGGAAAACCATACAATCATTGTCTCTATTATGTTATTATCTAAATTTTTAAAAAATAATTTTATTTTCTGGACATTATGAGTATAACTTTACATTTTCATAGGCACCCCTTTGTGGGTTTTTGACCCACCAAGAATTGTGAATCTTTATTTTTTTAACATTTTTTTCTTTTTTGGATCAATATTCAATCTTAAGTTGTATGTGAAATACATTTAGAGATATTATAGCTAATTTTTTTGGACACTCTTTCAAATCTTGTTTACCAAGTGAGTGTTGTCATATTCATGGGTAGTTTGATGTGTTACAAACCATATAGTCATTATTGATGTTTTATGTAGAACAGATTGGAATGTGGCTGATGTTTTAGGTTGAATAGTTTTTACTATGATTTATAGAGTGAGAGCACAAATTTCAATCTTGTCTACCGAGAATGTCCTAATAACATTCATATATGGATAAGGGATTTTTTAATTGCGACATTGTGGTTCATAGTCATGTAACATGATATAGGGAATAGAATCCATGGGTCCTACAAATTTAAGTAAATCCTATCTTAAATATTAATTTTCCTTTTGTTGATATGTCATTTATAATGAAAATTTGTACATATATGTCAGGGAATTGTGTGAATAGTTAACAAATGGTGTCCTTAAGATACTGACCTCCAATATTAGATGGACATGAAATTGTATGGAAATATTTTTTTTTTTCATTGTTGATGACCAATGTTGGTGTTTTTTTATGGTACAATGTCTAAATGTATTGGGGAATTTACATTTTTATTCTTCTATAAATTACTCCCACTTGAATTTGAATTATTAAAAAAGGAACAATTCATCATGTAGTTTAATGTTATACAACCGGGACATATGAGACTAATCATTTTAATCCTATTTTACTCTAACTATATTGGGTCAAAATAATTTCATTTCATTTAATGTCTAGCCAATAATGTTCTCTCACCTTTCAGTATTATGGGGGAAAGAAGATGTAAATTGTAGTCTGGGGGTTTATAAATTCAAGGAATGAGGCAAGATGCAAATGTCCTAGTGTCGTACAGAGGTAGGAAAATACACTCATGAGGACTAATTTTCCTTTGGTTAACATTCCATTTTTTTGGGCCATTTATATATATAACCTCCAGGGCATTGTGTACATAGTAAAATAAATGTGTGCATAGAAAACTAGCCATTAATTTATTCTTTCCATGGTTTGTTATGGGAATTAATTCCTTTATAGAAACATAGTATGGTGTGTGAAGAGGAATGAATTGAAAATAAATTAGTGCATCATAAGTTTAATTTTACTTAGAATACCTATAAGTAGTGGAGGAATTTTTATCTTACCAGCATTAGGTGTTTCCCTACATAGGTATGAACCATGACCATGTAGGGATGATATAATTATATTTGATGGATGTATTCTAAATTTAATGTTTGAATGTCACGATGTATCCTTTGATGATAGGAATCAAGTGAGATGTATCTCTTTTGTAGTTCAACCTTATGCAGATATGGTTGACGACTATGAATGGGAAACCATTATTTTTTTCATAGGTTTTTACCAAAGAAGTGAGACCTATGATGAATGTTCTTATGTTGATTTTTTAATTCATAAGATCATGATGGAATACATTATTTGGAATTTCAAGGCCCAATAATGAACATTGAATGTCAATCATCATGTAGTTATAATCTCATGTGATTAGGACAATGATTTAAAATCCCGAATTAATGTGAGTATGTTTTGGCCAATGTGTTTCAACATGTCCAATAGGTGGATAGGGAAGAATGTGTAATCCATAGTTTCAAGTGATCTTGGATGAGGATAAATAATATGGGGCATGAAAGTTGTTGATCATATCATAATATGAAATGCCAAAACATAGGACAAATTTCTGTTTGAATGACATGACATTTTTGTGGGAAACATATGCAGAGCCATTGGGGTATTGCATTCATATAAAAACAAGATAATCCCACAGGACATTGGACTCCAATATTCGATGGCTGGGGAGATTTTTGAAATTCTAAAGTCACTCAAATTTTAAATTGTGATATAATTAAAAGACATGTATGGATATGTTAGAAACATTAGGGATGTAATGATACATAGAGTTGGGAACTCTTATACTTGTATATAGAATGCATGTGGGTTGGGGAAATTGGATTCCCTTACTAGAGTGGAGACAGATTTAAAAGATTCAGCTCTCTTAAAATTAGGATCCTTGTATGTGTTTAGCCTATGTGCAATGGATATGGTATTTTTTATTTATTTGGGGTACATTGATGTTTAATTTCACCTGTTTTGGATTTTAGTTTTCTAAACATGGAGCAGAAAACCCTACTATGGATTTTAAAGGCCTTCCAGTAGGATCAGTCATTATAGATTGATTTCCCATAGATCTATGGGGAATCCCCTAATGAATTTATTAATCCCTTTTGATCAATTCTTGGTATGAGAAACATGGGGTTCTAAGCGTATCACTCAAACACATAGGAAAGAAAATATCAAAGAAGGAATCATTGTTGGGCCATGCAGTTTAACGTCACTCGTTGAGGATGTGGGTGACATGACATGAATGAGAAAGCTATTGTGGGTCCATGCAGTTTTATGTCTCACAGAGATGATGTATTTATCACAATTTACTATTGTTCTATGGGGTTGAAATATCAACTGAATCCTGCCTAAATATGGGATAATTAGGTCAGGATATGCCGGGTATTCCTCAAACATGTGGATGGAATGAAAGGGTAATCCCTGATTCCATGATCCTAGAAATAAAGTATGATGATGTGAGGCTTAGGATCTACTAGGTGTAAATAATTAATAAAATCCTCTCCTTAGGATTAATATTTCATCGGTTGATAGGAAAATTTTTTCGCAATGTATGAAAAGCTGTCGGGGCATTGTTCATATAGTCAAACAAAGGATCTTGCGGGAAACTGATAGTCCATTTCAAATGGTCATAAATGATTATGGGGATTTAAGATTTCCCGATGTATGGAGTCTGATGGATGAAAAAAGGATATTAGGGTATGTGATAAATATCCAAACCATGACTAGTTATAATGTTCTAGATCCTTTACATATACCAGATTTATATGTAAGGGGAAGCATGTAATTTTAACACTTATTTATCTATTTTAATTTCACATGAATGATATTGGGAGAATTATTTTATTATTCTGCATGGATAGACCCACGATTTCCAGTCCGATCATCTCTACGTATCTCATCATACTGATAATGAAGACACACAAAGTTATTGAGATTCCATATTGTTTAATTTTTTTGGATAAGGATTCGTTGGCCCTGTAGTTTAATGTTGTGTCGTTAGGACACATGAATTTATCTGTGAATGTATGTCTTATATGTTGTAGGACACATTTTTTTCATCGTAGATGGACTAGGATATGGGATATAGGAATCACTACATATCTTGAAAAGGTAGAAATCAATCCATACATAATTAATAAAACATATTCTTTGTACTAGTCTGATCTGCACATTGAAAAGGTGTTCAATTTTTTATTTTTGGAAAGTGGTGGACCAATATACAGAATCTAGGTGTCCCTACATACCCTATGATGATAGATATCAATACCCACAATTTTTTTTATGCCATGTTGTTTTTCATAATATAGTAAGGATGATATTGAACTCTCATAAAATGGATGAGAAAGTTGATGTGTAAGGAATGAACCTTGGGGAGGTTTCCTAGGTATCTCAGATAGTTAGTAATCAATGTCTATATAGTTAGTACCACATATTCACTATACCAGTCTGAAAAATGTAGAGGTAGGGGCATTTTTAATGGTGGTTCAACCAGGAAAAATAATCATGGTGTCACTATGTATTGTATTAGGGATGAAATAAATCCACACATAGTTTATTAACTCTTTCAATGTGTTTCTTACCAGTACACAAAGAGGGGAGGCATTTGTACCATGTAGTGGTTGGACCAAGACATAGTGTTATGATGTTTATACATGTCCAATGAAGGAATGAATCAATACATACATTTTTCATGAGGTATATTTCAGTTTATGTCGTATAGTTATGACTTTTTTGGGATTCCCCTATGTAATTTTGGCCAATATGAAGTGACATGGGAATCATTAACATTGTCTAGTGGTTAGACCATGATGTAGAATCTGGGTGTCTCTATGTATCACATTGATCAATGCGAATCAATCCCATCTTAGTTCTAGAAAACATATTCCATTTAGATGTATGATCTGCGCACTGGGAAGGGGGTGGGTTGATGTTGTTGGATGGAATAGGAAGAAGAATATTGGTTTACTTTGTATCCCATTATCAAATGGGAATCAAGCCACAAATAGTAAAATATACACTCTCTATAATGTACCGGCCCATATATATAAAGGGGTGATTATTATCATTCCATTGAAAAAATATGATTCATGAACATTGATTCACTATTTTGAACATAATTATCTTTGTATTGTTTAATTTCATCTGGTTAATGAAATTAGGAGATGCAGTTTAACTTCAAACAGTTAGGACTATGTTTCCTCTCATTTGTACTTCGTGAAACATGGATGGAGATGGTGGCGTGCAGTTTAATATTGTGCCGCTAAAAAGATAATTTTATAATAATTACATAAATTATTTCTTCAATAAACTCACATTGGTGTGAGATGTGGTGAGTTGTGCATCAAATGCAATTAAGTCATATGATAAATTAGAGTAGACATTGTATATGGAATATGGTATTTCCCATTTTGGCTCCAATTTTTGAGGTTTGATTCAGTGTGTCAATGAAGTTATGAAGACCAACACCATCTTCTTTTCATGTAACGATCTAATGCAAACCTTTTTTTTTGAAGGTTCAGTATATCTGATTCTGTAAAATAACTAAATGGTTCCAAATGTGAAATATTTTAACATCTAATCTCTCCAACTCAATAAGTCACTTTTGAGACTAGTTGTATATTCATAGATGATCATATATTTCAATGTGGAGTGATGGTAGTTCAACATAAATGGTCAGGACCACCACTGTAACATATACTAATGAGTACGATGTTACTTTAGTGGTGGTTTGAGTTTTGGTCTGGTAAGACAATAGTGCGTAGAGGAGCTTGTATGGCCATGATTTCATGTCCATGTCTACAATTTTATGGAGTACACTAGACATAGTATTTTTTGAGGTGTATATAAACCCATTGTCTAGTTCATTGTATCGATATGGATGGATTTCTTTGATTCATTATTCTGTAAGTATTTTTTTAATTCCACATATTACAAATTGGTTCCATTTTCTATCATTTTTGTTTGATGGAAACAAAATCTAGTGATGATGTTGTATTAAACAATGCTTATAGTGATTCTATATCTGACTTCTATGAGGGTTGGGACTTCCTTCCATTTAGAAAAGAAGTCGGATTCTATGAAAATATATTTTTATTTTCTGTCCATGGTAGGAGAATATAGTCCCATGACGTTTGTTTCCCAAATTGTGAATGGTATGGAGTACTTGGTTGTGTGAATTAAATTTTAGGAATAGTGGATGAAATTTTAACGAACATGGTTTCAATAGAACATATATATTAATGAGGCATAATACTGCATAACAATAGTCCAATATTACCAATCCATCAAATATGATGTGAGAGATTGGACGCTAATTGATGTGATTTTCATGTTCTGACATGCACTTATTTCATGATGACAACTGTCTCTTCTCCATAAATGAGCATGAGAGGACCCCATAAAGAATTCACATGTAGAGATCCATAGGTGGGTTTGTGACATCATACATGAGGATGTTGGTTTCTCTTATCTGGATATATTCCATTTTATCCCTATCTGGTGGGATGTCTCCCCTTTGATGGTAATCTACAATGGGAATCATCTAGCTAGTGGATGAACTATAATCCTAAATGATGAGACTGATTTCATTGATTTATTTGGTTTTATCCTAAATTAATGGTAAAACCGTCTTATGATGGGAAATATTGATGAATGTTTTGTTCTGATTTTTGAAATCCAGATCCATCATTTCATTTTCCAATGCATCGGCTATCACATTTTGTGATCGGGGGACATAAGTCAATTTTGGTTCTTGAATGAACTCTTCCATCAGTTCATGTACAATTTTCACCAAAGATATTATCTCTTAATTTAATATAGTATAGTCCCCAATGTCTTGTATGATTAATAGTTATGAATCAACTTTTATCTTCAGGTTTTCTTCATTAACAATGGGTGCTAGAACCAGGCATGCAATGAGGGCCTGGTACACTACTTCACTGTTTGTGCATCCTTTTGAATATAGGATAGAATAGGGAATAATGTATTTTTTGAGAAATAAGTATGACTCCCATCCTATATTTTCTGAGTCTAGGTTCAATCATTCATTTTCCTTTTAGGCTTATGAAGGAACTGTTGAAGTGAAATTCCCACATCTGGGGGGTTCACTTGAGTAGAGAACATTTCCTCATCAAGTATCTCAATGTGTAATGGGGACACCTCAATTGGGGGATACTCTTCGTGGAAATCTATCAATGCCTATCCATTGATATATTTCTTGAGGCATGAATCGTATATAAAACTGCTAAAGGATGACTTCCCACCATGATTGTTGCCCAGTTAGCATTGGAGGACTAAGAATATACATGATTGGGTTGCTACGTGAAGCCAAATGGACCGCATGGTGATGCAAGTAATTCCTCATCTATTGGACTGTAAGTATGAATACAAGTCATCTCTTATCAATATTCAAATAATGTGTCTTATCATCGATCATGGTTTGACTGATGTAATAGTGACTATTCTTACTATCTACATCATTCTTCGTTTCGAGGAAGATTCATAGGTATTGCTCATAAGAGTCACATAAAATATTATTCGTCTTACTTTGACATGTTCCATCACCACCAGTGGTCTTAAGAGATATCTCTGGATATTTTAGACTGCTACCTGAAAATCATTAGTCTATTGATATTCTACCCAAATTTTAATCATCCACATGAAGGGATAGTATTTTCCATTAAGGATGGATATGAAGCATTGATTGTAGGACATGTGTATTTGGAGTCTTCTCAACATAGTGAGGTGCGATGAGGTGACATGACAAGGATGATATTTTTCTTCTTAGGGTCTATCATGATGCCATGATGGCATATAAAAATGAAGATTAGTTTTCTTGAGGTGACACACAAACTAGAGATTAGGGTATTCATTTTCAGACTGTATATTTTTAGGTTTTTGAATTGGGAATGAAGATCTTCTATGTTGTGTGAGCATTTTTTTTATTTAACCACATGATAATCAACATAGAAATTGATAATATTTCCCAGGAAGTGTGTGAAAATACGATGCAGGGCACACTAATATGTGGCACTGATATTTTTCAAACCAATGGGAATTACTTTTTAGGAAAACACCACCTAGGGAGCACTAAGGTGGTGTATTAATCATATTCTCAGGAAATTTGGATGTTATTATATACTTAATAGTCTTACATGAATGGAATATCATCATATCAGGAAGTTTCATTGATCAGTAATTCTCTGATTGGGGTTATAAAATTGTGTTTCATGTAATGTCGATTGAGAACGCATAAATCGATGTAGGCTACGATCTCCTCGTTTTGAATGAGGACAATTTTTTCTACCAGGATAGGTTATTTGGTTTTCTGAATGAAGTCAAGAATTATGAGATTTTTTACTTTAGCCTCTATTTTGGAAGCATGTGTTTTGTGCATCCAATTGGAAGCTTTCTTATAACCATGATTGTCTTCTTGAAATACCAGGTTTTGAGTGGCCACCTCTCGATTGATGCCTAGAGTTTTCATATAATTTGAGGAGAAATTATATATATTATAATTTATTAAATGGGTGTATGCATCTTACTCTTCGTAATTCAAGGACACACTAATCAGTGTAGGTCGTGGGTCTTCTTTCATACCTATGTTGATTTCCATGAGTTGATAATTGGTGGTAGAGACCCCTTATTCAAATGCTGGATGGGAATCCCTTAGGTCTTCTTATTCCTCCTCTGCATCTTCACCACCGTCATCTTCATCCACTGATGGGAAAACAATCCTTGAAATGATTTCACCTTATTCGAGGGAAGAGTAAAATTTAGGTTTCTAAGAGGTGAGGCGGTCTCTTTTGTCTGAACTGTCAATGGTGGATTCTACGGAGAAGATGTAACAAACGGTAAAATTGTTTAATCATCTCTTATGAGTGATGATACACATCCTCCTACCTTAGTGGTTGAGATTGGGATTTCATGGAGATTTTATGTTGTTTCAGGGAAATTTTTATCTGAACCCCCACAATTATATTTTGAGTTAGTTAGTGTTTGAACATTACCGGGCTTAGTGGCCTTGACTAAAACAGTGAGGATTATAGAAAAAATAACAAAATTAGGAATTTGTAACTAAAAAACATTGATGGGAAGTCTGTATTCTTCCCAGAGATGTTTTAGGTGTCCTACAGAAACCCTATCCAAACCATTTTGGGTGGAAATCTAATCAAAACTATCAACTAGAAATCACTTCCACTCCATCTCTTAGAACTATTTATCAATACTATGTCATTTATATAGGTTGAATGTGGCCTTATCAGCATTCAGTGCCTAGTATGTCTAGTAATGCTATATTTGAGGCACTTATGATAAGAGGAGGGAATTGTTGCATGTTGATGTAGCTAGGGCCTTCCGAGAAGGTTGTTGAAGGCCAAAATAATTCGTACCACCAAAAACTCTTGGTGAGTTATGAGGTCATCAAATTGGGGTTTTGAGCTTATTTTGGAAACACGAAATTGGATCTATTTTTTCATAGCTCAAGACGGATGTGGTTCAAGGTTCCATATCATCCACATTGTTGCCTAGACAGCGAAGTGTCCATGGTGGGATGTGATTAACTCTAGAGCCATTGTCAATTAAGAATTTTTTGATTGCGACATTGTTAATACTCCCAAACTCAAATACGTGTTTTATAAGTCCATGCATGATGGATTCATCATCATGATACATGAATATGATAATTTCATTATATTCTATAGGATTGGTCTTTGTTTGGTTGACATCAGATGTAGATACATCGACTTCAAACTCATGGGGACCTAAAGACACCTCGATGAGTACCACCCTGATATCTACTAATAGATTTGGAGCATCCATGATTGAATGAATTAGAACGTAAAAAGATAACTATTTCATAATGTCATATTTATGACATAAGAGCGCCACTTCCCAGCATCAGGAAGCACATTCCCATGAATTTTAGGGGATTGTGAATCTGATAAAGATGGGTCGACCCATAGGATCAATGTTGAAGGAGTTTTAACCCTTTTTAGATTGGTCCAAGCATGTCTCATCAAATGTTGAGTGAAAATAACCATGGGTTCATCCCCTGATGGATATTCAAGAATGATTAGATCAAGGTGGATTCATATTAGGTTTGAAGCATTTTTCTATACCTGTTGGATCTACTAGTGAGTCCATCGCCAGGTTACTACAACACTAACTGTTTGAGTAGGGGTGAATCTATAATATTGAAATCTTCCAAAGACGCACCTTTCTTGATATTATGGGATCATGCAACATATTCCACCAGCCCCACAATTGGGTGTGGGTAATTTAGGATGATTTGAATATTCATCATTTTAGAAGGGATCCATTAAGTTGATGACATTGAACAATCCCAAAATCAGATCTCTTTTTATAGTGACATTTCCTCATCATCTGACCTTGATGGGGACGATTTCTGTAGTGGTGCATGTACTCTCAGATTTGACGTCATGAAATCTGAGTGTCAGAGAAAACATTACCTTTGATGAATGATTAAATTCCAACAATTTCTTTCTTCCCTTCTGATTTGATTATTTTTGGGTGTCCAGTCTTTCGAGGATTGTGTTGCCGAGGATGTCAGTAATGTTGCATTATGATCTATTAAAAGCATATTCAGATGCATCAAATATTCCTAGATGATACCATGGGATGAATATATTTTTTATTATTAGTACAACTATAGATTTTTTTTCTCTTTTTGGAAAATTTTTTCCACTCCACATTTTTATTTAGATCAATGGTAAAATCAAATTAAACAATCACTAGATGTGAAAACATATTGAATTTTTCAGGAATATATCATATTTTTCATGAAGTACTTGAAGAAAAATCACTCCAGGATGCTATGTACTAATTCTTTATGGAAGGGACAATAATCTAAACAGTCACTCTAACATACTCAATCAGCCTTGTTCAACTATAGAAGTCGAAGAATGTTTCAATTCATGGTGGCTACAACATATCCACAGACTTGGTCATCCTATACCAAGTAAAATTTATTTTAACATTCTCGAAACTGTATCACATAGCTCCTCATATCTCATCTAGATGAGGAAGGGGGAAGATGCTAATATCCATGGTGCCTAGCACAGTTCTGTGTTACAAATAGAGCTAAGCCTAGTAAAGGGGTTGGTTAATCTTAACAAAAGCCGCCTCAGATCTTCCCAGTATTTTTACTATGGATGATGAGGGTTACCATGACAAGATATTAGTATATTTAAAGGAATATTATATTGTTAAGCGATGTCATAGATGTACATGAATGCACGTATATACGTCGTCAATATGAGGGGTGTTCGATACTCATCATAGAGGTTATCGATGCACATGGCCAACATCTCATCTTTGGGGAGTGGTCGATTCTAGGAGTAATTCATAACATTCCATCTAGATATGATGCCTGAAACTCTCTCATTATCAAATTTTTTTTGTCATGAGGTTATTGAATGTTTTTTTGGAATCATTGAACAAAATTGGATCAAGAATTGGAACTAGTGATCCTCCCTTACTATTATAGATTTTTCCGGAAAAACGATGTACCAAACAATGTCTAAACCTTATAGGGTTCCCACAAAATATATGATCTTCACAAATTATTTTTTTAATGTGGGTATAATCATGGGGTTATAGAAAGATTCATATTTATTAGATGTTTCTCTAGGTCCCATGATCCATTAGATGCAGTGAAAATGGGGTTCATGAAATTTTGTAACGATGAAATGTTTTTTACCCAATAGGGGTAAGGTTTTATTTTCTAGCAGTATTTTTAGAGAGCGACCCTTAAATGGAATCCAATAGAGTCTTAAATGACGTAATGATTTTCATGTGACCATAGAAAACTTTATATTGAACTTGAGAATGGGAGGGTATAGTAGGGGGAAATATTTGACGTGTCAGTACTGTTGGAACATTAGACTGATACCTAGTTAAGGAAATCCTTTGCGAAATTCACCTGAATTTGATCCGGTTTCTTCCAAAATGGAAGAATGTCATGATTTACATCTAGGATTGGTATCAAGTAGAATAACAGACCTAGTGCTACCCTGAATGAGCTTTCCACCCTTACTTTATCTGTCAGAATGATCCCGTGGAGCAGAGGTATATCTGATAAATGTGTGCGTTGATGCTCCACTAAAGGAACAATCCATATAAGACGGTATTCTCGTAGTATCTCAAAATTGATTCTCCATATGAATTTCATTTATTCCTTCTGCTAATCGAATATCTCCTCACTTGTGGGGGAACAGTTGGAATTGGAAAGAGGGGGTGGGTTGTATGGAACATTATTATTATTCGTACCTTTATTATGGATTATAAATGCTAGAAATGATGGATTGGATAAGGTAGTGGTCAAATTTATTGCAGCCCATTGGTTCTTGTTATGCAAACCTTCATGTTTTGTGTGGATCACCTATGAAAGGGTAAAACCTTATCTTATATCCTCATCATTTGTATTATCTTCAATAAGGTAGAAGTGATTTACATCCATGATGATTCTTAATGAATACAGCATTGGGAGTGGCATAATCGGTGTCTAATGGTAGGAGGATGTTTGGAGTACCTTGTCGGTTCTTTTCCTTCCAATCTACCAACCTCAGTGAGTTTTTTCGTAAAGAGTGACTTATAGGGATCCATGACAAGTCCTGTAAATAAACATACAATTGAAGGGAATGATTCATGATATGGGATAGAATGAGTAACCTCGGTATTTTTTTCATCCCCACGTAGGAAAATATTCACTTCCATTTTGTGGCTAGTTGAGGTAAAAATGCCCCTAACCTGATAGTTTGTGGTTTCTCCATTTCTCCCATTGAAGTGTCATAGTCAATATTTGCTGAACCTACATAGTAATTTTGTGTTACAAATTCCCCTAAAACCATGGGGTGGGGTTTTTCCCATGCGAAAATGGTCACTCATTTTATTTTTTCTTTCTTGATCTCGTGCATTATAATGCGTGCATGAGGAAAGTATCATGTCAGATCTACATGTGAATTATTTTCTTTGAAGGACATGATAAATTCTTGTTTGATGGATTCCATAAGGTGATAACACTACTGAATGATCTTGTTTCCATGGTTCAAGAGTTTCTCTAAGGTGTTCTTTTATTGGTCCTGATGCTTTTGAGACTTAATCAAGGATATTTTGGTCGAATGAGCCCCTTTTAAAGAATACATACTTTATTTGGCTGTCATCATGGGATAATTACATAACATGTTTCCATTTCTAGTGGATTCTTCAAGACATAAAATTTGGTGATGTTTAGATATCTATGTTCTCCCCACACTCATATGTGAACAGCAGATGGGGATTCACCGATGAGGAAACACAATTTTTGCAGTGCATAGAGGAAACCCAACTCATGTTTTTCATTTTTATATTCTGATCGAGACAATCCTGAAAAAATATGGGCTTCTAAAACAATTTTTTGATGAAAATTTTCCAATAAATTGACTTGGTTGGCATACCCTCATAGGGAAGAAATTACATCTCCTACTAGAAAATATTTATCTAGATATTGAGTTGAATGTTATGCATAAATTATTCTAAAAACAATTTTGGGAAGCTGAACTAAAAAATGGTAGTGGGCTAGAAAAAAATCTGTATTCCATGCATTGATAGCTTTCTTCAGATGAGAGCCATATTCTGTTGTTCTTCTGTGAGGGTTTCCTCTACTTGTTGTGCCTAACATGGATGCTTTTTAATATTTTATCATTAGTTGTGGGGATAGTAGGTATTTAATTGATGCATGAACGGTGAAGGGGTGTCTTAGAGGATTATTGTGTCACCAAGCCATCTCATATCTGAGAAGGGATTTACATTTTCATTAATATTGTTTCATGTGTATCTAACCTTTTCCTTCTATGCATCACAGAATATGATGGATTTCTCATATTTGGATCAACATGGAAAGGTCCTTCTTATCTCTATGAATTTGGTTTTTGGGGTGGACCATGGAAATTGAGGATGTTGTGGTAAGGACTGCCATCACATGATATCATATGGCTATAGAGATATTTTAAATATCATGTACCCTTGGGAGAACCATCAGGGAGGACTCCATTAAGGGGAGGACCTTTTTACTATTTTTTAAAATTTCATGGAGTACATTTCCAATGAATATTATAAAGGTGGGGTCTAACATTATGGTCTAGTGTCTAGCTATAGGGATAATATCTATAGTTTAAAATCTAGGGAGGGAATTTTTTAGATACTGTATTGACTGTATAGCCTTCTTGATTCTTGATTTCACTGTGGGGAGGGTTTTCGTTGGGAACAACATCAGGGTGAGAACTATCATCATTTCTTGATGTCTGAATATAGGGAGAATAATATTTTTTGTCCATAACATGGGGAAGGCCCCCAGAAAAAATGAAATCAAGGGGGGTCTTTCTTGGTGTCTGATCTTCTTATCATTGGGAGGGATAACCAAAACCACATCTACAGATAGTCTCTTGGGATTGATCATTTCTGGACCATGATGTAAGCCTCTATGGGTGCTCTAAGGAGGGCCTTCAGAGCTGTTGGTATCAACAATGAGCGGGGTACCTTCAAAACTACTACTAAAACTTCCATAATTTCGTAATTAATCAAAAGGATCATCATAATAAATTGATAGATATTTTATGGAGTCAATAACTGATTCTTACAGTATAACATGATCCTAATTTTCTCTTCATTTTACAATTTCCATTCGCATCCTACAATTTGGGGTGCTCATTTTAGGGAAACTGAGGCCACAAACTAATGATTACAGCCTTCATATAGGTGTTTCTATATGGTTTTCCCATTATATAATCAGTATTTGATGATGATTATCTTGAATTTTGGCAGGGATATATGTCTGCCCTGGTGTGGCCACCATGATAGACTGGTGTCCCCAGTTAGAAAATCTCTTTTTTCCTAATCCAGTTTTCCTTGTATCACATAATATATACATCGACCATTCTAAACATGTATAGTGATGCAAGTATGATCCATATTAACCATGTTATTATGCAGATGAATCACCCCACTAAGTGAAATGGGATCATGGGCCTGACTCCTCACTTTTCTGGTAGGCAAGATGATGTTTTGACATGTTTGGATGATATGGTCTAGAATAAAAATTTGATCCTTGATCATTTTCAGTATGTTTTAGGATACTTCTTTGTCCTGAAGGAGTATAAATATCAATTCTGATGTTGGAGTAGTAGTTTGTGCCTACTTTGGTCCTCCATGTTTTCTATGTGGGTACTAGAAATTCATCTCTGATGTGGTTGTGGAATGAGTCTTCCCCCAACACAAAGCTAGGATAATCTGGATACCTTTGCTAGTGGAAATTGTATTTCAATGGTAGGATTTATATTTTTTAGAAGAAATTTTCTTATTCTAATTTTCTGTTTTATTTACCTCATGGGATTGATGTGCATCTGTAATAATGTTACTCTACATATATTTTCATAACACCCTATTTGGATGGTGGTCCTGATATTTTTAGGTATGAAATTTTACAATCCTTTTGATTTCCACAATATTTTATGTGTGTGCAACATATTAATTTATAGTGTTGTATAAATGTAGATCATTTAACTCCTTATGTATATAGTGTGATTCTTGTTCATTAATATGAATTTTTTATACGTGAATTTGATTTACTACCTATTTTGATGGAATTATTCTTGTGAATCAACTAGGATTTTCATCTTCCTATAATTTTCTTTCCTATCTATGCATCGATATCAGCGAGTATTGGAAGAAATTAACACTGCCTTGTATGGTGTAATCATATATCCATGGGGGGTTTCAGAAGATGATGAAGAGTTAAATGTATTCCCATGGTATAGATATGTGTTTTTAAAGGGGATCTTTTTCTCAGGAACCATGGTAATGACATACTAATGATTATTCCATTTCACCCTGGAAGGTTTTTGGAGGGGCCAGTGTCCATTGGACATATGTTTGTGTCCGAGGCATGAGATCCTCGTTAGAGTGAGGATATTGTATTTTATTCCGTTAGTGTAGATTCCCTCTCATTAGATCCCTTTATAAGGGTTCTTGTGAAGCTAGGATAATGTCATTGCTGTTTACTTCATATGCCTACTTGAGATAAGTGATTTCATTATTCTAAAATTCTAGGGAAAGGCTCCTGAAATTATTTGAGACGACCAGTGGGGTCATCCAATTCTATATTACTATATGAGGAGAAAGAGTCATCATAGGAAATTTCACCGATTGGATGGCTTTCATTGTAGCCTCCATAGTGGGGAGAGAATCATTTTGGTGGTACTCTTTGATTAGTGTGTTTGAAATCCACCTATAAAGATATCAGGCTAGGGATGGAGGCTTGTTATTCGTTGGGGACTCAACCACCCTTGTGGTTTCTAACATGCATTTTTTTTTAAACTATTGGTATTACATTGGATTGATTGTAGATTTTGGTAATGAATTCAATATATATGACATATACAAAAAACAAAACCCCATCAAAGTATCATCTAATGATCACATGAATATTTTATAATTCATATTTTACATCATTCCTTTTTAATGTGGTAGGGGCTCATAGTTGGGTAACCCACCACCTTGGTTAATGATTCATGTTGGGTACACAATTTTTTTGCCCATATTCACATTGCATCATCATTACATAGAGGTAGTGTGAGAAGGTGGCCCCATGGGGACTGGGAAGTATGTTCTTTTTTCTGTACCAAAATAGGTTCTACATTTGAATGGTCCTAGTGGGAGATTTTAGGGGTTTGTGTGTCTGTGAAATAAGGCCATATTACATATGATTTCCAAGGATGATCTCCAATGGGATTATTCACAGATCCATAATCACCCAATATACCTTTTATACACGATTCATTAACCTTCCCTCTAATAGAAGGTATTCTTTGGATGATTTTTCCAATGACCCCTATAGACTCTAATTGTCGACAGGATGGGAGGACAAGCTCATCACACCCTGGGGAGGAGACATTTTAGCTTCTTCCAGGACTCTATTATATATTTATTAAATGTTCATATATTCATGTATCCTTGGTTCTTTCCCAAAGATTATGTTAATGGATATCCCCTATATTGAAAAATAAATCATGATGTACATGGATAAGGAATTACTGAGACAACTATAGTTAAACTAATTATATGAGGTTCTCTAGAGTTTATCGTCATCCATTAGGGAGATAAGTTTTTGGAAATTCAGAATCAAACACCTAATATGGTGTTCTTACGTATCCTTATAGGAGGAATTAGAACCCACACAGTTTGGTGATGCTTAACTAGACACATCCCCTTTTATGTTAATGCAATGAGGATCCTTCAATACAGTTTAATGTCATGCAACTGGGATGTCTGGGTGGAATATTCTTATTAAATAAGCTATGTCATGATTTTTCTGAAGGGGGCTAGGAGGCTTATAAGTTGAATGGTTTCTTAGGTAGATATGGACCTATTAGGGATATGGAATTTAGAATTCTAGGGTGATTTGGGTGTTGGGTTTGGATATTAGGGAGGCTTCCTGTGTATCTCAGTTAGTTTGGAATCAGATCTCCAGTAGTTATGTTTATAGTTAGGCTTATAACATAGAGGTGGACCTATATATGGGGTCATGATTGGGGATAACCTTTTAAAAGGATCCATTTTTAAGATGGAAAATTGAATAGTGTCATGTATATCTTATTTAGTGAAGGAATCAATCTTCCCCTAGTTCATTTAATTATTGGTATTATACCTTTGAGTATGACCTGTTTATGGGGAATGGTTAGGGATATCTTTTTAAAAGGAGCCTCTTCATGCTCTATCCTTATACAAGATTCATATGTATCCTATTTGGGGTGAGAATCGTAGTTATCATAGTTCTTATAATTTTGGTGATTATAATGTAGAGGAGAAAGTATTTGTGAGGGAATCATAGGGGTGATCTTTTAAAAAGGATCCCCATTGATCATGGGCCTAGGACATGTCTCCTATGTATCCTTCTTAGGGAAAGAACATGAATTCTAATTGTTCATTTTATTTTGGGACATATACCATAGATGATTCCCAGTTTTGGGTATATTTAGATTCTGCGATCAACACCATCCTGTAAGGCCACATGACTCCTGGTCGGTGTGAGAAACAATAAAAGGTACTGGTTCTAAATATCGCACATACCCCATCATCATCTAATAGATAGAATTGGATCCCAAAGGGATATATATAGGAGAATTGGATGTTTCAATTATCTATCTTGTGTTGATATATAGAGAACCACATCCTACGATCTATCCATACATGTCTGGGGATGATCCTAAAAAACATGTAACGCCACCATCGATGGAAATGTTAGTGACTTTACTCAAGAGGAGTTCTTTAAATGAGTTATTGAAAAGGGGAAGAGCATCACTCATCATAAAAATGTAATTCAAGGAAGAAAACCTTGACTTTTCACTGTTCCTCACTGAATAGATAAAGTCATGGATTACCCTTGATCCAATAATGGGGAGGTTACTATAATTATATCATGGGTGGGCCCCATGTTACCATGATAATGTAAACTAATTGACACTTGTAGGGTCTGTACAATTGGGAGGATTACCTAAAAGACTCTTCTTAACATGATTATGTAAAATAAAAAGGGAGAACAGATTCACCCAGTGGATTTACCATACTGGTCTGGTGGCTTTGGATGATTCTTCGGCCAGATGTTGTAAGAATTTGACACAGTGGTACTGCGGATGATGAGGCTGGAATGGATGGAGATGAATGAAGTTAGACTATGGAACATCCATGGGTATCCAATTTCTCATATTGTTTCGTCATGCGGGATGGGGGCCTCCCTGCAAAGCGTGTTGCAATCTAGGTGAAAGAATAGTTTGTATAAAATGATGGTCTATGGACTAGTATATAGATATATATTGTGTCGTACTATAAGGGACAAGTTTCCAACCACATAGTTTTGTGATACCCAGAGCCGAGTTATGTCCTTTTAGTGAGGTGTTACATGGCGTAGGGTTTCCTTTTCCTAGCCTTGTGATATGGATGTTGATATATTGAAATTCGGTAATTGATCCTTCGGTTTGTAGGATGTTTATCCACCACCAGGATAAGGTTCACGGTTCTATCACTAGGTTATTAGTCAACTAGTTAATTTTTTATTTTATAATTTTTATGCAAAAAATCGTGTTTATACCAACGATAATTCATTAGAAGGGGACTGAGATTTGTTGATCGATCTTTTTAGAAATTTGTCTCACAAGTCCATGAAATCTTCTAGAGTCCAGTCTCCTTCTCTTTCTTTCCATGAAGTCCTTTTATAGATTTTCAAGGAATATATATCTATGGACCACTCAGAACCATTTATGAAACCCCTTGGGTAAATTACATATCCCATGCACAAAACAGTCAAAATAGTCCTCTGGTGTTGTGGTTCGTAGTGGTGAAAATTACTTCCTCATTTCCACAAATAACATCATATTGTTCATGGGGCGCCGCTGGATTGGCCTCATCCATGAAATTTTGGGTTCACAAGGATGTTATATAGGGGAACATTTCTCCGCCTCCATTTCCCCATCAACATGGTTTGAGGAAGAGGTACACGGGTTGGGGGGGAATTTTCAGCCTGGATTATTTAAATGGTAGAGTTCATAACCACGATATTTGAGGGACAAATTGTCTGCCTTGATTCCTAGAATGAAATGATTCATGATAGATGGAATCAATGTCTTTGTTCTACGTACTACTTGGTTAGGTGGCCAACACTATGTATGCCAGAACCATATGAGTTGTCATGAACTATCGGTTCACAACCAGTGAATTCTGCGTACTATTACCGATATTTGATACATGGATGAGTTATTTTTGTTTTCTACCATTGGATTCATTGAAAATTTTCACCAAATCCTTCAATAAATCTATTTTTATCCTATTTCCAAAATTGTGTGAGTAGTTACTCTTCCATTGATATGTGTTCAAGAACCTAAAATCATTCAACATAATAATTTTTTACCTCATGTGAATATTTTTTATCTCTATATAGGAAACATGTTCAGTTTAAACATACTATATTTTCATAACCTACTATACTACATGATAAAAATCTGTTACATAAAACTCAATGTCAAACATTTTTATGTCAATAATACTTACACATAAAGGATAGTATATCTATATATATTCAATTATGAATGTAAAGTGGAAAATTATAATTTATATTTTTCAACTAATATGAAAAAAATTTATATCACAAACCCTTTTATAAATACATATATAATAAAACATATTCATTGGAAAACCTAATCATATATTATAGACTACCTTATATTAATTATATATCATTCATATTAAGGGTTTTAGATAACTCATTTAATCTATATGTAATTCATGTCTCATCTATATGTGGAAATCTAATAAAACCCTACCACTATAAATTTTTATTGGTCTACCAATATGAATAAATATAATTTTAATAATGGGTAGATTTATGAGTCACGTCTAAATCAATCCACTCATTTAACATATCCAAACATCATAAATCCATAGAATAAATTTTTACGATGTCAACATATGTATCTTAGTTATATCCATCTCTAAAACACCATGTTATTTCAAAATATATTTATATTAAAAATAAATCTATATTTTATAGATTATAATATAAATACAACACCTAACTAAAATGAATCATTATATATTTGTTATTATGAAATATGAGAACATAACGTGAAACATCATTAATATATTAAAAGAAGAATGAATCATGAATTTTAATAAAAATATAAAAATTAATGTATTCTTTAAATATGATTTATATTCAATAATAATATATAATTACTACCATATAAATAAATAGTGTGATATAATTATATTTGTTCATTTATAAAAAAGGATATTTATCAATGTAATTTTTTAAAAATAGTAATTATTTTATAACTTAAATTGATCAATTTTAAAAGTTTTTATACTGAGATTTAATTTATAAATTATTATATTAGAGTTTAGGTAAATATAAATTTATATAAATTATTTATATATACACATGATTTTTAAAAGTGTTATTTTTCTATAAAACATATTTTATTTATAATTGGTATATTAATTAAAAAGAAAATTTAAAGTATTTTAGAAATTTAATTTTATAAAAAGAAATTAGGTTTTGAATTCATTATTTTAATTTTATCAGTGGAATTTTTTGTGATTTTTTTGAAATAAATTAATTTTTAGTGATTAGTGAGAAAATAGTTTATAAACATTTTGGTACTATTTTGACATCATCATTATTTATGAATAGAATAAGTGTTCATAAAAATTATTAGAATGAATTAATATATCTTCATAAAATAAATTAAAACATTCAAAAATTTATAATAAATTTTAAAAATTATGAATGAAATTTTAGTAACTATGTTATTTTTTAATGCAAAAGAAACTAATTTTATTTATTTTTTATTTATTTATCACTTTCAAGTGTTGATTTAGTTTTGGATTGGATTGAAAATTGAATTAACATTCACTTTTTATTAATAAACTTATCAATATCACGAAATTAAATTATATAGATGATTTTGGGGCAAATAAAATTTTAGATCATAAAAAGTCAACATTATAAATAAATTATGCACTTGTTTATAAATATATTATGATAAATATTTTTTACCTGTAGATTTTTAGTCTTGTAAAAATATTTATATAATAATAATAATTTTATTTACATTTTTATAATGATTAGTTAATAAGGTAGAGTTTTTTTACTATAGTGAGGGTTATCGATGGTTAATAATGGTGATAAACTATGATATAAGGCTTAAAATACATCTAAAAATTGCTAAAAACCACAAAATTGTTTAATATGAGTGTATTTACAATTTAATGTAAATTAAATGATTACCATTTTTTACTCAATTCCATGTTACCAGGAAAACAAAAATATATAATTTTATAGTTACGGGTTCTTGGAAGGGTTCAACTCCCCTTTCTAGTTAATGTGATCCTCCTCTCTTCACAAAATAATAAAAATTTAGAAACATAGATCAACCAGTTTATATAATAATGACCAAAAAAATGATATCCCCATGTAATTAAATTTTTATTCTCAGAAAAATCCAAACCTAAGAATACATAATGTGTAATCCATTGATGCAATCAAAAAGAAGAGGTAATTGTGTTAACGATTTAATGTCATGTTTATTTCATATTCCTCCTCCCCAAAATTTCTAAAACCATCTATGTAACGGCCCGAAATTTTGAATAATTCTTGTTTCCTAATTTCATGTGTTATTTTATTTTTATACTCAACAAAAATGTTTTATTTGATAAACATGATTATAATTAAAATGAGACCATAGGGTTTTGACTGTTATATGACCATCGGTCAATATGACCGTTGTGAACAAAATGTTTTGATTATTGTCTCTAAATATAAGTAATCATGGTTAATTATTATATAAAGAAGATTCGATGGCCCCACCTAATAGTCTTGGACCGATCGAAACCCATCTAACAGAACTTGGGAAGGAGGTATCACCATTGGGCTTTGCTCTAGACCAAACCCAAGCTGAACTTCATCATGTGAAGCTAGAACGGAATCGCCTTCGCGAGAAGTTCAAACTGATAGAAATTACTACTCGGGAAATGTTGACCGAGCCGCCCCAAGATTCTATCACCATAGCACACCTTACTCTTAGGTCCTATGCTGGTATTATAAGGGGCTATGTAACGAGACCGTAACTGCCTTGTGTAATCCTTGTTTTAAATAAAAATTGGGATTTCTTCTTATGATGAAGTTTATGAGTTCTCAAATGACCGGATAAAAATACTATGCATATTTTTGATGAATTTTCAAAAGGATATTTTAAAAAAAGTTTTTTAAACCTTAAATAATTTTAAATGTGTAATGATTTTCAAAAAATGGTCTTCTACAATTATGTCCAGTACGAAATTTAGAGTCTAATAAGATCAACTTGATTTTTGATGAATAGTAAATTGTGAATAGTGATTTTATGCTTAGGATTAGTAATGTGACCAAATGGATTAGTAATCTAACTTAAAGAAAGTTTTTAAATAATATAGCCACCTTGATTAAGTAATGTGATTCAATAAAATGGTTAAATAACGGTTTCATAAATTATTATTCAAGTATTAATTTTTTCGAGTGAATATTTTATTTTATTTAAAAATAAAAATAAAAAAATTTAGAAAATTATTTTTATAAAATGGACTTTATTTTTGAACTCAGAGAATCGATATTTTGTTAAGGTAATTTTTGGGTTTTTTCTGAAAAAAATGAATTTTCGGTGAATAGTGTATTTATTTAAAAATAAAATTAAAAATATTTAGAAAATTATTTTTATAAAATGGAGTTCATTTTTGAAATCAGTGCATTGATATTTGGTTAAGGTGAAATTTTGGGATCTTTCTGAAAAAGTTGAATTTTCAGTGAATAGTAAAAATACAATTTTAGGGTTTCGGTATGTTTAATGACATCATAACTGTGTCATGACGATATCATGAGATATTTTAAGGGATGGTCGACCAAACATGATGAATTATTGTATGTGGGGACCATGTGGTCTAACTTCATGGGAAATATCTTGAGAGAGCACATGGGTTTGAGAAAAGCACATGTGAGGTGTCCCTTGGCCATTAATGCATTGTCCCCTCACTTTCCCTATAAATACCAAGCCCTCCTCTCATCCATTCGACTCCCCACTCTTCACCAACGAATTTATGGTCTCATTACCTCCCAAAGAGTCCTCCCAAGGTTCCCCCAAGCTCTCAATGTCCCAACCTTTGAGGTTTAAGAGTTAAATTTTAAGGTAAGGGATCCGACCCCTCTCTTTCTTTTCAAGTGATATCTTTTATGTCATTCCTTTTATTCTCCATGTTATTGTGTTGGATGATGTTCTTTTATACTCCTCTTACTGACCTTTTTATGTTCATATAATTAGAGATCCCCTCTTACTCTCATTATTTCGTTTTATGAAGTTTTAAGTGGCGCTGTTAGGGTGTCGAAATTTTTGTAACGGATTCTTTCTCCCTTCTCATTTTTCAAGATCTATTTTCATGTAAAGTATTTCAAGTTACTTTTTATTATGTTGGGGTATGATATCTAAATTTATCATACTGATCTTTTATGATCATATGATGAGAGACCCCATTTTATCTCTTCAATTCAGCATTTTTATGTTTTAAGTGGCGCCGTTAGGCTGCCGAATTTTTAAGGGATTCTTTCACCCTTCTTGTTTTCAAGATCTACTTTCATGTCAAGTATTTCAAGTTCCTTTTTATTATTTTGGAGTATGATCTCTATATCTATTATACTGATCATTTATGTTCATATTATGAGAGACTCTATTTGATCTCGTTAATCAATTTTTGGATGTTTTAAGTGGCGTCTTTAGGCTGCTGAATTTTTAAGTGGTTCTTCACCCTTCCCGTTTTGAAGTTCTACTTTCATGTCAATTCTTTCAAGTTCCTTTTTTTTATGTTGGGTTATGATCTTTATATCTATCATACTGATATTTTATTACCATATTAGGAGAGACCCCATTTGATCTCTTCAATTCAGTATTTTTAAGTTTAAGTGGCGTCGTTAGGCTGGTGAATTTTTAAGTGGTCCTTGCACCTTTCTCCCTTTTCAAAGTTCTAATTCCATGTCAAGTCTGGAAAGTTACTTTTTATTATGTTGGGGTATTATCTCTATATCTATCATACTGATCTTTTATGTTCATATGATGAGATACCCTATTTTATCTCATCAATTAATTTTTGGTTGAAGTTTATGTAACGCAGTTAGGCTGCCGAATTTTCATAAGAGAAATCTTATTTTTGTCTTCCTTTCATGTTCTTCATTTCATATGGTATATTTTCAAATTTCATTAACATGTTCTTAAATCCCTTATATTCTTTCCCTATACTGTTTTATGGTTCATTTATGAATGTTTTACCCATGTCCCCTCTCTTTTCAATGTTTTCTAAAAACCTTGTAACATAGCCGTTATGCTGCAGAATTTTCGTCTCAAAATGTCTCTCTCTTTTTTTCTAAAGATATTTTCTATTTTTAAGTGAATACTCAAAGCTCTTATTTCTACAGAGGTATTCACATATATATCAAAATGTTCTATTTTAAATTCTGGTGTTTACATACATGAAACCCGCTTTCCCTTTTTCGTGGGTTTAAAGTGACATAATGATCATGCCATTAAATAAGTTTTTAAAATGTTATGATTATGAAATGAAACCCATTTATTTTATGCTATATGGGTTTTTTTATGAAATTATTCATGATGATATATGTGGCTCACATGATAAAAAAGACATGTCAAGGGTGCGCCCAGATAGCGCTCCAATGCATTGGGTAAAGGCTTAATCTCTAGAGATGACTTTTTTAGACTGATACCTTGGTGAATAACCTTGGTAATTTTAATGACACCTTGGGGATGGACCATGGTGAAATGAAATGATTGTCAATATTAAATGTTGCAGTAACATCTTAAAGTTATGAAAAATGTTATTTTTATTATGATATGCCTCATGATTTCTTTCTCATGTCTTATAGTTCTTTTCATGACCTTATTGAAGTATCTCAAGTTCACATGTAAAATGTTTCTCTTGTTTCCCTTACTGGGCCTTCTGCTCAACCATTCTTTTGATGTATGTCCCCAGGTTATGAGATGCAGTAATGAACCTAGGATGAACATGAGGAGAAGTCTTTCAAGTGTTTAAGAATAATATTTAATGTTTTTCATGTTTAAAGTTCCTCGTTTCCAAGACACTAAACCTTAAAGATCCTCGGTTTTGTAAAATGTAATGAAAGATCATGTTATAAAAAGGCGGGATGCTATAGTTGGTATTAAAGGATGGTTTTGTTATTTGTGGAAATTATTATATAAAAACTCTAAGAATAACCCTATAAAAAGTTTAAATATAGGAAACCTTCCTGGTATTTTGGTGAGTATTGAGTAAGGGGTTGCCAAGAAAATACATCCCTGTCTGGATACGAGAAGGTAGAGGTGGATCTGGCACAGATATACATAGTTGTAAAACCTGAAAACACCGCTTTGAGCTAGACTCGAACGGGAACTGGTACACGACAACAGGCCTTGTTTCACTCTTGGTTATGACACTCCTAGGGGATATGCTTTGGTAAATTCATAAGCTTAGTATGAACCATCGTTAAAGGAACAAAGATAAAATACAAAAAAGATTCACATAAGAATATATGATCATGGATAACCTAGATTGGAACCTAGGGGATCATAAGTTAGGGTATAATTTTCTTTACAAGTTATCCTTATATTCTTTAAGCTCATTTTCATGATTATTGGTTAAGTATTTAAGCCTCTAGTTATAATTTATCTTCTTAGTTAATGGTGGGAGATGGAAGAACATGTCTCAATAACCAATGTGATAGGAAATGCTATGATTGCCGTATTAATATGACAAAGATGATTAGGGGATTAAAAGATGATTATTATTTTGGAAGACGTTCACTATTTTGGTGACCCTATATGATCGAGGTAAATAGATTACTACGGTATTTTAATTGAAGAGTAAGGTTGACTTATATTTTGAAGAATTGATGAATTTAAGGTGGACTTATAGTAATTTAGGTTACTTATGGGAATGATTAACCTATCTTGGGTAAAATATGTTTAGGTTAGCTACATTGGTTATAAAATATTAGGAGTGGTTGATGTTGTTTGGAGATGAACAATGAATTTTATTTTGGAAGACTATGTTATCAAATCCTTCTTGTATCTGGGTTTCAATCTTAGTTTTGTTTATTTTGAGGAATTTTAAGGACCGTTATTTACGGAATGGTATATGATGAACTTTGGGTAGTAACATGGAACTTTGAAGATTTAAAAGTAGTTTCCATTCATATGGGATTCTTTTTGAAGAGTTGTTTTACCTTACCCTTTCTATTTTTGGGATAATGTTCAAATATAGAATAAATAGATAGTTGATCTTTTGTGGATTATGTGATTCTCTAGAAGATGATTCTTATGTTTTGATGAGACCAAGTAGTTTTGAATGCTCATCTTTTGGAGAAAAGATTAGTTTTGGTAGAAACTTATTAAAGTATGAAACTCTACATGAAGGTAGATATAATTCCTTATGTTTTTGTTCTAGGTTGTAAATGAATTACTCAAAGTTATGAAAAGGAACGTAAAACAAAAACGTTGTTGGTTTACGTTTCCTACTAGGTAATCAAAGACCGCTTACACACATCATAAGTTTGGGATTTTCTTATGGTTAACATTCTCCTAATCATGTTTTCTAAAACTCTCCCTCAGAACTTGACCCTTTGTTTTCTCCTCCATGTCCATGTTTTTGTACATGGAATACTAGTGTGGGATAACTTGGGTGACCTTTGTACTTCCCTTTCTTTCTTTTCAAGTAATAGTTTTACTGACTCCTTTTCCGATGTGGGACTTTCAATGAAATTTCAAAACCCAATTTTAAAAATTGCGAGGACGCAATTTATTAAGGGGGGGATATTGTAACGGCCCGAAAGTTTGAATAAATCTTGTTTCCTAATTTCATGTGTTATTTTATTTTTATAATCAACAAAAATGTTTTATTTGATAAACATGATTATAAATAAAATGAGACCATTGGGTTTTGACTGTTATATGACCATCGGTCAATATGACCGTTGTGAACAAAATGTTTTGATTATTGTCTCTAAATATAAGTAATCTAGGTTAATTATTATAGAAAGAATATTCGATGGCCTCACCTAGTAGTCTTGACCAATAGAAGCTCATCTAACAGAACTTGGGAAGGAGGTAGCACCATTGGGCTTTTTT
The DNA here is from genome assembly GCA_963277665.1 of Viscum album. NCBI lineage: Eukaryota > Viridiplantae > Streptophyta > Magnoliopsida > Santalales > Viscaceae > Viscum > Viscum album. The sequence continues at coordinate 1,028,574,549 of OY728159.1, forward strand.
ATAGACCAAACCCAAGCCGAACTTCATCATGTGAAGCTAGAACGGAATCGCCTTCGCGAGAAGTTCAAACTGATAGAAATTACTACTCGGGAAATGTTGACCGAGCCGCCCCAAGATTCTATCACCATAGCACACCTTACTCTTAGGTCCTATGCTGGTATTATAAGGGGCTATGTAACGAGACCGTAACTACCTTGTTTAATCCTTGTTTTAAATAAAAATTGGGATTTCTTCATATGATGAAGTTTATGAGTTTTCAAATGACTGGATAAAAATAGTATGCATATTTTTGATGAATTTTCAAAAGGATATTTTAAAAAATGTTTATGTAAACCTTAAATAAATTTAAATGTTTAATGATTTTCAAAAAATGGTCTTCTACAATTATGTCCAGTACGAAATATAGAGTCTAATAAGATCAACTTGATTTTTGATGAATAGTAAATTGTGAATAGTGATTTTACACTTAGGATTAGTAATGTGACCAAATGTATTAGTAATCTCACTTAAAGAAATTTTTAAAATAATCTAGGCACCTTGATTAAATAATGTGATTCAATAAAATGGTTAAATAACGGTTTCATAAATTATTATTCAAGTATTAATTTTTTCGAGTGAATAGTTTTTTTTATTTAAAAATAAAATTAAAAATATTTAGAAAATTATTTTTATAAAATGGAATTTATTTTTGAACTTAGAGCATTGATATTATGTTAAGGTAATTTTTGGGTTTTTTCTGAAAAAAATGAATTTTTGGTGAATAGTGTATTTATTTAAAAATAAAATTAAAAATATTTAGAAAATTATTTTTATAAAATGGAGTTCATTTTTGGAATCAGATCATTGATATTTGGTTAGGGTGAAATTTTGGGATCTTTCTGAGAAAGTTGAATTTTCAGTGGATAGTAAAAATACAGTTTTAGGGTTTCGGTATGTCTAATGACATCATAACTGTGTCATGATGATATTATGAGATATTTTAAGGGATGGTAAACCAAAGGTGATGAATTATTGTATGTGGGGACCATGTGGCCTAACATCATGGAAAATATCTTGAGAATTCACATGGGTTTGAGAAAAGCACATGTGAGGTGTCCCTTGGCCATTAATGCCTTGTCCCCTCACTTTCCCTATAAATACCAAGCCCTCCACTCATCCATTCGACTCCCCACTCTTCCCCAACGAAGTTAGGGTCTCATTACCTCCCAAAGAGTCCTCCCAATGTTCCCCCAAGCCCTCAAGGTCCCAACCTTTTAGGTTTAAGAGTTACATTTTAAGGTAAGGGATCCGACCCCTCTCTTTCTTTTCAAGTGATCTCTTTTCTGTCATTCCTTTTATTCTCCATGTTCTTATGTTGGAGGATGTTCTTTTATACTCATATTAATTCCATTTTTATGTTCATATAATGAGAGATCCCCTCTTACTCTCATTATTTCGTTTTATGAAGTTTTAAGTGGCGCTGTTAGGCTACCGAAATTTTTGTAACGGATTCTTTCTCTGTTCTCATTTTTCAAGATCTATTTTCATGTAAAGTATTTCAAGTTCCTTTTTATTATTTTGGGATATGATCTATAAATTTATCATACTAATCTTTTATGATCATATGATTAGAGACCCCATTTTATCTCTTCAATTCAGCATTTTGAGGTTTTAAGTGGCGCCGTTAGGCTGCCGAATTTTTAAGGGATTCTTTCACCCTTCTCGTTTTCAAGATCTACTTTCATGTCAAGTCTTTCAAGTTAATTTTTATTATTTTGGGGTATGATCTCTATATATATTATACTAATCATTTATGTTCATATTATTAGTGACTCTATTTGATCTCGTTAATCCATTTTTGGAAGTTTTTAGTGGCGTCGTTAGGCTGCTGAATTTTTAAGTGGTTCTTCACCCTTCCCATTTTGAAGTTCTACTTTCATGTTAATTCTTTCATGTTCCTTTTTGTTATGTTGGGGTGTGATATATTTATCTATCATACTGATATTTTATGACCATATGACGAGAGACCCCATTTGATCTCTTCAATTCAGTATTTTGATGTTTAAGTGGCGTCATTAGGCTGCTGAATTTTTAAGTGGTCCTTGCACCTTTCTCCCTTTTCAAAGTTCTAATTCCATGTCAAGTCTGGAAAGATCCTTTTTATTATCTTGGGGTATTATCTCTATATCTATCATACTGATATTTTATGTTCATATTATGAGATACCCTATTTTATCTCATCAATTCATTTTTGGTTGAAGTTTATGTAACGCAGTTAGGCTGCCGAATTTTCATAAGAGAAATCTTATTTTGTCTTCCTTTCATGTTCTTCATTTCATATGGTATATTTTCAAATTTCATTACCATGTTCTTAAATCCCTTATATTCTGTCCCTATACTGTTTTATGGGTCATTTATGAATGTTTTACCCATATCCCCTCTCTTTTCAATGTTTTCTAAAAACCTTGTAACATAGCCGTTATGCTGCAGAATTTTCGTCTCAAAATGTCTCTCTCTTTTTTTCTAAATATATTTTCTGTTATTAAGTGAATACTCAATGCTCTTATTTCTACAGGGGTATTCACATGTATATCAAAATTTTCTATTTTAAATTCTGGTATTTACATACATGAAACCCGCTTTCCCTTTTTCGTGGGTTTAAAGTGACATAATGATCATGCCATTAAAGCAGTTTTTAAAACGTTATGATTATGAAATGAAACCCATTTATTTTTTGCTATATGGGTTGTTTATGAAATGATTGATGATGATATATGTGGCTCACATGATAATAAATACATGTCAAGGGTGCGCCCAGATAGCGCTCCAATGCATTGGGTAAAGGCTTAATCTCTAGAGATGACTTTTTTAGACTGATACCTTGGTGAATAACCTTGGTAATTTTAATGACACCTTGGGGATAGACCTTGGTGAAACGAAATGATTGTCAATATTAAATGTTGCATCCACATCTTAAAGTTTTGAAAAATGTTATTTTTATTATGATATGCCTCATTATTTCTTTCTCATGTCTTAAAGTTCTTTTCATGACCTTATTTAAGTATCTCAAGTTCACATGTAAAATGTTTATCTTGTTTCCCTTACTGGGCCTTCTGCTCACCATTTCTTTTGATGTATGTCCCCAGGTTATGAGATGCAGTAATGAACCTAGGATGAACATGAGTAGAAGCCTTTCAAGTGTTTAAGAATAATCTTTTATGTTTTCATGTTTAAATTTCCTGGTTTCCAAGACACTAAACCTTAAAGATCCTCAGTTTTGTAAAATGTAATGAAAGTTCATGTTATAAAAAGGCGAGATGCTATAATCTATACTTGAAGGTGTAAGGTATCATGCATTTATGTATCATTTCCTTATGAGTTTTATGTAATGCTACAATATTTCATCTATATTGGTAACAATTTATATGAAGGCATGGTATATGTGTAGTGATTCATGTGTAAATGTATCTTGAATGTATATATGACATATAAAGTTATGCTTAAAAAAGTTCATTAGTCACAATTAGAGAAAATTAGAATTTGATATAAAATTAGTTTTCATAAAAAAGTGTCCATGGTAATTCAATTTTATATTTATTTCCTAATTGTTTATTGTACTATAATTTTTAACATCTCACGTGGAATCATTAAAGTCTTATTTGGTGTAAAGTAATTTAACCTAATACTCTCGCATTATAACATAAATTTAATTTTAGAATTTCAGGGGTGTGGGTTGGGACACCAAATCAGGATAAAAACTATTTATATTAAAATTGATATTATGAAATAGTATTTATGTTCCTACATTCCAACTAATGGAACCAAAAAACATCATTCATGTGTATGTCAGGTCTACCACCTTAATGAAATGAAATATTTCATTTTCAATAACCACATTACATTGGAGGTTATAAATATATATTTTTTGGATCAATATTATATTCATATATAATTAATATTTTTTATGATAAACTATCATATATCATCCTCTTCTCTAATTCATTAGAAAAGTAAAATATTAACCATGCGTACATATGGACTATAACCACCAAAAATGATGTAATTAATTTCCCAAAACCACTATACAAGGATGGTTATAAAAATGAATATAACGAGTAAATATAATTTTTATTAAAATATTAATCTTATATAATGTTATTTATCTACGTTTTTATAAAAAATATCAAAAACAAAAATCATGAAATTTAATATTTTAAAACAATTATATATGTACAATTAAAATATAATAACATCATAGAATCAAAATTCACCTATCATATTGGAATATAAATTGTTAAATAGGACTTTTGAATTTAATATCATGTTTTTAATAATAATAAATATTATTTCAAAATTAAATTTTCATTACGAAATATCATATTCGTAGACATTCTTTCATTAAAATATAGTATCATTTGAGACATATTTACCATTTATAAGAACAATTTTATAATTTTCAGTCAATCAATTGTTATATAATATTATTTCATAAAAATGTAAGTCATAGTTTAATAATTTTATGATTTTTTGTTTTTTAAATAACTGGTTTAACAAATTTTCACAAAAAATCAATTCTTTTTATAGAATTGAGAAATCAACAAAATTAAATTTTAATGATTTCCTCACATATCGCCACCATACAATATATAATGTGGAAATGGGACTCATTAAATATACCAATAAAGTTTAATAAACCATCATTCACATCCAATATATGATAAATCATTTACTATTGAATGTCAATCAGAACCGCTGAATAAAGAAAAATGTGAAAAAAACATTTAATATTTTTTAATAATGAATTATTACTATGTATGTAATTTTATGCTCATTGTGAGTTGTATAGAGTATGATAATTGTAAATATGGGTTTAATATATATTTATAACAAATATTTACTTATTATATAAGGATTTTATAGATTATATAACCATGAAAGAATCTATAATAATGGAATTCTTAACTCAATTTCTCCTCATAGTGATATATCGCATAATCGTCACAAACTTTATAAAACAATTATGTGTGTTACCTAAATTTATTTTATATGATTTATTTAAAAATTTTGTATGTGTATACACAATAATTTATTACAATCTATTCATTTATATATTCTTCAATTACTTGTTATACTCTTGTTAAGGGTTTCACATCACAATCATACTTCACTGAGATATATTTTGAATAATGTATCCACTTAAATTATATAGTCTATATTCTACCAATTTTAAATGGAATATAATTATTTAATATTTAATCATTTATATTAATGTTTCATTTAATGATTTGTATTTCAAATTGATTTCATCTAAGTGTTGTAATATAACTATGTGTTTATATAAAAATCATACTTTTTATTAGGACTGAACATTCCACAATATCCATAATGTAATTCTGTGTTACATATCTCCCAAACCTTATATAGTTTCTTCTTATAATATAATATTAATTGTTTTAAAGGATTTCATAGATTATTACTCTAATTTGAACTCAAATCAACTAGAATATCTTTCTTTTTAAAATAAGTAATTTTTTTCCCCAATTTGATTGGGAATATTTCCCCCCCACATCAACATTCAATAATTTTATTCACATATAAGAATTTATAAATTTTATTGAATTCTTTTTGAAAAAATTATTTATCATTTTCTTTATACTGAATGGAATATAATTTATCCTTTAATATCCTTCTCATGAATGGATTTTCCCACTATCATGACCATTCATTGTTTTTTAAATTTCATTTTAACATTTTTATGATTTGTTATGGTAATATCTATTCCTATTGTTCTAAAAATAGTTCAAAATAAAATTTTAAATCTTTCATTATTGTGTTAATAATTTATCTTATTATATATATATATATATATCATTAACTCCACATTAACTTAGATTGGTAGTGTTTTATTTCACAATTCCATTGTTGGAAATCATTTCAGAAATGTTTTTTACTGTTCTATAAAGAATATTATGATTATTTTTTCAAATTTACATTCAATTTATTTTTTCAATAATGCTACAATATCATTAAAGTTAAACTGTTAATAAATCCTTTGATTCTATATTATACTGTATATTCCAAATCACTTGACCTTACAATAATTACTTTATTTTTGATAAATATATGTATTCTTTCATGACAATAATCGCTATTAACAACTGTCCATTCAAAATCATTTTTATTATTGATATATTTTTCTCCTAAATTTTTTATTGTGTAATTAACCAATTTTATATAAATAAATTTGGAATTATTTAAAAAAATATAAATCATGTTAATTTCTATGGATTCAGTGAATATAATCATAATTTTTATTTTTATACAAATTATTATTGACATACAATTTATATTGAATATATTATTGGAAAATATTAAAAAATTTATTCTTGTTTTTATATACCAATGTTTAGTAGTAATTAATATTTATTATGTATTGTAACTATCATTCATTTTTATCATATAGTGAATAATTTAGAACAAAGTGGTTTTGGGTAGAGCTAGAAATAATATAATCCCTTAATGAATCATTTGTTCTCCTGATAAAAGATATCCAATAAATTAGTCATATATCTACCATATTAATTTTTTTGTCTTTATTGTTTCTTTCATTGATTTTATTATTTATTTTATAAGCCTTTTATAAGATGAATATAATGTATAACATCATTCATTCTACTATTATAAATTAAATTAATATTTTTCATGTGACCATTTATATTAATATGTTATCTATATAAATAAGTAATTCCCAAGTAATAATTAAAATATAATGATTTATTTTTAGTTATTCCAGCTATATTTTCCACAGTGTGTTAATTTTATTAATTTTTACACACATTTCCATACATAGATACTTTGATAACGATTATTATGTTTCCATTTACATTGCTTATGAAGACGTGAAAATTGTATGATTGGTATACAAGTGTATAGTATGTGATTTTTTTAAGGGATATTGAATACAACATATCGAATAATAAAATCTTATTATTGTGAAAAAAAATTACATGGGGTTTGAATGATATTGGTATTGATAAGTTATTTTGTACTAATTCTATAATAATCTGAAGATATTATTTTATCAAGTTTTAATCACATCATTGTTTTCTATTGACATTTTAATTATAAACTATTATATGTGGATTGCATTCCCATATATCAAATACTATAGATAAAGAATATTTTTTTCATTTGATCTTAGTGTATGGGTATGGGGATAAATTGTTTTTATGTGTATCATGATAATCCATAGAGCCACATCAATAAATATTTTTATTTAAATCTATCATTAATTACGTAACTATTCACATTTTTCCTTTTACAAATCCTCCTAAATAATATTTGGGTAATCTTTCTTATTTCACATTGTTATGGTATGTAATAAAAATATTTTAAATTTTATTTGAATTCTTACCATAAAAATATTAATTTTTCAAATGAATTTTCACCTTATTATTAGACTATAATTATATTTTATTATTTGTATTTGATCTTCACCATGACTAAAAATAATGTCATTTGTCTTTTATACACTATATTCTTTTTAGTAAATATTGTTATACCACAACGAATCAATTTCTCAAATTAAATAATGCATAATTTAATTGAATGGTCTTGTTTAAAAAATAAATTACTTATAATATATTATATTTTATAGTTTTGGAAGATTTTGTTTTTTAGAAAAAATTGTTTTTAATCCATGTATCCATTTTTCATAAAAATAATTTGATTCAAACCCATAATTATATAATAATAAAAAAATTTACAATTTAGCTGACATTTATTTACCTTCTTTAATCATTTCTATCATAATCTATCTATAAAGTATATAGAACATATGAATCAAATGTTACCTATATATATTCCTATTATATTGAAATCATTGGGTAAAATTTTCATGAATACATTCATATTATTAAATCATATTCCAAAATGATAATAGGATGGCATCCATATCCTTAAAATCCATCTTATATACTCTTGTAAAGAATATGGTGGAAATAATAAAATCATAACATCGTCATGGAATGAAACCGATCTCAATTCATTTAACGAAAAAAAATTACAGTTTTATTTCTATAGAAAATGTTAAAATGAAAATCATATTAGAATCATATACATAATTAAAAAATAAAACACATAAATGCTGCAACATATTTTCTCAATTAATTAAAGTAGAAATAAAAGATGCTAATAAATTATAATTACCATATTCTACCCATATATATATTTTCATATTTATTAAAACCTACAGTTGATATTATATAGATATCTAAATAATATAAATCAATTAAATAACATTATTAACTTATGTAAAAAATTTACTTACTTTCATACAAGACATCAGTAATTTGTAAAATTTCATCACAAATTCTAGATTTTCACACAATGAGAACATTGTCTTTCATTCTATTGTTTAGCATATAAAATAATGTGAAATCATTATTACATATTTTTTCACTTTCAAACAAATACTTACCTTATCTTTTCTATATTGTTGATATGGAATGTTATAGTTATTTATCTTCATCATATAGAGTAGATTGGGTAATTATTTTAATAAATATTACATAACGATGAAAAAAGTACTAAAACAATTTTAGTAGATATTTTTGAATGATGATTATAATGAATGAACATTTGTGTGGATTACTTTTCCACAAATAATCATTTATGTATCTAATCATATTGTATCGTTTAGTGTAAACAATGGATACATATAAATTTTTTACAATAAAATATCTTCTGATACATCATAGAATTTATTATTTCATCTTTTTAGGTAAACAATTTCCATGTAATATATCATTTGATAGGAAACATGGGTATCATGATTTGTTTGATAAAATTCATCCATTATAACAAGTATGTCCCTCTAGATTTAATTTTAATCATTTAGAATCATAGGATTGGTGTCTATATAATTTTTTAATAAAATAAAATGTGGGATTCTGGGGAATTGGTTATCCTAACATATAAAATTTTCCTACTTGTTAGAGGTCTGTTAACAAATCATAGTAAAAATCAATAAAGTTACTAACACTAGGTTTCTCCCTATCCTTTATTGATCTAATTGTCAAGATAGATGCTTAAAATTGAATTTATGAATACTTTTTTATTTAATTATACGAGTATAATCCATTACTAGTCATTTTACATTGAAATTTATTAAATTTGATCACATTTAAATGATGACCCACTTTTAAAAAAATGTGTTATCTATTAGTGATCAATAATCCATTTTTTATATTATAATGAGTCTAGTAAGGTATTATTATAACAAAACTATTTTTGTACATTATATTATTAATCATAAAATATAAATCTCTTCCATACTCGATAGGAAAACCAAGTGTCTAGTACATCATAATGATGCACTCAACTCTATTCTAAATTTATCTCTATATTTCATTTAAAACTACATTTAACCTGAACAATATTTTATAAATAGTCAATTATATCCATGGATATCACATTATAGGGGAACCAACTCATTTTGATGAACCAGGTATTGTCAAGTGCAAATATCAATGGAATTAGCCACATTGTTATTAATGTGTTATTTAAATTTCCATAATTTCTCTTGTCAATTTCGTTATGTATGAATTGTAGGATCACATCATTTTACAAGAACATCCCTCTTTGATTTTTGAATTGATCATATTTTTTTGGTATTACTTTGTCATTGAACATTGTTCATTGAGTACAATTCATATATTGATATTATTTTAATCATAAAATAACCAATGGTATAAGGATGTATGTTTTTTTGACCTAATGATGTATGAATATAAACATTTAAAATAATATTATGGGGGTTTTCATAATTTTAGAAGGTTTTATAGGTGGTTCCAGATCATCTAAGATTTTTGGGCTTAATATTGTATGTAAAAAATTATGTCACAGTTTAAATACAAAACATGCAATATATTTACTTCAGATTTTAAGCCTTGAAAGGGATACATGCCATGGAAAAGTTTATGTTATGAAATAGATTACATTTTTTGAATCTACATTAAAAAAATTTGTAATATTCAAGAAGGGAAAAAATGTGGGGGTGGAGTTGTTTCTGCATAACAATAAAATATGAAACTAGAGTACTTTTAGTCATTACAAACCATGTATTTCTCATATATAGTGTGTTTATGTGGGAGAATCTTAATATTTCATTCATTAGTTCATTGAATCCCTTATCTGTTGACTGTAAAAAAAATTTAGAAGAGATTATGGATCCCTTTACTACATTCTGAACATATCATTCAAAGAAGATATCCTCTATTAGTTGTTCAGTATTTATTTTCCATTCACTTGAATTCCTCTACAATTGTTGCAATGGAATCTATGAAACATGTTTATTTTTTTATTATTATCTTCATCTACATTGATCTATTTTCTTATTGTGAACATATACTCCATTTTAATAATGATATTTTCAATTTGAAGCATTACATTGATCCCCAATAAATGTTTGGTAGTATAAACCAAACCCTATGATCTATTTAATTACAATCATTGTGAAATATTGAGATTACACCAACACTACAAGTGAATAAATTAATTAAATGCTGAAATACATTAAACCATATAATGGAGTGTTCCATAAATTCTATTGGATTCATTAGAATTGTGACAATGATTGTTGATTCCCATAGGGTGACGGGACCCCGAATAAATAATTAACACACTAATGGATCTAATTATGAATAAAATGATATGAGATTTATATAATTTTATGATTTATAATAACTATGGTTATAAATTATTGATAATGATATGACTGCTGATAATATGATATCTACAAGAATTTTTATTGAAATAATAATGGAATTTTTCATAATTAACTATTGAGGATTATGATGTGATATTGTGGTCACTTTTCTCATGATTTGATGTGGTTGATTATGTTATGATTATATATTGTATTATACCTATAGTTTCAAAAATTATTATATACATATCCTGGAATAGAACTTAAGGTTCTATGCTTTTATGGCATCATTTTTTACAATCGATGCAGAAATGATGATATAGTAGGCTTGGTTTAGTTGACGGTGAAATGTTTATCTAGAAGGCATGGTCCAATAGATGCTAAAATGATTATATGAAGTGAATAGCACATATGATGCATAAATAAATATATAAATGTAATTTTCCAATGTTTGAAATGATTACACATAGTTCTTTTTCATGGTTATGATATTTTCAAATGGTTTGTGGCTATGGTTGGCATGGTTGTAATATATGTTTAGGGAAATTATATCATGGTGCTGAAGAAGGTTGATTTATGAAATATTTTAATTTATTAAACAATACACCTATTTATAACATTATTGCATATACCTGTTTTCAGATTGGTTTTTTAGACATGGTGGTGATAGAATATTGAGTTTTACACAAACCTTTTTGTGCCAATGTTTGGAAACCATGAATATTACATGGATATATATTTGGACAAGGGAAAGAGACAATGTTGAAAAAAATTTATTGCTAGTTGGGGTAGAGTTTGGAGATGTGAATGATTTGGATTTCAGGAATGGGGTATTTTTAAATTATTTATAATAGTTCATTATTCTATTTTATTGTTTTTTTATATTTATTTACATTTAATATTTTCATTACATGATACATTATTATTGGTTTATTGGTTCCTACTACCTTTTAAATTTTTTATTTCACTATTAAATCTATTTCAGTTACATTAATTTTTATTTATACCTTTTTATTTCCACATTATTATAATTATATATGAGAGGGTATAGTCTCCCCACTATACATATCCCAACCCCAATGTTATTATAGCAGCCACTAGTTTATGTGGATGTATGCTTGAGCCCTCATAACCCACCCACCGTTTCTAGGTGATAAAGTCCCAAATCAATGGAAATTACACTATAGTATTAGAGTATATGGTTCTCTTTTTCAATTACATTAGTATTTAAGAAATGTAGATTGGTGAATTGGATGTGTTAGGACTTGTAAATTACCTTTTTCATGGGATTATCTAATAATTTTAGTGATTTGAATGTGGTTTATGAGGTTTTCTTATTACAGTTTGAGGTTATTCATCCTAGGGTGATTCATATGTTATGTGATGTTATTATTTATTGAGTTTTATAGTCTTGTACCAGTATGGTACAGGAAGAGTATCTATGTATCATGGTAGGTATGTAAGGATATATTGATATGAATTTTTCATAATAGGTACATATTTAATTACATGTTAAATATATTTTTAATGAAGAACAATGAAATGATATAAATGTTATATCAGATTAATGGAATGAAATTTACTATTATATCAAGATGGAGGACTTGAAAAAATGTATTGAGAGACCATGATTTATTGGTTTTCTATTTTTGACACGTGTTGAGGTTGATTATGTCTTTACCAAGTAGTTTAAGGGGTGTGTATTTCTGCTAGATAATATGCCTCCACATCATATTCAATTTAACCATCTGCATAGTGGATATCAGTACTCTCCTAAATAATATTAGACATAGATTATTGTAGAGATTAATGGTCAGATGGATTTTAATCATTATAATAACTTTTGGAGTGTCATGTGATCTATTAAAATGGTGGTTGTCCACACAATGACACTAACATTTGATCCGATGAGATATTTTCATCTATATCATCAATAATTGTACACTAGGGTGGTAGGGCCACATGTTGTCGAGTTCTAGATCCAGTTGTAAAAGATGATCATAAAACATATTGAGGAAACTGTATATTAGATGGTGAATCTTAAAGAATATATTCTTAAAGGTCCAATCAAGAATTTGGTGGTCACTCTAGATCTATATGTGAATAAAAATGTGTTATCATTGAGGGACATTGAGGGAATGTTCGGATTCCACTTCTATTGAGGAACACGAAGGAATGATAATAATTGTGTTTTCATGTATCTAATTTAGGTGGGAATGATAGTGATATATTATTCTAGATTTTTCACCTGCATATAGTGATTTTACCCTTCCTAACCTACTAATAGGATCTCTAGGGAGAGGTGTATTATATTTTTTATTCTCTATGTGATTAGGTCACATTATAACTTCTATCGTTTGAGTATCATTCTATATGTGATGAACTGGGACCTCATCAAAGAAGTGAATATGATAGTGTACCAGTGTAGTGGCTAAGATATTTTAGAAAGTAAAACAATTATTCTATCTTCTTAAGGAAATCAGAGCCATAATGATAGTATTTCAAAATGATACTATGGAAACTAAATTCAAATATGTGGATAACCATCTCAAGACCATGTTCCACTACAATTCAATTAGTGTGGAATATTAGTCCATATGTGGTATTAGTTTCCATACCCTATATTAGTCTCCCATACATTTGATATTTTGGGTTATCTATAAATGTTTTGTGGGAAATTCTAAAAGTACCATTGTGGAACAGAGTCCTGACAGATAACACAGTTTGGGAAGGACTAATCTACCCCAGAAAAATTATTTACCCGATGTACTACCTGATGTTATGGTACAAGAAAGGGATGTTGTACCCAATTTTAATAATTAAAATACCACACAAAGGGATTATATCATTGGAGTTAGAAAATAACCCCTGCCAAAGTCCCCAGTTATTTTTGTGCTTTGCAGACTACTCCAACTATTTTTAATTTGGTACATTCAATAGTCATAGGTCTGATTATTTTATATTATACCATTGATTGTGTTTTTTAACATTGAATCGTCACATCCATTTTTTAAATTATCTTTTTAGAAATGGATTTGACATAGTTGTGTATATATTGGATTGTGTTCTGACCATCAAGACATCGTGGGGAGTGTCATTTTAGAATGTCATGCATTTGAAATCATGGTTTCAAGAAATTGGGGGTTAGAATTTCATTTGGTATTAATTTATATAAAAAATTATATGTTCCAAGGTTAGTTATGTTATAGTTTTTCTAGTTCTATAATAGGACTTTATTGATTGATACCGTAGGAGTGTTACTTTTATATAGTTATAAGAAGGTTTCTATTTTCAATAGAGTGAGTGGGATCTCAAACTAGTCACACAAGGACAATTCATTAAAGATTATATTTTCTCACAATCCATATAATATGACATATTCTTGATGACAGAGGAATTAATCCATGTTCTTTACCACAAGTCAAAGTCTGTTTTCATGATATAATTCTTGATGATATCTACAGGTTAAAATTTGAGTGAGAGATTGAGTTCACAATCTTGTATGTTCTGGGAGAAGAGGTAGTTTCTACCATCCTTATATAATGACACTTGTAGATAATCTAGAGTAAATGTTCTATAATAATATATGAAATCTAAGGGTTTTATACCACCTAGAACATATCATTGGGGTTCTTCATTTATTTTACCAATTAAGTATTATATTTTTTTGTTCATGTGACTATATTATCTGATAATGAACCAAATGATGGTAAAGAATATCTATCACCTTCCACATATTGATGATCTCTCTAATCAGTTAATGTGTGTTAATATCTTCTCCATGATGTATTTTAGATTATTAAAACACTAATATAGGTTGATACTTACAAACAAACACCAGACTTCTATTATGATCATGTATGTCTTTTATGATTTCTTATTGATGTTATTCGGTCTGACAGACATATCAATGGTTTTTACGGCCATGAAAAATAGGATGTATCATCATTTTCTATGTCTAGTTGTATGGGTTTATTGACCACATGTTTGTGATCCCTTATTCTGTAGATAATCCTTACCAACATCATGACATCAGCTTGAGTACATGGAGAGGGAACTGTTTAATGATAAGTATATGAAATTGGGTCTTGGTATTGATAATGTGACTTTTATGGGCCATTTCATCTCAATGGAAATGTGGAAGTCTTGAAACGAGTGGATGATGATGAAACTCTTTATAGAAATGAATTTAGATATTCAGGATTCTTAATAATGAGTAGAAATGACATGTATATCTATCATTTTTGTGCTTCATTATTAGATCAAGATAGAGAAGTTATCAAATTAGGAGGACTCAGTTATGATATATAGCTTATATGTGTAGGAACCACAATCAGACAGGTTTATTAATTGTTGAAATTTTATTATTTTTCTACCCTTGAATGTATATCTATGTTATTGTATGTGGATATGATGAGAAAATTTGATTCTTCTATATGGGCAGTACATCCTCATTTGAAATTAGGTATCATGATCTTCATAGAAAACACTAATGGAAATGTATGAACAATAATGTATTGAAATTTCTAGATTTGGGGTTCACATATCAATGTGTGAATGGTGAGAATTAGAGCCTTACATTGATGGTGAATCCATTGGAACTTACATTATTAAAATTAGATGATTTCACTATGGATTTTGTGAAAATATTACCCAGGAGAACCCAAATGAAATATCAATTATTGGAAAAAATGGATTAACTAATAACGGTCTCCCACTACATGGATAATTGGGAGACCTTGCCTTTTGATGATATGTGTAGTATATATGTTCACGAGATAGTCTATTTTCATACTATTCTAATGGGTTGTCTTTTTGATAGAGATGATAATTTCACATTTAGATTTTATAAGTATCTTAATAAGGATATGGGTTTATAGGATATTTGGAGACTAACATATCATCTTTATATAGATGGCTAATCTGAGGGGACAATTCAAATTTTAGAGGTTATTTTAAAAGACAATGTGTTTGATTATAGTTGTTTATGGGAGAATAAAATATCACTCATAGATGTTTCATACAATAATATATTCTAGGAATATATCCAATAAAACCTTTATATTTATTGTGTGGAATACCATGTTATTCACCTTTTTGTTAGTTGGAGGTAAGAGAGTGAGTTCTTGTTGGACCTAGTCTAATGTTGAAAAAAAATGTCATAGTTTAGTTCATCATGTGATGGCTAGTGACAACTCAAAATAGGAATAAATATTAAAATGACTATCGAGGATTACCTTTAGATTTCATAGTTGCTAAACATGTTTTTCTATGGGTGTCCCAATGGATATGTCAATACTGTATTATGAAATATGGAAATATAACACCTAGGTTTTTCACACCGAATTAAGTAGTAAAAAGTGTTGTTCTATTGGAATATTTATAATATCTTCCAAAATACTTTTGTTCCATGAAATATGTGTTTCATGTGTTATGTCTTCCGATATAGAATCTTAACCCTTCTCATGTGGTATAAGTAAATAATGTGGTACATTGAGATAGTGCAACCTTTAATGAAAATAATATACATTTTTTGGAACATGGTGATAGTTATATCCTGGGCAGGTATATACCAATGCTATGAGTGTAGGGGAAACATTGACATGTATTGTAAGATACCTATGATAAAGAGTCTGATATGCGATCATTATGGTAATAATTGTTTGTCAAGAACCCATAATAATGCTTATAGCAGGTTATGAAAGAGATTATAGATACTCAATATTTTGTATGATCCCATATTTTTCTACTAATTTCCATATTTTATTTTAGAGTTAAAATAATTTTTATTGGGATATCTTTGACTATATGACTTAGTGGAAGATTCAATTTTGGAGACGGAGAGCCTTTATTAGTGAAATTAAGGTAATTTTTTGGAAATCAAGTATTTTTCAATAAATAGAGTCAATATATAAATGTATTAGATAGGTTAATGAGGGTTTTCCATAATATTATAATTATTCAAATGTTTTTTTGGAAGCATCTATGGATTTTGGGGCTTCAAGTTGACTTCATGGCATTTTCATGACTTGTAAATTCTTTACCTGTTGTGAAACTGTAGATGAGATGAATCCATATACATGATATAGGACATGGACATGTATATGTCATGTAATGGATAGCACATAGTAAATATAAATTACAAAATTTTTAATTATCAATAAGGGTTAAATTAATCTGAAGTGAAATTTTTATTAAGTGTAGCTTGACAATGGAAAACTAGATGTCATATAAGCATTACATGTTGTGTATTTCTCTTCTCTAATCAGTTTATATTGGAATATAATTGTATTTATTTCACTTCATTGGTGTATACATTCTATCTAGACCATATTATGAATTTTTATGTGATTTTGGATCTCTTATCTCCTTCATTAATTCCATGTTCATGTTATTGATCCCCATTGTGTTTTTTTAATTAGGTCTTCCCTTTCCTTCCATTGTTCTCTAGTTTTGTTGATGGAATCTCATAACCATGGATAGTTTTGGTTTTAATGATGATGTGGTTTAATCTAGTTTCATATTGTGATTTTATATTCCTTTGTTTTTGTTTTTATTTTTGTTTGTAAGAATTTTATAGATCATCAGCAAATGATATATAGTCTAATCCTAGACCTCTTTCCGTTTTAATTTATATGTATCAGCAATAGTGATATTTCACTATTTCAATGTGAACATAAATAAATTTAATGTGGAATGATAGTAAATAATGGATTTTATTATTCAGTAGATCCATATGGATTCATTTGAATTGGATCCTATCTTATGAAATTTGTCATAGCCTAGATAAATAATGAACATGATAATAGTTTAAAGTGGGTGGACAATGAAATGTGATTTAGGTTATTTCCTGATATAGAATCAAGATGGCTATATATTATGCACACTGATATTACTTTCGATAATTTGATAATTAAATTCTGTGTAATTTAACGTAAAATGGTAATTTCCATAATTAACCACTGTGGTTTATTTTGTGATATTGTATTATCCTTGATATTATAACATGATTTTTTTTGATGTTGAAATGATTATATATTCTGATATTATATGTGATTTTGAAATTCTAATATTCAAGGATTCAACCAGTGATTCATTTAGTAAGGAATATATTTTGGGCTTGGTAAAATTTATGTTAAAAATTATACATAGGGCATATACCATTTGATAGTGAAATTATTATACATAAGGCATTCTCTAGAGGTATAAAAATTTAAAAAGAATGTTTTTCCTTATTATGTGGTTATTCAATTGATTATGGTTATGGTTTTTATAACTAGGTTTTATTCTAACATACATTCTATAATTGTGACAAAGATCGAATATTTATGTATTGTATTAATTGATTAATAAATACACTTTTTTATCAATTTAATCAATGTGTATGTCACCAGAATAGTTATGCTTATACATAGTGTTGTTTTCGTATAGAATTTTTCTAACACCCTATTTGGGATACAATATGTCACCTGAGAATATTACATGGATTTAATTTAAAAAATGGAATGGGACATTGTTAATCATTATTTATTTTTTTTAGGATTAGGGTTTGGAGACAAGGCCAACATGGTGTTATGGACTGGGTTCATTTTAGATTATTTATGTCATTTGATTATTTTTATAATTTTTTATTTTTAAACATTGAAACATTTTATCATTTCATTACATGATTCATTGTTATAGGTATATTAGTTACTCCTTTTTCTTCAAGTCCTATATAGAATTGTTTCAACTATTTTAGTTACTTATATATTTAAGTTTAAAATTTTATTTATACTATATTTTAACTCTATATATTGTAGTATAGTCTCCCCACTGTATATATCACACCCTAACATCTAGTTGTCAAACATTGGAAATCAAGGAGTTGTGTATTTGGTCTCATTTCAAATCTATTTTCGCTACGTAAGATATTTTTGGATCGGGGGGGGGGGGGGAGGAATTTCATGAATAGTTTTAAATATATATTTTTTGAATTATATTACTCATAAAAATCAATCTTATTAGTTTTTATAGATTTTTTTAAATCTATTGACAGAACCCATATGTATTTTTTAGTCCCCCATATATAGGAGGTAATCATATTCAAAAATATTAAAATTCATCATATGCATTAGTACTTCCTGTAATGATTTATAGTTATATGGTATTAAAAATATCTATATGACTCTTACTAAGGTCATATATTTATAAAATCATTCACCATATAGAAATTTCACAAACCTCTAGGTCGGTTGGTAGTATGACCTCAAATCACTCTTCCTGAAGAGACATTACTGAAGGGATAATTAAATTATTTACATATATAACTCCAAAAACATATAAACTACATCGATGTAAAAATATTATATAATAAGATAAATTATAAAATATTTTTATTTTATATAGAAAATAAAGTTTATGGAGTAAAACAAATTATAAAATGTAAGTCCCTATCTCCTTGATGTAAATTTTTAAAAAATGAAATCATAAAAGTAATAAAAACATAAAAATAATTTTATATATGATTATATAATTTATTTAAATAACAGTAAATTAAAATTTAATATATTTAAAAATTATAAAAACATATGTTCTTTAATAAAATGGTTACATAAAACATTTTATATTCCAGTTACTTATTATATATATTACATAATAAAAAATACAAAAAGTTACACTCATTATATTATGTAGTCTTTCATATTTAATATATGGTATTTAATCAATTTTTTAAGATATTTTATGACTCATATATATATATTATGAAACACACCACGATTCCACGATACGTTTCCCATTGAATAATGCAATAACATGCATTATACACAACTTTGAGATTCAAACACACCGCGACAAATCAAACTAGCAGTTATGAATAGTAATACACACTTTTTGAATGTTTGCAAATTTTACATTTAAAAATAGACATCATTTTTGAATTTAGAATATCGAAATTATCTTAGGGTGAATTTTTGGTATATTTCTGAAAAATTTCATTTTTTGATGAATAGTGAAAAATACTGAGTTATTGTTTAAAACCAAATTCTTATTTAAATAATTATTTATTTTATATAAATTTATTTTAGGTCAAAATAGATACATAATACCTATATATTTTCAATGTAATTTATTGGATTCATTTTAAAATTATTATATATATATATATATAATTTTTATTGATCTTTTTACTGTCTTTTACCCGCCTCCTAGGAGCATTTGCAAATTTACAGAAAACATAATTTTACTGCTTCGGTGTGTTGAATTTAAAAAATAATATAGACACGGTTAATATAAGTAAGTAAAATTTGGTTCAATAAGATTATAATAATTTTTGGGGAAAAGTAACTTTTGACTTTTATATACCACGATTAAAAGTAAATATGGTAATTATGGGTAAAAATGATACCATAATTACCCTACCACATGTCATAATTCTTTTATATAAGTGAAATTAGACCAAAAACACCGTTAGAAATAAAATATGATCCCCTTTTTTCGACATGTATGAGATTAGGATATTTATTATTTTTATATTTAATGAAGAGTTAAAAGAGTTAAATTCAAAGTTTAATAAATAAACTATTTTTAATATAGGGATAAACATAATATAAATTCGACTATAAATATTAATTAGAATTATAAAAATATTTCCTACATAATGGTATTTCATATATAATTTTTATTAATTAAATAATTTAATTTATTTATGACACAAATGATGATGCAGTCATTTCTATATTAATGAATGTTCAAAACAATTGATATTATAAATATCCAAATAAATGTAATTTGAAACTTTTGATAAATTTAACTAATTTTCTAGGTTAATATGACATGATAGGGTTGATTAAATAATTTTAATTTGAATTAATCATGCTATTATAATTTTCACAAAAATCAAATACTAAATCATGTCAAAATTGAAATAATTGAGTTTTTAAAAACAAATACTATATTTTTAATTGATTTAATATTCCTAAATATCAAATGTTACTTCAAAGGACTTATATATGTATATATATATTAATAATTAACCTCATATAGTTCTCTTGGATGTTTATATAATTTTTATTAACTATATAATATATAAATACAAAGAGACGTGCCAGATGTCAAACTAATTAACTATGAGTTAAATACAAAAGATAAGGTTAATATAGTGACCTAAACCTTTCTATAACCTATTGGATGAGAGTTTTTCGATCAATATCCATGTTATCCTCAAAATAAATCATTTTTGAGCCATTAGAATCCGAAAATAATTTTATTATAAAATAATATTTCAAGATTTTCCTAAATTGACCCTCACCTCTCTTATAAAAGGGCACTTTCATTTCTCTTAATTTCACACCTCCAAAGCCTTTTTTATTGGAAAAAACATCCAAAATATTGTCAAATAATTCATCTATTTATCCTATAGTCCTTCCTTTGGTCAGAAATACAACCTAAGGAGCCCTTTTGATCAAATCAAAATAAAGAACACAAAGAAGAGGTAAATATTTCATCACCACTTTCAAGTTCATTTCTTCTTACACTACCTCTTTCTTTGTTGTTTATTTTAGAAATTAATTAATTCTGTATATTCAATATAATTTTATGTTATTATAAAAATTTTCAAATATATTCTTTATTCTATCCAGCATATGAATGGAAAAATCACCGTACGTGCGTACGTACAGCATATAGTTTCCATGTCGTGGTGTAGTTTATTATTCAAACACATCATTATTTGGATTGGTATAATAATGAGTATATATAATTTAAATAATAAATTTAACATGTAATTGATTTTTTATATATTATATACCATCCAATTACATACTATTTCACCATCAATATAATTATATTCTCACTCATGCGTACGTACGGATTACAATCTCCATGAACGCGATGAGATTAATTCTCCATTGTAATAATTCAAGAATTACTATAATTTTATGATTAAAAATTATGTTTATGAACATAATATCATTATGTATATGAATCAAATACATCCTATCCATAAAAAATGGATTACATGACCAACAATATAATGGAAAACAAAACAGTTAAAACCAGAAATGATGATACTAGTGAAATATTATTAACAAAGCAATATTAGACTATCATATATGATATTATATTTATGTATCTAGTTATTTTATAATTTAATAACCATGATTTCACTATTATATATAAGGTTAACATACCCTTGAACAAGTAAAATTATTAGGTAAGGGTTAATTTCACAATCTCTGTATTATCCAAGGTTGTTTTTACGTAAGTATCTACTGGGACCTCTTTATCGCCCACATCTGTGTTTCCTTAAAATGTAATTCAAAACATTTTTACTCTTTACTATTATATTGGTTAAAGAAAAATATATCCTTATTTGACCATATATGTGTTGAAAGGAATCTTTCTTTCTTTTTCCAAACAATGTACATTATGACATTTTCGACCAAATTAAGGTAAGAATGTCTTTTTTAAAATTATACGATGGATGTGGCTATTTTTCCACCGTTATATCATCGTCGAAGATTCCCATACAAACATATAATATTATTTTCAAAATAAATGTTTTCTTTTGTAATTATATAACTATTAAATGATTTTAATATAGAAATTGATATTTCTTGGAAAATGTTTTGATTTCATCTATGTATACATCCTTTGGTGTATTTTAAACTTGTTTGAAGATGATTTGTTATGATAAACAAAATCTATGTTGTATTTATGGTTTTGTGGTATGGTTTACTTTGGTTGTGTTATTTTTACACCATTCATGGATTTTGGATAAAGTATTAAAATTTCTTAAGCTAGTTTTAATATCAATGTTTATGTTGTGCTTAATCTTTTTCATATGAGGAATCAATTAGGATATAAGGATAATCTAAGGATAGAATTGTGGTCAAAAGGGGACAAAATGTTGTTGATGTTTTTATTTCATGATGTAATGTAAAACTTATCAATTTATCTAGTACTTCCAATGTGACAAAACTGATCATACATCATGACATGATTCCTTGTATCATGCCAATGTTATGTAATAATGCACCGACTCTGGGTAAATGGGGTCATGGAGTTATGGATGGTATGAGTGGAAGTTTAGTACAAACCTAGTAATCTTGATTTAGAAAAACTCTTATTAGAGAACAGTACCCTAAGATTGACATTACAGATTAGTATAGAAGAACTTCCTAAAATTTTGGTATTGCAGATATTTTGTGAGTTTTCCAAGAAACACATACCTGTCTGGATACGAGTAGGTAAAGATGGATTTGGAATAGATATACCTAGGTTTAAAACCCGAAAACACATCTTTTAGCTAGACTCGAATGGGAACTGGTGCACGAAAACAGGTTTTTCAGCACTCTTTGTTACGGCACTCCATGTGGATATGATTAGGATTATTCTCATTTTTGTTACATACCTTTATGAATGGTTTATGAGTATATACTTATTCAAATAAAACATTTTTTTTTGAATTATATCGATAAACTATTCAATTTATGTTAAGTGTTTTACGAGATTGGAATTATATGTTTTGATTCAAAAACCAATCTATTGTATGCCATTGTTTAGAAATTGTGCCTAGTGGAAGGAATAGAATTTGTATAAATGTGCATAATCCATGTTGGTATTTTCCTATAACTCAAGAAAATTATAGTGGAGATAGTGATGAAAATTGTGCGGATTAGATTATCACCATACTAGGATAACTCATTCAGGTTATGAATAAAAACCTTACCTGTATGGCCACCCTGATCCACAAAACAGAGGATCAATGTTAGACCACTTCATGAGGCAACAACCAGTAACATTAAATGGGAATACAGACACATTATTATCTGAGCAATGGATAAATTCTTTAGAAAAAATATTTCATACTTTGGGGAGTAGCAAAAGGGAAAAAGTTTTCATGACAGTTTATTGCCTCATGAGAGATGCAGATCAATGGTGGTCATTAATAAAAAACACAAAGGAATATGAAAAAGTATCAAACATGGATTAGAGGGAGTTTAAAGATATTTTCCTAGAAAAATACTTTCCTCGTGACTATCAAGCAGATATGAAAATACAATTTATGAGTCTGAGGCAAAAGGTGGATGAGAATGTCGTAAATTTTTTAAGATAACATTACAAGGATAGAAAGGTATGAAACAGATTATATACACAACCCAAGGAGTAATATTGATCGATTATTTTATTGGTTAAAACTATTTCTCTGTCAATCATTAGTCTCACAATCCTTCTTATCATATGAAGATATTATCTCATGTGCTATCAAGACAGAAAAAGAATTCTCTTTGTCTTACGACTTCAAAGCAAAGCCGAAGAACAAGAGATCTATTGAACACTCTATAAATGGAAATAAGGGAATGAAGGATAAAAGTTGAATATTCATCTTGAGGTTAATGTGGGAAGAAACACCCTAGTACATGCTTGAGGGGAATTGAGTTCTTTACATGTGTGGTAAAAAAGTATACCAAGCTCATGATTTCAAAGGGAAGATATTGGTTGTCAGTGTTGAATACTGTAATTATTGAGAAAAGGGGAATTGTGAAAATGAATTTCCAAGGAGACAAGGGTACTTACCTCAGAAAAGTTCATGTGAACAAGTCCAAGCTTATTTGATCACTACTGGTGAGGTTGAAGATCCGAAAGATGTGGTGGCATGTAATTTAATGGTTTCCTCAAGTTTATCCAATTCATTATTTTTTTCTAGATCATTGAATTATTTTATATCTTCTAATTTTTCTAATAAAATTAGATAATTACAATTATATTTAACAAGGAAGTTTTCAGTCAAAACACCTAAGGGAAGTATCATCATAACAATATTTTGTGAATTAGTTCCTATTAGGGAATATACATGTTCTTTATCTTCTGGTCTCATCATCATACACGTGATTGAATTTGAAATAATCTTTGGTATGGATTGAATTTCAGACCATGATGAACAAATTTATTGTAAGTAGAAGGAGTTTACAGTTCTCGATGATAATAAGTAGTACCTTATCTATAGAGAAAAAATGTCACCAGCTAATTCTTATCTAGATCCATCACCAGTAGCTCAACAAAATTCAATTATTAAGGAGGAAGAGAATGAAATAACTATGGGTGACGAAAGGAATGTTCAAATAGAGGATGTACCTATTGTGCCAAAATATGTTGATGTGTTTTCAGAGGATATACATGGACATACTCCAGAACGAGAAATTGAGTTTTCCATTGATTTAATTCCTGGATCAAGGCCCATATTGAAGACCCCTTATAGAATGTCCTTTGTGGAATTAGTGTAACTAAAGAAACAACTAGAGTAATTGAGTAATAAGGGATTTAATCACCCTAGTGTTTCTCCATGAGGAGCCCTTGTCCTTTTTGTTAAGAAGAAAGACAGATCTATGAGGTTGTGCATTGACTACCTTGAGATCAATATTATATCAATAAAGAAAAAGTATCCCCTACCTCAAATTGATGGTTTATTCGACCAACTTCATGGAGCTCAATGTGTTTCAAATATTGACCTTTGATCTGGATATCATAATTTGTGTTTTAATAAAGAAGATATTCTAAAATTTGTATTTCGAACCATGTACGGGCATTACAAGTTTACAATAATGCCTTTTAGATTGACTAATGCACCATCTATCTTCATGTATCTAATGAATAGTTTTTTCAAGGAATATATTGAAGAATTTGTAGTGGTATTTATTGATGATATTTTGTGATACTCAAAAATCTATGAATATTGTGAAAATCATTTGCGTATTATCATAAGGACACTTATAAGAAAAGAATTATATGGGAAATTTAGCAAGTGCGAATTATAGCTTCAGGAGATATCTTTTCTTGGTCGTATTGTCTCTAAGGATGGAATATATATTGATCCCTTAAAGTTCATGAAAACCCAAGAATTACAGCACCAAAAATTATAACTGAGGTATGAATATTTATTGGTTTAGCAGGTTATTATCGATGTTTCGTCCAAAATTTTCCCTGGTTGGCTAACCCATTAACCAAGATCACACGTTAAGGGGTTAAATTTGTTTGGACAAAATAGTATGAAGAATTTTTTGAAGAAATGAAGATAATATTAGTCAATTCTCCTATATTTACTCTACTATCAGGTAACAATGGGTATGTTATTTATAGTGATGCTTCAAAGAAGGGACTTGGTTGTGCCCTTATGAAGAATGATAGAGTTTTTGCCTATGCATCACGGAAGATAAAAATTCATGAACAAAACTATCCCACTCATTATATTGAGTAATAAACTTTAATCTTTGCTCTAAAAATATGACGACAATATCTCTATGGTGAAAATGTGATATTTATACTGATCCCATGATTTGGAAGTATATTTTCTCATAAAAAGAACTCAACATGAAGAAAATTCAATGTCTTTAACTACTCTAGGACAATGATTTCACAATAGAAAACCACTCTGGGAAGGTGTATAAGGTGGAAACTTCTTTGGGTAGAAAGGATCCTGGAGTTCTGAACAAGATGGGAATTGATAGGGACCCTATTTTCATAGATCTAGTAAAGATAGATATGGGAATAATCATGGAAGGTGAATCATCAATGATTTTTCAAATGGTTAACAATCCATCATTACTATAATGGAAAAAGTGTTCTCATACTGATGAGGAGGATTTTCAAAAGAATATTAATGCTTTAAATGATGAGAGATTGATTGACATCGTATATGAAGATGGAATTTTGAAATTTGGGAAGAGACATTGTGTTCCCGATATACCTAATCTAAAAAACGAATTGTTGAATAATTCATATAGCTCAAATTTATTTATACACGCAGGGAGCACCAAGATGTATAGAGATTTGAAGGAACATTTTTGGTGGGACAACATGAAAAGGAAGATTTCTTATTTTCTATCAATATTTATTGTTTTCCAATAAGTGAATGATGGAAGACAACATCTCATAGGAGTCATGCAACCTCTTCCCAAACCTGAGTGGAAATGGGATAATATTTTTATGGACATTGTCATGGGGCTATCAAAGAATCCTAGAAGGAATGATGAAATATGGGTCATTTTTTATCATCTTACCAAGTCAGCACATTTTCTTGCTATAACAGAATATTTACCACAAGAAATGTTAGAAAGACTATATATTAATGAATTTGTAAGACATCATAGAGTACCCCTATCAATTTTTTCAGATGATGATACCCATTTTACATTAGGATTCTAGAAAATTACTCAAAATTCCTTGGATACTGATCTTCATTTGAGAATATCATACCTCCCACAAACTAATGGAGAATCAAAATGGACTATTCAAACATTAGAAGACATGTTGAAATCTTTCTCACTTGACTTTCAAGTTATGTGGGATCAATATTTACCTATGGTAGAATTTTTCTATAATAATAGCTTCAATTCAAGTATTTATATGGCACCATATGATGTATTATATTGAAAGAGATTTCACACACCAACATGTTGGGATGATATTGGTGAAAAATATTTTTAGGCCAAGAACTTGTTGAGGAAACAACAGAAAAGGTAAATGTTATCCAAACCCACATCAAAGAATCCCAAAGTAGGCAAAAGATCAATGTAGATAACTGAAGGAAGGATTTGGAATTTCAGGTAGGAGAATACATTTTCTTGAAGGTATCTCTATGGAAGGGTTTTATATGTTTCTGAAAGGAAAAATTGAGTCCCAGGAATATCTGACCTTTCGAAATTCTAGAACGAATTGGAGTTGTAGCTTATTGTCTGGAAATGCCTCCATGTCTCTCCAATGTTCACGATGTATTCAATGTATCACTATTGAGAAAATAAATGCCTAACCTAATGAATGTACTCACCTATGAAGAAATTTAACTGGAACCTGATCTATCTTATTATGAAGAGCCTATCAAAATTTTTAATACTAGAGAACAAGTACTGAGAAACTGGAAGACTCATTTGGTAAAAGTTCTATGGAGAAACCATAAGATGAAAGAGGCAATATGGGAACCCAAGGAACATATGATGAAGAACCACCTGAATCTTTTTATACAGCAATTTTCTAGAAATTTTGAGGATGAAATTATTTTAATTAGGGGAGATTGTTACACCTCAAGCTTCCACAGTACGTTTCCATTTGAATAATGCAATAGCTTGAATTGTAGGAAACTTTGAGATTCTGACACACCATGACAAATAAAACTACCCACAATGAATAGTAATACCCACTTTTTGAAATTTTATAAATTTTATTTTTCAAAATTGATTTCATTTTTAAATTCATAATGTTGAATTTAGATTAGGGTTATTTTTTGGTATTTTTCTGAAAACATTCAATTTTTGATGAATAGTTAAAAACAATAAGTTATTGTTTAAAACCGACTTTTTATTTAAATAATTATTAATTTTATTTAAATTTATTCTAGTTAAAAAAATATTTACCTAATACCTATATAAGTTCAATGTAATTCATTGGAGTCATTTTATAATGAGTTTAGATATATAAAAGTTTTATTGAACTTTTTCCCGTCTTT
This sequence comes from Viscum album, assembly GCA_963277665.1. NCBI lineage: Eukaryota > Viridiplantae > Streptophyta > Magnoliopsida > Santalales > Viscaceae > Viscum > Viscum album. The sequence goes on from OY728159.1 coordinate 1,028,602,718, forward strand.
TACCCACCTCCTAGGAGCATTTTCAAATTTGCATATAACATAATTTTACCTCTATTGTGAGTTGAATTTAAAAAATCCGAGAGACACAATTAATATCAGTATGTAAAATATGGATCAATAAGATGAAAATAATTTTTCGAGAATAATAACTTTTGACTTTTATTTACCATGGTTAAATGTAAATAGGGTAATTAAAGTTAAAAAAGATATCATAATTCCCCTAAAACATGTCCTAATTCTATTTTAAAAAGGTGATTTGACAAAAAAACAACCATTGGAATATAATATTACCCCATTTGGTTCGCTTGGATTAGGTTAGGACATTTATTATTATTTTATTTAAAAAAGAATTTAAAGAGTTAAATTCAATGTTTAATAACTAATCCATTTTTAATATAGGGTTACACATAATATAAATTTGACTATAAATATTCATTAAAAGGATAAGAATATTTAATACATAATATTATTTTATTTATAATTTTAGACCTAAAATAATTTAATTTATTTATGACATAATGATGATGCAGTAATTACTTTATTAATTAAAGATTAAAATAATTAAAGTTATAAATATTCAAATAAATTCATTTTGAGTATTTTAATGAATTAAACTAAATTTTTAGGTTAATATTACATTTTAGGGTGGATTAAATAATTTTTTTTTATGTAATCAGGATGTAATGATGTTCACAAAAACCAAATACTAAATAGTGTCTAAATTGATATAATTGAGTTTTTAAAACAAATACTATATTATTAATTGATATAATATTTATAAAAATATAAGGGTATTCCAAAGGACTAATATAATGTTATATATATTAATAATGAACCACTTGGGGTTCTCTTGGTAATTTATTGTATGTTTATTAACCATATATATAAAAATAAAAAGAGACATGGTAAATTTCAAACTATTTTTCTAAGAGTTAAATCTAAAAGATAAGGTTAATATAGTGACTTAAACAAGTCTAAACCCCATTGGGTGAATGTTTTTTGACCCATACCCACCTTATCAACAAAATAAATCATTTTTTATCCACTAGAGACAAGGAAATTATTTAATTATAACGAAATATTTTAAGCTTTTCATAAAGTGACCCTCACCTCTCTTATAAAAGGAAACTTCCCCTTCTCTTAATTTCTCACCTCCAAATATTTTTTCTATCAACCCATACACAAATATCCTTAAATTTTTTTTCTATTCATCCTAGAGGCCTCCCTTAGGTCATAAATCCAACCTAGGGAGCCCTTTTGATCAAATCAAAAGGAAGAACCCGAAGAAGAGGTAAATGTTTCATCACCTCTTTCAAGTTCTTTTCTTCATCCACATACACTTTATTTGTTGTTTCCATTATAATATAAATAATCCAGTATCTTATATATACTATTATGTTATTATAAAATTGTTATAAACATATTCATTATTCTATCCATCATATGAATGACAAAGTCACCATACGTGCGTACGTACGGCTTACTGTCTCCACATTGTCATGTAGTTTGTTATTCAAACACTTAATTTTTTGGATGGGTATAATAATGAGTATAAATAATGAAAATAATAAATATAACATGTTAATTATTATATATATATGATATAACATCCAATTACATATGATTTCACCATCAATATAATTATATTTTCACTCGTGCGTACGTACGGATTACCGTCTCCACAAACACGACGAGATTCATTACCCATCGTAATCATTAATGAATAATTTTTATTTTATTTTTAAAAATATAGATTATGAACATAAAATAATTCTTTTTATGAATAAAATAAATCATATCCATAACAAATATGGCTTGCGTAAACACCCATATAAGAGAAAAAAATCAGTTAACACCTGAAATGATGATACTGCTGAAATATTATTAACAAGGCAATATTAGAGGATCATAGATGATGTAATATTAATGTATATAGTTCTTTTATAATTTAATAACACTGATTTAATGATTATTAATGAGGTTAACATACCCTTTTCCATGGAAAAGTACAAGGTAAGGGTTAATTTTACAATCACTTTAATATATGAGGTTGTTTTTATATTAGTATCTACGGGGACCTCTTTATCATCCACATCCATGTTTTCTTAAAAGCGTAATTTAAATAATAATAAATATTTACTATACTATTGGTTAATTTCATTTATACCCTTATTTGACCATATATGTTTTGAAAGGAAACTTTTCATCATTTTCCAAAGAAGCTACTTTATGACTTTTTCGACAAAATTAAGGTAAAAATGACTTTTTTTAACTTATACGGAGGGTGTGGAAATTTTTTTTCCATTATATCATAGTAGAAGAATCACATAAATTCTTATAAGAATAGTTTAAAAATAATTGTTCTCTTTTGTAATTATATTATGTTTAAAAGATTTTAAAATAGAAGGAGATATTTCTCTAAAAAAAGTTTTCATTTCATCTATGTCAACATCTTATGATGGGTTTTAAGCAGGTTTGAAGTTGATTTATAATGATACAAAACATATATGTTGTATTTATGGTTTTTGAGATATCTTTGACTATGAATGTGATATTTTAACACCATTCATGGTTTTTGGATAAATGATTTACCTTTCATATGCTAGTTTTAATACGATTATTTATGTTATGTTAAAAAAAAATTCAAATGAATAATTCATTGGACATAGTAAATGACGTGCGGAGCCCGCTATAGCTTCTCAATGAAGTGATATGCCTCATGAGACAAAATAGTTTCTTGGCACAAGGCCATGAAAAAATCTTATTTTTAGTCTTGGCAGAAGGCCTTGTCTATGTGGTTATGAATTATGGAATTACGCATTCCACCATTACGAAAGTGACTATTGATATTGCATGTGATTACTCGATGGGAAGAATATCCACGAGATTATGTAAATGGAATTATTTGATTTTATCTTTTCCATATTACGCTGATTTTTATGTTTAAAATTCATTTTTTAGTCTTATACATATCATTAAATATATATGGATATTTATTAATGTTTCTGCTATATTGTTATCCTTATTGAGCATCTGAGTTCCCCTCTTTCTATGTTTTATTTTTCCCAGGATGTGAAGAAGTAATTTATTGTTGACCTATAGGGAAAGGAAAAGGATATAAGTGTGTTTAAAATGGGAGAAAATGTTTTTGATGTTTTTATTTGATGATGTAACGTAAAACATATGAATGTATCTAGTATATCAAAGGCTACAAAACTGATCAGTGTTTCGGGACATGATAACTTGTATCATTCAATGTTATGTAATAACGCAGTGAATCTGGGTAACTGGGGTCGAGTAATTACATTTTAAAATTAAAAACTAATTTTCTAAAAAAAAGTCACATAAAAATAATATTAATTTAATATTATTTATTCCACAAATATATTGTGGAATCAAAAAAAATTTCAAGAGGATTAAATAATTTACCAATTTGGATTTATTAATTTGAAAAATTCAAATTTGGTAATTTTGAATACTCTAAAAAAATATCTTCAATTTTTAAATATATACAAACATTATAAATTACTTAATCATAATATAATATAAACCCTTTTTATTATTCATTTATCATGCCATATATATTTGAACAAATGAATTTAAAAACTATTATATTAAATATTTGAAGAATATTTACAAATAAATGGTTTCTAAAATATTGTCTTTTATTATAACCAAATATAAATAAATAAATACATATTTATTTATTTATATAGAATTATTTTGCGACTATGAAATTTGACGACACATGATTTGGATGCCCAAAGTGCCCGGAATGAACCATTGAAAAAAATGACCTGCTTTAAATGGTACACATGAGTAGTTTTCATGAAGAAGAGGAAATACTCTAAAAAGGGTAACTGGATGAGAAATCTATGGGCATCGTTGCCTTCAGGATGGCGATATTACACTAGGTAAGATTTAAATTTAGTCGGCGCATGCCCCTAGTGAGAAAACACTAAAATTGAATAACCCAAATAAAATAAATAAATAAAATTATTTTGTTTTTAAAATCCTTATAACTCACAAATAGTGACTTAGATTAAAAATCTAAGACCACAACTTAACTTGTGAGTGTACTTTTTAATAAGGTATATACTAACATTGGCCAGCATGGGCGGCCAGTGGAAGTTTGTGTTGGATGTAAATAAAATAATTAAGTATCAATTATATTATTGTAAAATCCTAAATTTCTAAATGGAAACACATGTTGAAAATATGAGAGTATTGTTGGTCACATGAGGTTGTGTTCCCCTTCGGTGGAGCCTAAACATGACCAACATGGGTAAAGTGTGACTGTTAATAATTTTATTTACTATTTTAGGGTATGTTCAGTAAACATGCTGGAGATGAATTCTATCATTTGAACTGATTCTCGAATTAAAAATATTAGGGAATCATTGAATATGCATAACCAGGATTTTCTTAAGGGATTATTAACTTTAACTGGCATGGGTAAGAAAAAAAGTTAATTTTTTTATGATACAAAAAAAATATAACTTTTGGTTATTTTATTTTTCCTCTATGAAACCGTTAGACAAACGGTGGTGGGAATGTAGTGCAATGTCAAACCATTTAATGGATTTACTCATGATTTCTATAACCAATGTGTTGGGATATTTAAATGAATGTACAACCACACCATTGTGATAATTAAAGAGCTTCATTAATTATACTCATTAATGAACCTCAATAATTGTGTGGTGCATTGATCCTCTCCACACCTCTATTTAATCCATGCTCGAGAATGGGTTTTTGGCATGCAAGAGGGGAACCTCTGATGTAGTGCAGTAATGACTTCCTGTAACCTAGAACGAATCTTCTAAAAATTAACATTGGATAAATCGATGTGCGATGGCATGCACCGACGAACAACTTCAAACGTGGACATATTTTCCTCATCTGCAATGCCTTACAACGATTACTAGTAAGGGGTTATATGTTAAATTCCTCCCCTTTTTTCTGCATTCTTGAATATTATAATGAAAATGGTTTAACCATCCATTGGGTGAGCCCGTGATTCTCTTTTTTAATGTGGGAGAATAATGCGGGGTTTCATTATAATAGTTTTCGTAATCTAATAATCAGTCCCTTGTTATAATTATAATGTGGAGGGAATGTAAAAAACTAAAAAGGACCAGAACCTTCATCGAACCCATTATGGTTGTGTTCTACATCGGAGACTAGAAGATGTGACTGCGTTATGGATGAACACTACAGGACCAACGACCGAGGGAGGCGGAGACCAACACCTGTTGGCCGCAAAGGAACGATGGCGCATAAATGTACTGTGGTGGACCAGTGTTGGCCGGCCAACGCCGGATGCATTGAAGTGGGGTGGAATGCTGCGGTGGCACACCATGGTGGAAGGTCTCGACATCAATCCATGGAAAGGGGTGGACATGTGCCCAGGGGTTTGTAGTGGGCCGGTCCAAGAGGACAATCCAAGTGGTCCAGTGTTATTTGGTGTCGAGCCATGATGGAGAGCGGACATGCACACGCAGGTCAACAGGTGGACGTTCCATATGAACCATCCAAGAGATGTGGTGCCACCTGTTGTTGTAGCATTGATGACCCTAATGGCTTCATCCATTCAGAATGGGAGTAGTCCCATGCGTTCGACGAGTAGGATGAGAGATTTCGCAGCCCGGTAGACCACACCCATTCAGGTGGGCCATGCCGAACCAGTAACCCAGAAGGCCGAGCCCATAGCCCAGCGTGTTGGACAAGGCCAAGTAGAACTGGTCTGATCCTAGCCCCTTCGTGCAGGTCCGGGTATGTCCCACCATGTCAGACCTGACCCATACCCACTTATGTTCCAATTTTCTTAAACGAGTGTATCTCTTAAACCAGACGTCCATTTGAAGAACTATCTACAGTTCGGGAAGCCATAGGAAAAGTTTGTCCTCTTGAGATACACTATGTGAAATTTGAAAAATTATTGCGTTTGGCTAGGTTAGATCATATACTTGAATCCAACCGGGACCTCGGCACTAAAATACCCATAACGATCAGTCTAGGTGTCATGTTGACGCGCTGTCTGTTGTGTTGGAAACATTATGACATGATGGGTCATAGGGATACATCCTTGTGGAACTTCATGGTTGTTAAGATATGTATGATAACCTGAGGACTAGAACAAGGGTGTTTCTTATATTGAGGGTTAGGATGGCCACTCCCTTTATGACTCAAGGTTTGGGTATTCCTTACTCCTCTGCTCCGGTAGAGACGAGACTCCCCATTCCATGAGTCTGTGTTCATTTTTCTCTGAAATTATTTTCCTATATTTGGAGTTGGTACACTTCTATTGGACTAGGGCATAGTTCTTTCATACTAAATTCACATAGTCTATGGTTCTACCCTACCGGGTAGGGTGTAGGTCCTCTATGTTAGGAGTAGTTACTACCATCTCAACATAGGATGTAGGTCCTCCTTATACAATGCTACAATAAAGTCAGTACTCTTTTTCCATGTCATGGTGTGGATCCTCTCGCCTGGGGTCGGTACACCCCTAACTAACTAGGTTACAGGTCCCCCAGAGTGATCTAATTACATGAGTTTTACTCTTCTACCAGGTTGGGTGTGGGTCCTCACATATGGAGTAGTACTCACCCATCTCCGAGTAGCGAGGAGGAGCAGGTCCTTCAGGGGAGTCAGAGTTCCATAAATTTTAGGACATAGTTACGAAGAGCGAGCCGCTCCACATGATATAATCTATACCCAGGGTAGAAGTTAGTACTCCCTCAATAGACTGAGGTGAAGGAAACTTCTTACTAGAGTTACAAAGATATCGTGGGTTACACTGGATCAGTGATCCGCTACTGAAAGTAGTGTTGAGGAGTGGGCCTTTTCACTTGGTTTTCAATTTCATTTCCTCAGGTGCAAGACATTGACTAGGATACCTCTAGTTCCAGGAACTTGATACAGTTCTAGCAGAATTTTTTCGGTGAAGCATGCCCTTTTGGAAGTCCCATTAGGAATTGTTGTGTTTTACCTGACGGAGTACATCTCTCATACAAGTGCCATCTGGGATGGCCAATTAATGGATATTGTACTCTTGATCCTTGAGTTACACTTTAATCCTCTTCGGAAATAATGAAAACGGTTTGTGGTTAGTGACTTTTGTTTCCTTGTGTATGAGAGTAGTATATCTGGATGACCTAGGTATATGAAATGGCATATACCTATGTAGAGATGACTATGAATAATCTATATAAATTAATTTGTGGTTGTTTTGTGGTATTTTACCTTTTTGGAGTTCTGAGAGACCATTGAGTGTCTCAAGGTCCTCTACTGAGTATATTGTTACTCACCGCTGCACAGGCTTCACCCCCATGTATTGTTTATGGGGCAGACATTCGATGTTTCGATAGGGGCCCTCTAGAATATGGGACAAACTAACGTTACAATGGTGGTATTGGTATCCTTGGACTAGGAGGGGTCTAGTAGGACTTAGTAGATAGGACATACTACTTCAGATTCCAGTACCATCACTACTCTAGTGATCAGGTGGGATCGTTTGTAGATGATCATCAGTGCTCCCTTTGTTCCATGTTGTTTTCATTTCATTTTTCCGTCTTGTTTACTGGGTCGGTTACACCACTCAGTATATTACTTGCTATTGTACTCTTGTTTCCGAATACATAGTGTTCACCTTTCATATTATCAGTTTTTTTGAGTTCATGTGTGTAAATATATATAGTAAAATTCTACTTACTTGTAGATTAACACCTTCGGTGCTTGTTACCATCCCTAAGACTTTAATAGCTAAGCTTGGGGTATGTCACGGCCTGGGACCCAGGGGATAGGTTGTGACAAAGTGGTTTCAGATGAGGGCAATTCAACATCAATGGAAAAGGGTCTATTTTCTGTTTAAAAATAATGTGTTATGTGTTTTGAGTTCGGATTTCATGCCAGAGACTCTAGTGTTGGTGTGGAGGATGACGTATCTGTACACCATGACTCTGGACACCTTTTACCCGACTCGATACATGGACACACTGGTTGAAGGGAAAAGAAGGGAATATGAATATTATAAGGATGGTTTTGATTTCCATATTACTTCTCGAGTATGCTATCTAGATATAACCTTCTCATCATGGTACATCTTTATCTATCTCAGGATGCCTCCACATGGACGACTCACCAAGATCCCTGATACGAGGTCGTGAGGACATCCAGCCTAATGACGAGGCATCCATTCATAGACCAATGATTGATATGGACCCACAGAGTTGTGCACCAGTGCTACCACCACATGATGGTCAACATCTACAACCGAAAGTTCAATAAGAGGACATTCACAGGCTTAGTGACCTTCATGAGTTCCAGAGGTAGTTGCCTCCCATGTTCTGTGGTGAGACAGATCCTCAAGTAGTGGAGGATTGGCGTGAGGTTGTAATGCGTGTTTTTTTTCAAGTAAAGACACCATCATACTATATGGAAGTCATGGTTATGAGCCTTCTTCAGAGCTCAGGTGGATGATGGAGTAGTTTGATGATTTAGACTCAAGATCCGGTGACCCTAACTTGGACAGACTTTGAGCCCCTCTTCATATAGGAGTTCTTTCTGATTACAATGCACTCTATACGCATACATGAGTTTCTACACCTGTGGTAGGGAAACATGATGGTAGCAGTGTACTCAGTGAAATTCATAGATCATTCTTGATACACTGTAAATATAGTGTGCTTCCCTTACTTCAAGGCTCATACCTTCGAGAAAGGATAACGCTAGGAAATCGGGGCATCCGTGAATCCTCTCAGGATTCCGATGCATGTTGGTGTAATGGAATGAGCCCTAGTGGTTGAGAAATTCTTGAAGGAGGAGCAGGTGTATATGACATATGAAAGAGGTCACAAATTTAAGGTGTTTAATAGAGCTAGAAGATGAATGGTGACAGTACCGTGGTATAGGAGACATACCCATTCCTAGACATAGACACGTGGGTTTGTGGAATAGCAGCATCACCAAGGAGTACATCAACTGCAAGAGAGGAAGTGATACTCTTGTAATGGATGGGGAATCTCCCTAGTGAATTCCCAACTATTCATACTCTTTATATGGAGATGATAGGTGAACCTCCTTAGCATAGTCAACACTTGGGGAATGGTTTTTTGTATGTTGGACAATGGGCTAGAGGAGTAGGAAAGGTAGCAGGAGGTGGCCCCCAGAAGTCTCTGGGAGAAAGAGGATGTGTGAAAGGACAACACCATGCAGTCATGTCTCATAACCATGAAACTCTGTAAGAATTTCAAGTAATGACTTGTTTCTTTTCTTTTGATGTATTCCTAAATGGACACAGTTACTAGATGTTATTTTTTCGCAAGTACTATTCGATACAATGAGGTTCTGTTTTTACCGTGTATTTGACCCTCACGCTTAGAGACTCTTGATGGAAGGTACCCGCTGATAGTGTGACCTAGCTCTTGGGGGAGAGAGTTGAAGTTGGTATATCATAGTCATGGGGTCAAGATCTTATGACGTCAATCTGGGTATGTACTCATACCATTCATTCCCAGAAATATTATATTAAACAAGATATGCGGTATATCTGCTTATAGGATAAGGGAATTCCTTTGCAATAAAATTGGGGGGGGCACATGCAAACAGTCTTGTTTATGTTTTTTGTGAGGTCACTGAAGGTTCAATGAAGTGGGCCACTAGACCCCACGATTGCAGATGTATCAGGATAATTAGTTCTTACACCACTTGTCACAGCTAATTAAACATGTGAATTTGTGGAGTGATGTTGACCAATCAAGAGTTAGACATAGGTGACTTTGTTCTAAAAATTCCCTCATGATGCGTGCTTGGATGCAATGTAGGAACCATTGTTGGACCTAGATTCTTCCTGTGAGTTTGGGCCTTGTATTTTTAGAAAAAAACAATTTAATAGTGGAGAGAATTAAGCGTCATAGAATTTCCTTATAAATTTTTTATTTATATGGAATTATTTGAAGACCTCAGAATCTAATGGAATGCGATTTTGATGCCCAGAGTGCCCAGGATGATCTGTTGAAAAAATGTTAAGCTTTAAATAGTCTGCGTGAGCATAATTTTAAATAAGGATTAACTCTTAAATGGGTGCCCGAATTAGAATTCTAAGAGCACCATTTTTTCAGGATGACGGGTTTACCCAAGGCGTGACTTAAATTTAGTTGGTGTATACCCCCAATTATTATACCCAAAAATAGATAAACTATAAATAAATAAATTAAATAAATATTTTCTTTCAAATGCATATAACTCAAAAATGGTGACTCGGATTAAAAATCTGAGACCACCACTGAACTTGTGAGTTTATGATCTCCTTAAATAAATAATAACATCGTCGATTGTTGTTAACCCATTGATGTTAGTCTTTGCTCATAAATAAAATAATTTAGTAACAATTATTTTATTTTAAAATCCATATCACCTAAACAGAAACTCAAATTGAATATCTAAGAGTACCATTGGGCTCAGGAGGTCACTTTCTTCATAGGTGGAGCCTGACATCAACCAGCATGGGTCAAGGTAAACTGTAAATAATTTTGTAAAATTTATTAAGGTAAGTTCAAAAAATGTGTGGATGTCAAAATCTAGAATTTCAAGTAGTGCTCAGAATAAAAATCCAGGGGCACTGTTGAATCCACTGCACTGAGATTCTCTTTAGTAAAGAATAACTTTGACTAGAATGTGTCAGACAAAAAACATAATTTTTGGACTTTACAAAAAAAACATTTGGTTAATTTATTTTCCTTTGTGAAACCATTGGAAAAAAGGTGGTGGGGCTACTGTGCTATGTCAAACCATTTAGTGGATTGACACATGATTACTGTATCAACACCATTGAGATATTTAATTGAATGTGTAACAACACAATTGAGATAATTAAAGAGGTTCATTAATTATACTCATTAATGAACCTCATTAATTGTGTGGTGCATTGATCCTCTCCTCCCCTCTCTTTAAATGATGCTCAAGAATGGGTATTCATCCCACAAGAGGGGAACCTCTGACAAAGTTTAGTGAAAAGTTCCACTAACCTAGAATGAACCTTCAAGAGATAGATATTGGAGAAATCAATGGGAAAAGGCAAGCATCGACAAAAACTTTTGGAAGTGGACACTCTTTCCCCATCTGTAGCGACATTCAATGATTACAAAGTCGGGGATATATGTTTGATTCCTCCCCTTTTACCCAGTACATGAATATTAGGATGAATACAGTTCAGCCGTCCAATGGGATGACCAGCATTTCTCTCTTTAACGCAGAAGGATAATATGAGGTTTCATTTTGGGCATTTTTATAATCTAATAATCGGTCCCATGTTATAATTCTTTTGCAGAGGGTGTAGGCTGAACGAAAAAAGCTCGGACCGTCCACCGAACCCATTATGGTTTTATTTTACAGGGGAAACCAGAAGAATTGGTGGAGTGAAATCGATGTGTAATGGGACCAATGACCAAGGTAGGTGGAAACTGGAACCCACTAACTGCAATGGAGTGGTAGTGCCCGAAGGTACCGTGGTTGAAATGAGGTGGAAGACCACCACTGTCCATATTGTAGCAGGGTGGCGCGCTGTGGTGACATGCTATGGAAGCACATCATGGTTGAAGGCCACTGTATCAAGCCATAGTGGGGGACAGACCCACACCCGTGAGTCCATAGTGGGACGGTCTAGACGGACTATCCAGGAGGTGCGGTGCTATTAGGTTCCTCTGCTACACTGGGCGGCATGCTACGGTGGTGTTCTGTAGAGGAAGGTTGGGGAATCAAGCTGTAATGAAGAGCAGACCTATGCCTGATGGTACTTAGTAGGCCGGTCCACGCGGATCTGCAAAGAGATGTGGTGCCACCTGGCATCACGGCATGGAATACCCAAATGGTTCCGGATGTCCGGGAGAGGAGAGGTCCCCCGCGCTTAGCTAGTGGGATGAGCAATTCCGTAGTCTAGAGGGCCATGCCCAGTCGGGTTGGTCGGGCTAAAACTATGGCCCATCAGGCTAAGCCCATAGCCCAGAATGCCGGAATAGGCCCAGTCGAACTGGACTGAGCCCAGACCATTTGGGATGATCCAATCGGGTCAGGTCGGTTTGGTCAGACCTTGTCAGACTGGACCCAGACTCACTAATGGCCAGTTCTCTTAAATGAGCATATCTCCTAAACCAAAAGTCCTTTTGACGAACCATCCACAGCGGCAAAACCCTTTGGACATGGTGGTCCTTTTGAGATACCCAACATGACTTTTGGAAAATGTTGGAGTTTTTTCAGGTTCGATCATACCCGAATCCAACTAGGCCATCACCAATAAAATGCCTATAACATTCAGAATAGATGTCTAGTTGAAACATCATTTGATGTGATGGAACCCTTATGACTGGACAGATCATCTAGTAACATTCTTGAAGAGCTTCATGGTAGTTTAGGTGTGACTGATAACCTATGGATCAGAACCAAAGTGTTTCCTGTAGTGATAGTTATTATGGATACTCCCTTGATGACTCAATGCATGGTTATTCCTTACTCCTCTACTCTGGTAGTGACATGAATCTTCACATCATTATTGCGGGTTCATTTTTATCAGAGATGGTTTTCCTATAATTACATTCGGTACTCCCCTATTGGACTAGGGAACATGTCATCTATACATAACTCACATAGAGTCAGGTACTCCCCTACTGTTTAGGGTGTAAGTCCTATATGTTAGATGTAGGTACTCTCCGATCAACCCAGGGTGCAAGTCCTCCTTATGAAGTTCTACATTAGAGTCGATACTCTTCAGTCGTGCTAGGGTGTGGGTTCTCTAGCCAGGGGGTGATACTCCCCTAGCGTTCTTGGGCGTGAGTCCCCCATAGTGACCAAACTACCATATTTTCACATCCCTACAATATAGGGTACATATCCCCACATCTAGAGTAGTACTCCCCCATCTCAGAGTAGTAATGAGGAGCAGGTCCTTCAGAGGATTTGTATCTCCCTCAATAGGATGACGTAGTCATGAGGAGTAGGCCCCTCCACCTGATGTAAACAATACCCAGTGTAAAAGTCAATACTTCTTTAACGAACTAAGGTGAGGGCCACTTATTAGTGGAGAAACTACCATATCATGGGTTAGATTAGAAAAGTTCTATCCCAACAAAAAATAAGTGACGTTGAGGGGGCCTCTTCACTTGGTTTCTCTTGGTCTTTACTCGGGAGCAAGAATATAACTGCGAGACCTCAGGTGCAACGAACTAGAGGCATTTCTAAGAGAATACATCTGATGGAGCACATCCATTGGATGTTCTGTTACGAATGGTTGAGTATTACCTGATGGAGTATATCTCCCAGTCGATTCCATATGGGATGGCCAATTCATGGAGCGTGTATTCCGGATCATTGAGTTACACTTTGATCCTTCTCTAAAAATCCATGAAATGGATTGATGTCGGGGCCATATGTTTCTTATTGGATGAGAGGAGAATATCGTGATGAACTATGTATATGCAATGCCATATAAACATGTATAGATGACTCTGTATAAAATGTATGTTTAACTTCACAGTTGTTTTGTGGTATTTTTCCTTTGTGGATTTATGAGAGACCATAGATGATCTCAGGGACCCCTACGGAGTACTAAGTTAGTCACCCCTACATCGGATTCACCTGCACGTGTTGTGTTCCATGCAGACCTTCTCTGTTTAGATAAGGGAACTTAGGAAGATGAGACTGATATACATTTATGACAGTGGACATGGTATCCTAGGACTAGGTCAAGCCCAGTAAGACATGGCATACATGACTTTCTACTTCAGATTCAAGTAGCTTCGCTACTCCAGCAATCATGTGGTATCTTTCACAGATGGTCATCGATGATCCCTTTGTGGCTTTCTATTCACAGTTTTTTTTGGGTGTATTTTATACTAACATGGTTACACCACTCAGTTCGTTACTTGCTTTTGTACTCTAGTTTTAGATTACTTTGTGTTCACCATTTATCTTTGTTGTTGTTTCCTGTGAGTGCATATCTGTACAGGTATCCTAGAAAATTCCGCCCACTTACAATATGGCACATTCTGTGATAGTTTCTAACCTCTAGGAATGAGGAGGCGGGCCTGGGGAATGTCAGGGCATGGGCCATAGGGGATGGGTTGTGAAATATTTGATACACATCATACATCAATATAAACAAATAATCAATTGAATTGGTTTTTCCAACTTTTTTATCATATAAAATAATGAAAATTTTATTTCATCTAAATAATAGTATTTTCCAAATATACTCATTTTTAATAATTATCCATGGGTTATTATTCCTATTTATCATCCTTAAATTTAACTTCACTATTGGTCTCTTCATGATCAACCACTTGTTATTTGGGAATTTATAATTAATATTTATACTCAAAATAATATTTATGAACTTTGTCCTTATTGTTATATTATTTTCTCTGTTTATTATTATTATGCACTTTGTTTTATATTTTGGTCTTGATGAATTTAATTATACCTTCATAATATATTCAATATTCTATTAGTCATGATTTTTCAAATTATCATTATTTTTTATAAAAGAGATCAATGTATTGTTTTATTACTGATATTTCTATGATTTATTACTCTTAAATGATAATACTTATTATCCATTATTGTAATAGAAAAACATGATCCTTCAAAATATTTTATTCTATTTTTTTGTTTTTATCCCTTATTAGTTTTCAAAAACAATGAAATTTTTTATTCTTATTATCCCTCAAAAACTCAAATAATCATCCTTAATACACTTCTTATAATATTTAGTGGAATCACCACTATATAATTTTTATTGATATTTTAAAAAACCAATCATTGATTGGATTTTATTTGATACAACATTCATATATGTTGATTTTACAGTTTTTTTATATTATATAATATTTTTTATTTTTTAAAAAAATTGTTTCATATATTAGTGTATATATATTTTTTATTAATTTTTTTATGATAAAATATGTTCTTATCTAGGTTTAGTCATGATGAATCAGTATGTAAAAAAATACACCCAAATAAATAAAAGTCTTCAATAAAATATATTTCTAGATAAATATGTGAAAAAGAACTTATAATGGATTATAAATGCATGAGATATATTCCTCAGTGACATATGAAAGAATTGATGATTTCTATGTCAATATAAGAATTTAATTTTACTCTAGTGTGCTAATTTATATTAGAGAAATGTTTTTAAATGAATTACATTCATCAGATGATTGTATATCAAACATTTTAGATATATTTTGAAGATAATATAGAATTTTACATTGCATCACAAAAAAATGGACGGTAAAATTAAATATTACATTATGATATAACCCATTGCAAAATATTGAATTTATATAATAATGAGTTTCAATACAACACATAAATCTTTTTTTAAAACATTATTTAATTACTCATATAATTACATAACTATCAAATATGTTTCATCACCACAAAAATCCAATCTTGGGTTTCCAATGTAAAAGGTACTAATAAAATTAATTTATTCATTTACTAGTTTTATTATTATATATTTAATGTTAATTTAATTATCTATATATTTTTATTTATTAATAAAATTAAAATTTTAAACTCACATATGGGCTATTCATCTATTGGATGGTACATTTTTATTATTTTCACATAAATAGAATGATTGACCACTAGTTGTGCCACTATTACTAAAATAAATATAGTTATTAATAATATTATTTTAAATTATAGGTTTTCGTACCCGTAATAAATTTTCATGTTTCATTGAACAACTCAAACCAATGGTGAGTTCTAAAGAAAATAATTAATTTGTGGGTTTAGGGTATAATGGATAAATATAATATCACATTGACTTTATATAATATAAATATTTATATGTTTTAATTTTTATTATAATTCACTATAAATGTCATTATTTCATGAAAACATTGACTGCATATTAACTGTTGGGAAAATATATATTTTAATTAGTTTTACTGCAATATCCTTCATTTTTTTTAGTAATTACTCTAATGCTATTATATTTTTAATTGTTCCATCCCCCTCATACCCTTTTCCTTTGTGAACAACAAACATGTAAATTAGTATTAAAGGTTACCCATAAAGGAATTATTTTTTAAATTCATTGTCAAGGAATCTTATAATATAAATCAATTCATGAATATCATTTTTTCTGAAGATAATATAGGTATTAATAAACTTTACTATTTTAATAAGGGTTACTAATGATTTTATTATGGAAAAAATCCCCAAAGTCCTCTCATATTAAATAAACTACCTATATGATGAACAAAAAAATGATATTTTAAGGAACACTATTATTGATTACATGTAAATCATGTCAAGATATTATAATTTTATTGAAAATCATCTTATGGAGTTGGTCAGTAGTGATGATACTAAATAAATTTTTTACTATATTCTTATGAATTATGATTACTGTTCTATTAGTAGAGACGTTTATAGTAATATATCTCCTTAAAAACTATTTTTAACATTATGATGACATTATAATTCAGTCATCATAAACCAAAAAGACTATATATATATAACACACCAAGTTTATAAAATATTTATTGAATGTATGAAACACTGTGTCCCAAAAAAACACATTTTAGAAAAGAGTTATTAAAAGACAACTTTTCATCCTCTATGTTTTGAATTTCTAAAAAACGGTCATCCAGAGGTGTGATCAGTAAGTCATTTGTAGTCTGAAAGAACAAACTGAATTTTTCGAGAATAGTAACATACCCTTATGAATAGTAATATTAATTGTAATATGAAACTTATGAATAGTAAATAATATTATTATTTTATTTTATAAAGGTAATTAGATATTGAGATCCTAATTAGTTTTCCTATGTGATATAAAACTATTTATACATTAGAAATGTTATTTTTTTGAATTAACTATGATTTTATTTAAAAATTAAATTAAAAATATATAGAAAATAATTTTTCAAAAATGGAGTTCCTTTTTTAGTTCTACATGTCTAAAAATGGTAGGGGTTATGTTATGGGATTTTTGTGAAAGTTTTGAATTTTTTATTAATAGTGAAATATGGTAAAATACCGTATATACAAATTATCAGTTAATACACCATTTATGACATCATGAGTTATTCAAGGACACTTGTTTTGAACTCACATGCACTTATTACTATTAGGTCTCACATGAAACAACACGATTGGTTGTATTGAAGGAAATAAAAAAATAATGAATAAAATATTCAATGATCACTTCTCTCCTACACCATAAAACCCCCCATCACTCCTTCTTCACTTCGCTCATCGGTGCCTTGAAAATTCTAAATGATCTACCCAAATACCCATACCCAGTCACTTTCCATGTCCACAATGCTATATTTCTTCCCAAATGGACAAAACCCCTTCCTTTAAGGTGTTTATCAAGGAGGTTATTTCGAGAGGTGAAGCACCATTCTTTTTAATTTAGTTATATTTAAATTTATCTTCTTCTGTTATCCTATCCTCACCTCATTAGTCCAAATGAACATTATAATTCATGTATCATCTATATACTGTATTTATATCATGTGAATTGAAGAAGAAGTATCAATATTATTACTCTCTCCATTTTATTTTATAAACAAAATCCACATCCACAAGGATCCAATTTATAACCTTCATGGACTATGATGTTTCGTTCTTATATTTAACATTAATTACTGGTCATGAAAAAATTTTGATGTTTTAAATAGACTATAATAAATCTCTAATAAACTAATTAATATTCAAGAACAGAAATACTTACATATAATATAATCATATGACCAAACTAGTTCCTAATATTTAATATACCGCTAATATAATCTATGTGAATGTGATTTATAATTTATATATATATATATTGATCCCATTTCTATGTAAAAAAATGAGATATATGAACATTAACAATTAGTTTTGTTTATAACTTATTTTTAATTTAAATTATAGAGATTTAAAACCATTTCACACAAACACCATTAATTAAAAACAAGTGAACTGTTTATGACCATCAAGAAATAGAACACTCTGGTATGACAGAATTCCATAAAATTACATTTCAATAAGAACATAAATGAACTAAAAAATTATAATAAACTAAAATCATGTCCAATTGGTTCTAAAATAAGTTATTAATATTTATAATTTAATATTACATGACCTTAAGATCATGAGCAGAACACATTCATACTTAAGATAAGAGGTTTTCTCCTGAACATCCATTTTCATTTCGGTTATTTTTTTGCCTAATTACCAGAATGAAATTAATTTTTAATATTATGTACTCTTAAAAATTTATTTTTTAGTTCTCCATATATATTTACGGAGCATAATCCTTCTTTTATTTAATTGGATTTATATGTTCTAAACGGATCTGTTAAAAATCCCTTTCGATAGACAATCCAGATTCAAGGGAATTTCTCAAATTCTTAACTATTTTTAAGGGCAACATATAATATATTTTTTGAAACCATTATCTTTATAAATTCACTCAAATTATTATTAAAATATTAAATTACTTAACTTTTGGTTTTATATTGATATTTTATCAAAAAACTCATATTTTCAAAGTAAACGGGTATTTATCTCAAGAATTACTCGAAGATTTTATAAGTGTATATTCATTTATTTCAACACTCTTGTTGTTTTTTATGTATTATTGGGATTAATATTTCAGGGTATCATCTATAATATTTAATTTAATAATTTATGATTACTTTATTTCTTCATGTGCTATCTTAAAACCATTAACCAATTTTCTCCGAATGGTTTGGGTTTATGCTTAATGTTAATGGAATGTTTTTTATATTTCATATATATGTTTCAATATAAATTTATATATAGATTATATTTATCCCCATTAATATGAGTAATTAATTCAACATATAAAGTGTATGTTGGGACCACTCTATCCCCTTGGTAAATTTGTAGGTCTCATGAGACAAACTACAGTCGTGGAACAATGCCTTGAAAATATTATTATTTATGTTCTTGGGACAAGGCATTGATGGTATGGTGATGATGTCCCACATTATGCCTTCCCTCATTATGAAAATAGTATTTATGGTTCATGTGGTTAATTAACTAGTATAATACCTATGTTTATGTTTTATTATGGCATTACTTACTTAGCTCTTAATCATGTCATAACGTGTTCATGTTTTTGTTAAAGGCATGTGCTTTTAGTTATTAAACTTGCCTAAAGTCTATATATAATCCTCTATATATATTACCCTTACTAAAAGTTTGTTCTCACCCATTTATTTTGATTACATTTCCCATTACAATAAGAATTTTATTATGAATGAAATTCTGAAATAACCAAGGCGTTAGGTATGATGTCTATGAATTTTCTTTGTTGTTTTTATTTTCAAGTTGTAATATTGAACATATGTATGTATCTTTTTTCCAAAAATAAAAAACTTATCTGTCATTCCAGATTCATATTCCTTGTTTATGTGACAACGTAATCCAATGAGGCACCATCTTCAGGAAACTGGGATCGGGTCCTTAAAGTTGGTATCAAAAGAATTTTAGTAGAAAAAATAGAAACTATATTACAAAATGCATATTAGAACACATATCACCGAGTTAGAAATTGAGGAAAAATATAAATGAACATCCTAGAATCGTTGTAAGGAATATATTAGGCATATATTTCAGGAAAATACATCCCTATATGGATACAAAGAAGTATAGGTGGCTCTGGCATAGATGTATATAGGTGTGAAAACTATGACAAGGAGTTTTCGGCAAGACATGGGGTATCCTGGTACACGACAACAGGACTTGTTGCACTTTGGATATTGAAACTACTGGGGATATTTTTTTTGGATAATTCACATTTTCATGACAATATATTATTAAGGATTTATTTGTAAATTTTTCCTCAAAGACACCATGTTTATGATTAATTGATTAGAAATGTATAAAATTTCAATTTATGCTAAATACTTTACTTCTCTACATTAATATTATACATTAGGATGCATACCCTAATATAGTAAATGTCGTTATATAGAAATGGAACCTTGTGAAAGGAATAAAAACCACATGAATGTGCATGTCCCATGTAGGTATGTCCTTCTGATGTAATATAATGATATTGGCTCTCGTATTGTGATTGGTGAAAAGGACCATATAACTATACTGGAAAAAAATACACAAGTTTTTAAAAACAAGATCACATTTATAGAGAATCCAGATCCACCACGTGGAGGGGCTATGTTAGATCTCATTAAGAAACAGTATCTTCCATCATTAAATGGCACTAAAAACCAATTTTTAGCAGAGAATTGGATATGTTCTCTAGAGAAGGTATATTTTCCTTTAGGTTGTAATGAAACATAGAAGGTTGTCATTGAATTTTATCATCTATTGAGAGATATAGATTAGTATGAGACTATAACCCAAAACACAAAGGAGGATGAAGATATTGAAGAGATATGATTGATGTATTTTAATGAAATATTCCTATAAAAACATGTCTCTCGTGAACAAAAAGCATATATGGAGAGGAAATCCTTTAATCTGAGGTAGAAGGAAGATAAAAATGATTCCAAGTATGAAGCCAACTTTGCAAGGAAGGAAGGGCAGGATGCAGACCACATACACAATCCAAGGAATTCGTTTTTGATTATTTAAAGGTCTGAAACCATTCTCTGAAGGGATCTAGTCTCCCAATGTTTCCCATTATGTGAATATATTGTCTCAAGTGATATCATGATAGAAAATAAATTTTCTATGTCTTATGACATTAATTGAAAACAAGAGAAGAAGGGGGATACTGAAAACTATGGAAAATAAAATAAGTAAATGTGGAAAAAGGGAAGAGTTGAACATATATCCTTTAGTAATTGTGAGAAGAAACATCCTGGAACTTACCTTAATGGAAGAAGAGTCTGTTACAAGTGAAAATAAAAAGGCCACATATCTCATGATTGTATGTGGAAGAAAGAGGCTAGTAATTTTCAATTATAAAATTATAGGGAGATATTATATTATGCACATTACTATAATATGTTATAAAGAAACATTCCCCAAAGAAGGCCATGTGAGAAAGGTCAATATTATGCAGTCACAATTGCAAAGGTTGATGTTCTTGACAAAGTGGTGGCAGGTACATTAATAATTTCATCAAACTCATCTAATGCATTACTTGATTATTTATCATTTCATTAATTCATATCTTCCTAGTATTCCAAGAAAATATTACGTTTCTTATTTGATTTCGTGAGGGAGTTATCACTAAAAACTCCTAAGGGTAGTATCATTGCAACAAAGTTGTGTCAGGAAGTCACCATTATGGAATATAAACATGTTTTATCTATTAATTTTATAATCAATCCCCTGATTGAGTTTGAAATAATCCTTGTTATCTATTTTCATCTGAACCATGATGCGAAATTTTTTTGAATGGATAATGATGTTACAATTTTTAAGGATGATGTTGAATCCCTTATCTTGAGGGAAAGAACATCGCCATCTTATTTTAATCAATATCCACCCACATTTTCTCTATATAATTCAATTATTAGGGAGGAAGGGAATATAATATCTATAGTTGAGCATAATAATTTTCAAATAAGTGATTTAAATATTGTTCAAGAATATGTTGACGTCTTTCTAAAGGATTTTTCTTGAAATTATTTAGAGCGGGAAATTGAGTTTTCCATTTACATCATTCCTGGTTCAAGGCCTTTATCAAAGACCCCTATAGAATGATAACATTTGAGTTTGTATAACTAAAGAAAAAATTTGAGGAATTGAGTGATAAAGGATTTAACCTCCATTGTGTTTCTCTAAAGGGAGCTATTGTTCATTTTGTTAAGAAGAAATATGTGTCATTGAGGTTGTGAATTGACTACAGGGAGATCAATTCTATAAAAACAAGGAAGAAGTATCCTCTACCACCAATTGATTATTTATTTGATCGAATTAAAAGATCCCAATATTTTTTGAAGATTGATATTCGATCTGGATATCATAAGTTTCTTTCAAATAAAAAAGACATTCAAAAAACAACATTTTGAACTAGATACAGGCATTACAGATTTACATTAATTATTTTTGGACTGACTAATACACCATATGTTTTCGTAGATCTAATGGATAGAGGTTTTATATTATATCTTGATAATTTGTGTGGTTTTTATTGATGATAAAATGGTCTACTAAAAAATATACGAAGATCATGACAATCACATGAATACTATTCTGAATACTCTTAGAAGAAATCAATTATATGTAATGTCTAGAAAGTGTGAAATTTTGATTCAATCAGTTTCCTTCTATGAAAAAAGTATCTCTAAAAAGTGAATATATGTTGGTCCTTCAAAGAAATTTTTTTTTCATGAATGACCTACTCCATTGAACATAATAGTGGTACGTAGTTTAATTGGGTTACCAGGTTATTATTGGTATTTGGATAACATCACCCATTTTGCCAACCCGATGAAAAAGATCTCATTAAAGGGGATTAAATTCTTAAATAAAAAGGAATGAGAAGAATGTTTTAAATCGTTGAA
Source organism: Viscum album (assembly GCA_963277665.1). Classification (NCBI taxonomy): domain Eukaryota; kingdom Viridiplantae; phylum Streptophyta; class Magnoliopsida; order Santalales; family Viscaceae; genus Viscum; species Viscum album. The sequence continues at coordinate 1,028,625,226 of OY728159.1, forward strand.
TAGAAGATTAGTGAATGCTCCAATATTGACTGTACCATCAGGTAATGATGGATTTATGATTTATAGTGATGTATAAGAGAAAGGGCTTGGTTGTGTCTTTATGAATAATGATAGTGTTATTGGCTATACATATATGGAGATAAAAAGTCAAGAAAAAAAACAATCTAACTCATTTTCTTGAGTTAGTAGTGGTAAATTGTTTTCTAATTATTTTGAGGTATTACCTATATGGAGAGAAATGTGAGATATATAAATATCATTAGATATTGAAATATATCTTTTCACATAATGAACTCAACATAATACAAAGGTAATAGATTGAGCTACTCAAAGATTATGATTTCACAATACAGTACCACCCGAGGAAGAAAAATATAGTGGAAGACACTTTGAGTAGAAAATACCACAGAATTCTAAAAAAGATGGGAATTTAAAGGGATACTATGTTCATGGATATAATAAATATGGATATAGTAATTATAATGGAAGGTAAAACATCATTACTTTTTCAAATTTATTCCAAAAATTCTTTAATGGAATGGAAAAAAAGTTATTTTTTTCTTGATGGGGAGTTTCAAAAGAAAGTTAAAGGTGTAAATGATGGGACATTGATTGAAATCATATTTTATGGTAGGATTTCAAAATTCGGAATGAGGCTTCGTATTCCTGATATTCCTAATATAACAATAGAACTATGGTATGATTCTTATAGATATAATCATTATCTACACCCTGGTAGCACAAAAAATTACAGAGATATAAAAGAACAGTTTTTGTGGGAACACATGATGAAGGATATATTTGATTATGGTTTTAGATTATTGGTTTTTTAATAGGTGAATGATGAAATACAACAACCTAGAGGAGTCATGCAACCCCTTACTATTACTATGTGTAAATGGTATAATATTACGATGTACGTTTTCATGGGGATACTGAAGACTCTAAGAAATAATGATGTGATATGTGTCATTATTGATCGTATGACCTAATCTGAATATTTTCAGGATATAATAGAAGATTTACCACTTGAACATTTTCCAAGAATATATATTAGTGAAGTTGAAATACCTAATTTTTCACTCGTATCAATTGTTTCAGATCGTCATCCTCGTTTTACATCACAATTGTACGATTTTCTTTACAATGCCCTTGATATTGATCTTCATTTGAGCACTGTCAACCAACCATAAAGTATTGTACAATGAAAATAAACTATTAAAACATTAGAATACATGTTGAGGTCTTCTTCACATGGCTTTCAAGGTATGGGGGATCATTATTTACCTTCTGTGGAATTTTCCTATAATAATATATTCCATTAATGTATTAATATAGCACAATATGATGCATTAAATGGAAAGTGATGTTTTACATCAACTTTATGGCATGATGTAGGTTAATGAAAACATGTAGGCCCAGAACTTGTTGAGGAAACAAAGAAAAATGATAGGATTATACAAACCCAAATCAAAATATCTCAATGTAGGAGAAAGGTCTGAGTTGATAACCGATGTAATTATTTGATATTTCAATAAGGAGATCATGTTTTATTAAAGTTATATCCACGGAAATGTGTTATAGGACTCATCAATAAGGTAAAATTAAGTCCTAAGTACATAAGACCTTTGTAAAGTATGGATAAAATAGGATCCATAGCATACCTATCGGAAATGCTTCTAATCCTCTTCAATGTTAACAATGTGTTCCACATATCAATGATAAGGATATACTTGTCATACCCAACACAAGTTCTCACCTATAATGAAAATGAATGTGATCCTGATCTGTCTTATTGTGAAGAGCCTTTCAAGATTATTTTTACCAGAGAATAAGTATTGAGAAATGGAATGAATCGTCTAGTAAAGGTTCTTAGGAGGAACTATAATATGGAGGAATCAACATGGTATCTAGAAAAGATTATGTTGAAGACATACCTAAATCTTTCTGGGTAACACTTTGTGAATTTAGAGGATGAAATTTTTGGAAGGAGGGGAGAATGTAACACCCCAGTGTTTTGAAAATAAATATTTAATGCAAGAAACACTCTTTCCATACAAAACAACACATTTTTTAATCAATACATTAAATACAACATTGCATATTCTATGATTTTAATTTTTAAAAGTGGTCTTCTAGAGTTGTGTTGCGCAAGTCATTTGGTGTCTGATAGAACAAACATGATTTTTGGGGAATTCTAACGTAACATTATTAATAGTAATAATAATAGTAATATAAACCTTATGAATAGTATATAATTATATTATTTTATTTTCTTATGGGTATAAAATAATGTGATCTTAATTTATTTTTCAATCTGATATAAAAGTAATTATAACTTTAAAATTTTTATTTTTAGAATTAAATATGATTTTATTCAAAAATTAAATAAATAATATTTAGAAAATTAATTTTGAAAAATGGAGTTCAATTTTTATTTCTACACGTTGAAAAATGGTAGGGGTGATGTTTTGGGATTTTTCTTTAAATCATGAAATCTTGATGAATAGTCAAATTCAATAAAATGCCATATATACAATTTATTAGTTAAACAAAATCTTTATGACATAATGAGTGATGAAAGGCAAGATGGTTCAAAATCACATTCACTTATTACTATTATGGATTACATGAAACAAAACAATAGGTTGTCTTGTTGGGATTAATAAAATAATGAATAATATATTCAAAACTCACTCCTCTCCTCCACAATAAAACCCCACATCACTCCCTCTTTTCTTCGCTCCTCTATTCCTTGCATCTCCACAAAACTCTACCTCAATAACCTTACCAAGTCTATATACACTTCCAATAATCTATTTTTGTTTCCAAAAAACAAAAACCCCTTCCCTTAAAGCGGTTCTCAAGGAGGTTATTTCAAGAGGTAAATCAGCCTTCTTTTTCATTTAGATTCATTTCAATTTCTATTATTTTGATTACTTCTCCTCAACCCCAATTTCCAAATGACCATGATAATTACATTATCATATATATAATAGATTTATATCATGTTAATTAATGAATCATCATCAATATTCATATTCTCTCACTATTATTTTATAAATGAAATCAACATCCATGAGGATCCAATTTATATCCTTCGTGGACGACGATGTTTCATTCTTCAATTTATCCTTCATTATTGGAAATGAAAAAAAAAATCATGTATTAAACATACTATAATATATTTATTATATCCTAATTAATATTGAATAATCAGTATACAAAAATATTATTAAATCATATGACCAAAGATGTTCTTAATAATCAAAAAACTGCTAAAATAATCTAAGTGAATGTCATTAATAATTCATCTAATTATTCATCCTATTTCCATGTAAACAAAAAATTTAAATGACCATTAACATTTCTGGATGATCATAAATAAATTTTAATTTCAATTATGGAGATTTACATCCACTCCACATGAAATTCATTACATAATAACAAATGAACCTTTTATGGACATCAAGAAGACAAAAACTCGGGAACAACATAATTCAATATTACAGTTTATCCATAAGTACATAAAAGAACTAAAATAAATTATGAAAAAATATAATAATGTCTAATATATTCTGAAATATGTTTTTAATAATTCAAATTTCATATTTTATGACCTTAATTTCACGATTGTAACACATTTAGACTTAACATAAGGGGTTTTCCACCCGAACATCCATTTTCTTTTAGGTTATTTTTATAGTCCAATTACCTCAATGAAATTATTCAGTATTATTATGAAATACTCATTATTTATTTTTTATTTTTCTATATATGTTTACGAACCTGAATCTTACTTCATTTAATGGTGGTTATATGTTCTAAAAGGATCTTTTATAAATCATTCTCAAAATACAAGCCCGATTCAAAGGAATTTATAAAATTCATACCTATTTTCAAGGTCACCCTATAATATTTTTTGTAAACAATTATATTTATAAATTTAATAATTTACTATTAAAATATTAACTTACTTCACTTCTAGTTTTATACTGATATTTTTCTAAAAGAACTCTTCTTTTCAAAGTAAAAAATGTATTTATCTCATGAATTACTCAAATATTTTATAAGAGTATCTTCATCTATTTTAAAACTCTTGTGGATTATTATGTATTATTAGGATTAATATTTCATGGTATCATCCAAAAAATTTAATTTAATGGTTTATGATTATTTTTTCTGTGGATGTGTTATCATTAAACATTTTTCCAATTTACTCTGAATGGTTAGTATTTATGCTTAATGTTTTGGGAAAGTTATTTACATTACATATATTAGTTTCAATATTAATATATATGTTGTTTATATTTATAACCTTTAATATGGGTAATTTAGTTGAAATAAAATGTATCTTGTGGGTATCTCTATAGGCCCTCAGTGCATCGGTAGGTCGTAGGAGACAAATGACGGTCATGGCACATGGACTTGACAAAATGATTATTTATGGTTGTTGGTAAGAGGCCTTTACGGTATAGTGATGATCTCCCACATTATGAATTCACTAATTATGAAAATAATATTGATGTATCATGTGGTTATTCTACTAGAAGAATATATATGATTATGTTTTGTTATGGCATTACATACTCAGCTCTTAGTCCTGCCATAATGTGTTCATGTTTTTCTTAAAGTCATATGTTTTAGTTATTAAACATGCATAATGTTTATATATATAATACACTATATTTCATCCCCTTACTGATTTTTTTATGTTACCCCACTGATATGTTTCATTTTATTAGGACTTGATGAATTTTATTATGAATGTCATTCAGAAATAACCTAGGGGTCATGGATATTGTCTAAGGAGTTTCTTTATTGTATTTCTTTTAAAATTTTAATGTTGAACTTATGTATGTATCTTATTTCCAGTAATACTAAACTAATCAGTCATTTGAGAAGCATATTCCTTTTTTATATGAAAATTTAATCAAATAAGGAACTGTCTCAAGGAAACTGGGGTCGAGTCCTGACAATATAACTAATCCTTTCAAATTTTGGGATGAATTCCAGTATTATATTTTTTTTAAAAAAGTTTTTCAATGATATTTATCATAGGACTAAAAATATTATCAATAATTAGGATACCCTTGGAAAAAAAATAATTAATAAAGTAATAAAAAAAGATTAATATGTATACTACCTAGAAACTGGTACTCTATGAAGTATGTGAATGAGTAAATGAAAATTTTCATCGAGTATAAAATGAATGCATTAGTGGTTCATTTTTTTAGAATAAACTTGAGTTGTAGTAATCTTATCATGAAGATAAGAACTATAAGATGATTATAATGTTTAAATATACCATATTGGTATCTTCATATAATTTTTTGATATATTTCAATATTAATAATTATGATAAGTTTATTAAATTTTTAAAAGCATTTTAAATAGTTTTATATAATAATAAGTAGTTATAATGGTTAAACATGATGAATAAAAAAAGAATGAATTTAAGAGGCCATTCCAATTTTATTCGTTAACTGTCATGGGTTACATTTATTTTAATTATGTAAGAAATCCCGCATTAAGAAAAAAATATATGTTAAAAAATTATACAAAATGGAAGATGATTTAAAAAATGAGTAATAGTCGATGATGGGATAATAATGAACTAATTATTGAAGTTAAAATGATGAATCTATAGTGATAATGTTTCATGTAAATATATTCCAAATTTTTAAATGGAATAAGGTTTTTTATAACTATTAATATTCATATTAAGATCATAATTCTAATTTTGAATTAGTTACTCCTAATATAAATGAGATAAATAAGTATTTTGAGATGATAAAAATAATATTATAAATATTTTTTCTTTTCATATAATTTTAAAAAAGATTCAACAAATGTTCTTTGATTAGAATATGGTTCTCTCATAGGAGAATGTTAAAATATAAACTAAATATTATAATGAAATCGGAAGATAAAAATGAAAATTTTACAGTTTTATGGAATGTATGTTTAATAGGAAGGAGAGTGGAAGGGAGATAAAGGATAAAGAAAAAAACATCATTAACCAGTGAGAAAGTATTTGATTATATTAATTTATTTAGAAATAAAAAATGATACATAATGTTTAAATTAATAGGTTGAATGAAATTTTATTTTAATTGATTATTTGTAGTGATTTCATGGATGAGATGAGAGAGGTATAAATAAAGAAAAAATTAATAATGGAAAAAATATATTGAATATATTTTGAAAGAGATATTGAATTACATGTAATAAATTTTAAAAGTTAAAATAACATGTAATTAATGTAACACCCCAAGAATCCACAATACGCTTCTCTTGAAATAATACAATAGCATGCGATGTGTGCAACACCGAGTTTAAGCGCAACACGAAATATAAAGCTAGCCATTTAAAAGTTATTTATGAATTGTATTAACCACATCTTTAATTTTATATATATCCCATTTAATTTTAATATTCATCTTTTGCGATTCTTATACATAATATAAAGAAAAATTGAATTTTTAAGATAAAAGATGTATTTTTTAAGAAATGAATTTTTTTTTTTATTAGTGGTGAACACTATCTAATCCAATATTTGAAACTATAATATATTATATTTAAGAAAATTAAATTCCTCTTTAGATGAAAGACATAAAAATTTAGTTTCGATAAATTTTATATGTTTTTCTGATAACTTAAATATTTTGATGAATAGGGAAAGATACTATATTTTAATTGAAAACAAATTTTTTAATCAAAATAATTTATATTTTTAAATTATAAATTTGAATGGGGTTGATTTATAATTAGATTATATTTTTATCATTTAATATAATTTTTTTTGTTGGATGTAATTTCACTTTTAAATTGGACAAAAATACATATCAATCATTTGATAGTTTATACTTTTAAAAAACCGACTTTCTGGTTTTGACAACAGGAATTAATATTAAATTAATTAATGAAAATTTTAGGTTTTTAATTTAATAAAATAGATCTCATTTATTGTTTCGGAATATCAAAATTATCTTATGGTGAATTTTTGTTATTTTTTGGAAAATATTCAATTTTTTATGAATAGTGAAAACACTACGTTATTGATTAAAAACAGAGTTTTTATATAAATAATAATTATTTTATATTTAAATTAATTTTATGTAAAAAATATATACATAATAACAATATTAGTTAAATTTAATTCATTAGAGCCATATTATAATAAAAATAGATGTATAAAATTTTATTGAATTTTTTAACATCTTTTACCGACCTTCTAGGCATGTTAGCAAATTTACATAAAACATAATTTTACCACTTCTGGAAATTGAATTTCAAAAATCAAAGAATCATGGTTTACATGAGTAGGTATAATTTTGTTCAATAAGATGAAAATAATTATTGGTGAATAATAACTTATGAATTGTTTCTTCCATGATAAAAATCAATATGGTTATTAAAGTTAACAATTATATTATAATTACCCTATAACTTTTCATTTATCTATTGGATAAGTGTATTTTGAAAAAAAATTAACCTTAAGAAAAAAAATATGATCCTTTTGGCCCACTTTGTTTAGATTATGACATTTATTATTATTTTATTTTAAAAAGTGTTAAAACTGTTAAATTGTAAAATTTATAACTAAAATTTTTTTAATATAGGGTTATAGATATGATAAATTCTACTATAATTATTCATTAGAAATAATAAAATATTTCCTACATCATGGTATTTAATTTATAATTTTATGTCATTAAATAATTAAATTTATTTATGACACAATGATGATGGAGTAATTATATTATGAATGAAATATTAAAATAATTGATATTATGAATATCAAAATAAATGTAAACTGATTATTTTGATTCATTACAAGAATTATCTAGATTAATATTACATTTTAGGGTTGATTCAATTATTTTTGATCGATGTTATCATGCTATTATGTCTTAAAAAATACTAAATACTGTCAAAATTGAAATAAATGAGTTATTAATAACAAATATTATATTATTAAATTATATAATATTCCTAAGAATCTATGTTTAGGAAAAAATAAATATATATTGATAGATATATTATTAATAAACCACTTTATCTTCACTTTCTAGTTTATTGTATGTTGATTAACCATATAGTGTAAGAATACAAGAATACTTGGTAAAAGATAAACTAATTTACTAAGAGTTAAATCCAAACAATAAGGTTAATATGGTTTCTTGACTTGTCTAAAACCTATTGTTTGAAAGTATTTCTAACCATCGCATCATTTTCTTTAAAATAATTCCATTTGGATCCCTTATAAAAAAATTATTATTTTATAAAATAATATTTCAATCTTTTCCTAGAGTGACCCTCACCTCTCTTTTAAAAGGGTACATCCACTTCTCTTAATTTCACACATCCAAAGTCTTTTGTATCAGAGGAACTTGCCCAAAATATCCTGATAACTACACTCATTTCAACCTAGAGGCCTTAATTTGATCATAAAGGCAACCTAAAGAGACATTTTGATCAAATCAAAAGGAAGTACCTGGAGAAGAGGTAATAATTTCACCACGTCTTTCGATGTTCTATTTTAATTCATGGAATCCCTCATTCATTATTCTTTCCATATAAAATAATAACCCAATTACATTCTACATACATTTATGTTATTATAAATATTTTACATCTATATTCATTATTCTATTTATCCTACGAATGACAATGTCACCATACGTTCGAATGTACGGCTTACCATCTCTACATCGTGCTGTAGTTTATAATTCAACACTTCATTATTTGGATGGTTATAAAAATAAGTAAAATTGATGTAAATAATATATATAATATGTTAATGATTCTTTATATTTTATATACTATCCAATTACATATGATTTTACCATTAATTGAAGGATATTGTCTATTGTTTGTACGTATGGATTACCATCTCCACAAACGCGATAAAATTCATTCGCCATCGTAACCATTAAAGAATAATTTTAATTTTATGATTTAAAAATAATGGATAATAACATAACATAATTCTAGATATGAATAAAATTCATCCTATACATAACAAGAATGACTTACATAACAAAAAAATATAAAGTAAAATGAATTAGTCAACACCCAAAACAATGATACTACTGAAAAATCATTAACAATGCAATGTTAGAAGATCATATATGAAATCACATATATTTATTTGGTTATTTTATAATTTATGAAAAATTAAGTCACCACTATACAGGGGGTTAACCTACCATATACTAAGGAAAAGTACAAGGCAAGGGATTTCTTATCTCACTTTTAATTTCGTGAGATTTCCATTGTTCACCACTTATTTATTGCATGTAGTGTATTGTGTACTACTATTTGATATATAATATAATGATTATATTTATATTCATTGTATTCTTTGATTTTTTGGTGTTTATTAACTTTTGGTCTTACGAATCAATTGATTACAACGTCGTATGGGGTTTTCATCTCACTTTTTATTCCGGTGAGATTAATTCTATATTGGACACTATTTCCCTTGGTGCATTGTATGTAATACCCATGATTGTATTATTTGTATAATATAAATTAATTTATGGGTATTTAAATCATCATTGTAGGATCTTTATTTCATGGGGTTTATGTTTCGTATGTTACCAAATCAGTAAGGGTATTTCAAATTTCAATTTCTACTCATTTGGTTTTACGCAATCTTCACCGATTATTTTACTCCAAGATTATGTGTGAAATCAATATTTATTTTCTTATGTAGTAATTCCCACTCCCCTTCATCTGGATATACGTCTGATACACATAATAACTACAATTATAAATTTTCAATTCATCAATGTGAACTTGATAAGAGTAAATTTAACTCAATTTATATTCAATGAGTTAAACATCCAAGTCATTGGTGTTCTTTTTTAGAAGAATATGTGTCAATGTCCTCTGATTTTTACATTGAATATACAATAATAATTATTGTATTTATATTTTTCACACATAATTATTTCATTGGTTTTCCCTTAAATTAATGATAACGTCTTTATAGGGGATTTATTCTCATATTACATTACAATGATACTTTTTTGTTGTTATTAACCAATTCACATTTATATGGTTTATATACAGTATTTTTGAAATAGTATATCATGAATCCCTTTATTCTCATGATATTATAATGTTTTGATTACCTAATTTATTTTTATTCAAGAATATCTCATTTGGATAGAAAATCTTAATAAAATATCATTTTAAATGATTTAATGATTTATTCTTCTAAATCATTCTCATTAATGTTCATGGTTAAAAAAATGGATTTATTGATTTATTTATATGGAAAATATTGTTTTAAAATTATTATTCCTTTGAAATGCTTCAAAGTGGTATGGGACACTTTAATTCAAAAATCTATTTTAAATGTATTCTTAATAAATAATTAGACTTTTAACTATTTTCAAAAAAAGGTTGATATTTCTATCATATAGTTTTGATGATTATATTCATCTATGTGAATATCCTTCATTATTCCCAATTTAGGTTAATTTATTATCATAAAATCATCCATATTTTATTTAATGAGTTATGATTGACTATGATTGTGATATTATTATACCATTCATTGTTTGTGGTTAAAATATTGACATTTCAAATTCTTGTTTTAATACGAATGTTTATATTATGTTTCAACCTTTTCATATGAGTAATGCATTAGACTTAGTAAGTGATGGGTGGATCCCGATATAGCTCCTTGATGCATGAGTAGGTCTTATGAGGAAAACTAGTGTCTTGGCATAGGGCCTTGAAAAAATAGTATTTGTAGTCCAAGCATGAGGATTTGACTATGTGATTATGATGTTAGACATTATGCATTCCATCATTATGAAATTAACTATTGATATTACATGTGATTATTCAACTAGTATAACACCAATGTTAAAAATTAAATGGAATTTTTGGATTAATATTTTCCATATTACACTAAAGTTAATGTTTAAAAGGCATGTGTTTTATTCTTATACATTGCTTTAAATTTTTATGCTTATTTATGAAAGTGTACGCGATATTTTTATACATAATGTGTATCTAAGATCACCTATTTCTATGTTTTATTTTTTCTAGGATGTGAAGAAGTAAATCATGATTAATGTAAATGAATATACTAAGCGAAATTAGTATGTTCAAAGGGTATAGAATGTTATTTTTATTTCTTTCATGATGTAATGTAAATCTTATTTATGTATCTAGTACTTCCAAGGATACTAAACTGATCGGAATTTTGGGACATGATCTCTTGTGATCATACCAATGATATTAAATAAGAAAAAAACTCTAGGTAACTAGGGTCGGGGAATTAGAATTGGTATCAGAGGAATTTTAGTAAAATACTTGTAAATTATATCAGGAAAATTGTTGATTAAAGAACAATACCTTAAGATAAGCTTTGTGAATTAGTATAGAAGAACATTAAAATTTTTTGGTAATGTTTATATTATGTGGTTTTTCCAAGAAATACATCTCTATCTGGATACGAGAAGGTATAGGTAGCTCTAGCACAGATGTACCTAGTTTTAATATGTCAAAACACAGATTTGAGTTAGACTCTAATAGGAACTGGTGAAAAAAAACGGGCCTTACTGAACTCTTGGTTACGACACACATTCGGGATATTCTTAAGATAATTCACATCATACTTACAAACCAATTTAAATGATTTTTATATAATATGAGAATAAATAACTATGGTTAATCCTAAGGTGTTTTAGATTGAAAATAATGATTCATGATATTCTATAAATGATTTTACGACTATTCTAACTCACACAACGCTTTATCGTTTTAGTCAGTGTCCTGATTCCCAGGAAGTCATAGTTACATTGAACATGATGTACAAGGTGGGGACGATGGTGAAACTGAGAAAATAAATGGAATGTTTATAGGAATTAAAGATATTGTGTTCATGTATAATTAGTAATCCTAAAATATTATCAACAATTGATATATTAACCAACCCCAGACTCAACAAAGAAGAGAAAGGGGTTGAATGATAAGAGTTCTAGTAATTGAGACCATGGATAAAAGAAATCTATTCATCAGCTAGAAAATTTGGAAGGATACACCTAAAAAAGTGTCTCAATGGAACAAATAAATGCTATATGTGTGGGAAAGAATGACATAAAGCAATGAATTACTGATAAAAACTAAAGACTACTATGAAAGAAAATAAAAATTATCGCAAGAATCCATTTACAGTAATTTTTTGTAAATTTATGGGGCCTGGGAATTAATATAGTGAATTCCATATTATATTGTATAACCTCTTAGTTAAGGGAGAACCTATATGGAAATAAATGGACGGTGATATGTTTAAAAGTATTAGTTCTCTTTTTTTTGTCGGATTACATTGGAAGACATTTCTCTTGTATGTGTAACCCTATAGTTTGTTATGCGAAAATGATATTTGAGGAAGAATAATCTTTTATATTGTTGATATATTTATAAATAACCATATGGGTTTATATGATACTTGAAATTGAGGAAATTACATGTTATTAAATTTTGGGATGAAAATGATAGGTATGAGATAAAAATTGTGGTTAAATTATGTTATGGTTATTTTAAGGAATTTAACTCGTTTTTGGAATATTATAAAATATAGGTTTTAAAAAAGGACATCACAAAGACCATGTGATAAACTGTTGTGTCAAACAAAGATGCAAGAATCGAACCCATAACAAAACTGCCAATGGGATTTATCACATACCACGTGATTTCGTGATGTCCCTGGTTAGTGTGACTAATTCTTTTCAGTTAAATTATTTTATTGATAAATAGTAATTTGATTTGGGATCTTATTCTTATAAATAGATTTTCGTAGTATAGGAAAATGATTTTGTGATAATTTGATAAATGTTATTTTGGAAGAGGTTTTCTCTATTTGGAACACTATATGCCTAAGGAAAATAGAATACCATGTGATTTCATTTTAGGAGTAATGGTGAATTTTTATCTATGTTTTTATTGTGGGCTTATATAAATTTATGTTATTTATAGAAGTTATTGACCTTTCATAGAGAATATGTGATTATGATAATTACATTTATGTTTTTTACTTTAAGATTTTTTATGTTATTTGATGATACAATTTAACATGGAATACTAAATAATAAAAATTTTCTGTGTTTTCGGTTTCAATCATAGTTTGGATTATATTGAAGGATTTCATGGACAATTGTTTATTGAATGATATTTATTTAACTTTTTGTATTGTTGGTGAAATTTTAGAAATTATGATTAATATTTCATTCTGTAAAGGATTATCCTTTTTGGGAATCATTGATCTTGTAATAACCATTTTGGTGTTTTTAATCTCGAAAGATATGGGAAATATATATTTTATCCTTTATGAATTATAGGATTCTCTATATGTTGATTCTAGCACTTCTGGAGTGACCAAGTCATCTTGAATACTCATCGTTTGGAGTGAAAGATGAGTTTGTGGTAGAAATTATTTAATGTACGGAACTCTATTTATAAAATAATTTTTATCTTATTCTATGAAAAAATTAATTCTTAAACTTTTTGGAAAGTTTCTTAAACCCAAAAATGTGTTATCCTAATACCTTACGTAATTCATAATTGATTTATGGAAATGAGGCCCTCTATTTTCCATTCACTTGTTTGTGATTGATGACCTCAATCACTCCTTAAAAATATTTACATTTTTCCTCCAATTATAATTTCAATCAGTGTTCTCCAATTCTAAATCCAAATTTGTTGGTGACTTTTTCATTTCCCATTCCCCCTTATTAAGACTTAAATTTAACGGCCCTTTTTTATTGTGGAATTTATACAATAATATATTCCAATTTTTTACATTTTAATTCCTAATAAAAATTTCAAATTGTGAGGACAAAATTTATAGGAGGGAAGAATGTAACACCCAAATCTCCTACAATAAGCTTCTCTTTGAATAATAAAATAGCATGCAGTGTATGAAACAACGAGTTCAAGCACACCAAGACCTATAAAAATAGCCATTAAAAAATTGGTTATGAATAGTAATAAAAAAAATTTAATTTTATATACATCCCATATAATTTTAACATTCACCTTTTGTGTTTCTTAGACATAATATAAGAGCATGCTCAATTTTTCAGATAGGAGAAGTATTTTTCAAAAAATACATTTTTCCACCTTTTAATGGAGAATACATTCTAATCCAATATTTGAAACATATATACAATCAATTTTTTAATTTTAAGTATTCTTCAAAAGTGGGACAATAAAATTTAGTTTGGATAAATTTTTGGTTTTTTTCTGATAACATTCAAATTTTGATGAATAGTGAAAGATAATAAATTTTAATTGAAAACATCATTTTCAATAAAAATAATTTATAGTCTCAAATTATATATTTTAATGGTTTTTAAGTATAATTATATTATATTTTTATCTTTTAATCTATTTTTGTTCATTGGAAGTAATTTTACTTTTAAATTGTACATATACATATATCAATCTTTTGATAGTTTTTTCTTTTCAAAAACCCACTTTCTGGATTTGACAACAAGAATTAATTTGAAATTAATTAATGCAACTTATATGTTATGAATTTATTAAATAAGAGAGCTTTTTTTTATTCTGAATATCAATATTATCTTAGGGTGAATTTTTGGTAATTTTTTCGAAACATTAAATTTTTGATAAATAGTGAAAAACATTGCATTATTGTTTATAAACCGACATTTTATTTAAATATTTATTTATTTTATTTAAATTAATTTTCAGTAAAAATAGATACATAATACCTATATAAGATTAATTTAATTCATTGGAGTCATTTTATAATAAAATATGATGTATAAAATTCTATTGAAATTTTTTAACGTTTTTTACCAACCTTTTAGGCGTGTTTGAAAATTTTCATAAAACATATTTTTACAGCTTCAATTAATTGAATTTAAAAAATCTTAGAGACATGGTTGACAAAAGTAAGTAATTTTTTTTTCAATAATATGAAAATATTTTTTACTCAATAGTAATGTTTGACTTTTATTTACCACAGTTAAAAGTAACACGGTAATTAAAGGTTAAAATTATATTATAATTACCCTAAAACATGTCCTAATTCTATTTGATAAGTGTTTTTAGACCATAATCATCTTTACGAATAATATATGATCCTATTTGGTCCACTTGGATTAGGTGAGGACATTTATTATTATTTTATTTAAAGAAGAGTTGAAAGTGTTAAATTCAAATTTTCATAACTAAAACATTTTTAATATAGTGTTCTAGATAAGTTAAATTATATTATAAATATTAATTATAAATAATATATGATTTTTCACATCATGGTATTCTATTTATAATTTTTATACATTTAATAATTAAATTTATTAATGACACAATGATGATGTAGTAATTAATTTATTAATGTAACATTAAAATAATTGATATTATAAATATCAAAATAAATGTAAATTAATACTTTTGGTGCATTCCACGAATTTTATAGACTAATATGACATTTTAGGGTTGATACAATTATTTTTTTCAAAGTAATCATATTGTTATGAAATTCAAAAAAACTAAATACTAATTACTTTCAAAATAGACATAAATCAGTTTTTAAAACAAATATTTTATTATTAAATGATATAATATTACTAAAAATATAATGATCAGCCTAAGGACATATATAATGATATATATATCATTAATCAACCACATCAAGATCAATTTTCATTTTTTTAATACATTTATTAACAATATAGTGTATTAATAAAAGACGACATTGTAGAATTTAAAATAATTAATTAAGAGATTGATCAAAACGATAAGTTTAATATGGTGACATAAAATTTTATAAAACCTATTGGATGAATTTATTTAGACCAATCCCCACATGAGCTTTGAAATAATTCCATTTGGATCCATTATGTACCTAAAATTGTTATATAATAAAATAATATTTTAAGCTTTTCCAAAAGTGACCATCACCTCTCTTATAAAAGGGTACTTCCCCTTCTCTAAATTTCACACATCCAAATCCATTTTTCTTGGCCAAAACCAGATCAAATTACCTCCCAACATTTCTCACATAATCCTAAAGGCCTTTTTATTAGTAGAAAAGCAACCAATGGAGCCCTTTTAATCAAATCAAAAGGAAGTACGTGAAGAAGAAGTAATAATTTCACCACCTCTTTCAATGTTCTTTTCTTCTTCCACTTCCTCTTTATTTGTTGTTTCCACAAGAAAATAATAAATCCAGTACCATATAAATATTTTTATGTTACTATAGTTATGGTATAACAATATTCATTATCTTATTCATCCTATGAATGACAAAGTCATCATATGGGTTTGCGTACGGCTTACCATCTCCAGGTCGTGATTTTGTTTGTTATTCCACATTTAATTATTTGGATGTGTATAATAATGAGTAAAATTGATATAAAAAATCAATATAACTTGTTAATGATTCTGTATATATTATATACCATCTAATTACATACGATCTTACCATCAATTGAATGATGTTGTCAATGATGCGTACGTATGGATTACCATCTCCACAAACGCGATAAGAATCATTCCACATCATAACCATTCAAAAAAACGTACATATTATTATTTAAAAATAATGTTTAATAACGTAATATCATTTTATATATTAATCAAATACATCCTAGAAATAAAAAACATTACTTATATAACAAAACATATAAAGGAAAACAAATCAGTTAACACCCAAAACAACGATACTAGTGAACGATCATTAACAATAAAATATTATAAGATCATATATAATATAATATTTATGTGTTTGGTTCTAGAATTGTTTAATAGAAATTATTTCACCATTATAAAAGAGGTTAACCTAAATTATACTAAGGAAATGTAAAAGTTAAGGCGTTTCTTATTTCACTTTTAATTTTTCATGATTTCCATTTCTCTCCAGTTATTTACTGCATGTGGTTTATTGTGTACATATATTTGATATATATTATCATGGTTGTATTTATATTCATTGAATTATGTGATTTATTTGGTTGTTATTTACTTTTTTTCTTACGACGTGATTGAGTACAATGTGGTAAAGGGTTTTCATCTCATTTTTTATTCCCATGAGATTAATGCTATATTTGCCACAATTTCCTCTTATGAGGTGTATGTATTGGACATTATTTTATTATTTGAATTGTATAATTTAATTTATGGGTATTTACATTAATATTTTATGATCCTTATTTCATGGGGTGTATGTTTTTTATGTTACAAAGTCGGTTTGAGAATATCAAATTTCAATTTCTACTCATTGGGTTTTAAGCAAACATCATTGATTATATTACTCCATGATTATGTGTGAAATCACTATTTATTTTATTATGATGTAAATTCCACTCCCCTATGTGTGTAAATACTTTTTAGAAACATAATAACTCAAATTATAAATTCTCATGTCAGTAATATGAATATTATAAGAGTAAATTTAACTCTATTTATATTCATTGAGATAAATATCCAAGTCATTGGGGTTGTTTTTACAAGAATATGTGTGAATGTACTTTGATTTATATACATTTAATATCCAATCATATTGAGTTTATTTATTTTTGTATACATAATTATGTCGTTTATTTATCTTTCACCTAATGACAGAGTCTTCACAAGGGTTTTATCCTAATTTACCTTCCATTGAGACTTGTTTGTTGTTATATGCCAATTCACTTTTATATGGTGTATATACTGTACATTTACATAGAATATCTTTAATACTTTTATTCTCATGATATAATAATTATTTTTTTACCTCAATTATTATTATTCGTGAATCTCTCATTTTGTTAGGAACTCTATCTAAAATATCATTTTAAAAGATTTAAAATTTTATTCTTCTAAATCATTCTCATTAATGTCCATGTATTAAAAATGGTTTTATGAATTTATTTATACAGACATTATTTTTTTAAAATTAAAATTAATTTTAAATGTTTCAAAGAGTTGTTGTACTCTTTGATTAAAAAACCTATTTTAAACAGCTTCTGGATAAATAATGAGACATACAAATGTTTTCAAAAAAGGGATATATTTCTATCATATAGTTTTAATGATTATTTTCATCATTGTAAATATCATTCATTATTCTCAATTGAGGTTAATTTATTATAAAAAAAATCTTCCATATTATATTGAAATAGTTATTTTTGAATGTAGATGCGCTATTATTACACCATTCAGGGTTTGCAGTTAAAATATTGACATTTTTTATGCTAGTTTTAGTATGAATGTTTTGATTATTTTTCAACCCTTTCATATGGGGAATGCATTAGACTTAGTATGTAACGGGCAGAGACCTCTATAGCTCATCGATGCGTCCGTAGGTTTCATGATACAAACAAGTGTCTTTGTATAAGGCCTTGACAAAATCTTATATGTAGTCTTAGCAGGAGGCTTTGAGTATGTGGTTATGATGTCTGAAATTATGCATTGCATTATTATGAAATTTTCTATTGATATTAAATGTGATTATTAAACTAGTAGAATATCCATGCCAAAAAATAAATGGCATTATTTTATTTATATTTTCCATATTACGCTGAAGTTTATGTTTAAAAGGATTGTTTTTTAGTCTTATAGGTTTCCTTAAACATTTATGCTTATTTATGAAAGATTATACTATATTGTTATCAATACTGAGCATATGATTTCACCCTTTTCTATGTTTTATTTTTCCATGGATGAGAAGATTTATATCATGGTTAACTAGAATGAATAGGCTAAGGGATATGAGTGTGTTCAGTGGGGACATAATATTTTCTTTCTTAATTTCATGATTTAATGTAATACTTATATATATATGTAGTACATAGCATCCTACTTAACTAATCATTCTTTCAGTACATGACCCTTTGTGATCATACCAATTATATGCAATAATGCACCGACTCTAGGTAACCCGGGTCAGGACATTACAATTATACTACTATTATATGAATTATTTTTTATTTCAAAATTATGATTTTATCTTATAATTGATGTTTGTTTCAAAAAATTTCCATTAAAAGGATTTTATTTGAAATTATTTTTTAGTAAAATAATGTTTAAACATTTATCTTTTTGAGTTACTAAATTTTTCTATACAAATCATGTTGGACAAAATCATGTCTACACACACATGCAAAATAGTCCATATCTGTTAGTTCATATACATTATTTTTTTTATCAATTTGTACTCTATAATTTTCAATAATGGTGTTAATATATTTTTCATATATATAACATTTCTTTTTGTGTAATTAATATTTATAATTTTTAATTGTACTTATTTTTCTTTTTACCTTTATAATATCATTTTCATGGATCATAGTAGCTTATATTTAATGTTTTTTGCAAGAGTATTTCAATGATGGAACAATGTTTTATCTAATTTTAGGAAAGAAATTCATGGATTTTGAGGGACATCATTTATTCAAATAATCATACTAATGTGTAGTTATTATCAATTTTTTCATTAATTCCAATAATAATTCATTTTCATTGTCAATTTTTAATCTATATTTGTGTGAGATATTCATTATAGTCTCATATAATTAATCAAATTGAAAAGACTATTGGTTTGTTTTAATTTTATAATTATAAAAAATTCTGGAGAACATTAACTAGCTAGATGAATGACTATCAATTTTTTGATAAAAAATAATATTTTAATTTAATTTAAACAATTTATAATATTTAAATTCGGAGACTCTATTGTTTATTTTTTTCAATATAAAAATTTATAATTGGGTTCATTTTTATTTTTTATTTTTATTATATCATGTTATATAGTAAAAATATATGATAAAAGATATTATTATCTCTGTGTATACATATAGAAATTTTACTGTATTGAAAATCAGAATCACATTATTATATATATTTACATTTAAATATAATTCCTTATACATGAATTTAAGAAAATGAATTGATAACAATATTTAATTACATATTCGCATATGTTATATACATATTCGTTTATTATGTCTTTGTATATGGAAAAAAATATATTATTTTTATAATCTACTAATTTTTTTTGTTGGAATCAAAGAATAGAAATTACAATCTGAAAAGTTTAAATCTCGAACAAAATTACACATTCATTGAAAATAAATATATTGATAGATGAAGTAACCAAAATATAAAACATTAAAACTGGTTCTAATACATAGATAAAATATAATATAGGATATGGAATGTAATTAAGACATTGTTCTATTGTATAACACATTGTGTTGTTACAGAAGTAGTGTATTGTAGATGATAAGGGATATCTGACAAACTCAATAACCTTCAAGGATTAATAAAATAAGGCTAAATTATCATATTATTCTCTATATTGATATTGTTGAGTAATGTTTTAGTGTTTCCATTCATAATGACGACCAATTTCTAATGATTTATAATAATAAATATTAAAAATGTGTACAAAATTCAAATAATAATTATTATGCATAAAATTAGATAACTTATCATATTAGTACCATATAAATATTATTAAATATATGAAAATAAAAATGAAATAATATAAATATAAAATATATTTTTGTCACAGTTAACCAAAATTCATTGTGATAATATCAAAACATATATATATTTCATAAAAAATAATTACTGGGAAATACAATAACAAAAAATATTAGAAAAAAAATTAGGATCTCTTCTCTATTAATCAAGTTAGGGGTTATAAACTATATAAAATGGAGTTAAAAATATAATTTCTATTTTTGAAACACAAACATCAAAAAAATGAATCATAATTGATTCATCAAAGTGAAATAAAAAATTAATCATAATTGTTTATAGAGAATAATATGTTTACGTAACTATATTTTTATCGAAAAAAAGATCATATTTATTATTATAAAGAAACATGTAGATTTAGTTATAAAACTCATTTAAACTCACATTATCAAATTCTCCACAATAGTGTTATACTAGTTTCAGTGGATTGGTACATTATATTTTGGGAGGAGATTAATAGGGTTTGTGTCCAGGAACCACTTCCAATTTCCTTAGATATCTGAAAGGTTAACAAAATTTTCCTCTGTCACTCACAAAAAAACTTGAACAAATACCCAAACCTAGATAAAATTATGAAAACATAAAAGAAAAAGGTAATAATAATTGTAAGACCAAGTGGAAAGAGAGGATGGAGGTGAATTAAGAGGTGTGATATGTAGACGAACATGACTAAACACATTGTTCACCTAACCAATCAATGTAAACTAATTAAAACAATTGAAATATAATTATATTTTTAAATAATCAATCATTTATTGAGCCCAATATGAGAAAAAAATTAAATTCCATAATATTATATAAAGGATCATTCATAAATTGTTTCTTTTAAAATAAATTGACAAAAATATGTCTTGTTGTAACCCACTATATAGAAATTAAAATACCTTAACTAATGAATTGTTAGAGAATTAATTTTTAGGAATTTTTTTATAAATTCAATAATACATTAGAAATGTGAAATATGTTCATTTAATACATGAAAATTAAAATAAATAATCAAATAAAACAACGAATACACATGATCGTGACTTTAAAAAAAATATCAAGGATTAATATTTTAGTGGAGAAACATAATAATAGAAACAAAAATAACATAATATAATTTTCAATAAGAATTTTTTGTTTTATGGTTTTATGGAAACATAAACTATTAATATAATTTTTATAACATTAACTTCAAAAAATTATTTAAATTTTATTATTTATGTTATTTAGTGAAACTATGTTTTAGGATACCACATGTTTATATTATAAAGATAGAAACCTTACATAATTAAATAATCCCTCAAACAATATGAATTTTTATCTCAATAATATTATATCTACCATGGAAATTTTAATTTCTATATATATCCAAATCATACTGACTATAAAAATATACCTCTATTACAACAGTTGATATGTAAAATACTTATATCAATCTTTTTAAAAATATTTTATATTTTATTTATATTGTTAATGTCACATATTAATCCTTACTATTGGATAAATAACTATATATTCAGTGGAACAATTCTATGAAATGGGTCGAAATAATAGAAGCAGTACATAACAAGTAATATATTTAGGTTCATCCACATTGGATGTACACTCAATATAAAATAAACATCCAAAATATCAATTTATATACTATTACATATACATATAATGAAAAAATATATAGAAACGTATACATATTTAAGGATCCATTTCAAGGAATGAATTTCCCCATTCTTTCCATAAACCATGAAAATAACTCACTAAAATGATATTTTCTTGTCACAAATAAAAAATAAAATACATATGAAGGGATGACATATTAAATTAAAGAATCACATTCTTAATGTAAAATATTTCATTGAAATAATGATATTAACTAATGGTAAATAAAATATTCAAAATAAATTGAATACTAAATAGTTTAATTTTCTCAACATAAGTTATTTAAAAACCCATTTAATATAATCATTATGTGAAGGAATCAAGACCATATTCCCTATTCTCTTAATAATTATTACACATAAAATCATTTTTATATTAACCGATGCATGCTTTCAAAAAATAGAAGATATTTATGATTTTATGTAATTATTTTTCATGAAATTTATCCATAAATAAAATTTCATTAGAACATAATACATATGCATCCATTCAAATTAACCTGATTGAAATAAAAAAAATGATAAATGTATGAATATATTAAAATATTTTAATCAAAAAATAATAAACATACTTATGAAATATTAAAGTTGACCATTTATGTATATATAGTTGTATTTTTTTTTGAATTATATATTTTTTTATGTGAAAAATATGTATTAAATACCTCAATAAGATTCATATAAATTCATTTATCATTTTACCAAATAAAAATATTTTTAACAACCAGAAATTCAAAATAGATATCAATTTTTTTAGAAGAACTAAACAATTAGAATTTATTAAAACATAATAATAGAAGAAAATATCTCAGTAAATTAATAATATAATTTTTTAGGGAAACCTTCATCTATTAACATTGAATTAAAAATAAGTTTTTTTCAAAAAAAAATTCCTCCTTTCATTAAATGTCTATTTCCATGAACATTGTTTTGAATGTTTTTATTTCATAAAATATTTTTGATTATGTATTTTAAAATGGAATTCATTTCTTTACTCATTATTGGGAACCAATTCAAAGATTATTATAATTTAATATCATTAATAAGGGTTTATGGATTATCAATATAAAAATTATTGTAAAAAGTAGACTCATAAAAACACACATTAGAGTTACCAAACCATATATGAGGAATAATGATCCTCCTAACTCTATAATTTGTCATGTGATAATCTATAAGACCCTAACTTCTTTTACCTCATGATCATAATAGACAAACACAATTTTATTCTGTAAGTGGGGATTATTTAAGGAAAATTTGTCTTGTGTTTATTCAATGAACCAATCTGAGTCACCACTAAACCATCATCTCGAGCTAGTTTTCCAAAATACTATACTGGTTTTCAAAATCCCCACAAGGTGAAAATTAGTTTCTATGTAAATTCTTTCAAGAATACATTTAATCCATTTAGTGATTTAGTACAATTTCTTAGATTAATGGTTATAGGGGTTGTTTCATTACAAAAAGTAAAAATGTACCCCTATTATATATGTGTGTTTGGGTGGAATGAATATTGAGATAATAACTCAAAATATAGGGCTTAGTGTGTATAAAATTATAATTATAATTTTCTTATTAAAAACATTAACTTAAAATGTGCAGCAAAGAATTTATAATATATTTTATAACTTTTATAAAATATTTTTTTGTAGTCTAATTAATTCATGGATTTTTGGGTGAATATAGAAAAATAATTTGTTATTCACTATCATCTCACATGGTTTGGACATTCATGTGAAATATATTTTTATTTTTAATAAGACATCAAACATTATATCAAAAAGTTATATAAATACATAAAAATTTGTGAAGTCAAGCCATGTATATCCATATCATACCCTATGATATATATCTTTTATCCCTATTGGTTCATGACTAGACATACAAGTTTTTCCATTTATTTGGTATTAACTGAAATGTGGTTCTAATTGTATTTTGGTATTGTTTTTTGAGGATTTTGTGTATGGGTTATAGAATTATTGTTTATGTATAACGATATATATTCTTCATTTGGTTGGTAATAGGGGATAATTTTATGAAATGATAAAATTATGTAATATCTTCTATTAGTGGTTTTATATATAAATGAAATTAAATTATATTCATGTTTAAAATAATTTTATATGGATTTTAGAATAATATTCTTTATAAAAGAGGATGGTTTTTTTTATAAGTGTTAATTCAAATTTACAAATATTTTAATTATTTTATATAATTATTTAGGATATAAAAGAGTTGAAATATTTATATTATTTGAATTTATTTTCTACATTGTGTGTCTAGATTGGTTATTTTGAAATTGTTTTATTAAATTTGAAATGGTTTTAGTGTGTTGTAAAAGAGTAAAAAAAATATTCTTTTTAATAGAAATAGATGTATCCCAATGTAGATTATTATTCAAATGTTTTTCTTTTATAATGAAAATTATTCCATAATATATTGGTATAAAAACACTAAATTAGTAGTTATTTAATTTAATTAAAATCATTTATATTTTCTTTGAGTGTCATATTTTTTCGAAAGGAATATTATTATAAAAGTTTTACATTATATGTATAGTAATGTTTGGATTTCCATTTTGATGGATTATTTTATTAAATTCATGTATTTGAAAGTTATTCTTCCTCTTATAAATATATTAAAATAAATATTATAATATTTATACACATGTATCCCTAGGAGAGATTCCCCATTTTATATAATATATCCCTTCTATAAAAAATATCTTCTAGAACTAAATATTAGGGTAGACCCAAAATTTTATTTTCTTATATAAATTGTCTAATGATACATTAATTAAAATCTGCATACATTATATACATATTTTTAATATGTTTGATCCATTTAAATATGTATTTTACATAACTAATAGTCTATTTTGATTTAATCATGCAAAAATATCATTTAAAAATATAGTTGACAGTTCTACATTAATTACATCTTCAACAAAATTAAATTTCACAAATGTCTTGTTTGTTTTGGGATAATTTTTATTTTTTGTGTTTTTGGTGGATATTTAGATTGTTTGGTTTTTCGTACATTATTGAGAGATATTTTTTCTTTATTGGGTCATCCTATTATTAGGAATTAGTAATGTCAATTCAATACCTAACACATTTTCGGGGTTATATTTTCTTATATTATATGTTGGACATGTTTTTTGGTTTATTATGGGAAAATATAGGTTTATAATAGGGAAAATGGATGGGTTTGGTCTTAGTGAACAATAGTAGATGGTGGGGAGATTTTAAATTTTTTGGTTCTCCCGGATATGTTGTCTTACTATTGAAGTCCTAGTTTACCCCTTCTTGTATTGTGAACTAGGTTTGGATCCCATTTCTATTCCCAACCAAGTACATTTATGGGTTGTAAATTCTGTTTACTATAATAAAAAAAATTTCTTTCATATATATTTTCATCATACCCATTTTATCATTGGGTTCAATATTTTTCATCATCACCAAATTCTCAAAAAACATTCTTAGGATCCAATAATTCTCTTTTGGTTGTATACATACTTATTTTTTAAATAAAATAAACCATCTTTAGAAACATTTTAAATTTAAAAACAAGGCATAATCTATAAAAATCTATGCAAGAAAATAAATATGATGAAATAAATAATTAATTATATAAAAATTAGATTCAAAGGACAAAATGATTATAAAAAATAACAATATGAATTTAATAGGTGTAAATGAAAACAAATCGACTATATATCGTCCATTACTGACTCATACTAACTCCTCACATTTCAAATTCCATTTTTGAATTAACCTAAGACAAAAATTTGAAGTGGATCTAGATACTGAAACAATTATAATATCTATATATATATTTTCATTGTTTTTATAGTCCACTTCGATTTCATTATTTTTAAATCCATTAATAATAGACGTGATAAAATGATTTTTTGAAACCAATGTGGTCTTCAAAATTCTAAATAAAACATGTACAATAATATGACTTTTACTCTTTTATTGAAAAATGAATTCATTAAAAATTTAAAGATAACTATGAATAAAATTTAAAAAATATGGAATTTCAAAAAAAATGGAATGGACCCTTAAAAAATATAAAACAACCCAAATAATTATTTATCCCCCTTTACAAAAACTAATGGAATAATAAATTATCATTAAAAGTCATCAATGAAATATATTTCATAAAACTATTTTATTAAATAATGAAATAATTTAATTTCAAAACTACTCATAACAAATCAATTTGAGATAAAAATATTATAATGTGTACAAGAAAACAAAAATAATGATATACTATCAC
The DNA here is from genome assembly GCA_963277665.1 of Viscum album. Taxonomy (NCBI): domain Eukaryota; kingdom Viridiplantae; phylum Streptophyta; class Magnoliopsida; order Santalales; family Viscaceae; genus Viscum; species Viscum album. The sequence goes on from OY728159.1 coordinate 1,028,651,670, forward strand.
ATAATGGAGACAAAATAGGAATGTGGTGTTCTAGAATTACAATACCCAATCGTGGTTCTATAAAATAAAACTATTTTGGTTAATAAAAATGTGTCTTGAGGAAAATTTACACAAAAAACATTATAAGGTACTTTGTACCTTGGTAAAATATTAAGGTGCTACTAATATAGACAACCACTAGTAATGAGGATCATTTTTTAGTACTGATGAACCTTTACACATCTATGGAAGTCCTATCAAACTATCTAGATATACATATAACCACTTTGAAAACCTATCTATATATGCCAATATAAATTTGACTACCTTTATGGGTAATTAAAAAATGTTATTCACTATTAAAATCACGTCCTAGTTGGAACAAAATGTTCACTATGGTTTTTACACACACAAATAGCTTACCATATTTTTGGAACTATGAGGACATTTTAGCATTGATTATCAGAAACATGAATATCATATCATAAAAATTGTTCACTAAAAACATCCCTCACCTCACTTTATGTTTTATCAAATGAAAAATACCATATTTAACATTCATATATATGAATTAAATAATTAGTTGGATAAATTTAGGGAATCCCCTAATGGGGTCCCAAGAAATATTTTGAACAAGAAGAAAATGGGTATCAAAGTTGGCCATACATATTTATAATAAAATTTCTCTTATGTTTTGAACAATAATTTTACAAAAGTACTCAAGAAACCAATCCATTCCCACATAATTTAAAAATGAAATTGAAAAGAAAACATCACACACCCACATTAATGGTAAAAAATTTACAGAAACTATTTATAAACATTTGTTCACCTTTAAAAAAACATTATTATTTCTAAAAAACACTTAGCCTATGAACAATGATAATGACTTGAAATTAAACCATTAAAAACACAAATATTTTTCTATCCTTATAGATGAATAAAATATTCTTACAATTAATTTTTAATTAATATAAAAAATAACATTAATTTTATAACATGTTTTACAAAATAATTTAATGGAAACACCTACCTTGTTTTAAGAGGAACTATCTTTATCATGTTACCTTTGGCCAAAATTTAATATCATTGACTAGGTAAACCCCTTTAAACCCCATATTATACAAAGAACCATCCTTATAAACCTCCCAATCCATAACCACTATGAATAGTGGTTATAATTCACTGGATTGTGGGAAATTGTTAGAGTTGATAGAGGAATAAGAGAGAAGAAAATAAAATTGTGAATTTCTTAACTATTTGGTACTAAGATGGAAATTTCCCAAAATCAGTGATAATGATAGGGAATTTATCCATCATGGATGAACCATTATAAAAATTGACATGGGGAAAATAATATATGATAAAGATAAAATAAATCAATTTGGAAAATTTAAATTCTCAATTTTAATGAATATTGGGATGGTCACATAGTTTGGTTTTATAGTTTTTCTGACAATGCACCAACTTTTAGGGAACTGCTCCATAGAAAAAAACAATCTTCATAGTTCTCATCGAAAAACCAAATGGTTTTCCTAAAATTTATATATCTATTATTAAATAACATCATATAAAATATAACATTAAAAAAATATACAATATATCAAAAATGCACCTACCAAGCATTGTGGATTTTTAAGAAGGAAAAACTCGGGTGATCTGGAATCCTGGTTAATAAGCAATGTCACAACCCTAAAAAAATCTCTATATAAAAACAATGTCCCCCACAAAAATATTATTAATGGATTAATTAAAAAATGATTTTTTAGGCTATCACAAAAAAATAAAATTTCCCCACATAGTATTTTCTTGGTCCCACATGGGTTGTGTTGAATTATGTAATTCCTATGCAATCCGACCATGAAAAAATTAAACTGATTTCAAAATATTGAAATTTAAGTATATCCACATAGTTTCACCTAAAATAAGACTAAAAAATTCACATTTTGAAAAGTTATAGATGAATAGATAATAAAATATAGAGATGTCTTAAACAATAAATAAACATAAATATGAGAAAAAATAATCTAAAAAATAACGTATTGTTGAAATTTAGCTGTGGAAATTCTCCCCATTAATCCATATTCTACCCCTAGAATGTCTAGTCTAAAATTAGATGTCAATATTGAATGAATTATATGAATTAAAATGTATTTTCTCACAGGTATAGAAAGATACCAAATATATAAAATCATCTAAATCCTATAGTAGATCCCAATTCAATTATACGATTCATAAGACATCATTAGAAACATCATATTGAAATAAAAATAAATAAATAAAACTTTACAAAAGAGAGAGATAACAAGGTCACCAAAAAATTATTAATTAAACTAAATTATAAAATGTAAAATTTGGACTCCTATAACGGTAGTATCAACAATAAAACAATGAAACCACAATGAATCATCCAAATTTGATCAACCAATAACATTAACATGATCGATAAACTGTAAAAATGAAACACTAATAAATGAAAAATAAAATTAAATGAAATTTTAAAAACAAATAAGATCCTAAAATAAGGTATCAAATATATTCATGAACATTACGTTCAATGTATCCAATGGTCGCATGACATGGTTATCGGATTTTTTGACAATCAAAAAACAATATTAAAATGGAATTCCTCGATTAAAAAAACAATCTATTTTCTAACACATATCAAATATCGATTGAATTGGGTGAACATAAACCTAACTACCTATTAACAATCATACACTAGTAATCAAACAATATAAAAATACAAACTATCATAAGTTAAAAAAAATTGATTCCATGCATATCATACTAACCTACATCATGCACCCATAGTCATACCATTTCCAATAAATGAGGTAATACTAATTGAAATCCCTTGATGTAAATACCGCACTACCAAAAATAATTCACCTAGTTACAATTGAAAAATTATAATGTTCTGTTATAAACAACCATATCTCAAACCGAATAACTCAAAATAACACGTGAAGGTCATACTCAGCAAAATAACGTACAAGTATAAGAGTCCAAAAACACATTGTTCCCAAATTCTAAAATATATATATATATATCTCAATGAGATCATCCCTATACTTTTCACTGAAAATACTATGGAAGTATCAGATATAATAATATTAGAACTAAACTTGAAGGCTAAAAATCAACATACACTATCTAAAGGTGAAAAATATACCTTCCACCAAATTTAGATTTAAAAAATATTAATGAATTAGAAAGTAACTACATGTAGATATAGACACTAATATATTTCATTTTAATTTTATATAAGGAATATTTTTTATAAAATTATACATGAAATCAACCTAGTCATGTTCCACAAGTCAAATATACCATTTCTACCCACATAGAGGGATAAAATATAACAATTAAACATCAATCATGTAAAATTATAAGAAATAAATCTTAATAGTTTTTAAAATAATTATATTCCAAATAGAATAAAATATCATTTTCAAAACTCATTGTAATTTATAGGGATCCAATAATTTCAGAACAGTCCACTTCATTTGAAAACTCAATTTCACTAAATAATTACACATCATTAAAAATGTCTAAATATTGAATAACTCCATCACAAGTAAAGAAGAAACTCATTATTCACAATTATTATTCTATTATAAAATTTAAAAAAATAACCACAATTGAATAAAAAATAAAATCAAATTAAAAAATTTACAAGGCACAAAATACCTTCTCAATTAAAGAAACAACTTATTTTAAAATTCAAGATTTTTCAAAATTTTCTGACAAAATCACCAATTTGTTTAATAAAATTAAACCATAAACCTTATTGAAAACCAATTTTTTTACAATATCTTCCAAGTGATAATATTGAAAACCAGAAAACTAACCTAGTAAGTCATCTCTAATAAAACAATAATGAAAAATGACCATAAAAAATGGATAGAAAAAATACAAAAAAATAAAATCAACATAACCAAAATATCAAATTGATGGCTTGATTCATTTCTGAGTACTGAATATTTATCTAGTTAAATATAAATATATATGAAATTGTGATTTAGAACCATTTTTTCAATGGTAACAAGGTTACATAATCCAAATTTATTTTCTTCAATAATTCAAATAATTATGTTATCGTTGTCTATATAATTGATTCCAATTTAATTTTTTGTGAAAACTCAACTCACACAACTCATAAACATTTCATTCATTTAATAATACACCAAAACAAAATCCAATTCTAAATCACATTATTTCATGAGGAAAAACACACAATAAATATTATTAAAAAAAATTGAAACATTAAAAAGTAAAACAACACCAATCATGGTAACTCAGGCATCAGCATGAATGATAATGACCATCACCCACTCATGACCAAGATATTAAGTCAAAATTACAATATTAAATAAATTTAACATTAATAATAAAGGTAATGTGATATTGACCTAAAGATCTTACATTCTATTTAAGAATCACATGTTATGATTCCATTTGTGGTGAACTGGCATGATTTCACTATCTATAATGGATCCTGACCTTGTTCTCCACTCACCAAAAGGGAATTCTTGATTCCCATGGTCATAAAAAAAGTTCTTCTATATTATGAGATATATATGGTATTCATTACTAAAATTCTGAAAATATTAAATGAAGAATCATTAGAGATATAATGAAATTCCAAATATCTAAAGTGTTATTTAAATCCATTAATGTTTAAAAAATAAGAAAAAATAAATTTTGATATAGATATAAATAGGTATAATATAATAAATGACATATATAAAATATAAAAACATTTCATGAAACATTAATATTGATGTAAAAACTCCCAAGACACCATTAGTGACCCTATATCACTCATAATATACCACAATCCACTATTAGACTAACTTGATCTTTGGAACTAATTTATATTTGGTAACTAAAAACCAACAAAATATCTATATACACATGATATAAATATCCTTGTAATCCACAAACCAATGAGAAAATGGAATTATATTATTAATAAAATTTATAAAATTATAGTTTGAATATAATATATAAAATATTATTTTCCATATTGTCAATAAAACATGTGTTTTAATATGAAACATACACATCATGAAAAATTTAATTTTTTATAATAAAATCACTAAAAAATTTATGTTACCAATTTAAATCTACATAAAGAGGTTCTTTAGAACTATATAAAACTAAATGATTAATAAAATGACCCACTATTAAAAAATATAAAGAATAATACTTATACATAAACCGGTAACATATATGTTGATATTTTTATATCCCAATTAAAAAATAATCAACCCCTTTCCTTTTTAAAACCTGTATTTCTGAATAAATTTTTTATAAGTAAATTTTTATGTAAACTATAATTTAAATAATGTGATTCAAATTAACAATATGGAAATAATATTTGATGGAATAATAATAAAATAATAAAACCCAACAATGGTACCATTGAATCAAATGATCTTGTGGAATGTATTGTATAAGTCTTTACTTTTAATGGAAAAATCTATATTTGGAACTACAACAAAATGAACCATTTAAAGAGAAACTATTAATTAATTTATTTGATATATTTTTTTAATAATTTTAATTTCCAAATTCATTCATTATTGTGTAATTAATTATATTTAATCTATCCTTGGTTTATTTTTTTCATTTTCATTAAATGGTGTGTTTTTGGGGAAAAATAACATTTTTCGTGTTTATTTCAAATGCATTAATTTTTTATTAAATTAGGATGGCCTAGAAAAATAAATAAAATTTTAATTATTAATATATGATTAAAAGGAATTAATTATTTATGTTCAATTATCAATTTGATTGATAAATATTATTTAAAACATTTTTTGAAATAGAAAAAATGATTATTTAATAAAAAAACTGTTCATTCCTTTAATTGGAGTTTTATCACAAGATATTTTCTTAGTTATTACCTTGAAATCCTAATTCCTTATATTTTTTATAATAATCCATATTATTTCAATAAATTCAATATCTACAAATTTTTTTATACAAATTTAATTTTAAATGAAAATATTTCTTTGGAAATAATTTCTATGTTATTAATTATATATATTTTAAAATTAAATAATTACAATTTCATATATTTCCATTGATAATATAATACACATAACATTAAATATAATAATTATATTATAAAAAATTACAAATCCTCTTATTTTCATATCATATATCTACAAAGGATAAAAAATTATCTATCACTCTAAAATTAAAAGTTGTAAATAGAGTTTCACCGAGTGTAAAAGTACTAAAACACATAAAAAGTAATTTAAGTAAATATATTGCCATTTTATTAAAGAAGGAATTTTTTTTAAACATTTTTTTTCATTTTTTTACCATTTCACACATGAATAGTAATCATACATTGTCAAACATTTTACAGTTTCTGTAAAATAATAAAACTTCCATTCAACTAAAAAGGTAAGTTTCTTTCTCATTTAATTAATCAAAATTAATTAAAAATAAAATTTTAATATATTCATTTTTAAAATCCTATTTCATCTATTAAAATAATATTTCTTCCTACTCACTCATATTTTGAATAAGCACATTAAATTTATGGAGTCATCCAAAGAATATTCAGGCCCCCGACCATACTATTAAAATCCAATTAGTTTTGTTCATATTAATAATCATTAAAATACAAACATTCCACATTATTAATATAATATTAATATATTTTATACATTTTATAGTTTCTTTATTAATAATATTATCATTATACCTTTATATATCCCTTCTATTGAAATATAGTATCATTGTTTGGGTATTGTGCAGACTACCACATCCCCAACGTAACGTGTTACATTTTCATTCACCACATTACATGGGCATATATAAGGATGGTATTAAATTATAATAATGGATTAATGATTTATGTGAGGTTTGGTTTTTGAAAATTGGAATCCATAATAATGATATTATCAAAAAAATGTCCATATTTAATTTTATCATTGAATATGACTCTACAATGATGATATTTTTTTAGACAACGTAATATTTACAAATCAATTATTTCCTCATTATTATCAATAAAAATATAATATAGAACCGTAATAAACACTAAATAATATATGTATTCATCTGTTATGACAATATTAAAACAAAACCACCTCATAATAATACATTAAATTATGGTATGATTATCTTTTGGTCGGTTTTACAACTTATTTGACAAATAATTGGTATTTCTTTTATGGATATCATTAATTAAATATTTACTTGTATAATATGATATTTATGTGAAAATAAATTTTTTATTTAGGTTCTAAATATATTATATAAACATTCCAATTTATTAATTATGGAAAACCCTCTAATTGATCAATAATCACTATGTCATAAAAAGTATCAACTTCATTATAAAGATTAATGTATAAAAATCATATGATAGAAATTTTAAAAAAACATAATTTATTAAAAAAACCTTAACAATGTAATTATTGGAATAATAATAAAATTCGTTTTACTAATAATTAATATGAACAGTAGTTTTATAAAACTATTATAGTTGTTAAAAAATATAAAGACAGATTAGAATATTTAATAGTATTCATATAGGGAATTACTATTTATCAAGGGCATTAATGAAAATGGTAATGAATTTTGTTATTAATTAAGTTTTCAATAAATCAATTAATATGATAAAGGATTTAAATGTATATTCCAATATTTCATGTTAATATATACTGGATTTTTATATGAAATTATTCTCTTTCATAAATGATTTGAAATATGCAAAAAATATACATTATGTGGTTTATATTCTGCATATTTGAGGTGTTGTATCACAATATTCCATTATATATGGTCTCTGATGATTTATTCTTAAATGATCTATTTGATGAGTTCAATAATTTATATAATCCTAATACATACATGGTTACCTTCTATGTAAATTTTTATTCAATATTGACTCACGATATAATAACAACATATATTCATTTTTTTTGTGCTTATACATACATAGAATATTCTTTCTATGTTATTTCAGAAATTTAGGATCTTAAATTACAATATAGTATCCTTATATTATTGGATTCTAATTCAAAATATAATTTTTGAATGGTGAAAAACCCATCCTATGTTTTGTTCATGAAAAATTGTCTACGACATCCCATTAATTACATCATAGTCTGTAAAGTAGATTATGAATATTTTTTTGAATAAATAATCATATAGGTAATAACATAAATAGGGTATGGTTAATCATTGATTCAATTAGTACCCTATTGAAAAATAAGTTTCCCTAATAACTCACACAAGGGGAGATACTATTGGGGGTATACTTTGGAATATTGACACACACATAATGATACATGATAAAGGCTATTCCTACCACCTCTAGGGTTTCTAGCCAATTAAAACTAATAATCTCTTTTACTGTCTTCAATAGCTACCCTATCCCATTGAATTCACTCTCACTAAAATATTTTGTTCATTAGGAGATAACCTATTGTATTAAACAATATATATGGATTCCATGTGGATTATGAGATATTATTTTAGAATTTCATGTAATTCAATTTAGTGGGGATGTAATTGATGTGTGCATTTTATAATATATAGATAGTCTTGTTTTATTTTACTGTAGGATTATTAGGGAAAGGTAGGAATGGTATTGATGGAACATATAGTGAATGTATTGGATATAATCAAGTGATAGAATGGGTGAAAATTATTATTCCTGATTGATGTAACCCCATGCATCAAGATAAAAAATAAGTTGGGTTTTGGTGTATGCCTCTACCCATGAGAGAAAAGTCTTCTGGTATAAGGCCTTGATACCTCATGTTTTTTACTTCATCATTATAGATTTCATAATTATGAGATATGTGATTAATATTATGTACCCCATAATTTTTATTCATGGATTTAAAATTCAATATCTTTTTATTGAATATAGATCCATGTTGTTCCGTCATTCTTTCTATATTAGTTTTTCCTTATTTTAGTTATGTAATATTCAATTAAATGCTACTCGTTATAGAGTATCATTGATAACCCTTGTTTTTTATTTCCATTGGAAACAATAATTAGGGTTATTTATAATTTTCACAATTATATTGGATGATATAATTAAGTTCTTTCAATATGGTCTTATTCCATATTTTTAAAATATATTACATATTTGTATACATTCTTTGAAGAATATTAAACTATTTGATCCTTCCTAAAATCATTTAATTTATTCCAATAATTTAATATATATAACAAATCAGGATTTTAAGACTCTGTAATGTTACATATGGAATTATTTTATGTTTAGTAGGATTCGTGGGGATTAAATTTATAGGAAAGATGAGAGATAAAAATAGTTTTATAACATACCCTAATTATTTATTCGAAAATTTTCTCTCTATCATAATATAATTATATATTTTGAAAAATAAAATTAGATAAGAACAGATATTACAATCTAGTAATAATGAGGCTAATGGTTGGAGTGTATTATCTATCAAAACCTTTAGATAATACAAGGATATTCCCCATGAAAATGTAAATATTGCAACAATTTTAGTTCCTTATTTCAAAAAATATACAATAGATATTGACCAATTTTATGATAATTAATATTTTCTATATAGAAAGACCACATTATCCCGAACATGATGTAACTATGTATGAATTCATAATTTGATAATGACCACTAATAATTAGTGGAATTATAAATCTAGACGTACATAAATAGTGGATCATGTCCATAAGAATATCATTCTCTCATTTTCACAGAGTGAAAAGGATATAGTCTTCATTATGTACTATCTTCTGAATGTATTTATATACCAATAGTGGTTTCTAATTAAAAAAATTAAATAGGAAGGTGAGATCATTTACATTGATTGAGAAACATTCATGATAGTATTTTATAAAAAACAATTGTTATGAGTAATGTATATAACTGGAATTGAGGTTCTGAAATCATAGACAAAACTTGGAGCAAAATAATTATGGATACAAATCAAAAATCTCATAGATTAGTTAATAACTGTATCTCTAGAATATTGGAATCATTTCCGTACCTTATAAAATTATCATGATTACAATTAATCAAATTCTGAATGAACAGTTTGTTTAACAGTTTTCGAAAACAAAATTACATAAATGTTACCCATATTAGATTGAAAAATGAAAACAAATAATAATAAAAAAACCTAAAATCCATGAAACTCATTCCAATAATTCATCTTGTTAGCTAGTTGAAATTAACAAAATAAGGGTTATTTTAAAATCTCAGTAAAGGTTAATTATAATAGAAGTTATGATAAATAATAATGTATAATAAATATGGAAATGTAAATAACTAAACACAAATACTATTTAAATAACATGTAAGGAATATACAAAATATCAATGTAAATAATTGAACATGCATACCATTAAAATAACTAGACATGTATTAAACAATATGGAATGGCAAATAAATGAAACCACACACCATTTAATAAATATACTGAAAATAAAATGCATCCATAGATACATTCTTAGTCAAAATCTCGTAGATAATTATAACTAAATTCTAAATGAAGTAATTTCATAAAAATTGGCATCTATGATTCCCACTAATATCAAACCATTAATATGAATATCTATTATCAAGACAACATATATCTACTATTGTAAAACCCATTTGATTTGGCCAACAAATTCATCTCATTATACCATCTATGTAGCAAGGGTATATCATTTAATGGGCCCTACCATTGACTTTAGGTCCAAATAATTCCTCAAATAATTATTAATTGATTTAATAATGTGTCGTATTATTAAATTTCTATATTGAGTAAAGAATACTGATTTATCATCATTTCCCTCGATATAAAAAATTACATTCAAAATATACACCAAATGTAAAAATGGTTTATAGTTTTCAAAATAATCACATTAATAAATGATAATCATATTTAAGAGAAATGAAATTTCTAATGATATATTATTATAAGGAAGTGATGCTTCAGGAGAAAGTTAACAATCACATATGAAAATTTGATTGCAAAGATAACATTTACCACTTGGTAATTTTCTATAGAAAATTTCTTGGATAAAAATAATTCAATGTGAAACGTAAAATAAAATTAAGTATGATTAAATCATGAAATTAAATATAAATGGGTATTATATGAATCATAGTAATTTGAAATGTATTTCAAAAAAATATGTCTTAATGGAATGTAAATTGATATGAAATCACTTACCTTATGCTCCCTTTGGTTTAAAATATATTTTTCCTTTTGAATAGTAGTTTTAAGAAAGTTTTTAACATATAAAATAATCATATTAATATTTATAACATAATATATAATCCATTCATAAAATCTTATTTCCCTTTTTTTAACAATATTTTATTTTTTTACTATTTCGGGTGTTAATTTCCCAATTTTTCGAGTATGTTTTTCTTTTTATTTTTCAATCTCATTAACTACATCAGAAATTCATTATATATATAATTAAAATATAATTTAAATATCATATATATCCATCATATATAAATTTATGTTGATCTATAATACTTATTTATATGAAATAGGATACACTCTTTAATGAGATTGTAGGATAAATGTACGCATGAATGTTGTTTCCATTTTTTTATCGTATTGAAATAAAAAAAAATAATATATATGTATATTATCATTAAATATCATATTTATGTCTTATATATTTTAGATATGTTAATTATAAATTTCTTAAATACATTCCATTTAAAGAGAGAATGAATCACATTGCATCGTGAGGTCGTGGTAAGCTATATTTACAAATGATGTTATCAGATTCCCACAAAATGGGAATCATAATGGAATGTGTTATAAGTTAATTCTTGAATCATAAATTCTTTATTAATATCATATATATCATATATAAAATATAAAAATAACTATTCCCAACCATTAAATGTGGTAACAGAAGAACAAATGACATCAATTCGAGAGGCGATTGTCCACTGTACACACGAACAACCAATTTCATATCCCTTTTTATTGATGTATGTGGGGATATAGGTCCAACCAATATAATAAATAAATATCAGTATATTAAATAATGCAAGGTTATTATATATTAAATTTAATTTAATAATTTAAGAGATGGAGGAAGAAATAAAAACAAATGTTCTCATTGATGAACACTACATCTTCTTCAAGTAAATCCTTTTGGATTATATCGAAACGCATTCATGGTTTTAGTTTTGTAATTTTCTTTCTAAAAGTATTTTAGAAATTTTGGTAGTTTATTTTTTAAGGTTCATGTTGATAAAAATATATTGAGATGTTTAATTATTGGGGGAGAGGTGGTGGCCGTATTATATGGGAGCTGAGTTGATAACTTTTAAATATGAAAATCATAACAATAATTGCAGTTATACCTTAAAAAAGTTTTATAAAATAATGATACATGTTCATTAAAATTGGATATATTCATGAATTATTTTAAAAAAAATTGGAAAATAGTATATAGTATTTGGCACTTTAATATTAATGTTTATCCATGAAGTAAACCCATTCATACTTTAATCGATAAAATTAATTTAAATCTCTTTCACTAATAATTTTTTTCCTAAAATATTTGATCATGCTATATATTATATATGATTATAATTAAAAATATTTAATCCACATTTCAAAAATTTAAATCACAAATGTTTCAGAAATTTTTAAATATTAATCACATAGTCAGGATTATGTAGGGGGTTTCAATGTTAAAATGATTAAACTTTTACTATAATATCATATTTAAATTCAATGTAAAAATTATTACAAAGAAATAAGGTGGGTTAATATAATTATAAATGATCTAATTTGACTACAAAACCAATTCAAAATATATTTTAATATTATAAATTATTTAGAAGAAATCTTTGTTTTCAATAAAAATATAGTATTTTTTAGTAATCATCAAAATATGAAACATTTCATAAAAATACAAAAAATTCAGAAGAACCTCATTTTGACATTATTCATTCAAAAATTAATTTTGTTTTGTTAAATATTATTTATAAATATTTAAAAAGTGTTTTAATATTACTGCACCATTAATAGATGAAAAATTTCCCTTTAATAAATATACCTTTTTAAGAATTAGATCAGATTCTTTCTTACCATATAAATATAAAATATATTTAAAGGATATAAAACATATATTATTGAATTCATAATATATAAATTTAATTAATATCATTCACTAAATATAATTTTTTTTAATTTATTAAGATAAAAATAATTTTTCAGAAAATATTTTTTTTATAAAAACATTTCGTTTGTATTCAATTGGTTTTGATAATCATTATAATTATTTGGAAGTGATTTAATTCAACCATATATTTTAAAAATTTATTTTTTCATATTTCTAAACTTAAATTAATATCTATGAGATAATTTTCATTTCAATAAATAATTTTAATCATTTTGGTAAAACATAATCTTATGGGTAACACAACCTATCGAAGAAACGCATTATTGTGTGTAACATAAGATATATCTGTATTGTGTGACATTGAATATATAGAATAGCTAAAAAATTAAATTGTAATTAACTTATTGGATTTTTTTCTATTTTGTTATATGTTTCATACAAGCTGTCACATATGATTTTCATATTTTAACATATTAGGGTGTTATATTCTCAAAAAATTTAACAAATAGAGTCCATAGATTTTAAACAAGGTCATTATATTACATGGATTTACATTTTTGAATACCAAATTTGAAAAAAACAGCATCATAAAATATTTAATAAAATATCTTATAAATAAAAGGTAAAAGTCTGTACAAAAGTCAATAATAATAATTTATAACATGTTTTTTGATTAGGAGGGCATGAGTTATAACCAAAATAATAGACATGTTAGAAAAAACTAAAACTCAAATACTATTGGAGAGTGATGGATAATTTGTTGCAGGAAAATATAATGATAAAATATCAACAAACTGTAGTTCTGAAAAAATTTATTTATAACATAAAAATGTTGATAATAGGACCAAAATTATGTTTCATGATCTTTTTACTACATATGACGTATTATTTCACCCTTTAAGAATATAAGTAAATATAATTATTTGAAACATATGTTTTTAATAATAATATTACTATCCCTTGGTTATACAATGAAATATTTATACTTCATTTCATAGAATATGTTGTTTTATATTGTGATTTAATAAAATAATATGAAGAAACTTACCCAAGGTTTAACATACACAATTTCCCAAATTGTTAAACATATAAAACATAAAAAATATTTTTATCCAAAACATTAGAAAGAATGTCACCAAAATTCGAAAATTATTGTATTATCAATTCATTCTTTGGTAGTTGGTAGAAAAAATATTACTTTTTCTGTATCAATTATCTCTTTATCCATAAAACATTATCTCAGCATCAGGAACATTTAAAGGGTTATTTTTCCCTCCAACACATGTTTTCAAAAAGGTTTACTTTCTACAGAATCACTTTTTCCCGCACCTATCAACAAATGAACTCATATACATAATGAAATAATTTTACGGTACCATCGATACACATTTTACAATATCATAATTAAAATACTCTTAGAATATATTTCATGGATCCAAATTCATAATAATAGTACTCATTACACTTCAAAAGTGGCAATATCATATGTTTCCCCCTATCATTTACTCCTCTTATATCATTGATTCACTGAAACAACGAGGAATTCAATGATATCGTTCCTAATTTCCTTGATGTTTAAACATTTAATATATATATTATAATTCATTACATTTCGTTTTTTATTAGGGATCCTTATCTTTAATCTTATAAAAACTCTCTATATTTTAAATAGTTTCATATGTTTTGAAATTCCTCAATTATCACATATGGGAAAATCCTATATTCACTTCCACACATTATCCATTATTTTTTATATATTAAACATCTTCTCGTGAATCAATCTGAATCCTTATAGATTAGAGATTAATTTATCTATATTGGTAGTACATAGAACTGTTCATCATATAAAGAAAACAATTGGGATACTACTCTTCTCTTCATTCATGGATTAAGGGCATCAAATAAATGGTCAATATATCACCTCATAGTACATATGTAATTTGCTTCATACATACCTAACCTTATAAAGGTAGCATCTTATTCCACAATACATTCTTAATCATTTTCATTTAATCCATGTGACATTATTTTTGTCTCGTATTGTTCTCATGATCGAAATATTGGTAAAAAACATCTCTTTAAGAAACACTACATTCCATAATCTCAATTTTTTTTACTCGCTAGTATTCTAGATCACCAACCAAAATTGACCATCAGATCTATTAATAAAATACTCTGTGTGTTTAACCTTTCCTTTTTCATCATATCCATATTCCAAAAATATATTCTTTAAATATTTAATCCACTTATCAACATCGATTTGATCATTAGTCCCACAAAATTATGGGGTATATTTATCATAATGTAAACTAGTTTATAATAATATCACTATAAAATATGTTACTCCATTCATTTTTGGTATTTTTAAAAGGTGATTATGATTTTATAAATTATCCACATCTTGATTCTATCGATTCCCTTCTATATTGGCTTCCTTGAAAGGGAACCCAATACATTAGGAACTTGAATTGGTATATTTATTCATTTATGGTTCCATTTTAATACAATGTAATATACTAGATAAACTCATAGAATTATGAAAATTGTATAATTCAAAATATGATGTAACTGTTTACATAAATTGAAATATTTATTACTAGTTAATATCATATTGTAAGGAGGATTTCATCGAGATGCTTCTATTTAATTTTCACCATGGTCTATCATAGCGTTATGTTCTCTGTTCAATTTTTACCTAATCATGTTACCAATTTATCTTGTAAAGAACTTTTGATACTTGTTGTAGTAATGAATACCGAAAAAGCATCAAGAAAGTGACTTGATTTATTAAATTATAATGATTACAATAAATAAAATCCCAATGGAATAAATAGTTTAAATGTTTTTGAAAACCAGATTACATACATGATACCGATATTAAATTAGAAATTGTAAAAAAATTATAAAATTAAAAGATCATCATCCTTGGAAATCATTAAAAATAATTTACCCTCATATACCAGGTAAGGGAATGAAAATAAAGGTTAGGTAAAATTATTAGTACAGTTATGTAAGTGGATTCTCTGATGAATCAATAAGTAAAATCTATATGGAAACATAAATAACTAAAGACACACGTCATTTGAATAACTGTGTAATGAATAGAAAAAAATATGGAATCATATATATATGAAAACACATACCATTTAAATAAATGTATAATGAGTAAAATATATCAAAAGTTAAAAACTAATCAAACATTCAATTTAATTAATCGAATAAAATATAAATACATTCATAGATTTTTTCCATAGTGATTGTCTAATTATTAATAACAATTGAATTCTGAATTAAGATAATGATTACCGAATAGATACCAAGTTTCATAGTAAGATTGAAAATTTAACACGTAGATTTATTACCAAGATAGTTTAAAAGTACTCGATAAAACCCTATCTGATTTTCCAACTCATTCTTCTCATGAGACTAACAATTCATAGAGGGGATATTATAAAAACGACCAATGAATTTATGGTATGTATCCTCTCAAATTAATTGAATTTTTTAAATAGAATACAATGACTAAGAGATTATTTCATATATAATACATAAAATTTAATAACATGGTGGACATAATATAAACTATATAAACATTGATGCTTGAAATAAGATGCTATTTTCTAGAAATTATGGAATATATACCAATGAAAGAGGAACCTGAAATTTAGAATAGTAATGCGACCCTTAAGAATAATAATTCATTTAATGGAATAGTAACATCACCTATGAATGTATAAATAAATCATAGGAATCTTATAATAAACATATGATATATGTAAAACCCCATGATTTCATATAACGTTATCTCTTCAAAGTAATTCAATAGCTTACGCTACGTGATACTCTTAGTCCGAACGCACCATGACTTACCAAACTGGCTGTTCAAAAAGCAGTTATGAATAGTATTAACTAAATTTTAAATTTTATATACTCCATATAATTTTACAATTCATATTATGTGTTTTTTAGAAATAATATAAGAAGAATTGTTTTCACATAAAAGAAGTATTTTTAAAAAAAATGGAAATTTACCACCATTTAATGGAGAACCCTTTTTAATAAAATATTTTTAACCCTTTATATATTACATTTAACAAAATAAACATATTATTTATAATAGGGTCATAAAAAATTTGTTTGAATATATTTTTGGTGTTTTTCTGATAACTTTAATATTTTTGATGAATAGTGAAAATACTAAATTTTAATTGAAAACAACTTTTTTAATCATAATAATACATTGTGTTAAATTATATATTTGAATTTTATTGAAGTATAATTATATTATTTTTTTAAAATTTAATCCAATGTTGGTCATTGGAAGTAATTTGACATTTAAATTTTACACAAATACCTATCAATATGTTGATAGTTTTTACTTCTCAAGAACCTGATTTTTGGTTTTGACAACGTGAATTATTTTTAAATTATTTAATGTAACATAAATGTTTTGAATATTGTAAAATAGGCTTTATTTTTTAATTCTGAATATCAAAATTATCTTAGATGAATTTTTGGTACTTTTCTGAAAGCTTTCAATTTTTGAGGAATAGTGAAAAACAATATGTTATTATTTAAAACAAAATTTTATTTAAATAATTATTTTTAGTTAAAATTTATTTTAATGTAAAAATAGATACATAATACCTATATTAGTACAATTTAATTCATAGTAGTCATAATATAATAATATTAGTTGTATAAAATTTTGTTGAACTTTTTAATGTCTTTTACCCACCTTTTAGGAACATTTTCAAATTTTTATAAAACATAATTCTACCACATCTATTAATTAAATTACAAAAATCCTAGAGACATGATTTAAATAAATCTGTTAAATTTTGTTGCATTGGAAGAAAACAATTTCTTGAATAATAACTTTTAAATTTTTTTACTACTTTTAAAATTATATATGGTTATTAATGGTAAAAATGATATTATAATTATCCTAAAAAATGTATTAATTATATTGGGTATTTATTTTCACAAAATTAAACTTAGGAATAAAATATTATCCTTATGGTCAACATGCATTAGATTATGACATTTATTATTATTTTATTTAAAGAAGAGTTGAAAGTGTTAAATTCAAAGTTTAAAACTAAACCACTTTAAATATTTGGTAATACATAAGATAGATTAGAATATAAATATCTATTAAGAAGGTAAAATCATTTCCTAATTAATGGTATTTTATTTATAATTTTTATACATTAACTAATTAAATTTATTAATGACATAATGATGATGTAGTAATAACCTTATTATTGAACGATTTAAATTATTGATATTATAAATAATAATATAATTTTAAATTTAGACATTAGATGTATTAAACTAATTTTCTAGGATAATATATCATGTCACGTTTGATTAAATAAATTTATTTTTATGTGATAATGTTTTTATGACTTTCAGAAAAACCAATAACTAAATAGTGTTAATATTGACATAAATGAGTTTTAAAAAAATACTATATTATTAATTGATATAATATTCATTAAAATATAAGGATCGGCCAATTGACTTAGATAAGGTTATATATGTCAATAATGAACAACTTGGGGTTTTATTGGCTTTTTATTGTAATTTTATTATCAATTTATAATAATAATACAATAATATATTGTAAAAGTTAAACTATTTAACTACGAGTTAAATAAAAAAGATAAAGTTAATATGGTGACCTAAACCTGTCTAAATCCAATTGGTTGAGATATTTTCAACCCATACCCACCTTATCCTCTAAATAAATCCTTTTTTAGGAATTATAAATAGAAAATGAATTTATAATAAAATAATATTTCATGATTTTCCTAAAGTCACACTCACCTCTCTTATAAATGGTTACATCCCCTTCTCTTAATATCACACCGCCAAAGCCATTTTTATAAGACAAAATATACTCACATAACCTCCCAACTACCCTCACTAAATCCTAGATGCTTTAATTTAATCATAAATCCAACCTAAAGAGCCCTTTTGATCAAATAAAAAAGAATCACCCGAAGAAGAGGTAATAATTTCATCACCTCTTTCAAAGTTCATGTCTTCTTCCACATCATTTTTCATTGTTGTTTCCCTACGAAAATAATAACTCCAGTACCAAATACATATTTTTATGTCATTAACAATATGTTACAACCAAATTCATTATTCTATCTATCTTATGTATGATAAAGTCACCATACGTGCATTCATACGACTTACCGTCTCTATATAGTGTTGTAGTCTGTTCTTCATCACATAATTATTTGGATGGGTATAATAATGAGTATAATTGATGCTAATAATAAATATAACATGTTAATTATTATTTATATATGATATAGAATCCAATTCAATCATATTTTACCATTAAAATAATGATATCGACGCTCGTGCATACATACGAATTACCGTCTCCAAGAACGCGATAAATTTCATTTCTCCATCATAACCATTTAAAAATAATTTTCATTTTATGATTGAAAATAATGTTTATGAACTTAATATCATTTTGGATATGAATCAAATACATCCTATCAATAACAAAAATTACTTACATTACAAAACATATAAAAGAAAATGAATAAGCTAACACCTGAAACAATGATACTACTAAAATATTATTAACAATTAAATATTAGAGGACACTATATGAAATATTATTTATGTATGTTGTTCTTGTATAATTCAATAACAATGACTTAACGATTATGCATGAGGTTAACATACCCTAGACCAAGGAAAAGTACAAGGTAAGGGTTAATTATACAATCTCATTATTATCTGAGGTTATTTATATGTAAGTATCTACTAGGACCTCTTTATCATATACAAACGCGTCTCATAAAAATGCATTTCAATTTTTTTTAATATTTACAAATCTATGCATTAAATTAATTTATACAATCGTTTGACTTTATTTTAAATGGTATGAATGGAATCATTCTGTAGTTTTCCAAACAAGGTACTTTATGTCCTTTTTGAAAAATCAAGATAATTTTTTTAACATATAGATAGGGTCCTGCTATTTTCCACTATTATAACACCTTATAATCTTCCCTTACAATATTATATACATATTTTGAAAATAAATGTTTTCTTTAAAAATTACGTGACATTTAAATTATTTCAAAATAGAATGAGATATATCTCTCAAATAGTTTTGACATCATCAATTTCAACATCCTTCGTTGGATTTTACATTTGTTTGAAGTTGATTTGTTATATTACGGTCTTGTGATATGTTTGACTGTCGAAGTGATATTTTTATACTATTCATTTTTTAAGGTAAATGTGTATACATTTTGTATGCTAGTTTTAATACAAATGTTTATGTTATGTTTCAAACATTTCATATGGGGAATGCATTGGACTTACTATGTGACGAGTGTAGCCAACTATAACTCCTCAATCCATCGATAGATCTCAGAAGACAAACTACTATCTTGAAACAAGGCCTTGAAAACATCTTATTTTTAGTCTTGGCATGAGACCTTGACTATGTCGTTATGATTTCTGGAATTATGAATTTAATAATTATAAAATTAGCTATTTATATAATATGAGATTCTTTAAATAGTATAATTTCCCTATGAATATATATCTTACATTATTAGACTTATCTTTTCCATATTATGCTGAAGATTAAGTTTAAAAGGCCTTTGTTTTAGTCTTATACATTTCCTTAAAGGTTTATTCTCATTTTTGATAGTTTCTATTATATTTTAATATTTATTAAGTATATAAGATCTCCCCTTTCTAATGTTTTATTTTCCCTAGGATGTGGAGATGTATATTACGATTAACCTGTATAAATAGTCTTAAGGATATGAGTGTGTTTAAAGATGACACGTTGTTTTTTACAATTCACAGTGTAATGTAAAACTTATATATGTTTCTAGTACTTCCTAGGCCACTAAACTAATCTGTCATTTGATACATAATCTCTTGTGATGTTTCCAATGTTATGTATTAATGCATCTACTATGGGTAACTAGGGTCGGGGTGTTACAGTTGGTATCAGAGGAAGTTTATTAAAATCCTTGGAAAATATATTTAGATAAAACTTTTTTCGAAAACATTACCCTAATATCAAAATTGAAAATTATTATATATCTACTTCCTAGAATTTTGGTAATATATAGATTTTGTGAGTTATTTAAGAAATGCATCAGTGTCTAGATATGATTAGGTACAAGTAGGTCTTGAACAGATGTATATAAGATTGATAACTCCGACAGGGAGTTTTGGGCTTGACTCGGGTTATCCTGGAACACAAAAATGGTACTTACAGCACTCTTGGTTACAACACTCCTAGGGGATATTGTTTGGATTATTCACATTTTCATTAAAAACCATTATGAAGGATTTATGAGAAACTATATTAGTAAAAAACCAATTTTATGATTATGAGACTAGATGTGTTACAATATTCAATTAATGCAAATAATTTTTATAGTTTTTTTATTATACATTATGATATGATATATCCCAATGTATGTTGTCAATTAGAAATTTCACCCAATAGATGAAATGAGAACTCCAACAATATACATGATCCAAAAGTAATATGGATCATGTATTTCATGGTATTAAGCCAATATTTCAAAGGGAAATAGTCTCCCATAAATTCTCATTATATGAAGAAAATATATCATGAGTTAATAGGATAATTAAGGAAATATACGAGTCATATGTCTTTGAATTGAATCCATAAAGGAAAAGGATGGTTGAGAGAAATATATATAAAGGGAATAAGGGAAAAAAGTATTTTTCCAAATTTTATAATTATGGAAAGAATCACCCTGGGAATTTCTTGAATAAAATGAGAGTTTGTTATATGGGTGGAGAAAAAGGTCACAAATATCATGATTTCAAGGTAAAAAAAGGCTTCAAATATAAAAAACATCATATGCAAGTAGTTGGGACACTACGTGAATCAATGTCCCAATCATTAGAGTATACCCAAAATGATGCTATTAGATAATAATCTTGTTATGATACAACATCAGATATAGTGGAATGATTAGGGATCTTATGACTTTATTCAATAACTGTTTCATTTGAGTACTGTATTAATTATGTACAAGTTATAAGAGTAAGAGAGTATATAAGGATTGTATTGTAGTGGTATTTCATTAAAGATTTGGTACTATTTGGTACCATGTAATGTGACATAGTTTCAAGTTATATATATAGGACGATATATGGTTTAGAGAAATAAGACCATTGATATGTTTCTATAACTTAGATAATGATTTCAGAATAAGATATGATTTATTGGGATAAATTATTTTCTATTTTTATTGACTACATTGAAACTAATTAATATTTCTTTATTTCACATTGTTGGAGTTTACAAAATTTTGGTATATATGGAGCATATCCAGTATTCTGTAAGAAATAAGGGTGCAGGAATGTAATCAATATGGTTATATGGGAATTTAGGGTGTTACAGTGTTTTTAGAGAACTCATGATGAAGGTATTCACATGTTGTTACGTGGAAAAAGTGGTCATCATTATGTTTTACTTCCTTATAATTTTTGGACTTTGAGTTTGGACAGATGATTTTTGGATAAGTCTAATGGTTGGAAAGAATTACGTTTGATATTATATACTATTGATTATGGTTTAAAAATTTCTTAATACTATTTTTGGATTGTTATAAAAAGGACAACCCAAAGGTTGGGTGATAACCCGTCGAGTTCGGTAAGGTCAAGAGACATGAACTCCCAACCAAAGGGATACAAGGGTGCATCATCTACTACTATCCTACGTGATGTCCTAGTTTGAATAATGTAAATTTTTTTAAGTTCTAGCAGATGAATTATAGGTTAATTATTTTTAGATCCCAATACAATTAGGATAAATAGAATATCTTTTAAATTCTACTATATTTTGGAGTAAAATATGTGTTTGTGGTAGATTTTTGTTGAATAATGGAACTCTAATTTTCGTGTAATTTTTATTTATATTATCATATGAATAAATTAATTTTTAATCATCATGAAAATGATTTTAAAACCAAAAATGTGTTATCCCAATACCTTATGTTTTGTTGAACTGGTAATATTTAAATCATTATAGATTTATGGCTTTGAGACCCACAATATCCCATTTATTGTTACCTTGTTTCTGATTGATGACCTCAATCACTCCATATAAATATTTATGTTTTTCCTCCAATTATATGTCTCTAATTTCATCCAATGTTATCTTATTCGAGATCATAATTTGGTGGAGAAATTTTCATTTCCCTTTCCAATTTTTTAAGACTAAATTTTATTAACACTATTTCCTATATCAGTTTTCACAAAATTATTTTCTATTTTTAACCTTTTATTTTCGAAGAAAAATATCAAATTGTGAGAACACAATTTATTGAAGGAGGGATAGTGTAACATCACTTGATTTTAGAGAATGTTATATCATTAATGTAATTCTGAAATGACCCATAAATTTTGTGCAAATTTTTTTAATACATGAGATTTTTACTACTCTGTGAAAATTGACAGCGTAGGATTCGAAGGCCTAGTGTTCCCTAAAACAATTTATGATGTTTTTTTCAGGTACATTCAGTAAAAGTACGAGTGAGTTTTTTATTACTTTTAAACCGGTGCCCAGAAGTGAAATATGAGGACATCGTTGAACTCATAGTGCCAGTATTCACTTATGGAGACTATCACTTCGATGATAATGGGTAGTGAATAAAAGTTAGTTATTATGTTTTCTTGGAAAATAATAAAATAATTTGATCTTCACTTTATTTTTATTTGAGCCGCCATATGGGTGTTTGTAGGTGGGTCCCACTAGATCTATAACCTCCTTGTGGAAGTTAGAAGTTTTAAGTGGGACCACCACACCTAAACCTCCCATGAGAGGATATGGTGGTGGGGTCCACGTGAAACTAACCTCCAGCGAGTGGTTACAATACTGGGACCACATGGGACTAAACCCCCGGGGCCTATGTCGTGACAACCCCAAGCCTGACTTCCATAGGCCAGGGGAAGGCGACTAGCACCGAAAGCATAAATCCCTAAATTGGGAAGGCATTTCCTTTATAACATGAAAACGCACACAACAGAGTACGAGCTGGAAACAAAACACTAAATAAAATTGTATACAAAAGGAGTGCTGAAAATTAAAAGGGGGTGGAAATACATGCCCAACTGTTAAGTACAAAGAAACTGAAAGTAAATGTACTGGAAAATGGGAAAACGGATCTTGGAATGTCCACCAAGATATCCTACCTGAAGGGTAGGTATAGATAGCCTCCACAGAATTCTATATCAGTCAGTCTCCTCGGTGTACTGTCACGCCATGTGGTACACCTTCGGGTACTATCAAGTCTCGGTACACTCAGCTTCGGACAGCGATGTTTGTCTTCTGCATTCAACACAACGAGGTGCGGGCATAGCCCATACAAGGGTGAGTATAATGATACTAAGTAGGGACCCTCATACCCTCAAATTCTCACAAATAAACAAGGATAAATCATAATGTATGAAACCAATAGATAACCCCACATAAGTATATACCCATACATATACCTAAGTTATCATGTAATCTATCTCAATCATGAGTAAATACAAAATTTACTAACTTAGCTCACACCAGGATTTATTCTAGGGGTAGTATCAAGTAACATTTACAAGCACAATATCAAACACCTAGGATGATAGAGAACTCCTCCTCTATCGAGTACAGTGGGTCTGCCACATCACATAGAGGTGTTTTCCACTCACCTAGGACTGCTGAAGTGCTCCTCCTTTTGAGTACCGTGGGTCTTCTGCGTCATATAGAGGCACTCCACACCATATCCTACTAAGGTATGCATCCTCTCGAGTACCATGGGTCTGCCATGAAACCAAGACTCTCCCCACTATGGGTCTTCCACGACACCGAGGCGCTCCCCACTAGGCTAGTAGAATCACTCTGAGTCGAAACGGTAAGTAGTCATCAGGTCCCATCCACCTACTAGGTCTCCACACTATGCTCACTCGTCTCTAGGAGGATCCGCTCCATGAGTTATAGGTCGATACTCTAATTATAATGATTTCATAGGGAGAAGAATCTCAACGGTTCTCCATGTCATAGGGGTCTCAATGCAATAGATTGTTTGTCAATCGGATGCCCGGTCTATAAGTTACTATCCTTTTAGTCCCAGGGGCCCAGTTGGATTCGTGCACAATCCAACCTGACCATATCACAACTTCAACCCGAAATATAGTAGGGTATAATCAAAGGGACCGTCACACTCGTAGAAAACAAGCGCTGTTGACAGTTCGTCAAACGGTCGTCTGGTGCCAAATATAAGGCAAAAGAATGAAAATGGTCGGTAGTGGGCCTGAGTCTGGTCTGACGCTGTCAGACTGACCCGGTCCGACCTCTTCTTGGCCGAACTCGTCTGGGTCGACCCGGCCAGACCAGTTGGGTCTAGCCCGGCCCATTGGGTGGGAGATCCTATTAGGTTCGACCCGACTCGCTGTGCCCAGCCCAGCAGGCCGCGTGGGCAGTTCGGTCTGGAGCGTCGTGAGGGTGCGGCTCCGGAGGCATGGGGTGCGAGGGGTGTGTGGGGCATATAGGCCAGCATGGTTCTATAGGGAACACGCAAGGTGGCCCAAAATGGTGCCAATCAGGCTAGCGGGTGGCCGGTCAGTGCAAGGCCTAGCCGGCAGGTGTCCGGGCAGGGCGCCAGGCGGGCAGGTGGGCGGGCAGTTGGGCATGGCGTGGCCAAGTAGGCATGCGATCGGGCAGGGTGCCAGGTGGGTCAGCGGGTGGCTGGGAAGGTGGGAAGGTGGGCCGGTGGGTGTCCAAGAAGGGCTCGGCCCAGCCGACAAGCAGTTGGGAGGTGGCTAGGCAGGCCAGCGGGGCACGGGCTGACTCGGGGCAGCATCTCGACTATGCAGCGGTGCGGGATGACATGGGGGTGGCACGGATCACGGAGGCCATGGGTAGCGAGGCCTTTGTCTTCACCACCTTCACCGCATCATTTCTTCGTCACCACGCCGAAGATCGTTACAAACATGAATGGCGGAGGGGTCGGGCCATGTTGGTTTGGACCACACCCTCCTCGTTTAGGGTTGTATCACTTGGCTCATAAATGTAGGAGAATGATGAACAAGAACTCACCCGTAAAAAGAAGAATAACCTCATTCTTCGTTTTGAATGAAAATAATAACATTACACCTAAAAGAAAACACCACTACCTTTGTTCGTTGATTGCTGCTGAAGTCACAGAAAGAAGAAGAAGGTGATCGTAGATCATCACATCCACCGCACACATCCAATCCCAAGTTCCTGCGTCGTCTCATTGATGAAGATGTGGAGGGAAGGTTGGTTGTAGACTTCCCACATTGGTAGAAGCGCCAAGGAAAAAGTCGAAGAAGTTCAGTGTTCTTAGAAATCAAAGGCTTTCTTTATTGAGAGCTTTCTCCCAAAAATCCTCCTCTCAAATCTTCCACCAAAATGAATAATTCCAGCCAAAATTATAATAGATTGTGTTAATCTATTATTTAATTTGATGTCACAAAATTAAAAATGGTGAATTAATTTACTTGGCTCCACTTAATTAATGTGGAGGATTTTTCACTATTAAATTAGTGGAGTTTGCACCAATAAAAGAGGGGTGTGAAGAGGCTCTTACTCATTAATGAGGGGAGTTTAGAGGTTACCTCTCCCACCATTAATAGGGGGTCTAGCCCTGTGTGGTCCCCACGTCGTAACCTCTCATGAGAGGTTAGGTTCGGGTGGACCCCACCACCATAACCACTCAGTGGAGGTTAAGTTGTGGTAGTCCCACCTCCAACTTCCAACCTCCAAAAGGAGGTTATAGATCTAGTTAGACCCACCACCAAACACCCACATGGCGGCTCAAATATAAATAAAGTGAAGCTCACTTTATTTTATTATTTTCCATGAAAACTCAAAAAAATAACTTTTATTCTCGACCCACTACCGTTGAAGTGATAGTCTCCTCAAGAAAATTCTGGTGCTGCAAGTTCAACAGTGTCCTCAGATTTCAATTTCGATCACCGATTCAAATGTTATAAAAACCTGCTTGTACGTTTACTAAACATACCTAAAAATAGATCAAAATTTTTTTTTGGGAACACCGGGCCTCAAAATCATGCGGCATCAAATTTCGCAGACATCTAAAATTTAGATGTATTTTAAAAAAAATCCACCGAATTTTCTGGTCTTTACATTCTCCCCACCTCAGGGATTTACATCCCCATATGCTACAACCTGAACTAAGGGAACAAGTGAGGGTAATGAGCACGCATCTAAGCCTCCCTCTCCCATGTTCTTTCTTAGAGGTTCCCATCCTGCCAGGGAACAAGTACCAGAGGTATCGACTGTTCATGTAGGACCCACTCATATCGATCCTCAATCACCACTGAAACCTCAGTGAAATTAGACCCATCGTTGATGTCCAACTATCGATGGTCGATGATGTGAGCGGGGTCATGCATGTATCTTCTCGGATGAGATACGTGGAAGACGTCATGCACCCGGTGCAACTAAGGTGTAAGTGTTAAGCGGTAAGCCACCTTGCCTACTATAATGAAGACCTATAAAGCTCTAATGAACATCAGTGATAACATTCTGCATCTGCCAAATCTCCATAGACCTCGTCGAGGTGAGACCCTTAAAAAGATGTGGTCACCATCCTCAAACTCTAGAGGTCTCCATCTCTTGTCAGCATCCGACATCTGTCTGCTCTGTGTAGTCTTCATCTGGTCCTAGATGATCTGCACCTTCTCCGTGGTAGCTCATACCATCTTTGGTCCCACTAGTGCTGACTCCCTAGGGTCAGTCCAACACATGGGCGATCTGCATGGTCGCCCGTATAACGCCGCAAATGGTGTCATCCCTATGGTGGAGTGATAATTGTTATTATATGAAAATACCACTAAAGGTAAGTGGTCCTCCTAGCTATGACCACAGACGAGAACACATGCACGGAGCATGTCCTTGAGGGTCTGAATGGTCCGCTCAGTCTGACCAACCGTCTGAGGATTGAAGGCGGTGCTCAAATGAAGTTGTGTCTTGAAAGCCTCCTACAAACCCTTCCATATCCGATAAGTAAATTGTGCATCATGATCGGAGACAATAGAAGAAGTTAATCCATATAGATGCACAATATTATTCACATAGATGTGTCCCAATCTCTCCACTAAACACTACTCATTGATCGGTATGAATTGGACCGACTTGGTGAGTCAGTCTACGATCACCCAAATCGAGTAGTGACCCGTTGTTGTACGTGGAATTCATGTCACAAAGTCCATGGATATACCATCCCACTTCCACTCTGGCACCTTTAAAGGTTGAACTAGGCTGGCTGGTACCTGGTGCTTCGTCGTCACTTGCTAACAAGTGAGGTACCAAGAGACAAACTTGGAAACTTCCATCATCACCCCCGGCCACTAGTTCTATCGTCAATGGTTATGGTACATATTTTCCACTTCTGGATGTACCAATAAAGAGGATGTGTGGAACTCCTTCAATACTTCCACCTTAAGTGACATTGTTACCATAGTACGTCCTCAGAATAGAATAATGGGCTCCCCACCTTCAGAAAATCCATCAGTTGCTTGCCCTATGGATATATGAGCACGTCGTGTCTCGCAGTCAGCATCCCCATGCTATGCCTCCATTACTCGCTGAAGAATTGTGGGAGTTACTATTAGGGACTGAAGGAAAGCTGCTTTATCTCTATCCACAAAGGATATCAGCAAAGTGACCAGCTGCTCCATCTCTTCTCATAATAGTTGTATACTAGATCTACTACTAAGTGCATCTGCAACAATGTTCCCATTTACAAGAGTATAGACTATCTCGAAGTCATAGTCCTGTAGGAACTCAAGGCATCGCCACTTTCTCAAGTTCTGGTCCTTCTGAGAGAAGATATACTTGAGACTCTTGTGATCAGAGTACACGGTAAAACGTTAACCCATCAGATAGTGTCGCCACATCTTAAAGGTGAAGACCACTACTTCTAACTATAGGTCATGGGTAGCGTAGTTCTTCTCGTGTTGTCTCCACTGTCGAGAAGCATATGCGATCACTACTCATACCTGCATCTGGACACACCCGAGTCTGGTCCTTGATGCGTCGCAGTAGACTAAATACCCTATGCCTTTCTCTGGAAGCCTCGATATGGGGGAACTAGTAACCCTCTGCCTCATCTCTTGAGAGCTCTCCTGGAATCTCTCTAACCATACGAAGGGTTTCCCCTTCTTCTTTATGGCTGATTATGGTGCTTTAACTCTGCATAATTCTAGAACGAACCTCCTGTAGTAACCAGACGAACCCAAGAAACTTTGTACCTTCGTCAAAATCCTAGGTGGCTCCTAAGCAAGTATCGCCCCAATCCTTGTTGGATCTACTGCAACTACATCCTCGAAGATGACATGTTCGAAAAAGTGAACCTCTCATATCCAAAACCTGCACTTTGGGAGCATACAATAATGTTGGTGCTCTCATAGTGTGTCCAGTACTTCTTAAAAAATGGTAGGCATGCTCCTCCTTAGTAGTTGAGTAGATCAGAATGTTTTCAATGATGACTACGACAAAGCGATTGAGGTACGGCTGAAAGATCCTATTCATGAGTCTTATGAGCACTTCTGAAGCATTGGTTATGCTGAATGGCATAGAGAAGAACTCACAGCGGTCATACCAACATCTGAAGGTTTTCTTCTATACATCCTCATCTCGAACTCTGAGCTGGTGATAGCCTGATCTGAGGCCTATAATTGAAAACCACAGTGCTCCCTTTAGCTGGTCAAAGAGGTTGTCAATTCGTGAGAGTGGGTACTTGTTCTTCACAGTAACCTGGTTATGGTGAGGTTAGTCGACAAAAATCCTCAAGCACCTATCCTCCTTCTTGACAAACAAAATTGGGGCTGTCCAAGGAGAATCACTGGACCAGATGAATCCCTTCCCCTATAAGTCTGATAGCTACATCCGTAGCTCACGAAGCTCAGTGGGAGCCATCCGATATGCTGGTGTAGATATCAGTGTCATCTCAGGGTACAGGTCAATGTAGAAGTCCACCACTCTATGAGGAGGTAGACATGATACACCATCAGGGAAAACATCCAGGTACTGGTCCACCACTACAGGATAAGTCAGACTCTCCACATCAACTACTCTGGGGGTAAGGAAAACCAACTAATGAGTGATCGGTTGTACTCTCCTCAGGGAAATTTCATCATGCCCTACAAAGTCTACCTTATTGTCGGTGAAGGTGAACCTGGTCCCATCTGTGCAGACACACAACACTTTGTTCCAAATATAGTCAATCTGAGCATGGACAGTAGATAACCAGTCCATACCCATGATGACATCGTAATTCCTAAACGCAACTATTAGAACACTACGGGAAAAATGAGCAATTGCGACGGGTTATTTGCGACGGGAATAAATCCCGTCGCAAATAGTCATGTTAAAAACTTATTTGCGACGGGGGTATTTCCCCGTCGCAAATAAGGAGGCTTTTGCGACGGGATTGCTTTCCCCGTCGCAAATAGTTTTCCCGCGATGCGCGCCAAATCGCGGGAAACTTATTTGCGACGGGGAAATATTCCCGTCGCAAATAACCGGCGGCGGTAAAAGGTATTTGCGACGGGAATATTCCCCCGTCGCAAATACTATGTCGGCAGGGATTATTTGCGACGGGACCCGTCGCAAATAACTATTTACCGGTTGACCGTAATAAATGTTGGCTAAGGTATTTGCGACGGGTCCCGTCGTAAATAATACTATTTGCGACGGGAATCCCGTCGCAAATGGGCCCGTCGCAACTAATCTAACCTATAAATACCCCCATCCGTTTTTTTCATTTCATTCTCATTCCTTATCTTCTCTCTCTCTCAGAATTATATTTCTAGAGTTGAGTTTTTCTCCAGTTTAAGTTTTTTCTCCGGAGCTGATATTAAAGTTTTGAAGAACGATCAGAACAGATCAATTTTCAAGGTATTTATCTTCATTTTAATTTTTTATTTATTTTTAATTTCTTATTAGTTTCTATTATTATTAATTAGTTGTAATTTAATTATGTTTACATTGTTTTATTACTTAATAAATTTAAATTATAAATATTGTTTATATGGTAATTAGGAATAATTAGTAATAATTTTTAGTAATTAAGAATAAATATTAATAACTAGTAATAAATACCAATAATTAAGAATAAGAACATTATTACATTATTAGTTTATTTTATTATTAATATTAAAATAATATAATTTTTTATATATATACAGTTCTTTTTTCATCTGTGTGTTTGCTGTCTTCACATGTATTATTTGTATGTGGAGATAGAAAACGCACAGATGAAAAAAGAACTGTATATAAATTAGAAAATTATATTATTTTAATATTAATAATAAAATATATTAATAATGTTATTATTTGTAATTATTGGTAATTATTTCTAATTATTGATAATTATTCATTTAATTACTAATAATTATCAATAATTAAGAATAATTAGTAATAATTACCAATAATTAACAATAATTAGTATTAATTACCTATAATTAGTATTAATTACCAATAATTAGTATTAATTACCAATAATTAGTATTAATTACCAATAATTCGTAATAATTAGGAATAATTAACAATAATTAGTAATAATTAGGAATAATTAACAATAATTAGGAATAATTAACAATAATTAGTAATAATTAGGAATAATTAGGAATAATTAGTATTAATTAGGAATAATTAGTAATAATTACCAATAATTAGTATTAATTAGGAATAATTAGTATTAATTAGGAATAATTAGTATTAATTACAAATAATTAGTATTAATTAGGAATAATTAGTATTAATTACAAATAATTAGTATTAATTACCAATAATTAGTCTTAATTACCAATAATTAGTATTAATTACCAATAATTAGTATTAATTACCAATAATTAGTATTAATTACCAATAATTAGTATTAATTAGGAATAATTAACAATAATTAGTAATAATTAGGAATAATTAACAATAATTAGGAATAATTAGGAATAATTAGTATTAATTAGGAATAATTAGTAATAATTACCAATAATTAGTATTAATTAGGAATAATTAGTATTAATTACCAATAATTAGTATTAATTACCAATAATTAGTATTAATTACCAATAATTAGTATTAATTACCAATAATTAGTATTAATTACCAATAATTAGTATTAATTACCAATAATTAGTATTAATTAGGAATAATTAACAATAATTAGTAATAATTAGTAATAATTAACAATAATTAGGAATAATTAGGAATAATTAGGAATAATTAGTATTAATTAGGAATAATTAGTAATAATTACCAATAATTAGTATTAATTACCAATAATTAGTATTAATTAGGAATAATTAGTATTAATTACCAATAATTAGTATTAATTACCAATAATTAGTATTAATTACCAATAATTAGTATTAATTACCAATAATTAGTATTAATTACCAATAATTAGTATTAATTAGGAATAATTAACAATAATTAGTAATAATTAGGAATAATTAACAATAATTAGTAATAATTAGGAATAATTAGGAATAATTAGTATTAATTTGGAATAATTAGTAATAATTACCAATAATTAGTATTAATTAGGAATAATTAGTATTAATTACCAATAATTAGTATTAATTACCAATAATTAGTATTAATTAGGAATAATTAACAATAATTAGTAATAATTAGGAATAATTAACAATAATTAGTAATAATTAGGAATAATTAACAATAATTAGGAATAATTAGGAATAATTAACAATAATTAGTAATAATTAGGAATAATTAGTATTAATTAGGAATAATTAGTATTAATTACCAATAATTAGTATTAATTAGGAATAATTAGTAATAATTACCAATAATTAGTATTAATTACCAATAATTAGTATTAATTACCAATAATTAGTATTAATTACCAATAATTAGTATTAATTACCAATAATTAGTAATAATTAGGAATAATTAACAATAATTAGTAATAATTAGGAATAATTAACAATAATTAGCAATAATTAGGAATAATTAACAATAATTAGGAATAATTAGTATTAATTAGGAATAATTAGTATTAATTACGAATAATTAGTAATAATTACCAATAATTAGTAATAATTACCAATAATTAGTAATAATTACCAATAATTAGTATTAATTACCAATAATTAGGATTAATTACCAATAATTAGCAATAATTACCAATAATTAGCAATAATTACCAATAATTAGCAATAATTACCAATAATTAGCAATAATTACGAATAATTAGAAATAATTACCAATAATTAGCAATAATTAGCAATAATTAGATATAATTAGCAATAATTAGAAATAATTAGAAATAATTAGAAATAATTAGCAATAATTAGAAATAATTAGCAATAATTAGTAATAATTAGTAATAATTAGGAATAATTAGTAATAATTAGGAATAATTAGGAATAAGTAGGATTAATTAGGATTAATTAGGATTAATTAGGAATAATTAGGATTAATTAGGAATAATTAGTAATAATTGCCAATAATGACCAATAATTGCCAATAATTACCAATAATTGCAAATAATTAGGAATAATTAGGAATAATCAGGAATACTCAGGAATACTCACGAATACTCACGAATACTCACGAATACTCACGAATAATCACGAATACTCACGAATAATCACGAATACTCACGAATACTCACAAATAATCAGGAATACTCAGGAATACTCAGGAATACTCAAGAACACTTAGTAAACGAAATCTGCTTGGATAATGAAGGGAAAATTTATAACCATCTCCACAACGATGATTATCAAATTTCCTTTCATTATTCAAGCAGTTTTCCTTTTGCTAAGTATTGCTAAGTATTGCTAAGTATTGCTAAATTAGTAATAAATAGTAATAATTAGCAATAAATTGTAATAATTAGTAATAAATTGTAATAATTAGTAATCCTTGCTTGAGTGTTTTTTCTAACAAATTATTCAAAACCAGTAATGCTTTTATATTTTATAGAAAAATATGGAACAACGAGGTCGTTAACAGTCATTATTAGATAACCATGTTCAAATGTCGGTGGTTGGATACAGAGAGAGGCGTGCGTGTTCATCCGACTCATGGAATCATCGATATTAAATGTAAAAGTGTTCTCGCAGTAAATGAACCATTCTTATTGGCTCAACAGGCATATCAAGTTTATTATGCAAAGTACTGTGCAACATCAAAAGACTTGACTGATTGGTGGAGTGTAATAAAAATCAAAATTCGAGACAATCAGTTTAGTCAAAGTGAATGTGCTTTCACTGATGTGCAAAGAATTGAAGTTTTTCAAGAGAGTACTCAAAATCAATCTTTTTTACAAAGAGATATGAGTATCGATGACGACACCCCACATTTAAGAGTCGGTGATGACGATGATGTTAATGATGTCACACATGAATTTGAAATGGTAAGAGATGAAGCAACTGCAACTCGAATGGATATCGATGATGTTGAGGAGGAATATGAAGATGACATTGACATATATGAAGATGATGATGAAGATGAACACTTATAGAATTCCATGGTATTTATATACAATCATAATATGTATATATATGTATATATAATAGTAATTATCAATTATTTGCTAATATTAACATTTTCTGTTTCAGATGGACGAGGCCACATTTCGTGAGTTGGCGGAGGCTGACCTGCCTTTCGATGCGGATGAGTTGCTGGCAGATGACCCTCAGCCTGCAGGCGCTCCAGGGAGTACGCGGAGGGGGCGCGGTCTTGCACGATTGATGATTCCTGACCCCGTCCCCGAGCGACGTCCACGTCTTGGGTTTGATCCGCGCACCCGGAGGTTTGATAACATGTGTAATAACCTGTGAATTTGACTAAGATTTCATTAATCTATTCACATAATAAATGTTTATTATTTTTTCAGTTTTTCGCATATAGCAGTCGGACAGGGCAGCGCTATTTTGCACAACTATTTCTCTCAGCTGTGGACCACATGGGAGCAGATTCCCATTGATGTGCAGCAGGCCATGTTCGGCCATTGGTTGGTACGTACGTAAATAAATAATTTTTATTTTGAAAATTATTTCATTTCTAACTTGATATTTTGATTTATTTGTAGGGTTTATGGTATCCGATCGAGGATACCATGCGTGACGCCATCCACGAGGCATGGGAGGTGGCCATGCGTGATCGCCTTCGTCAGTTTTTGCACAATTTAAGAAAAGCTGCGATGAAGAAAGCAGGAGTGTCAGATTTCGAGGAGTCATGTAGAGCACACCGACCAGAGTACATTTCATCCCATGTATGGGATGGATTATGTGCGCACTGGTTGAGTGGTGCCTTTCAGAGGAGATCATCGGTGGGGAGGCAGAATCGGGGGAGGCAGGAGGTGACTCATCGAGCTGGGAGTCGTTCTTTCAGTACTCATAGACAGTATCTGGTACGTACATTATTTATAAATATTTTATATAACTATAAATATTAACAGTTTATTTTTTATTCTTATAGGCTGTCGAGCATCCCGATATTACAGAGTACGACGTATATCGGAGGATGTATAGTGATCCTGCTACTGGGGAGCTCAGAGGTGATCGTCAGCATCACATCGTGATCAGTATTATTTGTTTTCAAGTTTAAAAATTAACTGCATATAATATATTCACAATTTTAATTTTAAATTGCAACTATAGGAGTCATATGAGGCCGCAGCGGCACAGGCCCGGCCTGAGAGTCAGGCCGAGTCATCAGATCAGACCACTGCCCGTCAGTTTGATGAGGCGGCATGGATGCAGGCCACCCAGTATGCCTTCGAGAAGGGCCGGGTAGTTGGTATCGGCTCTCGACTGACTCCCGGAGATTATTATGGCAGTGCTGCGATGTCAGCGTCCAGCTCGAGGGGAGCTCGTGCATCTTCTTCTACACAGTATGAGGAGCAGTTGCGATCTCAGACTGCACAGATAGAGAGTCTCCGACCGGAGCAGGAGCAGATACGTCAGCAGCATGAGGAGGAGCGTCGACGCCAGCAGCAGCTGTACGAGGAGCAGACGAGTCGGTGGCAGCAGCAGCATCAGGAGCAGATGGAGTACATGAGCCGACTCACTCATGCTTTAGGGATGGAGTTTCCTCCACCACCATCTGCAGATCCCCCACCTCCCCCCCCCCCCCCTCCTACAGATTAGAGTTTGTATTTCTGTTATAAAATTTGTGAAATCAAAATATTTTTTTTTTCTATTCGTAGTTTCTGTCTCATTATAAAATATTAATAATATTATATTTTTAAATAACAATATTAATATGAATAATAATAATATTTATATTTTATAATATTAAATTTTATATATATATTAAAATTTTATATATATATTAAAATTTTATAATATTATAATTTAATTATTTTTTTGTAATACTTGAATTATTTTAATATTTGAATGTAAAATAATTCTATTATTTTTATATTAATTAAAATAACTTATTAATATTTTTTTTATTTATGAATTATAATTATAATATTATTATATTAATTAAATTATTTATTAATATTCTATTATTTTTATTTTTGAATTATAATTCTACTATTATTATAGTAATTAAAATAATTTATTATTTTCATTTGTAAATTATAATTCTATTATTATATTAATTAAAATAATTTATTAATAATTTATTTTTTTTATTTTTTTTATAGTATTTGCGACGGGATACTATGCCCGTCGCAAATACTAGTATTATTAATAATTTTTTATTTTTTTTAAAAAAGAGTAATTGTGACGGGTCCCGTCGCAATTACTATGAATAGTATTTGCGACGGGTCCCGGTTCCCGTCGCAAATACTAGTATTATTAATTTTTTTATTTTTAAAAAAAAAACGTTATTGCGACGGTCCCGTCGCAATAACTGTTTAAAAAGTTTTTCACAAAAAATACGGAATACTATTTGCGACGGGGAGAATGCCCGTCGCAAAAAAAGTCTGTAGCGACGGTCCCGTCGCAAATAAGTTTAGTTGCGACGGCGTTTTCCGCAACGGGCTATTTGCGACGGGACCCCGTCGCAAATGGCTATTTGCGACGGGATCCCGTCGCAAATAGCCCGTCGCAAATACCTGTTTTTCCAGTAGTGGAAGATCCCAGTTATAGATCTTGCCTCCTAGAGTAATCTCACAATGTCGGCAGTAGTGCATATTCATTGAGTGTCCTCCGGTAAAAGTCTCTAGCTGTAAGGATCGATCCAACAACTTTTTTGGAATCTCCAAGATCAAAAATAAGGGAGTGGTAATGAAAGAGTGGATGGAAATTGTGTCTATAAGAACTGAAACTCTGGTGGAGTAGACATAGATCATACCTAGACTCATCTCTAGTGTGTGGTGATCAGACGCCTTAGCTTTCTGGAGATGAGCTCTCTCATTTCAATCTATTCCATGTGGTTGGGGTGTACCTTTTGGTGGTGGTGGAGGTAACACCTCGAAATATTTCCCACTGCCAGATGTACAAAATGACACTCTACCATGTTCTCATGCCCCCTATGGACCTCCTCGATTGAATCTTTGTCTCTTCCTGGGCAGTCCTTCGACCGTCTACTCATCATCCGAATGGTGGGTCAGACAGTCACGAGCAATGTGACCCTGGCCACCGCATGAGAAACACTGCCCGCTCTTGGAATGCATGGCTCTGTCTCCAGTGCACCTCAAAACTGATCCTGAGTCATGTGGTCGTCCACCCTTGGGTCTGTTCCTCTTGGACCTCTGTGACATATGTCTACTGCCAGCTGCAAAAGATTCTACTGCCTGTCGACTAGTGGTGGGTCTCGCTGCTGGATACTGCTCAGCAAGGAAACTCTCCACTAAGAGGGCTCACTCCAAAAGCCCTGCCTGCGTCGGGATGTGGGGTGAGATCTTTGAAGCTCTAATCTCTCACCTGAGTCCCTGATCAAAGGTCTGGGCCCAGAATAATGGCTCACATCCCATATCAGTGGAGTATCGTTAGAGGTCTATGAACCTCGCTAAGTACTGATATATAGACATGGTGCCCTGCTATAGATGAAGTAACTCCTGAAGTAACTCCCCTAGCATGGGCCCCTGGGGAGTTGGGCTAATTTCCATGTGGGTGTTTGGAGGTGGGTCCCACTGGATCTATAACCTCCTAGTGGAGGTTGGAAATTAGAGGTGGGAACACCACACCTTAACCTCCCATGAGAGATAATGGTGGTGGGGTCCACCTGAACATAACCTACCGTGAGAGGTTGCGACATGGGGACCACATGGGACTAAACCCCATAATTTATGGTGGGAGAGGAAACCTCTCACCTCCCCTAATTAATGAGGGAGATCCTCTCCAAAACCCATCCATTATTAGTGCTAACTCCCCTAATTTAATGGTGAGAAATACTCCACATTAATGAGGTGGATCCACTTAAATTAATTCACCATTTTGAATTTTGTGCCAACAAATTAAATAATGGATAAAAACAATAAATTATTATTTTTCTTGTCATTGTTCATTTTGGTGGAAGCTTTGGGGTGATAAGAGCATGGGAGAAAAAGAGTTCTCCAACAAAGAACCTCATCTCCAAACGATGAACGAAGAACGTCATCTCCCACCAAAGATCGAAGAACGTCGACAATGATCTCCTTCAATCATCTTCTTCGGACTCCTACGGACATGGATAATCTTCCATGACGAAGATAAGAACTCAGAATTGGAAATGTACAATAGACACGACGTGTAACGCCCAGACCCCAGTTAACTAGAGTCGTTGAATTATTAAATTACATTACCATGATTACAAGGAATCCAGTCCCGAAGGACTAAACGGTTTAGCAGCCTTGGAAAATAGATTACATACATGAATGTTACATTATATTTTATAACATAAAAAACAACATAAATGATCTTTTATGAATGCCATTATTCCCTTGGATTAACCCAACATATCAATCGCAATACACTTCATGGAATATTGGGAAGAATAAAACATAGAAAGGGGTGAGCTCAGATGCCCAGTAAGGATAACAATATAGTAGAATCTTTCATAAATAGGCATAAACATTTAAGGCAATGTATAATTAAAAAAAGACTTTTAAACATAAACTTTAGCATAATATGGTAGCCATAAAATGAAAAAAAAATTCCATTTACTTATTCACATGGACATTCTACTAATCAAATAATCGCATGCATTATCCATAACCACTTTCATAATGATGGAATGCATAATGACAGACTATTATAACCACATAGTCATGGCCTTGTGTCGTGACTACAAATAAGATTTCTTCAAGTCCATGTGTCAGGACACTAGTTTGTCTCATTATACCTACTGATGCATGGAGGAGCTATAGCGGGCTCCACTCATCACTTACTAAGTCTAATTCATTCATCATATGAATAGGTTTATACATAACATAAACATTCGTATTAAAACTAGCATATGAAATGTAAATACTTTTTCTATAAACCATGAATGGTATAAAAATAACACATCCAAAGTCAAAAATATCACAAAGCATTCAATAAAATATGGATGTTTTGTATCATAATAAATAATCTTCAAAATATCTTAAAATCCATCGAAGGATGTTGACATAAATGAAATCAAAACTATTTTAGAGAAATATCTCTTTTTTTTAATTCATTTAAAATCACATGATTATAAAAGAAAAAATTTAATTTGAAAATATACTTGTATGATTTTAAGGTAAGATTCAATAATTTTATAAATACAAAAAATAGCCGCACCCGCCGTATAAGTTAAAAAGACATTGTAACCTTAATTTTTTCGAAATGGTTAAAAAGGACCTTGTTTGGAAAACGATGAAAAGATTTCTTTCAAACCATTTTATAAAAATTCAAAAAAGGGTATAAATGACTTTGACCCATAGTATAGTAAATAGTATAAATGTTTTGGAATACATTTTTAAGAAACATAGATGTTGATGATAAAGAGGCCCCAGTAGACAATTATGTATAAACAACCTTGGAAAATGAATAGATTGTGAAATAAACCCTTACCAATTTGGTAACATACGAAACATACACCACATGAAAGAGGTATCATACAATAAATATGTAAATATATATAAATTAAAGTGTATCACCCAAAGAATACAATTTTGGGTAGTACATACACCACACAAAAGGTAATATTGGAAATATGGCACGAATGTCATGGGAATAAAGAGTGAGATGAAAATCCTTTAGCTTGTACGTTTCCTTGGTTGAGAGTAGGTTAACCTCCTATATTACGGTGAAATAATTTCTATTAAATTATTCAAGAATCATATACATTAATATGATATCATATATGATCTTCTAATATTGCCTTTAATATTATTGTTGTTTTGGTGTTAACTGGTTAGTTCTCCTTTATATGCTTGTTTACGTAAGACATGTTTGTTATGAATATGATATATTTGATTTATATACATAATGATATTATGTAATTAAACATTTTTTTTATCATAAAATTAAAATTATTCTTGAATGGATATTATGGGGTAATGAATCTCATCACGTTCGTGGAGACAGTAATCCGTACATACGCACGAAAGCTACTTCCATTTCTTTTTTCATTTTAAAAGGAAACAAACCAAATGATACATAGTTATTATATTATTCCATTATAATATAATATCTTATATATGTTAATTAATTTCATTAACACCATCTTGTATATGTTCCACGTATGGTATGAATGAGTCATATCACTTTGAGGGGGTGGTAGTCTGCACTTCCTCAGATGAAATTATCATATATATATATATAACATGAAACCGATAATGGTATGCTATAAAATAGAATTACAAAAGCTTATATATAAAATAATTATCATTAATATCATATTTAATTATAGTTCCATCATAATGGCCACCATGAGAGGTGGTAGGAGATAATTGAGCAATCATCATTTCGTGAGGTGTTTGGTTGCCATCCACAGAAACATTATGTTCTTCACCCAATAGATGGAGGTGAATGTAATTGTAGTTAGAATACATATCATAAAAATATCATATTATATTGATTATATTGGTGTTTTTACAAAAAAACAATAAGAAGATTTTAGGGGTTGGAAAAATAAAATAAAATAAAATAAGCTAAGAGAAATTGTTACCTTAAATTTGGGTAGCTCCCTTTGGATTGAACCAAAAAGGACTCTTGAAGGGAATATTTCTTATGTTAAGGCTTCTAAGAGGAGTAAAGGGATGTATATATCATAATAGGGTAGATTTTGGACGATCCAAAAGGTTTGGTTGGTGTGAGGAATTGGTTAGAAGTGGTGTCCTTTTATAAGGGGGAGGAGGGGCTCTTTAGGAAAGATTGAAAATATTATTTTATTATATAATGATATATGGTTTCTAAAGGTCCAAAACTTATTAAAGTTGAAGATAATATGACTTGTTATTTAAATGAAATCATCCAATAATAATTGGATAGGTTTTGGGTGTTATTTTAGTCTTCATAATCTTATTTAATTAAATCATTTATTAATGATGTGAACACTACATAAATATTATGTCATAAATAATTTAGTTTATTAAATGTCTATAAATTATAAAAAAAACTATTATATAGGAAATCTTTTTATCTTTATAATTAATATTTATATTAAAAATTATAACATATATAACCCTATGTAAATTTTTTTTTTCTAAATGATATATGCTTATGTCATTTTTGTATTTACTTTAACTTAATTAATATAAAGAGTCATTATCACCTACAAGTTCCTCCATGGGGTCCCAAAATTGACCCATATATTCCCAAGGTCGGCAATTTATCAACCAATTGGTTTAGGACATATTTTAGGTTAATTTAGTATTATTATAATATTATTTTTTACCCTTATTTACCGGATTTACCCTTTAACCATGGTAAATAAAATATTTACCGAAGTAATTATTCAAAATGTCTAAAAATAAAAAGTTACCCATTTACAAAATTTGGACCTCATGATTCTAAATATTAAATTCATTATTTTAAATTCAAATCACTGAATTTGCAGAAATTAATTTATAATTAATTCTCGTTGTCGAAACAAAAAGCGTGTTTTTAACAAATAGTAACTATCAAATGATTGACACGTTCTTATGTGCAGTATAAATATGAAATTATTTCCAAGGACCAAAATTGGATTAAATGGTAAAATTATAATCTAATTGTACTTTAAAATAACACAAATACATATTTTATCACTATTTACTATTTCTATTAAAAAAGTTGTTTTTAATTAAAATTTAGTAATTTTCACTATTCATCAAAATATGAAAGTTATCAGAAAAGTACCAAAATTTCACCCTAAGATAATGTAGATATTCTGAATAAAAAAATTAAGTAAATTTTACCAAATTCAAAACATAAATGTTTTATTTATTAATTTAAAATTAATTTCCGCTGTCAAAACCAAAAGGCGTATTTTAAGAAATAATAACTATCAAAAGTTTGACACTTGTTTTTGTCCAATTTTAATGTTAAATTACTTACAATGACCATCATTTGATTGAAAGATAATAATATAATCTATTTATACTTCTATACAATTAAAATGTATAATTTATCAATATAAATTATTTTGATTAAAAATGTTTTTTTCAATTAATATATATTATTTTTCACTATTCAACCAAATATGAAAGTTATCAGAAAAACACCAAAACATTATTGAAACTAAATTATTATGTCCCAATTCTAAAGAATATGTTTTTTTTTCAAATTTAATATATAAAAATTTCAAATAATTGGATTTAAAAAGGCTTCTCCATTAAAAGGAGGTAAAATTGCATTTTAAAAAAATACTTCTTTTATTTGAAAAAACTGTATTTGTTCTTAAATTATCTATACGAAACTCATAATATGGATTATAAAATTATAAGGATTATATAAAGTTTAAAATTCAGTAAATACTATTCATAACCGCTTTTGAACGGCTAGTTTGGTAAGTCATGGTGCGCTAGAACTCGGTGTTGCATGTAGTGAAAGTTATTTAATTACTTTGAATGAATATAGTATTATGAAATCATGGGGTGTTACATTCTTACCACTTTCAATAAATTGGGTCCTTGTAATTTAAATTTATTTTTCGAAAATAAAAGGTTGAAAATAGGATACCTTTGGGAAAATGCACATCAAAAATTAGGTTTATAAAATTTAGTCTTAATAAGAGGAAAAGGGAAATGAATGGGTCACCACCAAATTATGATCTCGATTATAAGAACATTGGTGGAAACTAGATACATATAATTGGAGGGGAAATTTAAGTATTTATAGGTAGTGATTGAGGTCCTCAATCACAAACAAGTATAACATTGTGGGCCTGAAATTCATTAATCTATGATGATTTAAAATATCATCGGTTCATCAAAACAGATGGTATTAGGATAAAACATTTTTTTTAAGATCCCTTCACTAAATTATAAGAATTAATTTTGTCATATAATAAGAGAAGAAGAAAAATATATACTTGACAATTAGAGTCCCATCATTTAATTAATTCCTTCCACAAACTCATCTTTCACACAAAAAGATTTCGAAAAAAAATATTCTATTAAT
Source organism: Viscum album (assembly GCA_963277665.1). Taxonomy (NCBI): domain Eukaryota; kingdom Viridiplantae; phylum Streptophyta; class Magnoliopsida; order Santalales; family Viscaceae; genus Viscum; species Viscum album. Next base: position 1,028,695,332 of record OY728159.1, read on the forward strand.
CCTAATCATATTGGGTTCCAAAAATAATGAATTTATAATTCACATATCAGACCCTTTAAAAAAATACATTATTCAATCCAGGTCATCAAGTGGATCAATGATAGTTGATACAACCATGCCTCCCTTTGGTTGTTGGTTCAAGTCTCACGGCCTTGTTAGACATGACGGGTAGCCGCCCGACATCCAGGTTGTCCTAATTATGGAAATCAAAAAATAACCTTTACAATCGTATTAAGATTCTAGCTTTATCCATTCCAACCTTTAGAATTTTCCAAAATACTTATATCCAAACTCTAGGTCCAAAATTTATAAGGATGTTAAACATAATGAGGATCCTTTTTGCCGGGTAATAACATGTGAATTCCTTCACCACATCAACCATCTCTTATTCCAAAATCACCACATCATTATCAGGACCATATTAAGGATTACCTTTCCTTAATTCATTTATTTTCCAAAAAGTGTAGCTTACTATTAAGTCACATTTCTTAAAACTATATAATCTCAAATCCTCAATAAAATATTACTACAATACAATCCTTATCTATCTCCATAATTATTATAACCAGTACATTATTGATACAACACTCAAATGACATAATTATCTAATAAAAACATAAGAATTCTAATCATTCCCCCTCATAAGTGGTAGTATCATAACTTGATTATTATCCAATAGCATCATATGGGGCATACTCTGATAATTTGGACATTGGTTCGCGTAGTGTCCCAACTCTTTACAGACGAAGCACTATACATTTGAAACCTTTTTCTGACCCTTGCAGTCACGTATTTGGTGTCCTTTTTCACCACACTTATAACAAACTCCCATTCCCTTCAGTCAATTTTCAGGGTGTTTATTCCTATAGTTATCACATATGGGAAAATTCTTCTTTTACCACTTCCCTTTATCCATCATTCTCTCATCCATCCTTTTCTTCTCTTTCTTCCCTTCAAAGCCATAGGACATGGAGAATTCTTTAATTATCATATTAACACATGATACTATTTCTTCATATGTTTAGAATTAATGGGAGACTATTTCCCCTCTAAATGTTATCTTAATACAGTGAAAGATATGATACTTCTTACTCTTTGGGTCAAATGTATTGTTGGAGTTAAAATTCTTTCTACTGGGCGCCATTTATATACAATGGAATACACTGGATTAGTTTATGAATCTAAATACATAAATCTAAATATCTATAACAATAAACATAAATTGAACAATTTATGGATATAATCCATAGTCATAAAAATGTTTTCTTTGAGGAAGTATATACTCATAATATATTCATAATGGTTGTAAATAAAATGTGATTTATCCTAAGCATATCCCCCAGGAGTGTCGTAACCAAGAGTGAATCAAGGCCCGTTGTCATGCACCAGTTCTCATTCTAGTCTAGCTCAAAACGCTGTTTTCAGGTTTTACCCTTATGTACATCTGTGCCAGAGCCACCTCTACCTGCTCATATCAAGACAGGGATTTATTGCTATCAAAAGTCACAAAATATCCACAATACCCAAATTCTATGAAGTTCTTCTATACTAATCCTCAAAGTCTATCTTAGGGTAATGTGATCTAATCATAGTTTATCTAAATCTTGTTTCCAAGGTTATTGATAAACTTCCTCTGATACCAACTGTAACTCACCGACCCCAGTTAACCAGAGATAGTGTATTATTACATAACATTGGCATGATTACATGGAATCATGTCCCGAAGTACAGATCAGTTTAACAGTCATGGAAGATAGATTACATACATGAATGTTGCATTACACTTTATATCATACAAAACAACATAAATGATCCTTTATGAATTCCATTATTCCCTTGGCTTAACCCTGCATATCAATCACAATACACTTCATGGAATCCTAGGATGAATGAAACATATAAAGGGGTGAGCTCATATTCCCAATAAGGATAACAATATAGAGAAAACTTTCATAAATAAGAATAAACATTTATGGCAATGCATAAGTAAAACAAAAGCCTTTTAAACTTGAACTATAGCATAATATGGAACAAATAAAATGAAAAAATTCCATTTACTTATTCACATAGATATTATACTTATTGAATAATCACATTCATTATAAATAACCACTTTCATAATGATGGAATGCATAATGACGGACTATCATAACCACATAGTCAAGGCCTTGTGCCAAGACTACAAATAAAATTTTGACATGGCCTTATGCCAAGACACTAGTTTGACTCATGAGACCTACCAATGCATCTAGTAGCTATAGAGGGCTCCACCAGTCACTTACTAATTCCAATTCATTCCTCATATGAATAAGTTTAAACCTAATATAAACATTCATATTAAAACTAGCATACGAAATGTCAATACATTCTTTATAAACCATGAATGGTATAAAAATAACAAATCCATTGTCAAACATATCAAAAAACATTCAATACAATATGGTTGTTTTGTATCATAATAAATAAACTTCAAATAAGCTTAAAAGCCATCAAAAGATGTTGAAATAGATGAAATCAAAAACTTTTTGAGAGAAATATCACTTTTTTTGAAATCATTAAAAAGTAGCATAATTATAAAATATAACATTTACTTTGAAAATATACTTATATGATTTTATGGTAAGATTAAATTCATTTATAATGGGGGAAAATATCCACACCCACTGTATAAGTTAAAAAGACATTCTTACCATAATTTTGTCGAAAAGGTTAAAAAGGACATTGTTTGGAAAACAACAGAAAGATTCCTTTCAAACCATTTTATAAAATGTCAAACAAGGGAATAAATTAATTTAACTCATAGTTTATTAAATTTTAAAAATATTTTGGAATAAAGTTCTAAGAAACATGGATGTGGATGATAAAGAGGTCAAAGTAGATAATTATGTATAAACAACCTCAGATAATGATGAGATTGTGAAATAAACCCTTACCAATTTTGTAGCTTATGAAACATACACCCCATGAAAGAGGTATCATACAATTAATATGTAAATAAACATAAATTAAAGTGTATTATACAAATAATACAATTATGGGAAGTACATACACCACACAAAAGGTAATAGAGGCAATATGGCATGAATCTCACGGGAATAAGGATTGAGATGAAAACCCCTTACATTGTACATTTCCTTGGTTGTGAGTAGGTTAACCTCTGATATAATGGTGAAATATTTTTTATTAAATTATTCAATATTCATATACATTAATATAATATCATATATTATCTTCTAATATTGCCTTTTAGTATTATCGTTGTTTCGGTGTTCACTGATTCATTCTCCTTTATATGCTTGGTTACATAAGTCATGTTTGTTATGAAAAGGATATATTTGATTTATATACAGAATGATAGCATGTCATTAAACATTATTTTTAAACATAAAATAAAAATTATTCTTGAATGGATATTATGGGGAAATGAATCTCATCGCGTTCGTGGAGAGGGTAATCTGTACATACGCACGAACACTACTTCCATTAAATTTTTCATTTTAAAAGGAAGAAAAACCAAATGATAAATAGGTATATTATTATTCCATTATAATATTATATCTTATATGTGTTACTTAAATTCATTAACACTATCTTTCATATGTTCCATGTATGGTATTAAAGAGTCATATCACTTTGAGGGGGTCGTAGTCCGCACATTCTAAAATGAAATTATTGTATATATATACAACATGAAAAAAATAATGGTATGCTATAAAATGGAATTAAATATGCTTATATTTAAATTAAATATCATAAATATCATATTTAATTATATTTTCATCATAATGGCCACCATGAGAGTTGGTAGAAGATAATTGAACAATCATCATTTCGTGAGGCGTTTGGTTTCCATCCACAGAAACATTATCTTCTTCACCCATTAGATGGACGTTCGTGTAAGTGTAGTACGAATACTTCTCATAAAAAATCCTAGTATATTGATAATACCATTTTTGTGACAAAAAATAATAATAAGAATATTTTAAGGGATGGAGAAGAAAAATAAAAGAAATGAATCCAAGAGAAATCGTTACCTTTAATTTGGGTAACTCTCTTTGGTTTGAACCAAAAAGTAATCTTGAAGTGCATTCTGCCTAAATTAAGGCACCTAGGATGAGTAGAGGGATGTTGGGAGATTAATTGGGTAGAGTTTGGATGTGCCAAATGGCTTGAGAGGTGTGAGGAATTGGTTTGAAGTGGTTTTCTTTTATAAGGGGGAGGAGGGGATCTTTAGGAATGATTGAAAATATTATTTTATTATATAATGATATTTGCTTTATAAAGGTCCAAAACTTATTAAAGTTGAAGATAGAATGACTCATGATCGAATTGAAATCATTCAATAAGAATTGGACAGGTTTTGTGAATTATTTTAGTTATTATAATCTTATTTATTTAAATCATTTATTAATGAGGTGAACACAACATCATTATTGTGTCATAAATAATTTAGTTTATTAGATTTCTAAAAAATAAAAAAAAAATCATGATGTAGGAAATAATTTTATATTTCTAATAAATATTTATAGTAAAAAAGATAACACATATTACCCTATGTAAAAATTGTTTTTCTAAAAGATATATGCTTATGTCATTTTTGTATTTACTTTAACTTAATTAATATAAAGTGTAATTATCACTTACTAGTGGCTACTTGGGTTCCCAAAATCGACTAAAATATTCTAAAAGTAGGAAATGTATCAACCAATAGGGTTAGGAAACGTTTTAGAGTAATTTAGTATTTTTATAATATTATTTTTTACACTTATTTACCAGATTTATCTTTTAGTAATGGTAAATAAAATATTTACCCAAGTAATTATTCAAAATGTATAAAAATAAAAGTTACCCATTTACAAAATTTTTACCTCTTTATTATATATATGGAATCCATTTTTCTAAATTAAAAACACTGAATTTTCAGAAATTAATTTAAAATTAATTCCCGTTGTTGAAACAAAAATCATTTTTTGACAAATAATAACTATCAAAAGATTGACTCTTTCTTATGTGAAGTTTAAATATCAAATTTTGTCAAATGACCAAAATTGGATTAAATGGTAAAAATTATTTTATAATTATACTTTAAAATCACTCAAATTCATATTTTATCACTTTTAATTATTTCGATTTAAAATTTTGTTTCTAATTAATATTTAGTAATTTTTTCTATTCATCAAAATATGAAAGTTATCAGAAAAGTACCAAAATTTCACCCTAAGATAATTTAGATATTCAAAATCCAAAAATTTAGTCTATTTTTCCAAATTCAAAACATAAAAATTTCATTTATTAATTTAAAATTAATTCCCGCTGTCAAAACCGAGAGGCGTATTTTTAAGAAATAATAACTATCAAAAGTTTGACACTTGTTTTTGTCCAATTTCAAAGTGAAATTACTTACAGTGTCCATAATTGGATTGAATGGTAAAAATATAATCTATTTGTACTTCCAAACCATTAAAATTTATAATTTAACAGTATAAATTATTTTGATTAAAAATGATGTTTTCTGTTAATATATATTATTTTTCACTATTCACCCAAATATGAAAGTTATCATATAAACCCCAAAACATTATTGAAACTAAATTATTACGTCCTGATTCTAAAGAAGAAGTTTATATTTCCAAATTTAATATATAAAAGTTTCAAATATTTGGATTTAAAAATGCTTCTCCATTAAAAGGTGGTAAAATTGCATTTTATGAAAAAAAATATTTTATCTGAAAAAATGTATTTATTCATAATTTATATATAAGAAACTCATAATAAGGATTATAAAATTATAAGGATTATATAAAGTTATAAATTCAGTTAATACTATTCATAACAGCTTTTGAATAGCTAGTTTGTTAAGTCATGGTGCGCTAGAACTCAGTGTTACATGTAGTGCAATTTATAGATTTACTATGAAGAAATAACCTACTATAAAATCTGGGGGTGTTACATGACGAATGACAGTCACCTTTATCTTCCTTCCATATCTTCATCATCGAATAATGATCAAAGATATGGGGAATTATTTGAGTTTGTTTTATTTGTGGGATGATGTGGGGAGGTCTGTTTGATCTTTCTCTCCTTTTCTATTCTTGATAATTCTTTGAAAACTCAAGAAATTTTTTACCAGTTGCTTCCACCCTAAACACAGATGGTGTAGACCAAAACAAAATGGCTCGACCCCTACGTCATTCTTATTTTTGAGGATATTTGGCATGGTGATGAGGTGACGAGATGACGAAGGAAACAGTCATGCTACCCGCTGCCTCCGCGAACCGTGCTACCCATCGGCTTCTGAGCCGCACTGCCCACGCCACCCTTTGGCCGAGCCCCCCCCCCCCCCCCCCCCCCCCCCGCCGACCCCAGCTGCGCCAGCCTCCCAGCTGCGTGACCAACTCCCGGCACCCTGCCGGCCTGCCCGGCCGCCCACCGGCCAGCCGGGTGCCCAGCCCGACCACCTGCCAGCCTGCTCGGCCGCCCGTAGGACCGCCTGGCACCCTAGCTGGCCACCTGCCTGCCTATCCGGCTCCCTTCTTGGTTGTGCCCTACCCAATTTACTGTCGGCCCACCTCCCGGGAGACCGACCGAACCGCGTTGGCCTGTGTGCACCCCGCGCGCCTCGTGTCGCACCCTCATGGCACTCTAGGCCGAACCAGCCCTGAGATTGTGTCGAACTTCCCACGCGGCCCGCTGGGTTGGGCCTAGTGGGTATGGACAAAGCTAACAGTCTGGTCCGCCCAATGGGTCAGCCCAGACCCAACAGGTCTGACCGGGTTGACCAAAACCGGGTTGGCCTGGACTATGTTGGCTCGGGTCGAATGGAACCCGGGTCCACTACATTCCCTTTACATTATTTGGCCTTATCTTTGGCACCGGACGACCATTTGATGAACCCTTAGTGGTGTTGGTTTTCTACGAGTGTGATGGTCCCTTTGAGTATACCCAACTAGAGTTCGGGGTAAAAGTTGAGATACTATAAGGTCGGATCCTATACGAATCCACTGGGCCCCCTGGGCTAAAAGGGTTATAACTTATAGACCGAGCTTCTGATTGACGCACCGTAAATTGAGTTGAGACCCTTATGACATGGCAGAACTTTGAGATACTCTTCGTGGGAATTCATGGCAGTTGGAGTATCGACTAGTATCTCATGGAGAAGATCCTCCTAGAGACGATTGAGCATATTATGGGAACCTAGTGGCTGGCTGAGACTTGAAGACTGCTGACCGATTCTACTCGGAGTGATTTGACTAGCCTAGTAGGGAGCACCTTGGTGTTGGGGAAGACCCACAGTGGGGAAGTCCTCGGTGTCGTGGAAGACCAACGGTACTCGACATAAGTACCTCAGCAGGCTACAAAGGGGAGTTCCTCTATTTGACACGACATACCCATAGTGGGGAGTGCCCCTATGTAACGTGGAAGACCCATGGTACTTGATAGGATGAGTACCTCATCAGTCTATGGTTAGTGGAAGCTCCTCTTTGTGATGCGGCATGGCCACTGTACTCGATAGAGGAGGAGTTCTTCAGCAGCCTAGGTGATCGACGTTGTTCTTGGAAATGTTAATTGATACTACCCCTAGAATAAATCCTGGTGTGAGCTGATTCATTAACTTTTGTGTTTACCTCATGATTGAGATGGAATATTTGATAACATATGTATATGTATGGGAATATACCTAAGTGGGGTTATCTATTGATTTCATACTTTTTGGTTTATCCTTGTTGGTTTTGTGAGACCCTGAGGGTCTCGGTGTCACTACTGAGTATCATTATACTCATCCATGCATGGGATTTTCCCACACCTCGTTGTGTTGGATGCAGGTGACGGACATCCCCGACTGTGGCTGAGACTATCAGGACCAGACGGTACCCGGAGGTGGACCTTACGATGAGTTGGTACATAGAGGAGACTAACCGATTTGGAGTAATGAGGAGGCTATATGTACCTACCCTTCAGCTAGAAATCCCAATGGATGCCCCAACATCCATTTTACCTTTCTTCATTTGTACTTATTTTTCAGCTGTACTTGTACTTTTTGTTGGCTTGTATTTCGGACCCTTTAGTTTCAGCACTATATTTTGGTTATACAGCTTTCTTAGTGTTTGGTATCCATCTTTGTGTTGTATTGTGTGTTTTTACAACTTATAAAGGCAACATTGTCCCAGTTTTACAGATTTACGCCTTTGGAACTTGTCACTAGCCCCTGGTCTATGGAAGGTGGGCATGTGGTAGTCATGGCACTGGTGAGGTACTCCTTTTGTCATGTACCGTGGGTCTGTCCCGTCAAACTGAGGCACTCCCCACTGTGGGTCTGCCGTATCACACAGAGGTGCTCCCCCTCGTAGCCTTCTAAGGTACTCCTCCTGTCGAGTACTGTGGGTCTGTCGTGACACCAAGGCACTCCCCACTGTGCGTCTCTGTGACACCAAGGTGTTTCAAACTGGCCTATTCAAATCACTCAAAGTCTAATCGATCATAAATCTTCATGTCTCATCTAACCACTAGGTCTCCACACTATGCACAATAGAGGAGGTATTCTCCAGCTACCGAGGTGTTCAATGTTGTTCTTGGAAATGTTACTTGATACTACCCCTAGAATAAATCCTGGTATAAGCTAAAACAATAACATTTTTTTCCTCATGATTGAGATGGATTACATTATAACTTAGGTATAAGTATGGGAATTCACCAAAGTGAAGTTATCTGTTGAATTCATACTTTGTGGTTTATCCTTATTGGATTTTGTGATACCGTGAGGGTCTCGGGTTCTTTACTGAGTATCATTATAATCACCACTGCATGGGCTATGCCCGCACCTTGTTGTGTTAGATGCAGACAACAGATAGTGCTGACTGAGGCTGAGACTAGCAGGATTGGATGGTACCTGGATGTGGACCTTACAATGAGTCGGTACATGATGGAGACTGACATACGTGGAGTACGAAGGTGGATTTCTATACCTACCATTTAGTTAGGATTCCAGAGGACGACCCACCAGCTGTTTCACCTTTCCTCTGTTATACTTGTTTTTCAGTTGTACTTGTACATTCCTATTGGTCTTGTATTCCGGCCCCATTACTTTCACCACTCTCTTTTGGTTATATGGTTTGCTTAGTGTTTCATATCCACCTCTATGCTCTATTGTGTGTGTTTACACCTTATAAAGGAAAACCCTTCCCCGTTTTAGAGAATTACGCCTTTGGTGGAAGTCTCCACCCCCTGGCCTATGGAAGGTGGGCTTGGGGTAGTCACGACACGGTACATGATGGGCGGGTCATGAAAAAATGTGTCACGACCCGTCCCCCTGGGCTCGTGCGGTGACTACCCGAAGCCCGCCTTCCATAGGCCAGGGGCTTGTGACTATCACCAAAGGCATAAATCGCTAAACCGGGAAGGCATTGCCTTTATAACTTGAAAATTCACAAAACAGAGTATGAGAAGAAAAAAATACAAAATAAAACTGTATAAGAATAGAGTACAGAAAATGACAAGGGGCCGGAAATACAATCCAACTATAGAGTACAAGGAAATTAAAAGTACATGTACTGGAAAAAGGGAAAACGGCTCATGGATCATCCACCAAATAATCCTACCTGATGGGTAGGTACAAATATCCTCCACAGCACTCCACATCTGTCCGTCTCCTCCATACACTGTCACACCGTGTGGTCCATCTCCAGGTACCATCCAGTCCTGGTGCTCTCAGCCTCGTTCAATGCTTTCCATCATCTCCATCCAACACAACGAGGTGCAGACATAGTCCGTACAAGGGTGAGTATAACTATACTCTGTAGGGACCACCGAGACCCTCAAGGTCTCAAAAAATCTAACATGGATAAACCACAATGTATGAAATCAATATATAACCCCACATAGGTATATGCACATACATATATCTAAGTTATCATGTAATCCATCTCAATCTTGAGGTAGAAAATAAAGTTACTGACTCAGCTCACACCATGACTTATTTTAGGGGTAGTATCAAATAACATTTCCAAGCACAATGTTGAACACCTCGGCTGTTGGAGAACATCTCCTCTATCGAGTACAGTGGGCTTGACACATCACACAGAAACACTTCCCACTAACCTTGGATTGCTAAGGAACTCCTCCTATCGAGTACCGTGGGTCTGCCGCGTCATACAGAGGTTCTCCCCACCGTGGGTCTACCACGTCACATAGAGGCACTCCCCTCATAGCCTACTGAGGTACTCCTCCTACCGAGTACCATGGGTTTGCTGCGATAGTAAGGCACTCCCCACTGTGGGTCTTCCATGATAAGAAGGCACTCCCTACTAGGCTAGTCGAATCACTCTGAGTCAAATCAGTCAGCAGTTATCAAGTCTCATCAAGCCACTAGGTTCCCGCACTATGATCACTCGTCTCTAGGAGGATTTTCTCCATGAGCTACTGGTCAATACTCCAACTGGCATGAAGTTCCATGAAGAAGTATCTCAAAGGTCTGCCACGTCATAGGGGTCTCAACGCAATAGACGACATGTAAATCGAACGCCTGGTCTGTAAGTTATTAGCCTTTTAGTCCTAGGGGCCTAGTTGGATTCGTGCACGATCCAACCTGACCGTATCTCATCTTTTACCCCGAACTCCAGTAGGGTATAATCAAAGGGATTGTCGCACTCGAAGAAAACAAGTGTCACTAATGGTTCTTCAAGTGGTCTTCTGGTTCCAAAGATACGGCCAATGAAAGTAAAGGATCAGTAGTGGGCTTGAGTCCGGTCTGACCCGGTCCGACCGACCCGACCCGACCCGGTATGGGCCGACCCGGTCTGGGTTGACTCAGTCAGACCAATTGGGTTGGGCTCGACCCTTTCGCTGGGACAACCTGTTAGGTTTGGCCTGGAATGTTGGGCACAGCCCAGAAGGTTGCACGGGTTGTTTGGCCCAGGCTCAGAGCTGGTTCGTCCCTGAGCGCCGTGAGGGTGCGGCTCGGTGGCATTGGCCATGTGGGCATGTGCGGTTGGGCTGGGCGCACCAGAGGCGGTCAGGCCAGTCGGGAAAATAGGGAGGTGTCCTGGTAAAGCGTGACCATGCCGGCAGGCGGGCGGGCGGGCGGGCGGGGAGGGTGGGGAGTGCACGGCTAGGCCGAAGACGGCCGGCGGGAGGCCTGCCAGGCCGCCCGCCAGCCCGCGTTAGATATAACATCTCAAAAAAAAGTGAAGCTTAATTTATTTAATTTTTTTCCACGAAAAATAAAAAAACTAACTTTTATTATCGACCCACTACTGTCGAAGTGATAGTCTCCTTAAGCGAATACTGGCAATGCGAGTTCAACGGTGTCCATAGATTTCAATTCTGAGCACCAGTTCAAAAGTTATAAAAACCTGCTTGTACGTTTACTGAACGTACCCCACCCAAACTTCAGAAATTGATAGGGCGAGGCTCGGAAGGCAAGGGGCGCGCGGGCAGGCGCGGTTCGGTCGGGTGCACGGGAGGTGTTCAGGAAGGCTGGGAGGTGGTCGGGAAAGGCGAGGCCAGGCCGACAGGTAGTCGGGACGTAGTCGGGGAGGTCAGCGGGGTGCGGACCGGACCCAACAGGTCTGATCGGGTTGACCCAAACTGGTTCGGCCCAGACTGGGTCAAACCAGGTCGGTCAAACTTGGTGGGACCAGACCCGGGTCCACTAATGACCCATTACTTTGATTGGCCATATCATTGTCACCAGACAACCATTCTCCAAATAGTTAGTGGAACTGGGTTTCTACGAGCACGACGTTCCCATTGAGTATACCCCACTAGAGTTCGGGGTAAAAGATGAGATATGGTCAGGTTGGATTGTGCACAAATCCAACCAAGACCCATGGACTAAAAGGCTAATAACATACAGACCGGGCGTCCGATTGACTCGCCGTATATTGCGTTCAGACCTCTATGACCTGTAATACCTTTGAGATATTTATACGTGGGAATTCTTGACAATTGGAGTATCGATATGTAGCTCATAGAGGGGATCCTCTCATTGACGAGGGAGCATAGTGCGGGGAAAATGTAGCTGGCTATGACCTGACGACTATTGAACGATTCGACTCAAAGTGATTCCACCAACCCAGTGGGGAGTGCCTTGGTGTCGCGGCATACCAACAGTGGGGAGTTCCTTTGTTTCGTGACAGACCCATAGTACTCGACAGGAGGAGTACCTCAGTATGCTATGAGGGGGAGCACATCTGTGTGACGCAGCAGACCCATGGTGGGGAGAGCGTCTGTGTGAAGTGGTAGAACCATGGTACTCGACATGAGGAGTACCTTATAAGTCCAAGTATAGAGGGAAGTGCCTCTTTGTGACGTGGCAGGACCATTGTACCAGATAGAGGTGGAGTTATCCAGCTGTTGACGTGTTCGACATTGTACTAGGAGATGTTACTTGATACTACCCCTAGAATAAATCCTTGTGTGTGATGAGTCAGTAACTTTGGTGTTTTCCTCATGATTGAGAATGATTACTTGATAACTTATGTATATGTATGGGTATATACCTAATTGGGGTTGTCTGTTGATTTCATACTGTGTGGATTATCCTTATTGGTCTTGTGAGACCTTAAGGGTCTCGGGGTACCTAATGAGTATCTTTATACTCACCCTTTCACGCTCTATTCCTACACCTCATTTTGTTGAATGCAGATGATGGAGAGCACAAACCAAGGCTAAGTGTACTAGGAATGGATGGTACCTGACGGTGGACAACACGGCGTGACGGTACACAGAGGATATGGACAGATGTGGAGTGCTGTGGAGGCTATCTGTACCTACCCTTCAGGTAGGATTTCCTGGTGGATGATCCAGAAGTTGTTTTCCCTTTTCCAGTGCTTGTACATTCAGTTTCCTAGTACTTTATAGTTGTTCTTGTATTTTTGGCCCTCTTTTTACTTTTCAGCACTCCTTTTGTTTACAGTTTTATTTAGTGTTTTGTTTCTAGCTCATACTATGTTGTGTGCGTTTAAAGTTATAAAGTCAATGTCTACCATATTTAGGTATTTGCACCTTTGTTTCTAGTCACCAGCCCTTGGCCTATGGATGGTGGGCTTGGGGTAGTCACGACATGTGCCTTGGGGGACAGGTCGTGAAAAAATCAATATCTTTTGTTACGTGAAACCCCGAGATTGAGGGCACAACAAATTACCAAACTAGCCATTCAAAAAAAGGGTTATGAATAGTATTAATTTCATTTGGAATTTTATATACTCTATATAATATTAGATTCTATATTATGTGTTTTTGAGACATAATATAAGAACAAATTCATTTTTTTAGATAAAAGAATCATTTTTCAAAAAAATCAATTTTATAGCCTTTTAATGGAAAATCCTTTTGAAATCCAATATTCTTCATTTTTATATATTAAATTTTAAAAAATAAACATCTTATTTAGAAGTGGGACATAAAATTTTAGTTTGGAAGTTTTTTTTTGTGTTTTTTTGATAACATTAATATTTTGATGAATAGTGAAAAATACAAAATTTATATTGAAAACATATTAATTAATCAATATAATATATAATGTTAAATTATTCATTTTATTTGTTTTACAGTATAATTATATTATATTTTTATCATTTAATCCAATGATGTTCATTGAACGTAATTTAACTTTTTAATTGGACATAATCACATATCATTATTTTGAAATTTTTTACATTTCAAAAACCCACTTTTTGGTTTTATCAGGGTGAAATAATTTTAAATTAATTAATGTAACTTATATGTTTTTAATTTGGTAAAATATTATTTATTTATTAATTCATAATATCAAAATTATCTTAGGATAAAATTTTGGAATTTTTCTGAAAACATTCAATTTTTTTGAATAGTTAATAACATTGTGTTATTGAATAAGACTAACTTTTAATTTAAATAATTATTTTTAATTAAAATTTATTTTAAATCCAAAATAGATAAGCATTTCCTGTATTATTCAATTTAATTAAATATATTTATCTTATAATAATATCTCTTGTATAAAATTTTATTGAACATTTTTACCGCCTTTTACCGACCTTCTATGAACATTTGAAAATTTGAATAAAACAAAATTTTATCGCATCTATGAAATGAATATAAAAAATCCAAGAGAAAAAATTTTAATCATTATGTTAAATGTTGTTCAATAGGTAGAAAATAATTTTTGGTGAATAAAAACTTTTGAATTTTATTTACCACGGTTAAAAGTAAATAGGGTAATTAAAGTTAAAAATTGTATTATAATTACCATAACACATGTCCTAATTCTATTAGATAAATTTGTTTCAATCAAAATAGACTATAAGAATAAAATATTATCCTTTTGATTCAAATGGATTAGATTAGTCTATTTATTATTATTTTCTTTATTGAGGAGTTAAAAGTGTTAAATTCAATGTTTAATAACTAAACGAATTTTAATATATTCTTATACATAAGATAAATTAGAGTATCAATATTTTCTGGAAACCTTAAAATATTTCTTAGATAATTGTATTTTATTTATAATTTTGAGACATTAAAAATTAAATTTATTAATGACACAATGATGATGAAGTAATTACCTAATTATTGAGGGATTAATATAATTGATATTATTAATATTAATATAATTGTAAATTGAGAGTTTTGAGGTATTCCAAGAATAATCTAGGTTAATAATAAATTTTATGCTTGATTAAATTTTTTTTTTTTTGATGTGATAATGTTGTAATGAATTTCATAAAAACAAAATACTAAATAGTCTAAAAATTGACATAAATGAGTTTTTAAAACAACTACTATATTATTAATTGATATAATATTCCTAAAAATATATGGTTCAGAAAATGTACATAGATAATTTTATATATGTCAATAACGAAACACTTGGGGTTCTCTTGTATTTTTATAGTAATTTTATTAACCATTTATTATAGTAATACAATAATACAGGGTAAAAGATACTCTATTTAAAAAAGAGTTAAATCTAAAATATAATGTTAATAAGTTGACCTAAACAAGTATAAAACCTATTGGTTAAGAGGTTTTTGACCCATCCACACATTATCCTAGAAATAAATTCTTTTTGGAGCTATAAGATACTGAAAAATATTTTATAATAAATAATATTTCAAGCATTTCCTAAAGTGACCCTTACATCTATTATAAAATGGTACTTCCCTTTATCTAAATTTCACACCCCCATATCCATTTGGATTAGGAAATATCTACTCAAACGACCTCCCAACTACCATCAATTAATTTTATAGGCCTTAATTTTATCAGTTTGCCATCCTACGGAGCCCTTTTTATAATATCAAAAGGGAACACCCAAAGAAGATGTAATAATTTATCACCTATTTCAATGTTATTTTTTTATTCCATATCCTATTTTTTGTTGCTTCTATACCAAAATAATACCTCCAGTAACTTATACATACTATGATGCCATTAAAAATATGGTACAATCATATTAATTATTCTATCAATCCTATAAATGATAAAGTCAGCATACATTCGGCTTACCGTCTCAAAGTCGTGGTGTAGTTTGTTTTTCAACACTTCATTATTTGGATGTTTTTAATAATAATTATAATTAATCATTATAATTAATTTAACATGTTAATAAATTTTTATATATGATATATCATCCAATTACATACCATTTAACCATAAAAATGATATTTTCGCTCACACATACGTACAGATTACCGTCTCCACGGACGCGACAAGATTCATTTCCCCATTGTAACAATTTAAGAATAATTTTCTTTTTATGATTAAAAATAATGTTTAAGAACTTAATATAATTCTTGATAAAAATAAAATACACCCTTTCCATAAAAAACAAGACTTACGTAACAAAACATGTAAAGGAAAACGAATCAGTTAACACCCTAAACATTGATACTACTGAAATATTATTAACAAACCAATATAAGAAGATCATATATGATTTAATATTTATGTATGTGGTTATTTTGTAATTTAATAACAACAATTAAACTATTATACAAGATGTTAATTTACTCTTGACCAATCAATAATATGAGTTATGTGTTAATTTTACAATCTCTTTATTATCTGAGGTTGTTTATATATATGTATCTACCATGACCTATTTATCATCCAAATATGTGTTTCTTAAAAATCTATTTAAAACCATTTTTTACTATTTAATAAACTATTTCTTAAGTGAATTTATACCCTTGTTTGGTTTTTTATAAAATGGTTTGAAAGGAATATTCTTTAGGTTCTCAAAACAAGGTATATTATGACCCTTTAGACAAATTAAGTTAAGAAATTTTTTAAACTTATATGGCATGTGTGGCTATTTTCCACAGTTATAACACCTTTGAAGCATCTGTTACTATCTTATAATAATATTTTATAATATAAATGTTTTTATTTAATATTATGTGGCTTTTAATTGATTTCAAAATATAAATAGATATCTATTTCAATTAGTTTTTATTTCATCTATGTCTATATCTTTTGTTGGATTTTATATTTTTTGAAGTTGATTTATATTATTGAATGTTTTATGATATGTTTGACTGTGGATGTGATATCTTTATACCATTCATGGTTTATGGTTAATTTATTTACATTTCATATTCTATTTTTAATATGAATGTTTATATGATTTTTCATCCTTTTCATATGAGGAATGCATTGGACTTAGTAAATGAGGGGTGGAGCCTCTTATAGCTTCTCGATGCATCGGTAGGTCTAAGAATACAAACAAGTTTTTTGGAAGAAGGCCTTGACAAACTTTTATTTGTAATCATGGAACGATTCCTTGACTATGTGGTTAGGATGTCCGGTACTATACATTCCGTCATTATGAAATTAGCTATTGATTTTACATGTGATTATTCGACTAGTATAATATCCATGTGAATAAGTAAATGACATTATTTAACTTATATTTTCCATATTATACTGATGTTTATGTTTAAAAGGATTTTTTAGTCTTATACATTTTCGTATATATTAATTCTCATTTATGATAGTTTTTACTATATTGTTATACTTATTGAGCATCTGAGCTCACCCCATTCTTATGATTTTTTCACAGGATATTAATAATTCTATTACGATTAACCTATAGGAATAGGATAAGGGATATTAGTGTGTTCAAATGGGATACATTTTTTTTTGTTTTTCCAATTCATAATGTAATTGAGAACATATCTATGTATCTATTATATCCAAGGCTACTAAACTAATTAGTAATTCGAGACATGATCTTTTGTGGTCATGCCAATGTTATGTAACATTGCACCAACTATATGTAACTTGGATTGGGGCATTAAAATATACTTATATCATAATATATGTAAATAAATATTTTTAAAATGATAAATTAATTGTTTTTATTTTTATGAAACAAAAAAGTTCATTTAAATTTCAAAATTAAAATAATTTTCTAAAAGAAACTAAAATTTAATTAAATAAAATCAAATATTAAAATTTATTTCACATTATTATAAGAAAATTCGATGAGACCTTACTTAATTTTTCAAATTGTTATAAAATCAGTTATGATTTCAAAATTGGTATTTTAGAGTAATTAGGACTTAACTAATAATTTTTTTTGGAAAATAAATTTAATTTTTATATTATACACATTGAAAAAAATTTAGGGTGCATTTTTCATATTTTTTTAAATATGTGCTTTTTTGATAATAATTGAAATATTAAAATTTATGGTATAATCTAAATATATGAATTATTTACTCATAGATGATGCATGCAAGATGTAGAGACAATTTTTTATAACACACATGTACCAATTACTATATTTAGTCATAATAATCATTAATTTTTGTTTTTGTTCTCCAAAAACAAAAAAAAAATAATGAATAAAATTTTCAAAAAATCTATATCTCCACCGCTAATTGTACCACCCCTATCCACACAATTCGAAATCCTTGATTCTTGATTATATTCTTCCCATTTACTATCCTTATACTCTCAACCATGTTCTGGACTTTCTAGTGTCACAAAAATACAGTATCCAAGTCCCTTATGGAGGATCTCATGGAGAATAATTTAAGAGTCAAATTCATTTAATTTATTTTACTAATATTAGATCCTTACCTATTCTATACAAAAAAATTAATGATATCTAAAGTATCATATATATAATATAATTTTATTATGATAAAAAAATATTCATCATTTAAACCCTTCTCCACAGTAATTTATTAAAAAAATTAAAACATCATCTTGATGGGACGATTTACTACCTTAATGAATGATGTTTCATCATTTCTCAATTCCACTATCAAGTAATTTCATAAAATAAATTATTATTAAAAATATATTATAATATATTTATAATATATTTTTATGGTTTTGGATCTAGTATACATGAATAATATTAATTAATATAAGTAAACTAGATCTTGATGATCGAAAAAACATTAAAATAATCACAATTATCACAAAAGTTTTATCTAATGATTCTCCTCAATATAATATAACTATATAAATTATATAACCATTTAATATACTATAATTTCATTAATATCATATAAATTCTGAAAAACTATTCTTATTTGACATTATTTTTTTCTACATGTATGCAAGTAAACCGGTCATGAAAACTAAAGAAAAAATAGCTCATGAACAATAAAATTGCATCTCAATACTAATTAAAAAAATCATAAATGAAGTCAATAAAATTATTATAAATCAATTTCATTTATAAAATGGTATAAATTAATTATTCAATGGATTTTATCTGATTATTGTAGGCATTAAGGTCAAGTGCATAACACATTCAAACATAAGGTAAAGGACTTCGTCTCAATTTCAATTTCTTTGTGACTAACATGGTATTGTTATCCTAATAAATATTATGTGGCTTATCTACTAGCTATTTAAGTCACTTTAAATTTGAAAATATATTCCACGTAAATTTTCACATTTTCTTGTATCGTAGAAATGATTATATTCTATGAAGTATACAATTTATATATATGGTATTTACTTTCATTTTTGAAATATTGATAATATTTATTTCATACTAAATATTGATATACTGGTAAGTAATTTTTATGGATATAAATATATGTATGAATAATGATTTGGAAATTCAGTGATTTATGGGTCATTTTATATCCCTTCAATGAATTGACAACTCTATTGAGAAAAAAACAGTTAGTGAAAAACCCTTCAGGATTTTCTAAAAAATAATCAGACGGGTATTTACCCATAGATAAAAATGATCATGATGGTATGATAGTTCATGTTATAATTACATGACTACCAATAATTACGAATTTTTTCCACCCAATATTCCCTTATCATTATCAAGAATATTTTGACTATGTAAAAATATGGATGCATTTTCATTCTTTCTGTATTGATGGGGTGTGTTTTTTTGTTATTCACAATGACATATTTATTAGGCCAAATTGAAAATGATTCAATTATTACTGATTAATTTTTCTGATATATATATTCCTTTATGAGCATTCAAGTTCACTTGATTCTTTTTTGTTCACTCCACATGTGTTGAGGATTAAATCATTGAATTAGTGACAAGGAAGCAGTTTATTTTCATTTTTAATGTTCTATTTTAATTTTTTAAATGTTAAAATTGAACCATTTATATATCTAGTTTATTAAAACCTAATAAATTGATCATTCCTTGGAGATGTTATCTCTTGTATCTATAATAATATAAAAAAATTACAACTGACACTATGATACTATGGTTGATGCTATTACAGTTGTTATAAGGGGATGTTTATTAGAATAACTGGGTAATAGATTTTGACAACATCGTTTATATAACATTATATAAAGGTAAACATTGAGAATAAGAAAAAACCACATTCCTAGTCTTTTTTAATGTAGATATTATGTAAGTATTCCTAGAAGTACATATCTCTATTGATATCACAAGTGGACTTAGTTCTAGAACATATGTTCCTAGGGGTATCAACTATAACAAGGTGTCATGGTCCTAACAAAGTTTAACTTAATCTATAAAAATAGTCCCTACTGTCCACCTATTTTGAAACTTCCAAAGGGATATGTGTAGGATAATTCACATTTTATTACAAACCATTGAGAATGATTTATAAGTATAAAAATAATGTTTTCTATTATGATATTAGCTATATGACTTTTTGAACTATTTTTTTCCATTTTGAAATTATGTATTATGATTCATATCTTAATTTATTGAATTCCATTGTTTTGAATTAGTTTCTAATAGATGGAACTGAATCAATACCCATACATAATGTAGGTATTTTCCCATTAAGAGAGTAATTACAGTTAGGTTTGGTGCTGCGAAGATCCTTAATATATGAGTGCCGCATACACATGCTATAAAGAATAACCATACCATACATATGAAGGATACTTTTATGTGGAAGAAGACCCAACCTTTTTGTGGGACTACCATTACAATGGTATCTGAGCAGTGGATCATTTCCCTTGAAAATATATTTCTAGAATTATGATTCATTGAAAATTAATACGTAATACTAGAAGTAAATTATCTCAAGGGTGAAAGTAATCAATGTTTTTATTTTATCCAAAATAATAAGGAGGATGATGAAATTTGAATCATGGAATGTAGAATTTTTTAAGAAACAATAATCGAAAAATAATTCCTTTTGGAGAAACAAACTGATTTGAAGAGAAAATTAAATATCATAAATCAAATGCAAAAATAGAGTGTTGTGGAGTTTAATATTACCGTCACAAGATTATTCAAGTTTCCTCTAGATTACATACATCATTCTAAAAAATGATTGATAAATTCATTGAATGTATTAAACCATGTCATTGAAGGTCACTGGATTCTTAAAAATATACATCATATGATGAAATTGTATTATGTTCCAACAAAACAAAGATGAAATTTTCAATATTATATTTGATAAAGGTATATCGGGAGAAAGAGTGGTCTTTTGATATTAATAAAAATGATGAAACATCAATGATGGAGTGGGTAATGAATAATTTCTAATTATTCAAAAACTGTTGAAGGAATATTCATGGTAAATTATTGAAAATCATGGGAGTTTGATATAAGTGTATGGAAAAGGAACATCAATATAATGAATGGAAGGGAAATCAATAAATAATTTATGTTAGTTGATTCAACTACAATGTAATTGGAAATTATTCCAACCAATGTCTCATGGTTTAGTGGAATCTAACATAGAAGATATTAAAGGGAGACAAGCAAGCATTTGTTATCACCCTACTGATGTAGAAGTACCCCATGATTTGGTGGAAGATACATTTATCCTATATTCATATCTATCCAATACATTATTTTATTTTGGATCATCAGGATATTTTTTATCTACCTAGTTTTCCATGAAAATTAGACATTTCTTATTTGATTTAAAAAAGATATATTAGTCAAACCTCTTAAGGGAAGTCTCATTACAAAAAATTATGTTACATGGTCTTGTTTATTATAGATAAATTTGATATATATTCTATAATTATCCTCATACCCATGAATCATTTTAATATAATCCTAGGTATGTGATAACATTCAAAACATGATGTGAATATTTATTATAATAAGAAAGAAATTATGACATGTGAGGAAGATGTAGAATACCTAATCATTAGAGAAGAAACTTATTCATCTGATTATTATATAGATCTAATACCAGAAGCTCTAGTAAATGAAATTATATGTGTGGAAGAGAAAACAACAACTCAATATTAGGAAGGTAATCTTAAAAATGATAATATACTAATTTTTCATGAATACATTGATATATTTGTTGAGGAATTACCTTGACATCTGATAGAGCATGATGTTAAATTTACCATTGATCTAATATTTGATGCAAGACCTATATAAAAGACTTTTTATTGAATAGAAACTATGGAAAAAAGGGAGATAATGAAACTACTATTTAATTTTATTGATATGGGATTTATTCTACCTATTGTTTCTCCATGGGGAGCCTCTATTCTCTTTATAATGAATAAATATGGATTCTTGAGGCTGTGAATATACTATAGAGAAATCAATGCTATTACAATAAATTACATGAATCGTCAACAAATTATTAATGATTTACTTTATTAGACCCACTAAGCTCAATATTCTTTGATTATTGAACTTTTTTATGGATATCATTAATTTCATCCAAGGAAGGAATATATATCAAAGACAAATTTCCAAACAAGGTATGAACAATACAAATCTAGAGTAATTATATTTGTTTTGACTAATGAACCCTATGATTTTTAGTATCTAATTAACAGAGATTTTAATTAGTATCATGATAATTTTGATTTGTTATTTATTGATGATAACTTGATGTATTACAAAAGATATGAGGATCGTGATAACCACTTTTTGATTGTTAGGGAGACCTATTTGATGAAAGGATTTATATGAGAAGTTTAGAAAGTGAGAATTATGGTATTAGACAAGTTATTTTCTAGGCCATATTTTCACTATGGGTGGAATATTAGTAAATTATATGATGAAAAAATAAATCCTGGGATTGATTAATCTGTGGAACAAAATCAAGGTATGTAGTTTTATTGGATTATCATGTTAGTATTGTAATTTCATCTACAATTTTTACTAATTGTGTATCCCATTAAACAAGCTCACATGAAAATAGGTTATGTTTGTATGGAAATAAGAATGTAAATAATGTTTTGAGGAATTAATGAGTTGATTGGCCAATGATCTAAAATATACTCTGCTATCAGCAAATGATAGGTTTATGACGTAATGTTATTTATTGAATAATGGAATGGGTTGTGTCCTTACGACAAATGAAATGTTATTGCTTATACATCAAGGTTATAGGAAACACATGAAAAAAATTATCCCATAAATGATCTTAAGTTAGAATATGTAATATGTTCTATAGAGATATGGATAAACTATCTATATGGTGAATCATGTGAGATATGTATGGATCACCAGAGTTTGTAATATATATTTAAACAAAATGAACACAACAAGAGGCAAAGATGATGGTATGAGTTAAACAAATATTATGATTTTTAAATACACAATAACCTATGAAAAGAAAATAAAGTAGTAGTTGCATTATAAAAGAATGATGATGGACTTATAACCCAAATGAGGACTGAGAAAGATCATAGGTTTATCGATCTAATATATAAGGATATGTGAATTGTCAATGATGAGGAAACATAATTCCTTTTAAAATGATTGATAATCAATATTTACTAGGAAAGACACATAGGACTCTATCAGATGATTATAATGTTCAATATAAAATTTAATCCATCAAGTATGGAAGATTTAAAGAATTCATGTAAGAGGTTGGAATTCAAAATATTTGAATTTTGTTTTGGGTCCCATCAATAGCTATGCTAAAAGTGAACTATTCGATTTTTATCAAAGCCAAAAATTCTCTATACAACATAGTAGTACCAAGTTGTATATTGATCTAAAGAAACACATTTGGTCGGAAAATATGAATTGGGAAACAGCTAATTATGTGTCACATTCCTAGTTTTCCAAAATGTGAATTCCATGGGAAAACATCCTAGGGGATTCATGAAACCTCTACCTATTACCCTATGGATGTGGAATGAAATTACACTGGACATTGTAATAGGACTACCAAGGACAACTAATAGGAAAAATTCAATATCATTTATTGTTTATCATCGAAAACAATCAACAGATTCTCAGATATAAGAGAATATTTTCCTCTTAAGAGCCAAAAATGAATCCAAATTAATGATGTTTTAAGACACAATGGATCACCTCTATCAATTTTTTCTAACCAATATCCCGGATTCACATTAATATTTTTGATTTCTTCATATGGATTTTGATACATTTCTACATTTGAGTACTTATTATCACCCTTAAACCAAAAGATTTTCAAAAAGGACTATTCAATCATTGAATGACAGGTTGATATAATTCTCATTTGACATTCAATCTATATGAGATAATTATTTATGATTTGATTAATTTTTTTATAATAATAGTTTCAATTATAGTATTCAAAGAGTTACATATAAAGAATTATATGGAAAGAGATGTAGGACTCTAACTTCTTGGGGTGAAGTAGTTGATAGGAAACATTTAGGGATGAAACCTATTGTTGAGACAAAAAATGGTAAGGGTTATTAAATATCATATTAAGGCTGATAAAAGTAGAAAAAAGAGTTATACTGAAAATCGGATAGTGGATTTGGAATTTTAAGTTGCAGATCATGAATTTTTAAAAATATCTACATGTATGTGTGTCTTACGGTTTGATAATAAATGGAAATCGAGTCCCATGTACATGAGACCATTTTTAATTATAGAAAGATTTGGAGGTGAAACATGAAAATTATCAATGTTGTAAAGTCATTCCAATGTGAATGATGTGTTCCATATATCATTAAAAAATAATTACATTCTAGACCCTACAAATGTACTCACCTCTGAGGAAATAAGACTGGAAACTATTTTTTATGGGAGGAGCTATCCAAGATTTTTGACACAAGAGAGAATGTATTGAAAAATTAGACAACATTAATAGTAATTATTATTTCAATAAACCATAAAATGGAATAAGAAGAATGGGAATCTAAACAAGTTATGAATAATAACCGCCAACATCTGTTTAGAGGGAAATATATATAAAATTTTTCGAGGAGGAGTTTACTAAATGAGGGATAAACATAACACCCCAAAATATAATAGTATGTATCATATTAAATAAATTCAACACATTAAATATATGGCATGAAAAGAAATTATTTTATAAATTATAAATCATATAAAATCACATTGACCACAAAAAAGAATCACTATAATGAAAAATGAATGAAATAAGAGCATTTTTCAAGACATTAAGGAGCCAAATGAAATAGTTACTTAAATTATGTAATAGTAACTTGTCCCTTAAAAATAGTAATTCATTTAATGTAATGATAAACTCATATGTGAAATTATTAATTAACTTTATGCATCTTATAAATGAAAAGATGATATATTTATATCATAGTACATAAAAATAAATATTTCAAAAATGAAAAATTATTGGTTGGTATTTTTATAAAAAAAAATCATTATTTATAATTTAATAATTAGTATAATTATTTTAATGGAATTTATTACTGAAATATAATATAATATTAATAAATTTTTTATTTATATTATATGATATTTTTTTAGAATTTAATAAAATTTTCAAAGTATTGGAAAATCAGTTATATTTTTAAAAATTATGTTTTAGGGTAAATGTTGATTTCAATTAAGAAATAAATTTATCATATTTATAATATTAATTTTATAAAATTTATATCTATTTTTATTAAACATTTTGAATAATGGTTGGGTTAAATATTTGGGATTTATTTAAAATAGTTTAATTTCTAGTGAATAGTGAAATATGGTAATTTACTATATAATCTAAATACATGAACTATTTGAATGTAAATGATGTATGTATGGTATAAGAACGATTTGTTTGAAATAATATCCAACAATTACGTTATTTAGTCAAATTAATCATCCATATATATTCTCTTGATCCAAAAAAATAATGAATAAATTTTCAAAAAACCCTTTTCCTCCACTATAAATATCACCCCTTTCCAACCCTTCCCCTCACACATCCAAATAATTTAATAATTCTTATATATTACCCATATACTCTCACAAACATCTCCCCCGTGTTATGGTATTTTTGGTCCCACTTAAAAAGAATTATAAGCCTTTTAAGGAGGTTCTTAATGAGAGGAATTTAAGGGGTAAATCATTTATTACTCTCTGCCAATTTCATTTATTTTATTTTATTTTTATTATAACATTACCTATTATGTCCAAACATGAATGAAAACTCTAGTATATTATATATATATAAATAATAGTATGATAATGGAATATTCATCTTCTAACCCCTTCTCCTCCCCCATTTATTCTAAATATTAAAATAACGTTTATGAGGTGTCGATTTACTACCCCACTGGATGATTAGTTTTTTTAATTCATCAATTGATACTCTTCATAAATCCATATTTATGGTTAAAAAATATTATAATGTATGTAGCATATCTTTTTTATTATTCTAGAACAAATATATATCTTCATCTTTATTTATTTAAACTTTAAAATGGAAAAAGGTCAAAATAAGGACAAATGATGTCTGGAGTAATGTAGCCCAATAGAATCCCCTAGGACCAATTGAATTCCCTTGAGGGGAATAAAATTAAAATAATGAAAGAAGTTGATTGGATTATCATGAGTTCCCTTAGATGCTAGAAAATATGCCACTTTGTTCCCCTATTGTTATGTATGAAGAATATCCATGTGATCATTGATGATACTTTTACACTTGCATGTGATGTATCAAACATTATATGGTGTGGAGTTAGAGTCACACAAAGTTTTGTGTATGATTTTAGAATTAGTTTTCACCATAGCTAGTGAAATGTTGTTCTATCTATAGAGAAAGAGACCTGCCCACATCTCACTTTCATCAGCATTGAGGGAGTCACCATACACGAATAAAGAAGAAAAAGAAAAAATGATGTTACCCATGGTATCTCGAGAAATTCCACCGCCCCTTATAACACATAAAATACAAGATCCATATGTATTTATTTTGGTTCCCTAGCAATGAGGATACATTCAAATCCACTTTTCCTACTAAGCGTTTGATGTCTGGGTTTTGGGGACATGTGATTCCATTAGTGGACTAAGAGAAGGGACATCAGTTCAGTGTTTTAATTGTCTAAAATGGTCAAGAAACATGTATTTTTTTAGAAAATATGGGATGTTAATGACGAGATGGTGAACTCACGATGATCTTTGTTATAGATGTCCAAGGATTCCAAAACCTTTCACAATGACTAAAGGTTTTAGCCTTCCACTCTGGTCTATTATTCTCCACTCCTTGATACCATAATTCCAAGAAGGATGAATCATAGAGCCTTTGATCATGGAAACCTATGAAAACTCCCCCGACGCTCCATATTGAGAGTTTCTAGTCCCCATTGAAGAACAAATGAGATGTGGATTATTCCTTTTGGTTAATACAATAACTACACCTATAGACCAAATTTATGATAGTGCACTTAATCCTCTCATCCTTGTGAATAAAATTATTGTGGATACGTATTATAGAGAATTCAGTTTGGAAAAGGTTTCCCTGCACAAGATATGATCACCCAATCTCTCCAGGTCAGTCAAGGATGACAACAATGATCAACAATCATTTTCTAAGAAAACACATAATGTTGATCTAGTAAAGGTACACTGATTTGGATCTTGGGATAGCTTGATGATTTCAAAAATAGAAATGTAATATTCATCCAAGAAAAATGTAGTAAATCATGTATTCTCCAATGCTTATCTCAAGGTCATGTCTAGATCATGGAATCCAAGGAAACCCAAGGGCGAACTAGCCAAGTTTTCATGTCAGATGTTGACGTCCCATCTTCCCACAATCTAATGAGTATGGCATATAATATAACTAATATAAAATATAACTAGGGAACAAAGCGGGATGAATTAATGTTGGTTGAAGCCGGCCCTTTCCTGTATTTCTAAACCTATTGTCTACTCCAAAGAGTATGTCCCTTTAACATTTCCCAAACTAGTTTTGTATGGATCCCAATCATTTCACCGGAAACACACCTGATATTGATACCCCCCTCCATAGTTATTTTTCCATTCTCACTCAGGACTCCCAATGATGACTCTCATCTGAGTATGCATCCCAAATCAAGGATACTTGAATCATCTCAATGCCACTAATCTTATATTTCAGTACCATTAGAGAAGACAATGTGGGCCTTGGAATCGAGGTATGAATAGAATTAACCAATGTAATTCAACCACTGAAGGAAAAATAACATCTTTTTCAAATGATAATACGACTGTTATTTATTCCAATTTTTTTTTTTGAAATGATGAATGAAAATCCTAATCAGAGAGATAGAAGCTGTTATGTATTCAATAGGGAACATGTGTCTGGGGACGCCTAATTCTCTTTCCAGGGAATTGTTCCATATATCTGAGCACCGATTGGGAATATACAAGATTCTCTTATCATGGTTAAACATATTTCTAATCTTATGGAAATATTTTTCCAGGAATCTTATGATCCCACAGGAGGACTGCTTGCTGCCATTGAGGAAAATGAGTCTTTCATTTGGAAACATAAGGTGAGATATTATCCATTGGTGATGACTACAATGGTATGGTAGAATTCTAGCATTTGAGCTATTTTTATTGAAAAATTGACTAAGAGTTTATTGCATTATAATAATAATAAATTGATATAATGGATCACTAGGTTGGAGACCTTGTACTGATTTTATGAAACCATATATTTCTCCCCTAAATGATATTGAGATCCATGAGGAGCTAAAAATCATAAAAAAAGGTTATAGAAAAATTTGGAGAATCTCATATTAGTGATAACCTTGAGAATAAAATTCAATTCAATCCTATTGTAGGATTTATCCATGTCCATATTGAGAATAATGTTAGAACCAATGATGATGTGATTAATTTTAGAGGTTATTTTTTGGGCCAGACTATGACACCCTGGAATGATATTCCCTCGATGAATTTGTTATGCTCTACTGAGATCCATTGTGGTATGTACTATGTTAATCTATGATTATGGATGGAAGCTAGGGTCATATATAGAAAATTTCACATGATTATAGGACTGAAATAATGGATCTAAGATGGGTCTTTAATCTTAGTAATTTGAACAATATAAATAGTGAAACCCACAAGAGGAAGATGGCCTCCAATGAAGAAGTCCAGCATTACCTCAAGAGACACATTCTTGATAACTCCCCATGATAAGGCATAAAAACAACCTCAGAAACTGTCTGGGCCTGGTGAGCTTTCTGTATTGAGTGACAACATGGAATCCTAAATTTATTTCTCATCTAGAATATCCCCCAAGTATTGGTAATCATCGGTAGAGACCAAAAACTCAATAAAATCATATATATCCCCACTCCCCTTGGGTTTCCATCGTGAATTTGAGGGTTTTGATCATAAATAAATTATTTTATGTTAATTTAATCCAACCAACGAACCAATTATCTATCCTTAGTGAAGGATATATCCTCTAGGAGAATGTATGGTCTGGTATAAAGCCTATTCTCTTTGTTTCACGCATGAAAATAAGCAGTGTTCCTATCTCCATCACTTAAAAATTTCACTCTGGATTTATCATAGGCCAGTCTATCTTAGTCCTGGATAATATTACCCAAGACATCTTTCTTAATAGAAATATCATTTAATGTGACATTATCACATTCATTTTACAGAGATGATTACATCCTCTCAATCTCAGAGTTGATAGAATGGAGGTCCTGGGTGCCGGATGGTAGTGAGATAATCAAGTGTTGTAGATAATTTTTTGTGAATTTTATGGGTTTTTTTTAATACTATAGAATGATGTTCACTAAATAGGTTTAACTGATGACACTCTAACCATGTGATCATTTTCTGAAACTGAGGACCAGTTGTGCGATAAAAAGATATCACATCCACCCTCATTTATGGATGAGTGCTCAACTACAAGGGTTGAATGATTGGAAAGGTATCACATTAGTTATGTGAATTTAAAATTTGGATACTCTAATATACTATTTATGTTGTCTAATCATCGGGCCAAATGACACTCTGTACGATTTCACCCATTATGGTTGTTACACTACGTGAAACGGACACCATTAAAACTCAGATATGCAAGGCCGTCACCCATGGAAAAGGATATGATGTCCTGGATAGACTTCCGAAAAAACATTCCCAGAACCATTTCTATTTACAATCCATAATTACATTGATATACACTCCCACCATCAATGGAAGGTAGCATGGATCGAAACTAATTAAATCATGACAGAGACATTACCTTGTCGTCACCTCGAATTTTTCATAGACAAATGTAAAAATAGTATTGTGGAGGCCAATAATGAGTTTTTTGTGATGAATTTATCTGAAGTAGATATATGATCTATAGTGGTATTCAAATTCCAAAATATGAAAATGTGCTGATTAGTGGGGGAGCCATGCATGTAATTATTATCTTTCATTCTTTGTGCAAAAAGACTAATTCTAGAAGGGATTTGTTTATGGTCAAATATCTCCCCAATGGAAATGTTATGAATGGAAAAAAAATTGGAGATAAAAGCTATCATTACCAGGGCACCAATACCATGATCATTCCATAGAAGAAATAAGGACATTAAAATAGAGTTCATCTTTATTTGTCCCAGACATATAGTAACATTTACGATCAATAGAATGAGTATTTGAAATTATTTTCGTTCTAGATCGAGAGCAAATACCATTATAAGGGCGTTCAAACATACCCAACAAGGTGTTTGTAGTGTCATGAGGGAGAAAAGGATCCGAAGAAGATGGGGTTTTGGATCCATCATGAACATTTAGAAAATAATAGTTGAGATACTTCAGCTATATATGAATGGAATCATCCACAAGAATTGTGGACTTATGAAGTATCATTGAAGGTTTAGGGGTATCAGCATTAGATAAAATGATGGAGGGGATGTGAGAGAGAATAAACACATTCTTTGCACTACAAGATACTAAATAAAATGGAGACAAGGAACCATCTTGAGAAAGTGGAGATGACCTGGAATAGACCCTTGGCTGAAACAACATGAAGGATTTTGCTTGAAGATGGAGCTAAACCAACGGAAGAGAAACCATCCCATGTTGATGGAATACACCATTATGAAATAGATTAATAATCCATTTATGAGACATGGGAAAATCTTATGATATTGAAACTAAATTCAAACAACTAGGCATCTTTCTACTTGAACAATGTTCCATGACAAGGGTGAATGACAAAGAAGGAGTCATTGGTTTAGAGTTAGATTTCAAGGGATGTTCTGGTTGGTTTCAGGCTAAAGTTGGAGGACCAAGGTATGTCATGGAGGAAGAGGCCTTCTGTGACTATGGGGAAGCATCATGAGAGGAATAGCTAGATTTTGTGGTATCTGATCATGATCCTACAACAGACTACCACAACCTTCCACATACCACCATGAAATTACCTAAAATGTTATAAGAAGAACAAAAAGGAGGGACGATATGAAGATGAGGTTTTTCAGCCTGTCACACATACCATCCACCAGCTGAAGCATGGAAAATGGAAGGGATTGAGTCAAATTACATTCCACACAAATGCGAGAAACCAAGGATTCCTGATGTCCAAGGGTACGATCATCTGCACATAATAATTTACCAAGATATTTTCTAATATCATGAAATAATGAAATTTTTTGGAATGGAAGGGTAAGACCAGGATGATTGATCTACACTGCCACACTAGAATAATCATGCCCCTTATAAACATTCATCAACCAAAGAACGATGTGGAAACACCACCTATTGGAACCATTATGGTTTTATGCTGTAAATGGAGTATGGATTGTGTTTTTTGTCAATCCTAGTTAGATGCTAATAATTTTTTCCAATAAATGTATCGTTCAGTTCAAGAAGGAAACATCATTGAAGGTTGCGTCATTTCCTATTGTGTGCCAATTTTTTTGGTCAAAAAAGATGAATATAGAGAAAAGTGTTTTTTGAAAAGGGAGATTCGCACCAGATTGAAGGATTTTTTTAATCTTTCCTAAAAGGTGTAATTTGTAATCAATGCATCAAAATATGATAAAGGGAAACAGTGCACATAAGTCTTAATTGTACGTGAAATACGAGGTTTTTCTGATGAATCTTATGCACCCGATGAGACACAAAAAGGTGTTTTTCACGATCATTATGAATATTGTGCACACCAAAAATGATGTTTTATAAACTTGTGTGTAGGTTAAGTGTGGCCTATAAATTGGTGTCTACCACTAAGGAAAAAGACGGATTATTTTCCAACAAAAAATCTGCTTGATCTGTTACGTGAATTATTTTTGTGTGAAATAATTTATGAGAATATTCCCATAAGGTGTTTTTTTAGTTAGAAAAGACCAAGTGTACCCTTCAATGTAGTTTTGTGGAAGATAAAGGTGGCATAAAAAGTAGGGGTTTTGTAAAATACATCCTAGGTGACAAACCCAAAATCATGTGTGCATGTTCG
This sequence comes from Viscum album, assembly GCA_963277665.1. Lineage (NCBI taxonomy): Eukaryota > Viridiplantae > Streptophyta > Magnoliopsida > Santalales > Viscaceae > Viscum > Viscum album. The sequence continues at coordinate 1,028,727,383 of OY728159.1, forward strand.
GGTATTGTGCTCAACTGTATTGTTAAGCTTTTGACATTATTTTGTATATCTGATTTGTGTCTTCAGCGATACCAAGTGAATCTAATCAGGAATTAGATGCAAGCAGTGTCTCATATATAATAGAGAAAAATCCTTCATTGAAAATCTATTCACGCAGTATTCTTGTTGATAAGCTGAGTTACCCTTTTCTCATGTTAGTGAGCTTGGGGGAGTCACGTATGTGATCTGAGGGACATAGTGAGTTATACCTAAACCATTGTAATGGTATTTTTCTTGGAATAGAGTGACTATGATCGAACCTTTTAATCCACAAACTAGTTACCAATAGTGTATTTAGGTACAACTGACACACTATCATGGTTTTCTTGTTATATGAAGAACTTAGTAGTTAACCAGATAAAATTGTTGTGTATTATCCATACATGTGATTGTTTTTATTCTTTTCAAATATTACATAAATGTTTAACAGGTTCCTTCTAATGTGGGAACTAGATCCATTATATTAAATGAAAAAATTCAACACCTTGATTCACCATCACCCTATAAGTCTGTTCTTAGTTTCTAAAAGTGGAATAAGAGTGAGGTTACCAAACGATAAATATGTTCTTTAGATATCAGAATAAATTAAATGAATGTTCTGTTTTTACCCATATTTGATGGAATCAACATCCAGATATTTAAAAATAAAATGTGATCCCTTTTACGATCACTCAAAGGGGATTTTATGTTTTACACTATTCAAGTTATTCAATTATCTAATTCAACAGGATTGGCTATGATAGATACAGACAAGAAGATGGTTGATGGAGATGATAATGGGAAAATTCTCTCACTGAAGAACTCTTTGATCAGATGTACAGGAAGGTGAATATTTTAACCTCAAAAAGTCTTTGTGGGAAAATATAGAGAATATTTATGAAGGAGATAACAATTTGAAGGATGAGAAACTCCAATTTATTCATAACACGTTCGATGATATGATGATTCATCCAGAAGAAAATGAAGATTACTTCTTCAATCAAATTATTGATTTTGTGGGATCAATTCAAGGTCATGGAGAGAAAATAAAAAAATGATATCATAAATAAAATACCAAGAATAATTCTTCCTATATACAATGAAAAGGTGTCATCCCTTGAAGAAATTGATCTATATAATCTTTATATGGATGATCTGATATGTAGTCTAATGGAATATGAGATGTGAGTCAAACTTGAAGTTGCTAAGACTCGTCTTAGGAAAGAAATGGAATTAAAATGCAAGTACTATCTAAAATTTTCAGGAGATTGAGTTGGTGAACATGAAGAGGAAAATTTATTTCTCTATCTTATTGCAAAGAAACTCAAGAAGGGAAATGGTCATTTTTAATGGTATGTTACATCTTACTTGTTATCATTTTAGAGGATTTGGGAACATTGCCTCTTAGTTCCAAATAATGTTTGATGATGAAGAGAACAATGAATCAGATATTGAGAAACCCCAGAAAATGTTTTTCAAAAAGTGACACATCAAAAATGGAATTAAAGTATAGAAGACGGATTTTTTCTATGAAGAGGAAGATTATGATACTGAATTCTTTGAAAAAGAAGAATGAGAATTTAAAACTACAAACCATGCTTCAATAATGGATAGCATTGAAAAGTCATAACCTAAAATAGATAAAGACATAGATAATTAGAGGACTCATAATGTAGATCCCATGTTGTAGTATAAGGATTATTTTAGAAAGATTGATAATAAAAGTAAGAAATTAAATATGTTGAAAGTAATGGTGATAAAATCATCAGAATATGTTGAGGGGCTTCAAGTAGAAATTGAATGACCAGAATAACTGGTTAGAGTATAGTTTTAATCCGTTAAAGCATAGATTGTCTTGTGATTGAAAAAAGAATAGAATTTAAGAACAATCAAAGGAAATCAATGACCTTACATCCAAAAGGGAAGATAAGTCCATGATTATATAGGGTCTTTAGGAAAAAGTTGTTACTCTTAAAAGTAAACATTAGATTTAATGAACCACAAAAGTGGGATAAAAGAAAACATATTTTAGAAGATTCTATGATTGTAGAATTTCCTGTAAGAGCTAAGAGTTTTTCCGATGGGGTTTAAAGTATTTTTAATGATCATATACCTACATGTATGAGAAATATTTGAATCAGTTGTGATGCCAAAACATCAAATTCAGAAAATAATATGGACCAGAATAATGAAAATCCAAAAGTTAATAATGTTCAAAATTTACTAGATATGTTGAAGAAGAGAAACCTCAATCAACCCAAAAGGCGAACTGAAGGTTTTTTTAAGATAATAAAAATAATGGGAAGTTTAACTATTTATCCATGAAATAATTCATGAAGAGAAATATAAATTAAAAGACATATCCTCTCATGAAATGTCAGTTATATGGATATCTGGGTCACATCATGTCATATTTCCAAGAAGCGAGGAGATATCTTAATGGTGAAGAGCTAGGAGTTCAAAAAAGTAAACCAAATTCATATCCTACATTTGATAGAAGAAATAATTTCAACATCTATTTTTTTCATTATTTTAACTGTGGACATAAAGATGTACATTGCAGTAAGAGTAATGATAAGTGATTGTTATAAAACACTTAGAGACAGGTGAATACTCCCAAACCAGACCATGTGGCTATCACAAACATGTTTTTTCCCTTGGAAGAAGAGTATGAAAATGAATAACCCATTCACACAGATGATAGATTTGAGTATCCATCATCATATTGATATCAATCAAATATATCATAAAATAAAAAGAGGAATATTGGAAAATATAAACTTGCAGATGTAGCCTTAAAAGATACTAAAAAAGAACATTGAGTCATGATAGTGGGTGTTCACCCCACATGATGGGGAATGATGACCAATTAAAAAATGTTAAAAAAAAGTTGATGGGACACTATGGTTCGGTAAGGATGGTGCCTTGAAGATTAAAGGTAGTGTAAGTATTGAGCTTTCTAATAGTGAGCTCAAGGAAAAATAAGTCCTTTATGCAGATGGTTTCTGTCACAATATCCTTAGGGTGAGACATCACTATGACATAGGATGTATAGTGGATTTTAATCAAATGGGAAGAACTATATACGGAAAGTTAGGGAATTCTCTCAAGAAAGGTTGTAGAATACATAGAATTGTATATTAGAATGATATTCGACAAAACATATTCTATCTAATAGCTCAAGAATAAAACAACATGTGGCATTGATTAATGGGGAACAAAAATCCTAATGACATTAAAAAGATATATACAATTATGATAGTCATGTATATCCCCGTCTTGAAGTGTGAATGAGAAAAGGAATGTTATGCTTGTATACGAGGGAAGCTGGTCTGCAGTTTCTATTTTCAAAATAAGAAAAGAGCATATAATCTTCTTGACCAAATTCATATAGACATATGCGGCCGGATAAATGTTTCCATAATGCATGGAAATGGTTACTTTATCCTTCTAATATATGATTATATTATAATGGCATGTGTGATGGTCATACATAAGAAACTTCTATTGCTTGATTTCATAAAAACTCATGGTAGATCGCAGAGAATGACACTGGATGAACAATAAAAGTTATACTGTATGACAATGGAGTAAAATACATGTCTATTGAGTTTTAAAATTACCTCGAGAAACATGGAATACAAAATGAGGAGGCTGTAGTGAGAACTCCACATAAAAATGGAGAAGTTGCGCTCTAGAATTGATAGGTGAACAACATGGTCAGGACTATGCTAATAGAGAGTGGAATATCTCTCCATTGAAAGAAATATGCTATTGAATCTACAGTTCATATTCAAAATCGAACATGTCTTTATATGGGTAAATAAAACAAACCCTGTGAGTTGTGGAATAGAATAAAGAACTCTTTCAAAATATTTTCATTTTTTCGGATGTAAGTGTTTCTTCAGAAACAAATATGAAAATCAAAGGATGTATGGTGACAATGGAGGTGAAGGAATATTCATTGGATAACCATGTAATAGAAAAGCCTATAAGTTTTCAATAAAATCATGGGAAGGATTTTGGAAAGTATTGATGTTAATGACATTGAATATAAAACCAAAAATGATTTAAGGAATTATTATGGGGATAAAACTATTGATGATTTTTTATGTAAACCTCAAAAAAGGAAATATAGAAGTAAAATATGGTGTAGAAAACTATTAGGAGTCACATCATGAAGTCAACTAGGAAGTGGAAAGAGATGAGGAAACCCTGGCTTAAGAGAATTCTTCTGAACCAAATTGGGGAAATCATAGAGATCATATTGATCCATCTAACATAATAGGGAATAGGAGTTAACCCACACAAACAAGGAGAATATTGAATAATTAACAATATAAATTCTTAACCATGGTGTAACCATCCTCATTTGAATAGGGTGTAAAGCATGAATCATCAGTAAAAGCAATAAATGAATGGTTAGATCTGATTCACAAGAATACGACCTAGGATCTAGTGAAAATACATGATGGTCACAATGTGATTGGTACAACGTGGATAATCAAGAACATGTTTGATGATCATGGATATGTTATCATAAAGAAGTAATGACTCGTATATTAATGATATTCACAGATTGAAGGTGTTGATATTGAAAAAACCTTTGATCAAATGTCTATACTGGAGTCAATCATTATTTTATTTCAATGGAAATCCTACAAGGATATATAGTATATCAAATGGATGTCATGACGGTATTATTGAATGGTTTTCCTGATGAATATGTTTAAATCAATCAATCGGTGGGTTTTCTTCTTAGTACTGATGAAACAATGGTTTAAAAACTGAATAACGCCATATATGTTTTGAAGCAGGCACCATAATCATGGTATTCCCAATAAGAATATTATCTCAGGAAGTTTGGAATAAAAAGAGGATGAGTATATCATAGTCTCTATGTAATTAATTCTCTAAAGTATCAGGTCATGGTTATTTTTCACATTGATGACATTATATTTGGTGGAAGATGGAAGAGATCAGTTGAAGATTTTTCCAATCACCTGAAATCAAACTATTAAATTTCTAGGATTGTGGAGATCACATATTTGATGGTGTTACGTGTGATTCAAAATAAGGATAACACATTCATTTGAAAAGAAAGTTATGCAAGATAGCTGCTGAAGAAATTTAATATTCATGGATCCAAAAAAATGTCAACTCCAATTGTAGTTGGAACAAAACATGGAAGGCATGAGGATTGGACCATAGTATATCTCCAATGTAAAGAAGGTTTATTGGAATATTACTATACCTAATAGCAAAAATTCATGATATTGTATTTGAAACATGATTACCGACCCAATTAAAGAGTAATCTAAAAGAAGAACATATGATATTAGTAAAAGGAATTATGAGATATATTATAGTTACTCATAATTAAATATTGTAATTTTCTTCAGAAAGGGATAATGAATTATCATCCTTTTTAGATACTGAATTGGTGGGAGATTTGTTGGATAAAAAGTCCACCAATGGTGGAGAATTCAATATTCAGAAGAAATTTGTTGGCTGGTTGAGTAAGAAATGAGAAAGTACTTCTCTTAGTACTATTGAAACTTAATATATATTCGCTATAGAGTCATGAACTCAGTTGCTTTGGAGGAAGTAATAATAGATTAAAATAGGATATGTGGTGAAACAACCTATGGTGATTTATTGTGATAACATGAGTAGAATTGATCTTACGAAGAATCATGTTCAGCATTATCATACAAACATATTGAAATAATATATCACTTCCTCAATGAAAATGTTGAACAATGAATGATCAAAATAAATCATATGGGAACCGCTGAGCAAGTCGCTGACATTATGGCCAGGAATTTTATGTAGTAGTGTTTGAGAAACATTGGTTTAACCAAGTATTCAACCACCTCCTAGTGCATGAGTAGGTGACGTAATTCCCCTCACCCCAATTATGTTAACTATTTTTAATTAGTTTTTAGATGCGATGTTTCTTTATGGGGGAAATGATATTCATGTGGGGTGTGTTTTGAATTGTTTAATAAGAATATTCTGATAATTGGGTTTATTGTTAATGGTGGAGGAGGAATAAATTTAGGACATGTAATGCTTCTATGAAATAGTAAGAAAATATATTGGGCATATTAAATAATTCCAAAACACAGGAACCCATTTCCAGCTTCCCCATTTTTTTATCACTGATCGTTGCCCATATAAACTTACTGTGTTGGCGGAGTTGATTCTTTCATTTTAGGTTTGGATAGTGGTTGGTTCTCTATTGAATTTATGTAGATATTTCCAACAAACCCAAATGGGGTATTGTTGGAACCACAAGTGTTCTATGAAGGAAATTGATTTTTGATTGTGTTTTTTGTCAATACTCAATGTATTTTAATGAATTTCACCAAGAAAGTGACTACATACTTCAAGAGTCCAGTAATATTTAAGGTGGTGTCATTTCTCAGTGTTTTCTAGAATTTTGGGTCCAAAAATTTAATGTGAAGAAAATTGTATTTGAAAATGGGAGTTCCACACAAGATTGAATGATGTATGAAAGCATGTATGCAAGGCCTTATTTTGGATCATTGAATTAAATATAGAAAATGATAAAAGTGAACTCGACCCTTAAATGTTCCCATATGATGAGGTTGCACTAAATAATCGTATTTGCCTAATGTAAATCCAAAAAGGAGTTTTGCGCACTCGTGAATAATATTTTCCTCACCGTAAAAGACACGTCGGATACTTGGGTGAAGGTTAATTGAGGACAATATATAGGTGGCTACTCTCAGGAAAAATGATGATGATTTTTCCATCAAAATTCCGATTTATCTGTTTCAGGAAATATTTGCGTGTGTTTAAATGTAGAGACATTTCACATATGGTGTTCCTTGAGTTTGAATGAACCATGTGAATCCTTTGATTTAGTTTCACAAAAGATAAGGTTTGTAAGAAAAGTAGTGGTTTCACGAATTTAATCTTGTGCAAAAAATCACAAATCATTTGTACATGTTCAGGTATTGCAGGCAAGTGTATTGTTAAGATTATAATAGGCTTTTGAATATTTGGTTTGTGTGTTCAATTCTTTCATGTTAATATATTTAGGACATAGATGCAAGAAATGTCTCATTATGAACAGAGACCATGTATTCAATGAAAATATATTAAATCAACTTCCAATTCGATAAATTGAGTTAGACTTTTGTCATGGCAATGATCTAGGGGGAGTCAACGGATGTGATATGAGTGACGTAGTGAGTCAACCCTGAACCATTGTAATGGTTGTGGGCTTGGAACATAGTTACTATGACCTAATCTTGTAATCCAAAAACTAGTTACTAGTAGTGGATTTTGGTATGATCGACACATTGTCAATGTAGGCTTCTTAGATGTATCCCTTAGTGGTGATCCAAGTAAAATTCTTGTGTCTTCTCCCTGTATGTGATTGTTTGTTTTATTTTTATATCTTTCGTACATGTGTAACAGGTTCCTACCAATAGGGGAATATTATCCATCACTTTAAAATTAATAATTCTACACACTGATCCACAAATCATCACCTATAGAATTATAGTGTTCAACACCGCCTTCAGAGGGATCTGGACCTCTATGTCGAAACATTAGTAATGTCTCTATAAAAGGTTAGAGAGATTCAAAAGGACGTGCAGTGAAAGATGGAAACTATGAGAGGAACCTCAAAACCCCATGAATGGATGACATTTTTAAATAGATCTAGAGGTGGCTTATCTACTCCAATAGTTTCCACCATTTTCTACTCTATGTGAGATGAAGCATCCCTAAAGGATGTAGTCGAGAAACATAGCACCAAATTTCCTTCCTTAATGGATGCTTGAAGTAGAATGGGTGGAGAAATAAGTTCATCAGGAGAAATCAGTCATGGGAATAGATCATTTTGAATTAGAATAATTTTTAGAGATGGGGTTTCCCATGAAATGTGAACATCAACCACTCCCAAGAAATCGGTAGAGACAGAGGCCGCCATAGTAGGGGGAGGATCAGGCAACATGAGACCCGATGGTTGCAGTGGCGCTGATTGGAGAAAGCCACCCGAGTAGGGGTTAAAGTTTTATTTTTTTTAAATGTGGGTGGTGCGTGTAAGACATTCTCATGTAATGGGAAATCTATTTATAATGATTTATAAATCAAAACTAGTTCAGGATGGTCGATAAAATTCCAAAATAATCATGATTATCAATAACATTTTAACTTATTATTCATCCTCATACCATATATCATAATAAAATATATAATCATATGTTATTCTCAAATTTCATGAATAACACATAATTTTAATTCTAGAATACTACTCCTAAATTACATTATTTTTGTAGACATGTATTCAAGTAAACTAATCATGGAATCCAAGGAAACAAATTCTCTTGAATGATAAAATTTTATATTATAAATCATCAATAAAAAAATAAATATACATTATAAAATTATAGTAATTTAATTACATATAGAAACAGTTATGGAATAATAAATAATTGAATCAAATATAATTGTTAAGGAAATTAAGATCATATGAAAAACATACACACATAAGGTAAGGGACTCTGTCTCAACTTCAATTTCATTAAGACTTACATGGTATACTTCACCAACACATTATTATGTGGTTTATCTACTACCACTTTGAGGTCAATTAAAAAAATTCATTATATTCCTCTTTAATAACAATATTTTATTGTATCATGGCTATAAAAATTATTTGAACTGCATTCCATTTTTAAATAAGTTATTTATATTAAATAATTAGATATCGATAAATGTATATTTTTTTCTCTATAAGGATATGCAATTAAGGAACTATTTTATTGAAATTAATCTATATAGGGAGAGATCTTCTTAAATATATAGATGGGTGGGGCATGTTATAACCCCATTATGCATCGACTTATGTCATGAAACAAAACAATTTATTAAAAACAAAACTTGTATGATTAAAAAACATAATCTTATTGGTATTTACCAACTATCTTAAACCACATTGATGGTATGATGGTTTATGTTTCATATACATGATGTCCCATAATTAATCATTTTTCTCGTACGATGTTCTGTTATCATTATCTAGGGAATCTTTACAATGACAAAATCTATGGATGCATTTTCATTTTTAGTGTATTGATGGTATTTTTTATGATTTATTCACCAATCCATATTTATTATTTCTAATTTATTATTATTCACAAATTATGGAATTATGTTTCCACATTATGTAACTCTTACTGAGCATTTGATCTTAAATTTTTTTAAACCATGTTTTGAAGATAATATCATTGAATATATGACTATGAAGAAGGTTATTTTGCCTTATTATTCTATATGTTTATTTTTCAAATTTAATAAGTGAAACAAGAATGTATCTAGGCTCATTGAGACTACTACACCGATCGATCAATGTTGATATGATCTCTTGTATCTAAGCCATTGTAATAAAATGACAACTAACTCTGGGATAATGGGGACGAGGCTTTTAAAATTATCACCATGTCTCATATATGTCTGTAATTATATATAATTACTCAAATATTAATAAAATATTTAATAATGTTCCTTATCATTAATTATTTTTATTGAGTAAATAAAATATATTTATAGACTTTTAAAAATATATAAAATTTAATAGGAAAAATATACCTTTTATGTAAAAAATTTATTCAATTTAGGAAATAATAATTCCCATATATATATAATGAATATTTAGTAGAAGAAAATTTTCTAAATATAAGTGATTACATGTAAGTTATTTTTCCAGGATAATGTTAAAAATCACAAAAATAAGTGATATTGAAATTACAACATTAAACCCTAGTAATTTTTAATCTGATCCCCACTGGTTGAGATAATTCAATGAGAAAAATAAAATACCATGAATTGTGAGTCAATCATGATATTAAATAAAAAAGGGTAGTATATACACCACATTAATGTGTATTGGTTCATAATTAAAATTAAGTCTCGACATAATGATAATTGAGATGAAACAACTTACCTTACACTAAATTTTGGTTGAACACCCAATAAACTCCTGTAAAATTGTTTGAATTGTATGAACCTGAGTTTTGAGCCTGTAAGATATTGAAATTGTTCATTATGTTATTCTAGATCAGGGCGTTCAGACGTCCTGTGATTCCGAGACCTTTTTTGGCCAGAATTAAATTTTAAGTGTGCTCACACAAGACATGCCAAATTAACATAATAACTCCTAAACAGTTTCTCGGATGGAAAAACTGAGGGCATAGTTGAATTTGGAGCATGCTGATTACCCTAGGATGGGTGTAACTTTCGTGGGGCGCAGTCTATCTGTGGAAAATGCCAACAATGGTGTTTTAGTAATTTAGTGGCCTCTGGCGTGAACTTTACAACTTATGAACAGAGGTTCAGATTAAAATTTCAAGACCTCTATTGCTCTTAGACTGTGGATTTTACCCTAAGGGCGGCTTAACCCTGACCTCGTCAAAGCTTCCAGTATGGACCCACAGGTGGGGGAGATTTAAGACTTAATTAATATTAATAAATTGAGTTTATCTACATGAACCTTTCTTCCACCCCCACCCTTCTCCTTCCCTTACATTTTCTCCCTGGATGAATCCCTCTCAAGAAGCTTCATGCTTCCGCTCCTCTCCATCAAGGCGGTGGCGTTTCTGGCAGACTGTTCATGAAGCTACGGTCTACGCCCCGCGAGGTAGGAAGTTTTCATTTTCGTTATTAATTTTTGCATATTTTTTGAATTAAATTAATTGTGTAGAATTTCTTTCCAATTTTTATGTGGTGACTATAAATTCATATGTCTTGATTAGAGATTCCCAATGAACCTTTTGGATCAAATTTTCGAGTCCTGGGGTGTCCAGAGTGACCTTGGGGAGTTTTCGGCAAAACCTTGGGTTTTCCGGCGGTTCTAGGGTTTCTGGTGGTCAGAACAGTGGTCTGGTGGTTCCCAGGCAGTGGTAGTCCTAGGTGGAAGTGGTCCCAAGTGTTGGTGGTCCTGGTTGGTGGTGGCGAGCGGAGGTCGCTGGTGCGGGGCGCAACGGGGGTCGCGGCGCGCGACCCAGTGCGGGAGACTGAGACCCGTTGAAGGTGGGTCTCTACATGGGACAGCGACCGGCCATGAGGACCGGTCGGCTGGGTGGACCGCTGGTCAGCAGCCAGGACGTGCAGAAGGGACACAGGCTGGCACAGGCCGGTGAAGTCTAGGAGGATCGGCCGGTCCGACCAGTCCAAGCCTAAGTTAGGGTAGTCCCCTTGCCTTCGGACCCCCGTAACTTTCGCTATGAGAGTCTGTTTTGCGTGATGTCTACGATAGCGCAATCATCATCTCGAGATGGAAATTTTGAGACGGTCTCGAGGTTTTTTTTCTATTTTCTAGACGAGGGCTCAGTGGCACGTCACGCTCATTAAGTACCTCACCAGGAGTCTTCTACCGGATGATGTGAACACATCCAGAGTATGTTTAAGGCACCTTTAGTGGAGTTGCGACCCTAGTGTTGAGATGATGTTGTCTAGGGTGGTTTCAAGCATTGATTCTGGAGTTGAGGCGTGGGCCCCTTGGTCTGTCTTTTAAGGTGTGAGCAGCGTTTTGTGCCTTTTTCTTCAAACATCCGTTGGGGGAGAATGAATAGTCATTTCAGCGTGTTTTTCTGAGAGCATCATGATGGCACACTTCCCTCGACCTCTTTCGAGACCGAGGTGTGGGCCCTATGAGACTTCGTGGGCATAAAGTATTGTTGAATAAATTTTTCAACAAGAGTCTATTTCCAGCGGGTAAATAGTATATCTCGCATGTTTTTCCATGAGGACTACAACAGTGAAATTTGTTTTGGCATGCGAAGATACTTTCAATATCTCATTAAATGTGGAAACATGAAAGGGCATTGGTCGGAGGTTCCCTTGATGCACTCCGACCCAACGCACAGTCACGACGTTAGTGCACCTAAAGATGGTTCGGGCAGTGTGGGATTTATCAGACAAGTTTAGGGTTTACACTCCAGTGGGGCTAGGCAGTGGGTTACCCATCGGTGTATCAGGGTTTAACCTTTAGTGGGGCTGGGAAGTGGGTTACCCATTAACCTTTAGGGTTTACCCTCCAGCAGGGCTGGGCAGTGGGTTACCCATTGAACTTTAGGGTTATTCCTCCAGCGTGGTTGGGCAGTGGGTTACCCGACGAACTTCTAGCATTTACCCTCTAGCAGGGCTAGGCGGTGGATCACCCGATGACCTTTTGGGGTTTACCCTCCAGTTGGGCTGGGCAGTGGGTTACCCGATGACTTCTTTCAGACTCAGTCCTTCCGATGAGGCAAGTCATTGGATTTTCTCCGTGATTACCGGAGCAGGACTTTTGGTGGTACGGTTTAGCGATGAGGCATCTATGGATTGTGGGACATTTGGTCATTAGTGATGGATACCCTTAGAACAGTTGATGACTTATCTTGAGCTGATCTTAGAGATGGAGATCCCCTTACGCACTCATTCAGGTTTCTTGTTGAGAATATATATATACACCCTACCTTCGTTCCCACTTCTTGGGTTTAGTTACATTCCATCTATGAGGGGCGAAGACATGCAGGGTATGCCACATGATTTCTGTTTCTAGCTCCTCTTTTTTGGACAATCCTACTTTTTTTCTCTTGTTGGGCTGAGCTGCACTCTATGTTTGTACACATTCACTGTTCTTTGTTCTGTCTACTGATCACCATTTTAGTACCTTCTTTATTTATCCCTCAAGGTTTTGGGGAATCCTACTGAGTATCTTTATACCCATCCCTTCTTGGGATTTTCCCGCACTTGTTGTGCCCTTGCAGACAACAGACAGGTCGATCGAGACTACGGAGGAGCGGAGAGGACATTGGAGCTTAGGCTGTGTTCAGTAGTCGTAGTAGGAATTTCAGGTGGGATACTCAATATCTATTTAATTTTTTTACCTGTAACTGGGTTGTGTCTCCTTTCAGGTTGGGTGTGTGTTTTCCCCTTTTTTTGTTCAGTATCGTGTCAGTAATTTTCAGCACTTTACGTTTTTTCTCTCTATTTAGAAGTCGATGAATGATTGTGGTTGAGTTTTAGTTGTTCGTTCTTAGGTTTTTCTTTTTTACTCTGCAGTTCTGCATTGAGTGGGTTGTGTGTGTGTGTGTGTACAAGTAGATAGGCAAAGGCCTCCCTGATATTTTTACGCCTTCGATTATTGTCGCCAGCCCCTGACCTATGGAGGTGGGTTTGGGGTAGTTGCGGCTCGAGACCAGTAGGTTCAGGTCATGACAAAGTGGTAACAGAGGTGGTTCATTCCATGGGATGTTTTTTAGACATCCCTAAAAAGTAATTGGTTGTGATTTAGGGCAATAGTGTCGACGTGTCTCAAGATCGGCTCTCAAGCCGGGGAGTCTAGTGATGGTACGGGTGACCAACTTATCCATTCACCAGGACCCTGATAACCTACTTTTTGACCCGGCATACTGAGGAATTTGTTGTAGGGAACATTGGAACATGTATCCAGTAGGATTGAGGCTTTGACTATCCTTGTTGAGTCATATCCCCTTTTTGATTACTGTTATATATATATATTCTCATGTGATCACGATAATCCTTGATGATTTTCAGGATACCCCCATGACAGCAGCCATCCAGGTTACCCTATCCAGTTCGTGACGACGACCTAGAGACCGACGCGGCATCAGTTTAGGGACCCTCACATGATCCCTATCTATCCAGTGCTTCAGAAGTATCCCCACCTCCTGGAGAGAGGCAGTTAGTACCGACAGCACAACTCGAGGTTGAGAACAAGGTGAGTGCGGTCTGAGAATTTCAGCATCAGTGACTGAAAAAGTTTCGTGGAGACCCAGATCCCCAGGCAGCGGATGACCAGCTAGAGTCCGTGGAACAACATTTCAGGCTAGTATGGACACCATCAGACCAGATGGTAGCCCTAGATGCCATCCTTTTTCTCTGGATGGCTGGGCATTGGTGGGGGTTGGTTACACAGACCCACGACGAGTCGTCTCTCACATGGGATAGCTTCCAGAAGCTCTTCAAGGAGGAGTACTCCCTCTCTTGTTTACGCTCTATTTGGATTCAAGAAGATTTCGGATCAGAAGCAGGAGGGAATGAATGTGGTGCAGTACTAAGCCCGGTTTAGCGATCTGACACACTACTCGCATGATATGGGCCACAACAATTATATTCAGGCGCAGAATTTTGAACAGGGTCTTCGTAGGGAGATCCATTATAGTGTAGTACCCTTGTTTATCCATACGTATGATGGGGTGATATTGCGGGTTATCGTGACGGAGTGCTTCTTGGCTGAGGGATGATAGCTGATAGGGCTGTGCAGTGGCCACTTCAGAGGAGAGTCTTTGGTGATAGGCAGGCGGCAGAGAGAAGAGCCTCCGTCTAGGAGGCCCTTCAGTGAGTATACATAGGGGCAGTATCGTACATATTAGTGGCACCGTGGAGCACTGGGGCAGTCAGGAGAGAGCAGGTACTATGCCTTTGATGGACAGAGTCACCTAGCACAAGACAGCCCGACCAGGTGTACCAAGCAGCTGTGGTAAGTAGTGGGTGCACCGCAGCAGAAGAGGCAGCATTGTGACTAGGGATCCCCCAGGTGAGGACAAGGTGGTCCTCAGGGAGGTGGTGCAGATAGAGCATAAGGACCTGGTGGTCAGGGATGACGTTTCGAGGTCCTTCCCTTACCACCACCGGGCGGCCCACGTCAGGCTCAGGGAGCTGGTGGTAGGGGCCGCTGGCAGCTTTAGGCTATGGGTGTTCGTGACCCTCCATCGCACGAGATGGTTTGAGGTATTCTTTTCGTTTTCTCTATGATTTATTTGGTACGTGTAGACATAGGATCCAACCATCCTTTTATATCGGTACTTTGGTATGGTTGTTGGACCTCCCTGTAGAGACACTGACACCTGCACTTAGTCTCGAGGATCATACGGGTTGTACCTTGTTGGTGACCATTATTTGCAGACCATAAGAACTGTTATTTGGAGGATAAAGTTTCACATGGGACCTAGTTTTCATCATGATGGGACCATATTATGTCATTCTGGGCATTGATTGGATTTCTATGGTTCACGCCCAGATCGACTGTCATCACGGACGAGTCATAGGCATGTTTTCTGATGGGATGGGGTTCACCATCCTTGGTTAAAGAGACCTCGTGGAAGAGTAGATGGGTACTCTGATCAAAATAAAACGACCTTTTTCGCACAAGTTGGAGAGAATGGCTCTTAGAGTAGCAGATACTACATGAACTTGGATCCCTACCATTGTAAAAGACTACATGGACGTCTTTCCCGAGGATGTCAAGGGACTACCTCTGAGGCGAGAGATGGAGTTCTGCTTTGACTTGCTGACGGGGACTTCCCTGATATCATCTGTAGCATATCGGATGGAACCCACAGAGCTTCAAGAGCTACAAATCAAGGTGGACGACCATTGTGAGAAAGGATTCATCAGGCCCAGTGTGTCCCCCTAGGTAGCTCCGGTTTTGTTTGAGAAAATGGCGGATGGGAGTCTGTGGCATTGTGTAGATTATCATCACCTGAATCAGGCAACGATAAATAACTAGTACCCTTTACTGAGGATCGACGACCTCTTCGACCAGTTGAGAGGTGCGAAGTGGTTTTCTGAGATTGATCTTCAATCTGGCTAGCACCAGTTGCGGGTTTGTGAGGCTGAAATACCGAAGTTGTATTTCCATTTTCGATATGGGAATTATGAATTTCTAGTTATTCCCTTTGGTTTGACTAATGCCCCTGCCTTTTTCATGGCTTTGATGAACCAGATCTTCCATCAGTACATGGACAGGTTTTTGGTTGTCTTTACTGATGACATACTCATCTACTCTGCGAAGAAGGAGGAGAACGCGGAGCATTTGAGGATGGTCCTAGACTTACTCCGAGAACATCAATTGTATGAGAAGATCTCAAAGTGTCAGTTATGGATTCATGATGTTCACTTTCTAGGTAATTTCATTACGGTGAAGGTATTTTCCATATATATCACAAAGATATAGGCAATGCATTCTTGGGTGCCACACAAGAATGCGTCAGAGGTGCAGAGCATCATTGGTTTGGTAGGGTACTATAGGAGGTTTATGAAAGATTTCTCTAGAATTGCATCCCCTTTGAATGCATTGAAGCGGAAGGGACAACCATTCACCTGGACTGCTCAATTCTCGAAGGCCTTCGAAGAATTGAGATAGAGGCTGACTAGTGCTCCAGTGTTGATGATGCCAGTGGAGAGAGTTGAGTTCGTGGTATACTGCGACGCTTCAAGAGCTGGGATCAGGTGTGTGCTGATGCAACATCCTACAGTTATTGCATATGGGTTGAGGAAGTTGAGGCCCCATGAGAAGAATTATGCGACCCATGATTTGGAGCTGGCAGCGGTGGTCATCGCCTTGACATTAAAGAGACACTACCTTTTGGGTGAGTGTTTTGTTTTCTACTCAGACCACCAGATCCTCAAGTTCATCTTCACTCAGAGGAATCTGAAAGTGAGGCAGCGGCGCTGGCTGGAGATTTTACAGGACTATGATTTTGAGATAGTCAAAACTCTATGGAAGGAAAACGTAGTAACAAATTCCCTTAGTAGGAAGTCCCAAGCTCGTTTAGTGTGGGAAGCTTCAGAGTAGTTGGATTCTATATGGATGACCTTTTTGGATCAGGAGGGTATGACTTTTCTACAGTTGATGGTGTTGAATCCTTCACTCCTTGAGTGTGTGAGAGAGTCGCAGCTGGGAGATGTCGATAGTGAGGTACTCCATGATCAAAT
The DNA here is from genome assembly GCA_963277665.1 of Viscum album. Taxonomy (NCBI): domain Eukaryota; kingdom Viridiplantae; phylum Streptophyta; class Magnoliopsida; order Santalales; family Viscaceae; genus Viscum; species Viscum album. The sequence goes on from OY728159.1 coordinate 1,028,744,165, forward strand.
ATCCATGGGCGATGCACCTGATGGGTATTCTAAAGGAGGGAATCACTATATTCTAGTCTAAGGGTGAGCATTAGTACCTATAGAGATGTAGGAGGAGGTGATGTGGAGGTTCCACATTTCTCCCTTGGCTGGGCATCCCGATGTAGGGAAGATGTACAGAGACCTTCAGCGACAGTTTTGGTGGTCCGACATGAAACAGAGCGTAGATGAGTTTTTTTCTTGGTGTCTTAACTATTAGTAGGTGAAGGTAGAGCATCAGGTTCCGGCAGGGTTGTTGTAGCCCCTCGATATCCCAGAGTGGAATTGGGATGGCATATCTATGGACTTCATCATAGGACTTCCGCACAACAAAGGGCCATGACTCCAGTTTGGTGATAGTGGACTGACTTATGATGTCAGCACATTTCCTTGCCATCAGGGAGTAGAGATCGGTGGAGATTCTAGGGCAGCTGTACGTTCAGTAGATCGTCCACCTTCATGGAGTACCCTCGATGATCGTCTCCGACCATGACGCGTGGTTTACGTCATGATTGTGGTGAGGCCTACAAAAGGCATTTGGGAATCAACTATGGATGAGTACAACTTTTCACCCATAAAATGATGGGCAAACAAAGCGCACTTTCTAGGTGTTGGAGGTTATACTCTGGGAACGAATTTTACACATTGTCCTGAGCTAGGAGGATCACCTGTCCTTGGTGGAGCTCGCGTACAAAAATAGTTACCACTATACTATCAGCATAGAACCTTTTGTGGCCCCCTACGGGAGACCCTGCATGTCCCCGTTGTGCTGGAAGGAGGTTGGGGAGACCTCTCTTGTAGTCCCAGAGATGGAGCAGACGACGACGAAGAAGGTGAAGTCCATTCGTGAGCGGATGAGGATGGATCAGAGAATACAGATGTCCTACCCAAACTGTCATCGCATGCCCTTGGAGTTCGAGCAGCGGGACCATGTCTATTTGAGAGTCTCTCTGTGATATGGTACACAGAGGTTAGGCCGGGATGAAAAGATATCCCCAAGGTTCATTGGGACCTTCGAGATCGTTCACATGGTCAGTGAGGTTACCTACCGTATTCCTCTACCCCTACAACTGGAGAGGGTGCATGACGTCTTCCACGTGTCACAGCTGAGGAAATACGTGCTCAACCCCACAGATGTTATCGACTGGGGAGAGCTGGACATCGATGATGGATCCACCTTTCAGGAGCACCCAGTGGTGATTGAGGACCGGAAGGAGCGAACACAGCGTGGACGAACTATATCCTTGGTTCGTTTGTTGTGGAAGCATGGGAGGGTGCAAAAGATCACCTAGGAACATGATAGCTAGATACGGGCTCAGTATCTCGAGTTGTTTTTGAAGTTTTGTTTTTCAGGGATGAAAAACATAAAGGAGGGAATGATGTAATAACGGGTGTTTTGAGAATTTAAGAGTTTTAAATTTTTCTTGATGTTCTTTCAGAGAATGGAATTCATACGGCGTGTGATTATGAGCCCTGATGTGGCTGGAATTAAATTTTAACTGTTTTCACACTGGACAAACCAAAAAAACAGAATAACTTCTAAATGGTTGCCTGGATGGGAATACTGAGGTAAACTATGAATCTGGATCATGTCGTTTACCCTAGTAGGGGTGTAACATTCGCGGGAGCAGCTCTTCTGTGGAAAAACACCACCAGGGGCGTTTTCGTATTTTAGAGACCTTAGGCGTGAACTTTACAAATTCTGAACGGAAGATCAAATTAAAATTATGAGACTGCTGTTATACTCATAACATGGATATTTTTTCATGGGTGGCTTAACCTCAACCACATCGACGGTTCGGGTACGGGCCTACTGGTGGGGGTGGATTTAAGACTAAATTAATTTTTATTAATTGAGTTTCCCAACATAAACCTTTCTTCCACCCCCACCCTTCTCCTCCCCCTCAATTTTATCCCTGTATTAATCCCTCTCAAGATGATTCATGCTTCCCATCATATCTAGTAAGGCGATGGAATTTCTGGTGGACCGTTCGTGAAGCTACTGTCTACGCCCAGTGATGAATGAATTTGGCGTTTGCGTTTTTCATTTCCGCATCTTCTTTGAATTAATTTCATTGCATCAAATTGTTGTCCAATAATCGTTCGAAGACCATAGATACTTATGGCTCGATTCAGGATTCCCAAATATCCTTTAGTATCATATTTTCATGTCCCAGGGTGTCCAGGTTTACCCTAGGGAGTTTTCCGGCCAAACAATGAGTTTTCCGGTGGTTCCAAGGTTGTTCGGCGGTCAGCGCGGTAGTCCGGCTGTTCCCAGGCAGCGGTAGTCCTAGGCAGTGTGGTCCCAAGAAGCTGCAATCTCAGGCAGTGGCAGTCCCATAAGGCGGTGGTCCTAGGTGGCGGCGGTCCCAGGCGGCGGCGGTCCTCGGCGATGTAGGTGGGCAGAGTTCACCGGTGCGGGGCGCGACGAGGGTCGCGGCGCGTAACCCCGTGCGAGAGACTGAGACCCAGCGAAGGAGAGTCTCTGGGTAGGACTGTGACCATCCATGAGATCCGGTTAGTCGTATGGACCGCGGGACAGCGTCTGGGCCACGCAGAAGGGCAGCGCGCCAGTGCAGGGCGGCGCAGGCCGGGAGGACCGGCTGGTCCGGGCTGGTCTAGTCCTAAGGGGGGGGGTAGTCCCCTTGCCTTCGGAAACCCGTAACATTCACTACGGGTGTCCGTTTTGTGTGCCGTCTATGGCAGACAATCCTCATCTTGAGGCGGAAATTTTTTAGATGGTCTCAGGAATTTTTTTAATTCTTGAGATGGGGGCTCTGTGGTGTGTCACGCTCGTTTTGTACCTCGTCAGGATTCTTCTTCTGGATAGTGCAAAACCATCTAGAGTCCTTTTAAGGCATCGTCAACGGCATTGTGACCCTGTCTTCAAGAAGAGGTTGTCTAGGGTGGTTTCAGGCGTTGAATCCGGAGTTGAGGTGTGGGTCCCACATGCTGTCTTTCAAGCTGTGAGCAGCATTTTGTGACTTTTTCATCAAACGTCAGTTCGAGGCGAATGACTAGTCATTTCAGCGTGTTGTTCCGAGAGCATCACGATGGCGCTATTTGCCCGACTTCTTTTGGGACCTATGTGTGGGCCCCATGAGACGTTGTGGGCATAAATCAGTGTTGAATAACTTTTTCATCAAGAGTTCGTTTCGAGCGGGTAAATAGTCTATCTCGCGTGTTTTACTACGAGGACTAAAACGATGAAATATGTTTGGGCATGCAGAGGCTCTTTCGAGATCTCATTAAATTTAAAACATGAAAGGGAATTGTTTGTAGTTTTCCTTGATGCACTCCGACCCAATGAACAGTCGTGATGATAGCAACACCAAGAGATGGTTCGGGGAGTGCGCAGTTATCGGACCAGTTCAACATTTACCATCCAGTAGAGTTGGGTAGTGGGTTACCCACTGGCGTATTAGGGTTCACCCTCCAGCAGGGCTGGGTTGTGGGTTACCCATTAAACATTAGGGTTTACCCTTCAGTGTGGCTGGGTAGTGGGTTACCCATTGACCTTTAGGGTTTATCCTCGAGTGTGGCTGGGCAGTGGGTTACCCAAAGACCCTTTAAGGATTACCCTATAGTAGGGCTGGGTAGTGGGTCACGCAACAACCTTTTGGTGTATACCCTCTAGTTGGGAGGGCCACTGGGTTACCTGATGAATTCTTTCATACTTAGCCCTTCAGATGAGGCTAGTGAGTGGTTTTTCTCCATGATTACCGGAGAAGGACTTTTTGTGGTACGATTTAGCAATAAGGCGACATTGGTGTGATGGACTATTGGTCATCAGTGATGGATACCATTAGAACTGTTGATGACTTATCCTGGGCTGAGATTGGAGATGGAGATCCCCTTTTGCACTCATTAAGGTTTCTTATTGAGCATATATATATATACACTCTACTTTCGTTCCAACTCCTTGGGTTCAATTACTCTCCTTATAAGAGGGGCGAAGCCACGCGGGGTATGCCACGTGATTTCCATTTCTAGATCCTCATGGTTGGACTAGGATACTTTCTTTCTGTTGTTGGGTTGAGATGCACTCTATTTTATATACTCTTTCATTGTTCTCAGTTATGTATATTTCTCACCATTTTAGTACCTCCTTTGTTACTCTCTCGAGCTTTCAGAGCATCCTACTAAGAATCATTACACTAACCCTTTCTTCGGCATTGCCCGCACTTGGTGTGCCATTGTAGATGAAAAACTGGTCGATTGAGACTACAGTAGAGCATAGATGACATAGAATCATGGTCTGGATTTAGTAGTCATAGTAGGACATTCAGGTTTGAGACTCACTAGTTGTTTACTTTTGGTTAACTGTTACCGGGTTTTGGCACCTTTCGGGTTGGGCGCATGTTTTGCCCTTTTTCTGTTCAGTATCTTGTCCATTATTTTTCAGCACTTTAATTTTTTTATCTCTATTTAGAAGTCGATGCATGACTGTGGTTGGGTTTTAGTTGTTCTTTCAATGGTTTTTCTTTTTTACTCTACACTACTGCATTGAGTGAGCTGTGTGTGTGTGTAGGTACATAAGCAAAGGCCTCCCTGAGATTGTTACGCCTTCAGTACTTGTCACCAGCCACTGGCCTATGGAGGAAGGTTTGGGATAGTTACAGCTCGAGACCTGTAGGTTCGTGTCATGACATGAATCATGTGATTAACTAATTCTAGTACCATATTAATATTTATAAAATCATATATCATCCTTTAATTGCATCTTATAACCCTTTGTTTATCATATTTTCTGTTTTTCAATGTTTTTTGTGTTCATTGCATTACTTTTAAAGTATGTTTTAACTTTTTATTTATTATTCCTACTATATAAATCAATATTTAATTATCATATTAATTTAAAAATTATTTTAATAATATATATATTCTATATTTATTTATTTATATTACTAAAAAATATTTAGTTATAGAAAATTAAATCCATTGTTCATGGAGACAGTAGGTCATACGTACGTTGGAACACAGTTTTGATTTTATTGTGTAATTGAAAGAAATAATATTAAATGATAAATATTTATATTTTATTTACAATTCGATATTTATGTCATAATGATCACATATGTTTATTAAAACCATCCTTGATTCATTTCATGTATTGTGTGAACTAATCACATCACTTCACAAAATGGTAGTCTGTGGTACACACTATCTAGGTTTTCGAATTACCACATATTGGAAAGTATGAAGTAATGTGTTATATAGTTATTAAAGAAGTATTTTTTATTTAGACATGTCATATATATCATATAAATAATCTATTTACATCAATATTCTCAACCATTAATATAGATAATGGAAGAACAAATGATATCATTTCATGAGGAGATAGTCTATCTTAGGAAAAATGATGATTTAATATCCCATTCAATGTGTGTTTATGTGGTTTTGTGTAGTTACCCTATAATAAAAACATCTAAATATAATTATTATTCTGTGTTGTTACATAATAAAGATAAATGAATAATTTATTATGCGGAGAGAGAAATAATACAGAAGTTCGGGTTGATGAATGTTAGACCATCTTTCTGTAAATCCATTTAGTATATACAAAAATCAATCTCTCGGTAGTCCATTGTAAAAAATGATTATAGGATATTGGGGGATGGTGGTATTTAATATTTTACTATTTTTTTATGATCCATTATGCTTGATCTATGTTTATATAGTGGGAGATTTGGTGGCATTTTATAAGGGAGGATAGTTAAAAGCCTGTAAATACCAAATATGAAAACATAATTGGGATGTATACCTTACATCACATGACACAATGGATTCTTTTTTTTTTTGCTAAAATAGATTATATGGAAAAAATATGGAAAAAATATGGCAATAAAATTCGTACTGGTAAAATTTATAGTTAATTTAGCCATTGTGATTCGTGTTTAACAACTAAGTAATCTCATTTTAACCTTATTCTCTATAATAAATTTTAATTTATTTCACTCATATTTTTTTGTCAAAACATATAATAAGTTATTATAAAATATATTCATATTCTTATTTTAAATATAAAATCCATTTTTCCAAATTCTCATAACATAAGTGAAAGAAAATATTTAAAAATGATTTCTGGAGATGGGACTATAAAAGGGGATTTTAATGTAAAAACATTCATATGATTAACTTTTTGTGTCAAAATTCAATAAAAAATGAATCAAATAACATAAAATATATTAATAGATGTATATTTGATATTATTTGACATTAAGACCAATTTAAAATATAATATATCCTTATAAAATATTTATACGAAATGCGTGTTTCCAATGATAATATGTTTTGTTTCTCTATTAATCAAAAAAAAGTAAAAATCTAAAAACAATTAAAAAAAAGATATTTTTTAAATTTCAAAATCCTTATTTGAGTATATATTTTCAAAAATAAAATTTAATAGTGGAAAAATTTTATATTAAAACAAGTGTTATAATAAAAAGAGTCAAAACTGCCTTTAGAATAATACAACATTTTGACGCCTAAAATTGGATTTGTTATAAACATGTTCCTATAAAATATATTATTTGAATGAAAAAAATATTTTATTAAAGATATAATATATAAATTTAGTTAATATATATCACAAATAGTAATTAATTTCACTGGTTACGATGAAAATCTGTTGATGGATAAAAATAGTTTCTTTATCAAAATATGTCATTTATTTTAAATTATTATATATATTCATTTCTTATTAATTATTTACCATTAAATTCATAAATATATTTTAAAAAGGTAAATTAATTTCATTTATTACCACCAATGTAATTTATAAGAGATAATTTTCATTTTAATGAATAATATTTATAGATTTCAGTAAAGCATGGTCTTGCATGTAACCTAAGATATCAAAGAAACTTGTTGTTTCTCAAAATGAAAGATAACTCAATATCACATGCATTTAATGTTATTGAATATATAAAATTAATTTAAAATATTAAATATATCATAATTAATTAGGATGATATATTCTTTTTTGTGCTTGTCTTTTTATCATACATGCTATCATATATGATTTTGACATTTTTAAATTTTATGGTGTTATAATTATTTAGGGAAACCATAGACTATGAACATAGATTGAAAATATATATCTTTTAGTTCATTTATGGAATAAAAATAATTCATCTATGGGAGTTGGTATATTATGATTTTTCATCATGTGTGAATTTAGTATCATGTATCACTAAGATAGAAAAATAATTTTCTAGGATGTATGTGTTCAAGGAAAACAAGGAGAAGAAAAGTCCATCTAAGAAGAATTAGAATAATATTGCACCTATGGGGAATAAATGAAGAATGATATTTCCCATATTAGATTCTTTTTGGGAGAAACTCTATGGGTCATGTAGTAAGGAAACCTGAGATTTTAACATGTGTAGAAAAAATTATCATCAGTCTAACCAATATAAAGAAAATATAGAAGATGATGATGTTCAAATCATAAAATTTCATGGGATAAAAAATTATTTAAAACAATTACCCAAAATCTTTGGATATTTTCATCAAAAAACAAATAGATAGATTATGTATGCTTATTTGATTTCCATAGATAAATTCAAGGTTCTTAAGAATGTATTGGAAGATAAATTGATTGTTTCCTCAAATATTGATTTTTTTTCTTCTAAATCATTAGAGTGTTTTATATTTTTTGTGTTCTCAGAAAAAACATTATAAAAATACCTTCCACCTTAGTAAATGTCATATTAATTAAGTCGATGTGTGAGATCTTCATTTAAATAGTGATTTGTTTAGAATTTCGAATTATGATTCATTGACATACCCTATTTGAATGTTTGTATCATTATTATGGTTTAATATTATATCAATATTGATATGTATCCTATTTCAATGTATAATTTGAAAACTTATTTCCAATAGATGGAAATTTGGGTTTATAAATGTGAATTGTATTCTACATTCATTAAATATAATATTTCATCATATAACTCTTTCCTATAACCTCCAATAATACCTCATTATAATGAAATTTTGCGTAGAAATGATGATCATATGTGATCTATGGATGAGGATGATGTAATTTGAATAATTAATTTAGCAAAAATTTTATAATTAATTGATATTTTTGATGAATAATTACATGTTCATACTCCAAATCAAAAAATACTAGTTATCTATTGAACTAATTCAAAATGAATAGCTTATGTCTAAAACTAAATAAAGAATGGAAATAATGTATTCTGTGGAGTCAAATAAACAACAATATTAGTTGAGAGAAAATGTAATTATACACCCTAGTGTTTCACCATTGGGATCCACTATAATATTATTGAAAATGAAAGTTGGTTCCATGAGATAGTGAGTTTATTATGGGAAGATAAATGAAATTACAGATAAATAAGTAAATGTTAACATTCATTAATGACATATTTTAAGCAATTCAATGAGACCATTACATTTTGATACCTATCCATCACTCTTTTTATCATCATCCATGGGTCAAGAAAGATGATATACTAAATGTGGTAACATGATAATGGTTTGAACAATAATAGTAGATGGTGATGCCTTTGAGATTGAAAAATGAAAATTCCTTATTTCTAGATCTGGGGAATATAGAATTCATGGAGTATACATAGAAAATAATGGTGGTAATAATTAATAATTTTTAGATATAATCTAAATAATATAATGGAAATTATAGTCATATATAAATAATTCAACAGACCCTCATAAAAAAGTAATTATATATGTAGTATACAATGCATGAATTTCATTTCAACGATTTTTCATTTATATAACATATTTTCTCAGAGAATTAAATATTTTTAGACCCATCAATGAATATTTTAGTTAAATAATGGATTATACCAACGTAAATAAGTGAGATATTATTATTTTTTGATTTATTATGTTATAATCAAAAGATTAATTATGTATTATTTGTGATTGGCCAACACATTGACCAAGTTAATATGTAATGGGGTAAAATTACAATCATCCAAGGAATTCTGGGATTTTTTTTAAGAGTTGAAGAGAATAATAATTAATACATAAAAATAAACATAATCATCCATTAAATATGGATTTTTAATTTAAAATATCGTTTTAATACGTGTAAATTGGTGTGTCCTAATTCTGAATGATGTAGTGATTTACTATGCATAAAGGAATATTAAAATCATTGAATAGAACTATCCAACTAATGGCCTTGAACTTGCAGTTGTAATATTTGTTTGAAAATATATGGAAAATACCAACGTGTAAAAATATGTGATATACATATATATTTTTCATCCACTATAATGTAACTTATATATTCTCATAGAAGGATCTCAAAAGGAGGTAAACAAGATGGTTGGAACTATGTGAAGACAATTATTACACAATACACAACCACTTTCATATGGACTACTATTTGACTTATGTATTTATTAGGAGGGAAAACAATGTAATATACATGATGAGAATAATGAATTATTATATATATAGTGATCTAGTAATGATGGATATGTGATTGTTTGTTAATGGGAGCCCTATTTTCTTGTTCAAAATGTTCTCAATAAATAATTACAAGAAAAATTGAAATTCAAAATTAGATGGAAAAAACAATCATTAAATATTAAATAAAATAATTATGGAAAAATTAAATAATACATCCTTAACGTTTTAGTGTTGATTTTTTGGGAATGGATATGTGTTTCATTTATATAGATATTAAAGAAGGAAAAAATTAGATGAATCTAATTAGTCAAATTTCTCCATATGTCAAATTTTCCAAAATATGTTTAGTGATTTAAAATATTTTTTCTGGTGGGATGGTATGAAGTGTTAAATTTCAGACTATGTGTCCACGTTATTAGTATCAATATAGTTTATGCATTAGATAAATCATCCAAAGATAGATATGAAACCCTTTAATATAAAAATACTAAAGAAAGATAATACAACAATGGTATGCGTCAAATGAATTTAAAAGATTCCAAGGATCAATGAGGTTTTATGGTTCATCATTTATCATTATAATAATTTTTCTCATTTTGTATTGGTAAGGGAAGACCTTAACTCATAGAACATGTCCTAACTATATATTAATAAAATCAAGAGGTATTATAGGTAACCTCTTTCTAATATTACTAATGATAACCCTTGGTTCACACAATTATTTTGTAAGATATTTCTATGGTCTCTCAATATAAATATACATTTAAGTACCATGTATAATCTGTGTATGCATAGGATGTTTTAATGTTATATCCCTAAATCTGAAGGAATGTTGAGATCATGTTCACTTATCTTCCCAGGATTGTTTGATTGGTACATAAATATTTGATATTTTAGTAAAATAATCGATTCCATTCTGGAATCCATATAATATTAAATGTTGTAATATATTGTAATATGTATTTTACACCAACCAGTTAAAATTAATTTTGGGAGAAATTGTTAGTTTCTATAATTATTGTAGAGGTGACAATTGTTAAAATATAGATTGTTCAATAGTACATTATAGAATCCCAGTGAAAAAAATATATTTATAATATTAATAAAATGATTAATGTGTAATTTCATACTGGAGACCATATATTTGTGAATAGTTTTTACCATGGAAGGGTGTTTTATGATTTTAAAAAAATGGGAAGTCATTCAACACTGACAATAGGCCATATGAAATGCAAGAATGAATAGAGGTTATGGCATACCGGTTGATTATAATGTCAAACTTATCTAAATTACATGAAATATTATTTGTTTCATTACTATTGAAATACATTCCCAGTCCAATTATTTTTATGACATTATAGGTAATATTTTTTAGCCAAACATGTCCTATAATAAGGTTTTATCCTACACCATTGGCACCAGATAGCTAGTATTATGAAATCTCAAAACTCTTCCTCAAAATCTCTTTTAGAAAAATTAAAAACTAGAAGAGGAATCATGGGATCCTGGCTATTATATAATGATAGAGTATCCACAGTTTGTAAAAAACTCACATACTTCAAAATAATATGATGAAATTATTTAATGGGGGAGAATGTGAGACTAAAATAATTCTATTTCATATAAACACCATATCCAAAAACTATTATAAATTACACCTTATAAAGACCAATAATTAATTATTTCACCTTATAAATTAGCTTAATTATTTAAAATCATTAATATAACTTTATTTTTGAATTCATCGTTTCAAAATTATCATTCTATAAATATTTAATTTTTTTTCTACAAAGGATGATTTCTAGTCGAAATGAATGGTTTTAATGAAACCTTTCATTTATACCACATTACCAAAATATATAAAATACATAGAAAATTAGAAAAAAAATAATCCAAAAAAATATTAATATAATGAATAATTATATGAATTATAAAATATTCTTTGGGATCAGTGAATTAAATATGGAAAATAATAAAAGTGAAAGAAAACCTTAAATGTGCGCATATGATGAGGTTTCACAAAAGAATCATATGCGCCTAATGTGAAGCCAAAAAGGGGTTTTGTGCACTCATGAATAATACATTACTCACTGTAAATGACATGTAAGATACTTGTGTGAAGGTTAATTGAGGCCTATATATAGGTTTCTACTCTCATGAAAAAAGATGATTTTTCCAACAAAATTCTGGTTGATCTACTTCACAAAATATTTTCATGTGTTTAAATGCAGAGACATTTCACATAAGGTGTTCCTTGAGTATGAAATAAACATGTGAACCCTTTGATGTAGTTTAAAAAAAGATAAGGTTTGTATAGAAAGTAGGGGTTTCACGAATGTAATCTTGTGAAAAAAATCACTAATCATTAGTACATGTTCAGTTATTGCAGGCAAGTGTATTGTTAAGATTCTAACAGAATTGTGAATATTTTGTTTGTGTGTTCAATGATTTCAAGTGAATAAATTAAAGACATATATGCAAGAAATGTCTCATTATGAACATAGACCATGTATTCAATGAAAATATATTAAAGCTACTTCCAATTCAATAAATTGAGTTAGACTTTTGAGAAGTTAGTGAGCTAGGGGGAGTCAAAGGATGCGATCTGTGTGACGTAGTGAGTCAACCCTAAACCATTGTAAAGGCTATGTGCCTCACACAAAGTGACTATGACTGAATCTTGTAATCCAAAATCTAGTCACTATTAGTGGATTTTGGAATGATCGACACATTATCAGTGTATGCTCCATATATTTATCCCTTAGTGGTGATCCAAGTAAAATTGGTGTGTCTTCTCCCTGCATGTGATTGTTTGTTTTATTTTCATATCCTTCGTACAGGTTTAAAAGGTTCCTACCAACGAGGGAATATGATCCATAACATTAAAAGTAAAAATTCGGCACACTGATCCACAAATCATCACCTATGGAATTATAGGGTTTTACACCACCTTCAAAGGGATCTGGACCTCTGTGTCAAAGCTCTAGTAATGTCTCTATTGGAGGTCAGAGAGATTCAAAAGGCCTTGCAGTGACAGACGGAAACTATGTGAGGAACCTCCAAACCCCATGAATGGATAACATTTGGAAATAGATCTAAAGGTGTCTTATCTTCTCCAATACCTGCCACCATGGTATACTCTATGTGAGACATGAGAGGACCAGTTTGGGATGTGTCTAACACTGAGAGGGGGGGTGAATCAGTGTTGGGGACTTTTTAAACCAATTCAAACTTTTATCCCCGTACCTCTTAACCTGTTAGGATCCTGATTCTCTTATTTATTTTCCTTATCGTATGCAATAATAGAAAGACGTAAAAATATGCACATGATATTTTTAAAAGGTTCACCACTCAATAACAGTAGCTACATTCTTGCCATGCATGGGAATGACCAGTTCATGGATTCTCCACTATAATGTAAAATGATGTTACAATGGAGTGTCTAGGAAAACAATACTCTATCCAGTGTGAGTCACTACACTATTGAGGGGGGTGGGAAACAATCCTATTCCCTAGATTGGTGAAAGCCTGGTCCAACTTGCAGCCTCTATCTAGTTCTTTATACTGCCTATGGAGACAGTCTTCTTCCTTCTTGATAAGGTAGGTTCAACTCTTGGTCTTCATTAGTTCTCTTCACTTGATTACATTCAAAGTAGTAGGCAAGCAATTATTCCTTTTTTCCTTATCTTCATTTTCTAGTGAAACACCAGCTGGACACGAATTCTTCTTTCTTCTTCTTAGTGAAAAAACCATCTACACTAAAACTCATTCTATCATCTTTTATAGAATCACATATACCAATGTGATTAATCAGGCAGTGAAGATCAGTTCATTTGGAATCATCTAAATCTCACTACCCTGAACAATTTTCAGCATTAAATTGGGCATACTCTGTTATTGTTCTTCTTCTCTCCTTTTTCTTTGAAATAGAAGAATATTTGATGATTATACAGTGTCTTAATCTCTTTATTCATCTCTCAATACCAACAAGTAAGTGGGTCGGCATACTACCTTATTCATTTGTACTAATGTGAGTTCGATTACATGTCTAGTTCCTCTTTACTCGACAACGTAAAACGAGGTTGATAAATCCCAGTCGTGTCAGTGCGGTTCAACTTTTCTTTGTGAAACCGAATGATTCACAGTTCTATATTTATCACAAAGCTTCTTCGAGAGTGATATGCACCTATCGATGGTTCACAGGACCCCCATATTTTTCACGCAATCTTCCAGGTAGATTTCCAGTAAATTCAAACCTTGCACATAAAAACACCTCTTGGCCTGAAAAACCCTTTTCACGCAACTCTTTTTTTTCATGCAGAACTTCCCATTTTCACGCAGCACTTCCATTTTCATGCAACACTTCTTTTTTTTGCACAATACTCTAAACTTCAATTTTTATGCGCGTTAGAGCTCGGGATTTGTCTAAGTGTCGAGTTTCTTCAAATGAGAGGGGGTCACCTCATATTTATAGGGTTTTTTGACCCTACGTGTAAAACCCCTTCCTGCTCGTAAAACTCCTTCCATTGCGTAAAATAGTCTCTCACATATTTAACTATGAGCACCTTATTTTATTTTCACGCACCACCTAGATTTTTTGCGCACCTCATGAATTTATAAATTTTTTACATTTTAAGCATGAAGCACCAGTTGCGAGAAAAATTCCATGCCATGTTATATATTGCGCGCAAAACCAATCTTTCGCAACATCATTTTTGGCACAATGCTCCAATTTTATGCGTACCTCATGCCTTTTCCAATTTTTGAGCTTCTGATCTCGAAACACCTTTTGTACAAAAAACTTCATTCCTCTATTTCACGCATCCCGCTGATATTTCACGCAACCCGCAACTATTTCACGCACAACTTTATTTTTTCGTGCAACCTGCATAAATTAATGTGCACTCTATGCCTTTGCCATTATTTGATGTTCTAACCATAAATCATGCCTTCCATTCAAAATTCTAAGTCATCTTAAATCTCGCGCGCAACATCCTTTCCATTTCCATTATTCGATGTTCTTTTATACCGCCTCCATATTGTCCATTCCTTTATTATTTCTCTCTTCGCTACTTCCCATAACCATTCTTCAGCTTTCATCATGAACTCCACTATCGTGATATATATCCTTTGATATACCATATTTAGCATCATCAGAGTATCAGTAGAAAGTAATGAACCTTATATGCCTTCCACTAGCATCTTTTCATCCAATCAAAAATGTATTTGACTGGCATCATCATTTCTCCCCCTTTCCTAATGATATTTGTGAAATAAAAATCAGAATAGCATCATCTGGTTTCATACAATGTGAAATTCATGGCTACCTTAGAATGCTAAGCCCATCCACGATATCTCTTCTTCTTCAATCATCATTATACACATCATGAAAATCATATTATTCTATTATTCAAGTAATATCTTGCATGGATTTCTATCATGAATAATTTCATTGTCTTTTTCAAATCCTCATTCTTCTTAAATCATCATCAGATGGATGGTACCTCAACGTTGGTCTTCTTCGAATTCTCATTCTTCTTCAATCATCCTCAGATGGATGAAACTTCTCTATTCCGATCCAATCATCCTATCATCCTCAAATGGATGATACTTCTCCATTCTTCATTGTTGTAAACAATGTGTCACTTTTGACACAAGTTCTTTGAACTTTGGATCACCTCAACAGTCGTCTGAATTGTCTTCAGGGAGAGATTCCCAATCATGAAATCCAATGCTATGATTCCATAAGAATTTCCAGGCATCCTAACTTCATCCAATCTCGATTAACATTGAAGTTATTCTCCATCTTCTTCTTCATTTTGACCAGTATTGACAAATGTTGCAACCAATACAATCATCATACACAATGTGGTCCCAACAAGACGAAGCATCCCTAAAGGATGTAGTCAAGAAACATAGCACCAGTGATCCTTCCACAATGGATTCTCGAAGTAGAATGGGAGGAGAAATCAGTTCATGAGGAGAAAGCATTCATGGAAAAAGATCATCTTTAATTAGAATATCTTTTAGAGATGGAATTTCTAGTAATATGTGATCATCAACCACTCCCAAGAAACCTCTAGAGACAGAGGCCACCATAGGAGGGGGAGGATAAGGTGCCTTGATACCAAATGGTTGTGGTGGCGCTGATTGGAGAAAGCCACCCGAGTAGGGGTTAATGTTTTAATTTTTTGAAATGTGGGTGGTGTGTGTAACACATTCTAATGCAATGTGAAATATATTGATAACAATTTAGAAAACAAAACTAGTTCAGTATGGTTGATAAAATTCCAAAATAATCACGATTTTCAATAAAATTTTAACTAATTATTTATCCCCATACCATATAATAGAATAAAATATATAATCATATATTATTCTAAAATTTCATGAATAACATGTAATTTCAATTCTAGAATACTACTCCTAAATTACATGATTTTTTCAGACATGTATTCAAGTAAAATAATCATGGAAACCAAGGAAACGAATTCTCTTGAATGATAAAATTTTATATTATAATTCATCAATAAAAAAATAAATATAAATTATAAAATTTTAATAATTAAATTACATATAGAAATAGATATGGAATAATAAATGAATGAATGTAAAATAATTTTCAAGAAAATTAAGATCATATGAAAAACATTCATACATAAGGTAATGGACTTTGTCTCAACATCAATTTCATTAAGACTTACATGGTATAGCTCACCAATACATTATTATGTGGTTTATATACTACCACTTTGAGGTAACTTAAAAAAAATACATTATATTCGTCTTAAATAACAATATTTTCTTGTATCATGGTAATGAAAATTATTTAAGCTTCATACCATTTTTAATTGAGGTATTTAATTTGAATTATTAGATGTCGATAAATTTACATTTCTTACTCAATAAGGATATGAAATTAAGGAACTATTTTATTGAAATTAATCTATCTAGGAAGAGATCTTTTTAGATACACAGATAGGTGGGGCATGTTATACCCCCTCTATGCATCGACTTATGTCATGAGACTAAAAAATTTCTTACAAACCCATCTTTTATGATTCCAAAACATAATCATATGGGTATTTACCAACTGACTTAAACAACATTAATGGTATGATAGTTTATGTTTTATATACATGATGTCCCATAATTAATCATTTTCCTCATATAATGTTCTGCAATCATTATCTAGAGAATCTTTACAATGACAAATTCTATGGATGCATTTTCACTTTTAGTGTATTGATTGTGTTTTTTATCAGTTATTCACCAAGCCATATTTATTATTTCTAATTTATTATTATTCACATAGTATGGAAATATGTTTCCACATTATGTAAATCCAACTGAGGATTTGATCTTAACATTTTTTCCACCATGTTTTGAAGATAATATCATTGAATATATGACAATGAAGAAGATTATTTTCCCTTATCATTCTATATGTTTTTCTTTCAATTTAATATGTGAAACAGGAATGTATCTAGGCTCATTGAGACTACTAAACTGATCAATCATTGGTGATATGATCTCTTGTAATTAAGAAATTGTAATAAAATAACCACTAACTCTGGGAAAATGGGGACGTGGATTTTAAAATTATTACCTTGTCCCATATATGTCTCTAATTATATATACTTACTCAAATATGAAATAAAAAATTTAATAATGTTCATTATCATTACTTATTTTTATTGAGTATATAAAATATATTTATATACATTTAAAAATATATAAAAATAAATAGGAAAAATATACCTTTGATGTAAAAAATTTCTACAATTTAAGAAATAATAATATCCATATATATATAATAAATATATAGTAAAAGAAAAATTACTAAATATAAGTGATTACATGTAATTTATTTTTCTAGGATAATGTTAAAAATCACAAAAAAAAGGTGATATAGAAATTACAACTTTAACACCTAGTAATTTTCAATCTGATCCCCCTTTGTTGATATAATTCAATGTGAAATAGAATATACCATGAATTGTGAGTGAATGAGGATATTAAATAAATAAAGGGTAGTATATACACCACATTAATGTGTATTGGTTCATAATTACAATTAAGTATAGACATAATGATAATTGAGATGAAACCACTTACCTTACACCACCTTTTGGTTGAACACACAATAAACTCCTGTAAAATTGTTTGAATTGTAAGAACCGGGGTTTTGAGCCTGTAAGACTTTGAAAATTTTCTTTATGTTATTCCAGAGCAGGGCATTAAGACGGCATGTGATTTTGAGCCTTGGTGTGGCCAGAATTAATTTTTGTGTGTGCTCACACTGGACACACCAAATTAACATAATAAATCATAAACGGTTACTCAGATGGGAAAACCGAGGGCACCGTTGAATCTAGAGCATGTCGATTACCCTAAGAAGGGTGTGACTTTCGCGGGCGTGACCCTTCTATGGAAAACACCACCAGGGGTGTTTTCGTAATTTAGTGGCCTTAGACGTGAACTTTACAAATTCTGAACATAAGTTTAGATTAAAATTTTGAGACCTCTGTTGTGCTCAGACTGTGGATTTTACCCTAGGGGCGGCTTAACCCCGACCCCGTCAAAGATTCTAGTACGGGCCCACTGGTGGGGGGGATTTAAGACATAATTAATTTTAATTAATTGAGTTTCTCTAATTGAAACTTTCTTCCACCACCACCCTTCTCACCCCCTTCCATTTTTTCCCTAGATGAATCCCTCTTAAGAAGCTTCATGATTCCCCTACTCTGCATCAAGGCGGTGGTGTTTCTGGCGGACCGTTCGTGAAGCTACGGGCTACACCCAGTGAGGTAGGAAATTTTCATTTTTTTAAATTGTTTCATATTCATTGAATTAAATTAATTGCATTGAATTTATGTCCAATTGTTAAGTAGTTACCATAGATGTGTAGGTCTTGATTCGAGATTCCCAATGATCCTTTCGGATCAAATTTTAGAGTCCTGGGGTGTCTGGGGTGAACATTGGGAGTTTTCTGGCCAATTCTTGGGTTTTCCAGCGGTGCCAGGGCTACCGGCGGTCAGCACAGCAGTCCAGTGGTTCCCAGGTGGCGGTAGTCCTAGGCGTAAGTGGTCCCAAGTGGAAGCTGTCCTCGGTGGTGGCGGCGGGCGGAGGTCGCTGGTGTGGGGCACGACGGGTGTCGCAGCGCACGACACAGTGCGGGAGACCGAGACCTGTCGAAGGTGGGTCTCTGCACGGGACAGTGACCGGCCACAAGGGCCGGTTGGCTAGGAGGACCGCGGGTCAGCAGCCAGGCCATGAGGAAGGTACATGGGCCAGTACAGCGGGTCGAGCCGGCCGGTGCAGGTCGGTGCAAGCCGGGTTGATCGGTCGGTCCAGCCCTAAGTGGGGGTAGTCTCCTTACCTTCAGTCACCCATAACATTCGCTACGATAGTATTTTTTGCGTGATGTCTATGGAAGCACAATAATAGGCTCAAGATGGAAATTTTGAGATGGTATCGAGGATTTTTTTATTGTTGAGACGGGCGCTCGGTGGCATGTCACGCTCGTTAAGTACCTCACCTGGATTCTTCTACCGAATGACGTAAAGACATACAGAGTCTGTTTAAGGCGTCGTCAGTGGTGTTGTGATCCTAGAGTCAAGATGAAGTAGTCTAGGGTGGTTTCAGGCATTTAAGTCGGAGTTGAGGCATGGGCCCCACAAGCCTTATTTTATGCTATGAGTAGCATTTTGGGACTTTTTCATCAAATGTTAGTTCGGGGAAAATGAATAGTCATTCCACCATGTTTTCTGAGAGCATCGTGATGGACCAGTTCGGTCGAATTCTCTTTTTACTCAGGTGTGGGCCCCATGAGATTACGTGGGCATAATGTGGTGTTCATTAACCTTTTCATCAAGAGTCTGTTTCCAGGGGGTAAATAGTATATCTCACATGTTTTTCCATGAGGACTACAACTGTGAAATCTATTTGGGAATTCGAAGAATATTTCTGGATCTCATTAAATGTGGAAACATGAATGGGCATTGGTCGGAGGTTCCCTTGATGCACTCCGACCCAACACACGTTCGCGATGTTAGTGACACCTAGAGATGGTTAGGGCAGTGCGGGTGTTATCAGACAATTTCTGGGTTTACCCTCCAGCGGGGCTGGGTAGTGCGTTACCCACCGGCGTATCAGGGTTTACCCTTTAGTGGGGCTGGGTAGTGGGTTACTAATTAACCATTAGCGTTTACCCTCCAGCGGTACTGGGCAGTGGGTTACCCATTAACCTTTAGGGTTTTCCCTCAATTGTGGTTGGGCAGTGGGTCACCTAACGACCTTTTAGGGTTTACCCTCCAACAGAGCTGGGCGGTGGATCACCCGACGACCTTTTGAGTTTTACCCTCCTGTTGGGCTGGGCAGTGGGTTACCTAACGACTTCTTTTAGACTCAGGCCTTCTAATGTAGAAAGTCATTGGTTTTTCTCCGTGATTACCAGAGCATGACTTTTTGTGGTACAGATTAGCGATGAAGTGACTATGACTTGCGGGAGAGTTTGGCATCATTGATGGCTACCCTTAAAACTGTTTATGACTTATCTTGATCTGATGTTGGAGATAGATATCCCTTTATGCACTTTTTCGGGTTTCTTGTTGAGAATATATATATACACCATACTTTCGTTCTCACTCCATGGGTTTAGTTACTTTCCTTCAAAGAGGGGAAAAGACACAAAGGGTATGCCAATTGATTTCTGTGTCTATCACCTCTTTGTTGGTCAAGCCTAATTTTTTCTCTTGTTGGGTTGAGCTGCACTCTATTTTATTGTACTCTTTCACTGTTCTCTATTTTTTCTACTGATCAACGTTTTAATGCCTCCTTTATTGCTGCCTCGAGATTTTGGGGAATCCTACTGAGTATCTTTATACTCATCCATTCTTGGGATTTTCCCACACTTGGTGTTCCTTTACAGACGATGGACATGTCGATTGAGACTACGTAGGAGCGTAGAGGACATTGGATCTTAGGATGCGTTTAGTAGTCATAGTAGGAATTTCAGGTGGGATACTCACTAGCTATTTAATTTTGTTTACTTGTTTCCAGTTAGTGTCACATTTTCGGTTGGGCGAGTGTTTTTCCCTTTTTTTGTTCAGTATCTTGTTAGTAATTTTCAGCACTTTACGTTTTTTCTCTCTATTTAGAAATCAATGCATGACTGTGGGTGGGTTTTAGTTGTTCGTTCTTTGGTTTTTCTTTTTTACTCTACACTGCTGCATTGAGTGGGCTGTGTGTGTGTTTGTGTACAGGTACATAGGCAAACGCCTCCCCGAGATTGTTACACCTTCAATGCTTGTCTCCAGCCCCTGGCCTATGAAGGTGGGTTTGGGGTAGCTGTGGCTCAAGACCGGTAGGTTCGGGTCGTGACAAAGTGGTAACAGAGGTGGTTCGTTCCGTGGGGAGTTGTTCAGACGTCCCTAAAAAGGAATTTTTTGGGATTTAGGGCAATAGTGTCAACGTGTCTCAAGATCATCTCTCAGGCCAGGAAGTCTAGTGATGGTATGGCAGCTGACGTATCCATTCACCAGGACCCTGATAACCTACTTGTTGACCCGACACGGTGAGATATTTGTTGCAGGGAACATTCGAACATGTATCCAGTAGGATTAATTCTTTGATTGTCCTTGTTGAGTCAGATCCCATTTGTGATTACTATTATATATATATATATATATATATATATATATATATATTCTCATGTGATCATGGTAATCCTTGATAATTTTTAGGATGCCCCCATGACAGCTGCCAGCCAGGTTACCCTCTCCAATTCATGATGACAACCTAGCGAGCGATGAGGCGTCAGTTCAGGGACCCTCACATGATCCCCATAAATTCAGTGCTTCAGAAGTATCCTCTACTCCTTGCGAGAGTCAGTTAGTACAGACAAGACAACTCGAGGTTGAGCTCAAGGTGAGTGTGCTCTGAGACTTTCAATGTTAGCGACTAAAGAAGTTTCATGGTGACCCGGATCCCCAAGCAGCGGATGATTGGATAGAGTCCGTGGAATAAATTTCCAGGATGGTATGGACACCAATGGACCAGATGGTAGCCCAATATTCCATCCCTTTCCTCTGGATGTCTGGGAGTTGGTGGGGGTTGGTTATACAGACCCACGACGAGTCGTCTCTCACATGGGATAGCTTCCAGCAGCTCTTTCGGGAGGAGTACTCCCACTCTTGTTTACGCTCCATTCGGATTCAGAATCTTCTGGAGATGAAGCAAGAGGGGATGAATGTGGTGCAGTACATAGCCCAGTTTACCGATCTGACACACTAATCACATGAAATGGTCCGCAATAGTTACTTCCAGGCACGGAATATTGAGCCGGGTCTTCACTGGGAGATCCATGCAAGTGTAGTACCCTTGTGCATCCCTACGTATGCTGGGGAGCTAGAGCAGGTGCACGTGACGGAGAGCTTCTTAGATGAGGGATGCCAGCTGACAGGCCCTTACAGTGGCCACTTCAAAGGAGAGTCTTTGGTGACATGCAGGCGGCAGAGAGCAGATCCTCGGTCTAGGAGGCCCTTCCGTGAGTAGACACTGGGGTAGTGCCGTACACCGTAGTGGCTCCGTAGAGCACTGGGATAGTCAGGAGAGAGCCGGTTCTATGCCTATGATGGACGGAGTCACCTAGCACAAGTTTTCCTGACCAGGTGTACCGAGCAGCTGTGGCAAGCAGTGGGTGCACAACAGCGGAAGAGGCATCGCCGTGACTGGGGATCCCCCAGGCGAGGACAAGGTGGTCCTCAGGGAGGTGGTGTAGGCAGAGTGGAAGGACTTGGAGGTATGGGATGACATTTCGAGTTCCTTCTATTAAAACCACCAGGCGTCCCACATCAGGCTCAGGGATATGGAGGTAGGGGTCGTGGGCAGCTTCAGGCTATGGGTGTTCGTGACCCCTCAACGCACGAGATGGTCTGAGGTATGTTTTTTGTTTTCTCTATGATTGCTTTTTTACTTGTAGACATAGGCTCCAACCACTCTTTTATATCACTGCTTTTGGTATGAGAGTTGGGAAACCCTGTAGAGGCGCTGGCACCTGCACTTAGTCTTGAGGATCCAACGGGATGTGCCTTGTTGGTGACCTTTATCTGCAGACAGTGCGAACTGTCGTTCGGAGGAGAGAGTTTAACGTGGGACCTACTTGTCATCACGATGGGACCATATGATTTCATCATGGGAATGGATTCAATTTGTAGGGATCACGCTCAGATCGACTATCATCACAGATGAGGTTCACCATCCTTGGTGAACTAGACCTCGTGGAAGAGCATATGGGTACTCTGAGCAAAAGACCAAGACCTTTTTCGCACTAGTTAGCAAGCATGGCTCTCAGAGCAGTATATAATACAAACACCTGGATCCCTACCATTATAAAGGACTACATGGATGTCTTTCCCAGTGATGTCAAGGGACTCCCTCTGAGGTGAGAGATGGAGTTCTACATTGACTTGCAGCAGGGGACTGCCTTGATATCATGTGCAGCATATCAGATGGCACCCACAGAGCTTCAAGAGCTATGACTTTAGGTGGACAACCTTTGTGATAAGGGATTCATCAGGCCGAGTGTGTCCCCCTAGGAAACTCTGGTTTTGTTTGAGACAAAGGCAGATGGGAGTCTGTGTCTTTGTGTGGATTATCATCACCTGAATCGGGCTGCGATAAAGAATAAGTACCATTTGCTGAGGATCGATGACCTCTTCGACCAGTTGAGAGGTGCGAAGTGGTTCTCCTAGATTGATCTTCAATCCGGATACCACCAATTGCAGGTTTTTGAGGCTAACATCCAGAAGTTGTATTTCCGTTGTCGATATGGGAATTACAAGTTTCTAGTGACGCCCTTTGGGTGACTAATTCCCCCACCGTTTTCATGGATTTGATAAACAAGATCTTCCAACTGTACTTGGACCGGTTTGTGGTAGTCTTCACTGATGAAATACTCATCTACTATGCGACGGAGGAGGAGCATGTAGAGCATTTGTGGATGGTCCTAGACTTACTCTGAGAGCATCAATTATATGAGATGATCTTGAAGTGTCAGTTCTGGATTCATTAGGTTCAAATTTTATGGCATTTCATTACGGAGAAGGGATTGTCCATAGATACCACAAATATATAGGCAGTGCTTGCTTGGGAGCCACACTAGAATGCATCATATATGCGGAGATTCCTTGGTTTGGCATGTTACTAAAGGGGGTTTATAAAATATTTCCCTAGGATTGATGCCCCTTTGAATTCATTAATGCAGAAGGGACGGCCGTTCACCTGGATTGATCAGTGATCGAAGGACTTCGAGGAATTGAGATAGAGGTTGACTGCTGCTCCAGTGTTGAGGATGTCAGAGGTGGTCATTGAGTTCATGGTATACTGCAATGCTTCAAGAGATGGGATCGGTTGTGTGCTGATGCAACAGCGTGCAGTGATTCCATATGGGTCCAGGAAGTTGAGGCCCCATGAGAAGAATTATGCAAACCATGATTTGGAGCTGGCAGCGGTGGTCATCGCCTTGACGTTATAGAGACACTACCTTCTGGGTGAGAGTTTTGTTTTCTACTCAGACCAGCTGAGCCTCAAGTACATATTCACTCAGAGGAATCTGAATTTGAAGCAGAGGCATTGGCTGGAGTTTATACAGGACTATGATTTCGAGATAGTCTACACTCTAGGGAAGAGAAACATAGTAGTAGATGCCCTTAGAAGGAAGTCCCAAGCTCATTTAGTACGGGAAGCTTCAGAGTAGTTGGCTTCCCTATGGATGACCTTTGTAGATCAGAAGGTTACGACTTTTCTATAGTCGATGGTGTTGACTCCTTCACTCCTTGAGCATGTGAGAGAGTCGCAGCTGGGGGATGTCGACAGCGAGTTACTCCGTGATCAGATATCCACAAGCGATACACCTGATGGGTATTCTAAAAGAGGGAATCACTAGATTCTAGTCTATGTGTGAGATGTAGTACAAGTGGAGATGCGAGAGGAGGCGATGTGGGAGTTCCACACTTCCCCCTTGGTTGGGCATCCCAGTGTGGGGAAGATGTACAGAGACCTTCAGTGGTAGATTTGGGGGTCTGAAATGAAACATAGCGTAGACGAGTTCATTTCTCAGTGTCATAACGGTCAGTAGGTGAAGGCTAAGTATCAAGATCTAGAAGTGTTGTTATAGCCCCCTGATATCTCGAAGTGGAAGTGGGATGGAATATCTATAGACTTTTTCATAGGAATTCTGCGCATAGAAAAGGGCCTTGACTCCATTTTTTTGATAGTGGATCGACTCATGAAGTCGACACATTTTCTTGTGTTCAGGGAGCGGAGCTCGGTGGAGAGTCTAGGGAAGTTGTACGTTCGGTAGATCGTCCACCTTCATGGAGTACCCTCGACGATCATCTATGACCGTGATGCGTGGTTTACATCACGATTGTGGTGAGGCCTACATGATGCATTCGGGAATCAACTGTGGATGAGTACAACTTTTCACCCACATACCGAAGGCAGATAGAGTGCACTTTCCAGGTGATAGAGGATATAATCAGGGCATGCATGTTAGACTTTGGCCTGAGCTGGGAGTATCACCTTCCATTGATGGAGCTCGCGTATAACAAAAGTTACCACTCCACTATCGGCATGGAACCTTTTTTAGCCCCCTACGGGAGACCCTGAATGTCACCGTTGTGTTAGATGGAGTTTGGGAAGACCTCCCTTATGGGCCCAGAGTAGGTGCAGGAGACGATGGAGAAGGTGGAGGCCATTCGTGAGCGGATTAGGATGACTTAGAGCATAAAAAAGTCCTACATAGACTATCATCACAGGCCTTTGAAGTTAGACTAGGGGGGACCATGTATTTTTGAGAGTCTCTCCACGACGTGGTACACGAAGGTTCGGCCAGGGTGGAAAGCTATCCCCGAGGTTCATTGGGCACTTTGAGATCATGCACATGGTCAGTGAGGTTACCTACCATATTGCTCTACCCCCACAACTGGAGAGGGTGCATGACATCTTCAACGTGTCGCTGTTGAGGAAATACATGCCCAACCCCACACACGTTATCAACTGGGTAGATCTGGACATCAAGGATGGAACCACCATTGAGGAGAACCCGGTGGCGATTGAGGACCGAAAGGAGTGAACACATCGTGGAATGACCACATCCTTGCTTCGTGTGATGTGGCTGCACGAGAGGGTGCAGGAGAGCTCCTAAGAACAGGAGAGACAGATGCGGGCACAGTATCTCAAGTTGTTTTTGTAGTTTTGTTTTTCAGGGATAAAAAATATAAAGGAGGGAATGATGTAAGAACCCTGGTTTTTAGCTTGCAAGACTTTGAAATTTTTTATGATGTTATTCCAGAGCATGGAATTCAGACGGCGTGTGATTCCGAGCCCCGGTGTGGCTGGAATTAAATTTTAAGTGCATTCACACTGGACACGCCAAATAAACAGTATAACTCCTAAACAGTTGCTTGGATGGAAATATTGAGGGAACCTATGAATCCAGATCGTGTCATTTACCCTAGGAGGGGTGTAACTTTCACGAGAGTGGCTCTTCTGTGGAAAACTCCACCAGGGGAGTTTTCGTAATTTAGCGGCCTCAGGCGTGAACATTAAAAATTATGAATGGAAGATCGGATTAAAATTCTGAGACTTATGTTGCGCTCCAACCATGGATCTTAACATAGGGGTGGCATAACCTCGACCTCGTCGAAGGTTTGGGTACGGGCCCACTAGTGGGGGGGGATTTAAGACTAAATTAATTTTAATTAATTGAGTTTCTCTACTTAAACCTTTCTTCCACCACCACCCTTATCCTCCCCATCCTATTTCTCCCTAGAGGAATCCCTCTAAATATGATTCATGCTTCTCTTCATCTCCGGTAAGGCGATGGCGTTTCCAGCGGACCGTTCGTGAAGCTACGGGCTATGCCCAGTGACACATGAACTTGGCATTTTTGTTTTTCATTTATGTATCTTCTTTGAATTAAATTAATTGCATCAAATTGTTGTCCAATCATAGAGCAAAGACCATATATGCATAGAGATTGATTCAGGCTTCCCCACGATCCTTCAGTATCATATTTTCATGTCCCGGGGTGTCCGGGGTGACCCAATGGAGTTTTCTGGCCAAACCTTGAGTTTTTCGGTGGTTCCAAGGCTGTCCGGTGGTCGGCGTGGCGGTCCGGCTGTTCCCAGTCAGTGGTAGTCCCATGTGGTGGTGGTCCGAGGAGGCATCAGTCCCAGGCGGTGGCAGTCCCAGAAGACGGTGGTACCAGGTGGCGGCGGTTCTAGGTGGCAGCCGTCCTCGGCGATGGCGGCGAGCGGAGATCACCGGTGCGGGGCTCGAAGAAGGTCGTGGCGTGTGACCCCGTGCGGGAGATTGAGACCCGCCAAA
This sequence comes from Viscum album, assembly GCA_963277665.1. Classification (NCBI taxonomy): domain Eukaryota; kingdom Viridiplantae; phylum Streptophyta; class Magnoliopsida; order Santalales; family Viscaceae; genus Viscum; species Viscum album. The sequence continues at coordinate 1,028,770,997 of OY728159.1, forward strand.
GTAGAGTCTTCGGGCAGTACTGTGACCGTCCATGAGGTCCGGTCGGCTGGGTGGACCGTGGGACAATGTCTGAGCCGCGCGGAAGGGCCATGGGCCGACGCAGGGCGGCATAGGCCGAGTGGACTGGCTCGTCCGGGCCAGTCCAGCCCTAAGGGTGGTAGTCCCCTTCCCTTCGGACACCCGTAACATTTTCTACAGGTGTCTGTTTTGCGTGCTGTCTATGGAAACACAATCCTCATCTTGAGACGGAAACATTGACATGGTCTCGGGGATTTTTTTTAATTCCTGAGATGGGGGCTATGTGGCATGTCACTCTTGTTATGTTCGGCGGGATTCTTCTTCTGGATGGCGCAAAAACATTTAGAGTCCGTTTAAGGCGTCATCAGTGGTGTTGTGACCCTGTAATCAAGAGGAAGTTTTCCAGGGTGGTTTCAGGCATTGAATCTGAAGTTGACGCATGGGCCCCACAATCTGTCTTTTAATCTATGAGAAAAAATTTGTGACTTTTTCATCAAACGTTAGTTCGAGGCGAATGAGTAGTCGTTTCGACATTTGTTTCCGAGAGAATCGCGATGGCGCAGTTCTCCCGACTTCTTAAGGGACCGAGGTGAGGGCCCCACGGGACACGATGGGCATAAATAAGTGTTGAATAACTTTTTCATCGGGAGTCAGTTTCGAGCGGGTAAATAGTCTATCTCGCGTGTTTTTTTATGAGGACGACAATGATGAAATATGTTTGGGCATGCGAAGCCTCTTTCAAGATCTCATTAAATGTAAAAACATGAAAGGGTATTAGTTGTAGGTTCCCTTGATGCACTCCGACCCAACACGTAGTCGTGATGTTAGCGACACCTAGAGATGGTTCGGGCAGTGCGGAGTTATCAGACCATTTCAAGGATGACCCTCCAGCGGGGTTGGGTAGTGGGTTACCCACCATCGTATCAGGGTTCACCCTCTATAGGGAAAGGCTGTGGGTTACCCATTGACCTTTAGGGTTTATGCTCCAGTGCGGCTGGGCAGTGGGTTACCCACTGTCCTTTTTGGGTTTACCCTCTAGCATGGCTGGGTAGTGGGTAACCCGATGACCTTTTAGGGTATAACCTCTAGCAAGACTGGGAAGTGGGTCATGTGATGACCTTTTGGGGTTTACCCTCTAGATGGGCTGGGCATTGGGTTACCCGATGAATTGTTTCATACTCAGCCCTTCTGATGAGGCTAGTCATTGGTTTTTCTCCATGATTATCAGAGAAGTAAATTTTGTGGCACGGTTTAACGATAAGGCGGCTTTGGTGGGTGGGACTATTGGGCATCAGTGATGGATACCCTTTGAACTTTTGACGACTTGTCCTGGACTGATCTTGGAGATGGATATCCCCTTACACATTCATTCAGGTTTCTTGTTGAGCATATATATATACACTCGACTTTCGTTCCCACTCCTTGGGTTTAATTACTCTCCTTATAGGAGGACCAAAGACACGCGGGGTATGCCACGTGCTTTCCGTGTCTAGCTAATCATGGTCAGATGAGGCTACTTTATTTCTGTTGTTGGGTTGAGATGCACTCTATTATCTGTACACTTTCACTGTTCTCTATTATGTCTTCTGCTCACCATTTTAATACCTCCTTTTTTTCTCACTCGAGATTTTAGGGCATATTACTAAGTATCTTTATACTATCCCTTACATGGGAATTTCCCTTAATTTTTATTCCCTTGTAGATGACAGACATGTCGATTGAGACTATAGAGGAGAATAGAGGACATAGGTGCATGGGCTGCATTTAGTAGTCATAGTAGGTCATTCAGATGTGAGACTCACTAGGTGTTTACTTTTGTTTACCTGTTTCCAGGTTGTGGCACTTTTCTTGTTCGGTGCGTGTTTTCCCTTTTTCTGTTCAGTATCTTGTCAGTACATTTTCAGCACTTTACTTTTTTTTCTCTCTATATAAAAGTCGATGCATGACTGTGGTTGGGTTTTAGTTGTTCGTTCATTGGTTTTTCTTTTTTACTCTGCACTTCTGCATTGAGTGAGGTGTGTGTGTGTGTGTGTGTGTGTGTGTCTAGGTAATTACGAAAAGGCCTCCCCGAGATTTTTATGCCTTCAGCACTTGTCACCACCCCCTGGCCTATAGAGGCAGGCGTGGGATAGTTGTGGCTCGAGACATGTATGTTCAGGTTGTGACATGAATCATGTGATTAACTAATTCCAGTACTATATTAATGTTTATAAAATCATATACTATCCTTTAGTTTCATCTTATAACCCTTAGTTTGTAATATTTTCTTATTTTTAATGTTTTTTGTGTTCATTGCATTACTTTTTAAGTATGTTTTAACATTTTATTTACTGTTCCTACTATATAAATCATTATTTCAATGTCATATTAATTTTAAAATTATTTTAATTTTATATATATTCTATATATTTATTTTTATATTACTAAAAAATATTTAGTTATATAAAATTAAATCCATTGTTCATGGAGATAGTAGGTCATACATAGGTTGGAACACAGTTTTAATATTAGTTTGTTATTGAAAGAAATAAAATTAAATGATAAATATGTATAATTTATTTACAATTTGATATTTATGTCATAATGATCACATATGTTTATTAAAACCATCCTTGATTCATTACATGTAATGTGTGAACTGATCACATCACTTCACAAAATTGTATTCTGTCGTACACACTATCTAGGTTGTCGTATTACAACATAGTGGAAAGTATGAAGTAATGTGTTATATAATTATTCAAGAAGTATTTTGTCTTTATAAATGTCATATATATCATATAAAAGTGATATTTACATCAATATTCCCCACCATTAATATAGGTAATGGAAGAAAAAATGATATCATTTCTTGAGGCGGTAGTCCATCTTAGGAAAAAGAATGATTTAATATCCCATTTGATGTGTGTTTTTGTGGTTTTGTTTTGTTAGCCTATAATAAAAACATATAGATATAATTATTATTTCTATGTTGTTATATAATAAAGATAAATGAATAAATTATTATGCGGAGAGAGAAATAATACAAATGTTCTTGTTGATGAATGTTGGACCATCTTTCGATAAATCCATTTAGTTTATACATAAATCAATCTGTGTGTAGTTATTTGTAAAAAATGATTATAGGATTTTTGATGATGGTGGTATTTAATATTTTATTATTTTTTATGATCCGTTGTGCTTGATCAAAGTTAATAGAGTGGGAGATTTGGTTTAATTTTATAAGGGAGGTAAGTTAAAAGCATGTAAATACCAAAAATGAAATACTAATTGGGATGTATACCTTACATCACATGACACAATGAATGAATTTTTTTCTAAAATAGATTATATGTAAAAAATATGGCAATAAAATTGGTAATGGTAAAATTTATAGTTAATTTACCCCTTCTAATTAATGTTTAACCACTACGTAATCTCATTTTAACCTTATTCTCTATAATAAATTTTAATTTATTTAACTCATATTTTTTTGTCAAAAAATATACTAAGTTATTATAAAATATATTCATATTAATATTTTAATTATAAAATTCTTTTTTCCAAATTCTCATAAAATAAGTGAAATAAAATATTTAAAAATGATTTCTAGAGATGGGAATAAAAAAGGGGGTTTTAATGTAAAAACATTCATATGATTAACTTTTTATGTAAAAATTCAATAAATAATGAATCAAATAACATAAAATATAATAATAGATGTATATTTGATATTATTAGACATTATGTCAAATTTAAAATATAATGTATCCTTATAAAATATTTACACAAAATTAGGGTATCCAATGATAATATGTTTTGTTTCCCTATTAATCAAAAAAATTAAAAATCTACTAAAATTTCAACAAAACATATTTTTGAAATTTCAAAATCCTTATTTTAGTATATATTTTCATAAATAAAATTCAATAGTGGAAAAAAATTTTATTAAAACAAGTGTTATAATAAAAGGAGGCAAAACTACCTTTAGAATATTACAACATTTTGAAGCCTAAAATTGGATTTGTTCTAAGGATATTCCTATGAAATATATTGGTTGAATGAAAAAAATATTTTATTAAAGATATTATATATAAATTTAGTTAATATATATCAAAAAGTATTTAATTTCACTGGTTACAATAAAAATCTGTTGACGGATAAAACTAGTTTTTTTATTAAAATATGTCATTTATTTTAAATTATAATATATATTCATTTATTATTAATTAGTTACCATTGAATTCAGAAATATATTTTCATAAGTAAATTAATATCATTTATTACCACCAATGTAATTTATAAGAGATAATTTTCATTTTAATGAATAATATTTATAGATATCAGTAAAGCATGGTCTTCCATGTAACCTAAGCTATAAAAGAAACTTGTTGTTTCTTAAAATGAAAGATAACTCAATATCAGATGCATTTAATGTCATTGAATATATATAATTAATTTAAAATATTAAATATATCATAATTAAATGGGATGATATATTCTTTTTTTGTGCTTGTTGTTTTTTATCATACATGCTATCATATATGATTTTGACATTTTAAAATTTATGGTGTTGTAATTATTTAGAAAAACCACAGACTATGAACATAGATTGAAAATATATATCTTTTAGTTAATTTATGGATTAAAACTAATTCATCTATGGGATTTGGTATATTATGACTTTTCATCATGTGAGAATTTTGTTTCATGTATCACTATGATAGAAAAATAGTTTTCTAGGATGTTTGTGTTCAAGGAAAACTAGGAGAAGAACAATCCATCTAAAAAGAATTAGAAGAATATTTCAACTATGGGGAATAAAGTAAGAATGGTATATCCCATATTAGATTATTGTTGGGAGAAACTCCATGGGTCATATAGTAAGGAAACCTGAGATTTTAACAAGCGTAAGAAAATTTCTCATCTGTCTAAACAATATAAAGAAAATATAAAAGATGATGATGTTCAAATCATAAAATTTCATAGGATAAAAAATTATTTAAAACAATTACCCAAAATCCTCAGATATTTTCATCAAAAAACAATTAGAATGATTTTGTATTCTTATTTAATTTCCATAGATAGATTCAATGTTCCTAAAATGTATTGGAAGGTAAATTGATCGTTTCCTAAAATATTGATGATTTTTTTGATTCTAAATCATTAGAGTGTTTTATATTTTCTGTGTTCTCAGAAAAAACATTAGAAAAATCCATTTCACCTTGGTAAATATCATATTAATTAAGTCGTTGTGTGAGATCTTCATTTAAATAGTGGTGTGATTAGAATTTCAAATTATGATTCATTGACATACCCTATTTTAATGATTGTATATTTATTGTGGATTAATATTATATCAATATTGTTATGTATCCTATTTTAATGTATACTTTGAAAACTTATTTCCAATAGAAGGAAATTTGGGTTTATAAATGTAAATTGTAATCTATATTCATTAAATATCAAATTACATCATCTAACTCATCCATATAACCTCCAATAATAACTCATTATAATGAAATTATGGGTAGAAATGATGATTATATGTGATCTATGGATGAGGATGATGTAATTAGAATAATTCATTCACCTTAATTTTTAAAATTAATTGATTTTTTAAATAATAATTACATTTTCATACTCCAAATGAAAAAATACTAGTTCTCTGTTGAACTAATTCCAAATTAATATCTTATGTCTAAAATTACATAAAGAATGGAAATAATGTATTTTGTGGAGTTATATAAAAAAAAATAGTAGTTGAGAGAAAATGGAATTATACACCCTAGTGTTTCACCATTGGGAGCCACTATAATATTATTGAAAATGAAGTCTGGGTCCATCAGATTGTGAGTTTATTATGGGAACCTAAATGCAATTACAAATACATAAGTAAATTTTAACATTTATTAAGGATATATTTTAAGCAATTCAATGAGACCATTATATTTTGATACATATCCATCACTCTTTTTATCATTATCCATGGGTTAAGAAAGATGATATACTAAAAGTTGTAACATGATAACGGTTTGAACAATAAGAGTGGATGGTAATGCCTTTGAGATTGAAAAATGGAAATTCATTAGTTCTAGATCTGGGGAATATAGAATTCATGGAGTATACATAGAAAATAATAGTGGTTTTAATTAATATTATTTAGATATAATCTAAATAATATAAATAACATTATAGTCATATAAAAATAATTCAATAGACCCTCACTATAAAGTTATTATATAGGTAGTATACAATTCATGAATTTCATCTCAAAGATTTTTCATTTACATAACATATTTTGTCAGAGAATTAAATATTTGTAGACCCATCAAGGAAAATTTTAGTAAAATAATGGATTATTTCAACGTAAATATGTGATATCTGATTATTTTTTGATATATTATGTTATAATCAATAGTTTAATTCTGGATTATTCGTGATTGGCCAACACATTTACCAAGTTAATATGTAATGGGGTAAAATTAAAATCATCCAAGGAATTCTTGGATTTTTTTGAAGAGTTGAAGAGGATAATAATTAATACATATAAATAAACATAATCATCCATTAAATATGGATTTTTAATTTAAAATATTGTTTTAATACGTGTAAATTGTTGTGTTCTATTGATGAATGATGTAGTGATTTACTATGAATACAGGAATATGAAAATAATTTAATAGAACTATCAAACTAATGGCCTTGAACTTGAAGTTGTAATATTTTTTTAAAAATATATTGACAATACCTACATGTTAAAATATGGGATATACATATATATTTATCAACCACTATAATTTAACTTATATATTCTCATAGAATAATCTCAAAAGGAGGTAAACAAGATGGTTGGAACTATGTGAAGATAATGATTACTCAACACACAACCACTTTGGTATGGACTACTATGTGACTTATGCATTTATTAGGAGGGAAAACAATGTTATATAAATGATGATAAAAATGGATGATTATATATATAGTGATCTAATAATTATGGATATGTGATTGTTCGTTAATGGAAGCCCAATTTTCTTGTTCAAAATGTTCTTAAACAATATATACATGAAAAAATTGAAATTCCAAATTATATAGAAAAAACTATCATTAAATATTAAATAAAACAATGATGGAAAAATTAAATAATTCATCTTTAAAGTTTTAGTATTTATTTTTTGGGAATGGTGACGTGTTTTATTTATATAGATATTATAGAGTGAAAAACTAGATGAATCTCATTAATCAAATTTCTCCATATGTCAAAATTTTCAAAATATGTTTAGAGATTTAATAGTTTTTTTCTGGTGGGATGGTATGAAGTGTTAAATTTCCGACTATGTGTCCAAATTATTAGTATCAATATAGGTTAAGCATTAGAGAAATCATCCAATAAAAAATATGAAACCATTGAATATACAATTACTGATGAAAGAAAATGCACCAATGGTACTTGTCTAATGAATTTTACATATTCCATGGATCAATGAGGTTTTATGGTTCATCATTGATCATTATAATAATTGTTCTCATTTTTATTGGTAAGGGAAGACGTTAACTCATAGAACATGGCCTAACTATATATTAATGAAATCAAGGGGCATTATAGGGAACTTATTTCTAATATTACTAATGATAACCATTGTTTCACACCATTATTTTGTAAGATATTTCTATGGTCTCTCAACAAAAAGATACATTTAAGAACCATATATCATCTATGTACGTATAAGATGTTTTAATGGTATATCCCCAAATTTGAAGTAACGTTGGGATCATGTTCACTTATCTTCCCAGTATTGTCTGATTGGTACATAAATATTTGGTATTTTAGTAAAATAATTGATTCCATTCCGGAATCCATATAATATTAAATGTTGTATTATATTGTAATATGTATTGTACACCAACCAGTTAAAATGAATTTGGAGAAAAAATATTAGTTTCCATAATTATTGTAGAGGTGAAAACTGTTAAAATATAGACTGTTCAATAGTACTTTATAGAATTCCAATAAAAACAATATAGTTATAATATTAATAAAATGAGTTATGTGTAATTTCATAATGAGGACCATATATTTGTGAATTGTTTTTACCTTGGAAGGGTGTTTTATGATTTTTAAAAAATGGTAAGTCATTCCACACTAACAATAGGCCATATGAAATGAAAGAATGAATAGAGGTTATGGCATACTGGTTGGTTATAATATCCAAATTTTCTAAAATACGTGAAATATTATTTGTTTCATTACTATGGAAATACATTCCCTGTCGAGTTCTTTTTCTAACATTATAGGTAACATTTTTTTTGCTAAACATGTCCTATAATAAGGTTTTTCCAACATCATTGGCACCCGATAGCTAGTATTATAGAATATGAAAAATCTTCCTCGAAATATCTTTTATTAAAATTACAAAATAGAAGAGGAATCATGGGATCCTTACAATTATATAATGATTGAGTATCCACAGTTCGTAAAAAACTCACATATTCAAAAATAATATGATGAAATAATTTAATGGGGGAGAATTTGACACAAAAATAATTCTATTTCAAATAAACACCATATCCAAAACTATAATGAATTACCCCCTATGAAGACCAATAATTAATTATTTCACCATATAAATTTGCTTGATTATTTAAAATCATTAATCTAACTTCAATTTTTAATTCATCATTTCAAAATTATCATTGTATAATTTTTTTATTTTTTTCTACAAAGGATGGTTTCTAGTTGAAATGAATGGTTTTAATTAATCCTTTCATTTATATCACATTAACAAAGTATATAAATTACATAGAACATTAGAAAAAAATAATCCAACCAAATATTAATTTAATGAAAAATTATATGCATTATAAAATATTCTTTGAATTCTTAAATAATATAATAAATGATTAAAGAACTAATTAAAATGTTACATATATAACAAAAATGCTTTATTTCATTTAATTAATTATTGTTTTGGTAGGGGTGATAATATTTTATATTTCTTTTAAAGAAACATCACTTCAATATTTTCATTAAATTAATTTTATTTCACTAAAATTATTATCCATGATAATTTTATCATAAATATAATTTAAAAAATTATGAAGTATGATTTCATTAAAAACTATTTTACATGATTTAGTGTATTTTTATTAAATTAAAATTATCCCACTATTAAAGATTTTATTTGAAAACCATATAATTAAATTTGATATTATATGTATTAAATTATGTAAAATGATCAATCTTAATCCATTTCATTAAAAAAATATTAATGATAAAAGATTAATTATTATCCTAAATGTAAAAGGCGTAAGTCGTGTTTCTTCTAGATTATATACACAATATATATATATATATATCATAATTGAATTGGTTTTTTTTTTGATAATTTACTCGACCATGAATTTTACCCCTACATGTTTTCTATTTTTTATTTTAAATCGTTTATATTTTCTATAGTTTATTAAATATGTAAGTGTTATTCCAAAAAACATCATACCATTCCCTTATAAAAGGGTACCATATTCACCAATTCAAGACTCACCAATCAATCAGATAACTCCTAAAAATCATTCATTTTAAACTCCATATATCCTTATCCCATCAACATAATACAATCATCACTCATATTTATCCTATTGTATTAAAATTCAAGGTCATTTTAGGGAAACTTTAATTATATAATGTTAGTTTTTTTAATTACATAGTTTTCTATTTATTTATATTCAATGAAATTTATTCTATCCATATAATAATAATTTTATTTTTCTTATTTATATAAAATAGTTTTATTTTACTATGTTTTTTATGGTTATTTTTTCTTATTTCCAATTCATTATGGAAAATAAATGTTGTTTATTCACGGTGAAGACTACTGCCCTACTACATAACATATTTCAATTTATATAACTGAATTAATTTTTCTAACATAATGAAAATATTATTGAATACATATTATTTGAAAGATAAAATTAATTTCATTTTATGGAATATTATATTACCTAATAAATATATGATCTAAAAATGATTCTCATGAATTTAATCGTTTAAAATATATGTTTTAAGAAGAGAATCATTAATTAAGATCATATGGGAGTTTCATATCAATTAATTATTCATTTGAATACATCCATTTATAATATATCAAACAAATAAATAAAAAAATATCATTATTATTAATTTATAATTATATTACTAGAGCACCACCTCTTACTACGTCGTTAGATGTGGGTATGTTCATGTTTGGGTCATTTTATTCATATAGTTGTACAATACTATCAATTTATATCATGGATGACATTAAAAACATATTTATATGTATAATTTGTTATAAATGAATAAACAATGAATAAATTATGGGTTTGGATATATTATATAAATATGTAATTAATTAATGAATGAAATACACTCTATTCATCATTAATCACTAAAGCATTCATATTATAGAATTCATTATCAAGGATACATTATAAGTTACTGATGAAAGGAATGTTATTCAATATAAATTATTATCATTAGTTCATAAAAGTAAAATTAATAAATTATTAAAAATTTAACATAGATTAATGATGAATAAAACACCACTTTTATGAAACTACTATATAAGATAAAAAATTTAAATTGGGATGTAGAATATTAGAATAATCCATGGAGAGAATAACTATTTATGAAAAGTAAGGATGAAAATTGATACATGTGATGTAATGAAATATATTTTCAGGATTAATATGTTAATTATTTAAAAGTTTATTGTACATTTATGCAAGTCGAGATAAGATATACAAGTTTCCATCTCAAATTACTCTCTTCAATATATATATTGTAAAATGCACATAATTTCATTTTTGTGGTTTATATAACACAAATCTGTGTTTTTATATAAGGAAATTAATTAATTAATTGTATCAAAATAGCATTTTTAATTCATCTATATCATGATCCCCTCCCCCTAATGTTTACCCCTTCTATACCGGCATGGGATAAGGGAAATTTTTACTGCCTGTGTCCCACCTCCAGTCATCATAGTGTTAGAAAGTTGCAACAAAGGTATAATTAAAAAACACATGGGAGGAATTACCCTCTCATAGAACTTGTAAAATAAATTGATAAAAAGGCACAATAATCAAACTATTATCATATATATATATGAAAAATGAAAACATGAGAAACAATTAAACACTATAAAAACTAAAATTAATCATCAAATACTGAAATTTAATAGATAATTGTAGCTATGAAGCATAAAAATCTCTTTAAAACATTGAGCTAGAAATATCCAGACCAATTTCTAATATATTTATACTAAAAAAATATGTTTATATGTTCAAATGTAGACCATAATAATATACATAGTTGATTAACACCTATATAACATTGTTCAAAATATAATTAAATAATCCAAAAAACACTAAATAAATGTTAAAATAAATTTTCACCACAACTGGTATATTTTCCTCCCATCCTCACCAATGATAACTCAAAAAATGTGTCAAAAATAAGGGTGGCTATGATATAGTTATAAAACATCAATGGTACCAAACTCCCACTTCCCAACTATTTTTCTACTCTTACCCATATTCGTACAACTGGAGAAATATCTTCCCAAAATAAGATAGCTCGAAGAACATTAGCTAAAAAATCAAAATAAATTCATCATGCATTACGTCATCATATCATCTTGTATGGAATCTCCATATAATAAAAATGAATTTTCCATGAGACACCACTACCAATATTTCATTAATTATACATTGAATATTATATCTCCAACCATCACAACCCATTCATCGAGTATTTATATTAAGATATCATTGACTATACACATTTTACCTACAATAATTCATTGGATACTATATACGGAGATACATTTTTTTGAAACAAACATAACACATCAAAACCCTCTAAAAATATATATATGTTAACTTACTATTGTGTATACTAGCACACAAATCCACATGGAGAAGAGAGCATGACTAGTGGGTCTAATTAGCCATCTATCCTCCCACTAGGATGATTGGGGGAAACACCCTCCCTATTCCCAGAAAGTGTCACTCACTCTATCCAACATGGATGGGGTAACATATAAAATCACTAAATATATAGGATATAATATATAATTGAACCACACTATGGGAAAAACATAATTTTAATATCATCTATAGCTAACATCGCTCAAACTCCCATCATCGCTTGATGTCAAAATATTTCCATGAATATCCCATGAATGTAATGATCTATATTTGGTAATTATATTTTATAATTTATTTCCATCATTTAATTTATTATCTTTTAAATTAGAAATTAATATTATTCCAAAATACATTAAATTAATCATTAGTGTAATGAACATACACTTAGGGCATAATGTAAATCGATTCCACTATTTATTAACATTAGCATCTTTTAAGAATTTTAACTGTAACAACACCAACCACAAGGGTTAATAATAATTGATTCATTATTAGTATAAATACATATTCAGGCACCCTAGGAACATTATCATAAGACACCACCCCAAAGAGGCCTGAAACCTAGCACACCTAACTACATCATGGTGTGGGTAATTGAATGAAAAAAAAACCTAGCTATCTACCATTGAACAAATTCATAAGAGATCATCCCAGGTCGTAGTATCACATCAATAGGTAATGCAATCTTCGACCCATTTCACCATATCTGGTGTCCTCACTTACAGAAACATGCATAACTAATTTCATCTCACCATCACATGAGGAAATTTCTACATCATAATTCTAGCCTCCCAACAAAAATCACATCATCCATCCCATGATCATATCATATCTGGGCCCCACCACCCCACATCTCAACAAAAATAGTAGATCACATCTGAATCACATCGCAATAAAATTATGAAACAAACAAACACATACAATATGTCAATGTAATTTCAAATAGTAGGCATCCATCTATCACCCATACCAAATTTCTAAGGGATACAATCTAAAGTTACTCATCTTTATCAGTAATACGAGGAACTTGGGCCCTTAAAGTTATCATTATAACTTATCTGGTTCTTATGAAATTTTTATTTAACTGATTCATTGATAATATGTTCCAAATACTAGAATCCAAAATAATCAAGCTAAAACAAGAAATTGAGATCTAAACATGATTTCACCATTAATAAAGTTTTTTGTTGCACTTCATTTTATTATTCTAATAAACAAGCATTATAATGCTTCAAATCCATAATAAAATCTATAAAAACATAGAATATCACATTTTTTAAGCATTATCATTACATCAATTTGATTATCATCAAATAATAATGAACACTGGTTTTAAAAATGATTATTCATTAGTTATTAAAAATACATTAAATTATCAATTAATTTCATCCATATTTTTCTTCCAATATTAATCCATAAAAGCATGATAATCCATATCATAATATGAATTGGAAAATGATAGAAACATACATGATAAACTATCAAAAAAATCATGAGGTATATCGTTAACATGAAAGGAAGTCTCAATATGTAATCACTTACCAATTAGTTATTAATTTCGTTCAATAATTAATTGGACTATTCCATTTCAATGAAAAGGAAAAAACATGATATCTTTATGATTTCACGTAAACAAATTATCTAAAAACACACACCCCATATCGATAAAGCATAAAATAGCTTCAAATAAACTCACCAACATCGTTGATCCCGAAATACTCTATACCAAGAATCTACATCCTTCAATGGATTCCATATTACAATCACCCCAATCAAAAACACTGAAAATATCCACTTGAATCATGTATAAATACAACCACCATTTGTAAAATTATAACTGTGATAATCCTGATCAAAAAAATATTAATATTAGATGTATAAAATTTCTCGGATAACCACAGATTTATGATGGATGATAATAATTGATCCCCATTGATGGAATCCCATATTTCGTGAATTGTGGGTTTTGGCTATATAGAAATCAAGATAAGGGGAGTATGTTTTACAAAAACCTGATGCACTTTTGAATTTTAGGTCATGATGCACAATGTATTTACACATCATGAAACCCATTCATATCATATTAATACTAGGTTATAGATATCACAAAAAAACCTCAAAAAAATTAATCTTAAATATTTAGACATCATGGAGAACCCCTTGAACAAGAATTAAAAAAAAGTAATGTATAGATTTCAATCTTATAATGATCTATTGACCAAGAAATGAACTATGAATTCATGATGAAAAAAATCACACAACCATAATTTCCCTTTACCGCTAATTTTAATAGTAATACAAATCCAAAAAATCCCTGGGCTACATATAGGTAGTACAATCACTAAAAAATTAATAAGTCAATACTAAACTGATCAAGGAATTTATATTAGATACAAAAGCAATTATCATCCTATGTAATCCCTAACCCATACCAGAGATAAATAAAAAGGGTATGTCCAAAAAAATAACCCACAATATATATATCAATGATATCTCTATACCTACAATTCATCCACCTCATCATAGGAACAACATCAAATCATTAAAAAGTATTAACATTCTCTAAAACACTATTTTAGGGGAGATACCTCTCCAAAAAAGGTCATGGATAACAATATGATACCATATGAGACCATATCATAATCCAAAATGATCAATATCCAAAAGTAAACAACATTACATGAGAAGAGCTAAACATCAAAAAACTTGGGGTATTGAGTATGAATCGGTGACTCATGTTCACATGTAATATACAGTAAGTCACAATTATAGCACAAGACATGATCCTAAGGGATAAAATTCCCATTAAAAAACATTTTTTAGTGTTCATGGATCCTTTCTTGCCACTCCTCGTTGGAAACGTCATCCTCTACAACAATCTCATCCCAATTGATGACATGAGAGTTGTCAAAAAGTTAATTATTGAGTTTCCATACAAGAATAACTTATTTGATCTATATCATCTGATGTGAATATTCTATCTAATACTCCATGTCTCCAACATGACCCAATACCTTGAATTCCACAATAATCCAAGGAGAAACATATTCTCATGGACATACCATGTCTTATATTGATGAGTGGTACCCTATAAGAACACATGATCTCAACAAATTAAATCTAGTGGTCTCTGCATATGATCAGCATATGAGTTATGCCAATTTTATCCTTCCTCCATCCATTTATAAATTACTTGTATAATATCTTTTATATTATGCACCTGTTATATAACACTAATTACTACCCCTATGACCTTAGTTTGTCACAACAGAGAATGGAATGGTTAGATATATAAATAATCACATTGTGCCATACTAGTGGTAGAGAGGAAACTATTATTTTATGAAAACCCACCAAGGCATGTTGTATTATTCATGAACCATAAAATTCAAGTACACGGGAGATCAAAAAGTTTACAAGAGTCTATATGGTTTGCTCGGTTTGATATGCCTTATATTGATGAAATGTAGTGTTAATGAAAAAATAATATCTAGAGGAATGTTGGATCCTCCTACACCTTATAAGTAAAATGAGGACCCATATTATAGATGATCTGGATATGGTCTTTGTGGAGTCACACCAACTCCTCTATATAATTCTTTGAAAAAACAATTGTTGAGATTGACTACCTAATCATATGATAGTGGGATGAATTAAATAAATGATCCACTGTAAACCATATAGAAATATAGCTTCCTTAACCATGGGGTAAACCAGTAATGAAAACCACTGATATGTCATCCCATATCCATTTGGTTACATCTACTAAATATAGAAAATCACTATTATTAGGTTGATCAACAATAACTATTAGGAAGAAAAAATATTATTAATGAAACTCTAAAATGGTAGGCTTTAACCCTATCCAAGAAAACTAACATCATATGGATCATTACATCTTTGTCAAACTATCATGTAACTCCAAATATGAACTATGAAACACACAGAGAGTCATTTTTGGAATCAAAAAATGAATAATAACCCTTACCAATAAAATACTTGATGTTGTCTATCCTCATACCTTCCATCAAGGAAATTTCTAATAACCACCCCGTCCCTCAAGTCCTCCACCTCAAAGTCCCCTAACCGGGAGTCCCACACTTTATACTCTAAAGATAATAGAAGTATTATTCATATAATAAAATCAATTACTCCAACCCCTCTCATTTCAAGATGAATCACAGAGTATTATTCAACTACTCTCCAGGATTAACCATATTCATGTGTGGTACTATTATGTTACTTCCTACTCATCACATCATTTACCAAATTTTCCTTTTCTAGTATTTGAAAAATATTAATTTCTTAATCCTACATGAATTACTTCCACCAATGATAAAGAAGGTTGTTGTCATGACTAGAAGAGATATTCCTAAAGCTCTAATGGTTAGTAAAAACCAATAAATTTTCACCTATGAGGCACTTTCACCATAAAATCCAATAAAAAACATATTCATACATATCAAAATCATGGGTGGCATAGTTTTTCACGTGGGTAAAAAACTATCATAACCCCATAGAAAAAACTTATATCAGGTGAATCTAAACATAGCCAATGTAAAAATGTAATGTTTCACAAAAAATTCAAAATTAGATCCTTATACATGAAAAAAATGTAATGGAATAAGGACCAACTACTCAATCAAATAATCAAAGGCTTCTTAACACTAGTAAGTCCATAAGAACACCTAATCCTTTAGGTTTAATGATATCAGGGGATTTACAACTAGAGATAAATCATCTAGAAAAATCCTGTAATATATAATAAATATATTAAATCCCACACCTCTACCACTATATTTGGGGATTTTTAAGACACAACCACCTATATCATCAAAAGATATAGAGCACCTACCTACTATAAAAAATCATTCCCTATGGAAAATACATCATGAAACCAAAAATAAAACATCGATAACTTCTCAAAAATATGGTCATAATGAAAAATTCCCAATACAATATTCATATTCTATGCCTGATTATCTTAGAGTATATATTATAGAAGGATTTTATAAATGTAAACCTATATTAAATTTTATTGGAACTATATGAACATTTTTTGCATCAAACCCATGAATATGCATAAAAAATTCATCACAATGAATATTATCACAATGAACTCATAATACCCATGAAATCAATATAATTTATTCTTCTAAATATCTTTATATTTCATCCATATTTGATGATATCCTGACAAAAAATAAATCTTTTAGATCCAACTTGATATGTTCATCTGATCAAATAAATCATTAATCCACAGAATATGATAATATTACCTCATTGTCACATTGTTCAATTTATGATAATTGATAATGTTCAAAAAACATGTTTTTTTCCTTTAATACAAACAAAATTAGATCATGCCAACATGAACCAATCATCCATATAATAAATTTCTGTCACATTTCATTGATCTATACTCATAGCTCCCAAAACACAGAAGGTGTCATCCTATACAAAGGAATCAACCTATCATGCATGTCTGGAAGTAGGAAGATCAAGAACATGATCTGCAGTCTTGTGGGTAACATTAAAAAATACTCTGGAATAACATAATGGTACAATTATATAACCCTTTAATACAATGACTACAACTCCTCCAAATAGATCAACATTATCTAGAACACTAAATATGACAAGGAAAAATATTCCATAGACTCATCTTATGTGTGTTGTTGCTAACAAATAATTTAGTCTCTTCATCATCACCATATAAGTCAACATGACTACTGATGAAATCCACTGACACCAAATACAACCAGTCCATGTCGAGGATGTTGTCCAATTCATTAAATATATGAAAACTCACCATGATTATTTTTTTCACAACATTATGTCATGATCATTTCATGATTCAAACAAATCACCCTTTCCTATAACTTTCATAATGCATTCTAGTGAAATTATCAACCTATATCACTCTTGTCCTGATTATTTTAAAAGGTTAAATGATATAAAGGAGTGTGTCACACATTATTAAAATAATGAATAAACCCATTTATATAACAAGTGGATGATACCTCAAAATATGTATGGATTTCCAAATGATGAAAATTGTCAAATAATGAAGCTTACTATGACCTTATGCACTCTCAATCATACCACTTTAATGAACGAAACCATGTAATTTTTCTACATATAGAAGATGAGTATAGAATCAGGGTTATACTCTACCTTTCCTATCCCTTCAATGCTAATACCAAACTAGATAAAACAGATGCTACTACCTCGACTAAAACTGAAGCGGAAAACCTCGTATATGAAGACTGATCAAAATGGTTGGGAGCTGTCATCACTGATAACCTTGTACTACCAAAAAATATTCATTGTTTCTAATGGAATATTGATGTGAGATTCTAGCCCAAATCTATGATATAATGATGTCTAGGACCAACCCTTTGATGGATAAAATATTTTTATTCTCACTAAATTGTAATATCAGACTATAGATCATCTTTGTGATGAATACTTATGAATTTTCTATCATAATGATATTGTTTAATACACCATCGTCGCAATATCCTATTATATAAGACAAATATCTAGTAATTATTAATTATAAATGGTTTGAAATGGTGATAGATCAATAGTGGGAAATCCACCTCAAATTGCATCACCCATGGCTCCTAATATGGAAAATGGTCTGAATCATATTAATGAGAAGTCCAAAAATATATCACAAAATCACATACACTGGAACACCCCTTTCAAAGGGATAGTTTCTACTTTTAAAAGTATATAATTAATATAAATGGAATGAACTCTACTCAGAAATGGTCTATGTACTTGTCCCTTGAGACTGTCAACTCGTCTTGATCCATGAGGAAGAAGAAACACCACTTCCTCGCTAATCAATGATGCATCAACCCATCCAATGAAATATAGTGATCTTTCTAAAAACGGATCATACTAAAACCTAGCACTAACTATTGTAATAATTTTTTTAATTATGATTTTGAAATAGATTCCTTATACTTATAGAGACTCGTGATATGATACTCTTCGATTTTCCAACTACATGTGTCACCACCATTATTCTCTAACCTATCAAGATTTGATGAAATATACTTTTGAACATGTTCAGTTTAGTCCTGACAAGGAGTTGACCATGTTTCTTTCTGAAAAAAAATAAAAACTTAATTGAGATCCAAAATAGATGTTATGAAATACATATCATTAATTAGTTATATATTTTATTATATTGTAAAAATATTATCCAATCCCATAGTCTACCTATTGCAAACTCCTGCACAAATAAAAATGATGCATGATCCTTTCATACATATCTACATAGAGACTAGTATCACTATATTTAATAGAGTCAATAATGATTCATATGTTCTCTATAACACATGTGGACCAATATTCCAATGTATCATCTGGGCTGAATTGTTTACATTTCATACTAAAATAAGAGTATATTGTTTCACAACAAACCCATGAAGTCTCACTGGTTCCTAACAGCAAAATCCATACATTCCCTAAACCATAACCTTTGATGAAAATCTACCACAACACAATCACCCAATGTGTACCCCTTTTATTCCAAAATTCAGGGATGGGAGATGGTGAAATTAGGAGTCCCACTCCCACTATACCCCCGATGGGAATCTATGACCAACGGTATAATAAACACAAATGTGTGAGGAAAACTATATAAGAGAAGATGAAAAATAATGATATAATATATAAACACTAATGAACACATGCTCATACATATACCTAAATAAATCCAATATACAAACACTCTATACAATATATTATAATAAGAACATAATGGAAACAACATGTACTTAAAAGGTACATATAAAAATGACCACGTAGCCTAAATAACTGTTGTAAAACCCAAAAAAAGTATTATCCAGCATAATATCCAATTTAGTATCACTGACCTAAAAATAGTTTTTACATATGTAGGATGAAATTAACTGTATAATCAGTAGGATCCCCCATATATCCTCTTGTCCAAATGATTATGAAATCAAGTTAAATCCTAATGAAAAAAGTGAAACAAACTCATCTGCTAAAAATGTATACAATTATCATTGCCTTACATTGGAAAATTATCACGTTTTAACACATAGAAGTGATAATATAATATATAAATGAAACATCAATGATACTGCAGTCCCTCATCCCCACTGGCATTCCACACTTCACTAGTTTTACATATATATCTCTAAAATTATCCAACTAGAAGACACCTCGTTAAGGAACCAATACATACACCTCATGTATCACATGAACACATTATCCCATATCACAACCCCATATTGTAACCTGGAATTGTTTGAGAGACTCCATAGAATTTATGATGTATATCATTTATCATGTATTATACGCCAATTCTTCATATCCCATACAATTATTAGGAAGCTTAATACATTAAATCCTATAAACATTAGACCAATAAAAATACTTTGGATACTATATCAAAAGATACATGTGTATGAAAAAAAGAAATGAATCACATCCATATACAAAAATATTTTGTAAAAATCTGGTGTGAAAACCAGCACAAGCAACTACCAACAAAATAAAGTAGGGCCAAAGTGGGTGGCTATCCATCCATCCTCACATGGTTATGTTGGCTAATACCACTTCTCAGAGTCCACTTGGTATTAGTATCCCTATGAAACATGGGTGAGGAATTGAATGAAATTAGAGAGTACGTATGATATACAATAGATCATAACCCCACTATGAGTATTAATTTGTCTGAAACTCAGCCACATGTGATGTCACTCAGAATCCAAACATCCCCTCATAAGACTAGATATCCAATAAGAATAGATGCATTTAATTTAAGATATTAATTACTTATTTGATTCCATTTCCTTATGTTATTTATTTTATAATACATTAAATAATAAAATAAATTATTCCATATTACATTTCACTAATAATTAGTGTGAATTCCATCCCCTCTAGGAGTAAATCAATCCTAGTCCATGGTTTAGGAAGATTAACATATTTTCAACCATTTCATTACACCAAAAAATCCCTTTGGGTTAAGAATAATTTATTCATTATTTGATTCATTTTACATCTACGGACTCTAATAAAACCATCCTAATCTACCACTATGTAAAAATTTTCAACCAACATAACCAAGATGCCCCATATTGTGGGGAATGGAATGTAGATAAACAAGAATCATGGCTATAGGCAATAAAGTAGAATCATAAGTGAGCATCCTAGATCCCATCCTCAAATTAATGGGTAGGAATAGATTTAACATGTTCAATTAGCTCTATTTTCATCCCTATCATGCACATGAATATCCTGAGGGATCTTTCAATCATGGTTGTCAACTTCTCAGAAATCACATGGTCCTCTCTATCCAAATCACATATTCTATCCCATGTCTATGTCTCATCCAAGCCTCCTTTCCCCCTATCACTTTACAATGTAAAGCTATCATATTGGGAATAACACAAAAGATGTATATAACAAACACACTCATATAATAGGGAAATACATTCCCTAAAACAATACATCTAATACACATAAATAAATGGAATCTATCTTCTTTAAACTGAAGGCACTAGTAATTTAAAAAAAAATAAAAACTTCAAACCTAACAATTATATTTATGATAGAACTAGTTATTATTCTAAATTGAATTAACCAATTAATTATTCATGTTAACCAAATAAGTTAAACCCAAAGAATTAATCTATAATAATATATCAAAATACAACCATGATTTTAGCATTAAAACCATTCTAATTATCATTCTGTTTATTATTATCATTCAAAAATAATTATCATGATTGAAAATAATTATTTATTCCATAAAAATAGTGAAGTTAAAATTTAAATAAAAATATTTGAGGAATCAAGTTGAATACCATAAAATTAAATAAAACACCATATTTTAACATACCTTTTAATGGTATATTTGTTAGAAAAGTAATTATGAAATATTTCCCACTTTATGTTGTTTACAAAATTTCCCCCAAAATAGATTTCCAATCCATTGCATAATGAGGCACGAAATCAATCATTACCTAGATATCACACATTATATAATACCATATGAAACATTAATCATGGTATAAAGCATTAACAATTGACCACTAACCAATTCTTTACTAATTTAGTCCAATAATTTTTAGGTTAATTTAATTTCCAACCTAATGGATAAACCATGAAACCTTTATAATAGCATGTAAATAAAATAAGAGATAATATTAACACCTTACCTCAATGGTGTCAATGTTTTTCCCATGGAAATGAATCATCATAATATACCTCATTCACCTATACAATGTCTTATACCAGAACATATCGGGAATTTACTCCATGCCTCCTATGAGAAAACATGATTTTAAAACATGAAAAGTGATGGACTACATGGATCCAGGCCCTAAGGCTCTAAATCAAGAGATTGTGATTGAATTTTGTCCCAATCCATAATTAAGATTTTCCTATCATAATTTTGATTATTTTGGAATCATGTAATAATCTCTAGTTATTTTATTTTTACTTGAATATGTTTTCATTGAGGAAATTTTTACACGATACAAATAATATATTTTATTATTACATGTCCATAATATTTTCCCTCTCTCACATTACATTGATTCATGAGTTTCTTATTCCATGTTGGAAAAATGTTCCTTTTTATTGGTAAAAAAATTTGTATGTAATGTACTAAGAAATAGATCTCTCAATAGTAACTATAATTTGGATACATATATAAAACAAATAAAAATTGGGATAATCACACTAAAAGGGTTCATTAGTCAATGAAAATTTCATCAACCTATTTTTTTGATTAGTGGACCTACGACAAAACACATTGGGAGACACTCCTAAGGGATATTTTTTTGAAAATTTGTCTCCTTATAATGAACCCTGATAAAAGATTTGCTGCCATTTTTTGGTCTTCTAAGAGAGAAATATATTAATCCCAAATACTAAATTTCCCAGATATCCCAACAAATTTAATTTTTATTTTCCCAATATTTTGTATATAAGGTCATTTTCTGTTGTATTAGTGAAACACAATTACTTTGATGTTGATTAAGATATTTTTCCTTGAAAAATTCATTTTTTATTAAATAGAAAATTATTTTATATTAGTATTTCATTGTTTATAGATATACATGATTTATTTAATAATAGGATCCTTATGTAATAGTGTAAATTGTATTGGTTGTTTTCCATGTGAATGAATTGGACATATTCATCTGATGGGTTGGTCATGGAATTATATATCTCCTCAATTCAAGAATAATCTCGTGATACAAATCTTTTTGTGATTTGTTGTATTACTATTACCATGGTAGGAATGTGTCATAGAATAAATAATATGAAGTATTATTTTAAAGTATGAAATTTTGAATACCAAATGTCTGAAACAAATGAATCATGTTACAAATATCTTTATTTATATTCATGGAGAGAGAATTCCATTGGTTTTAATTAAATATTTTTTGTGTTATAAAATAATTCTTCCCATCTCAATGATGTCATTTTTATGTCATGTATGTTTCAATTATATAAAACAAAATAATATGTATCTAAGCTTACACTTTTTTGCTTTCCATTTCCCATGAATCTTAAAAATGTAATATGTGAAATATTAAGGAATATTTTGGATAGAATAATAATTATTTTTATAGATTCATGTTGTATCTTGTTTCTTCAATTATATTTTATATATGTACATGTAATTTTATGTATACTACACTATTAAAAAAATTAGAATTCTCTTACACATTGAACCAATAATATTACATAACGACATAATATTGGTTTCAAGAGAATAATATGTTTTAGGTAATAGAAATTATTTAGGAGATAAATCACATAAAATTTTCTAACAAGGAACTATAAATCATTGGAGGCACCCAAATAATCATGTAACAAGGTCCTATAATATGATGGAGGAGAATTGGATGACAATAACTACGATAACCACATCGGTGGTAGTTAGTTTGAAGAGTATATATATACTTATAACTATATTTGAGAGAACCGATAATTTTTCAACATTAAAATTTCTATGCCTATATTTCATTGTTGACTATAATTATCAAGGAAACATTATACCTTTGAAATAGATGATGATAAGTAGCACTTTCACTAACACCGGGGACATACAATCTTTCTTGGAAAACAATGATATGTAAATGTTGATGTTTAAAAAAATAATCAAACATAAACATAACAATTTGAACACAAAACCCACCACAACTCTTCCAACCTAACAAAAAATATCACCCTTTTCATCCATGTATAATAATTTCATAATTACCTTCACCTATAAAAAACATCCTATCATGGGATCATAATAACCCATAGATATAATATTCACAATGGTAAAAAGTATTTTTTTTAATATATATCTTTAAACAATTCACACACAATTAAAATAATAAATTCAGAAAAAATATATTAGGAAGAAATCCATTTTTACACCATTTGTAGGTCACATTTAAAATTATATACAGTCATCCCACAATGTATTCATAATATCCCATTTATAACATAATTGTTTTAATAAATAACATTTAAAATAATGAACCCCTATATTTTAGTAATAAATATGTGCGATGAACCCTTTTCTAAATTTCAAATTTGTTTTTGAAAAACATGAAGATGTTAGGACCTCTTTATGTATAATGTTGTATTTTTTGTCAACTGTTTTCAATAAAGATCAAAATGAAGTGATCATGCATAATCTCACTATTCAAATAGACCATGCTAGAGAGTACCTGAGGTGACATGAATCATTTCATGGGGTATCATGTGATGATTTGAAGATTTAAGTGTTATCATATAAAACTAAGAGGATGATGCTAGTAATATTCCTAGTTTACTAGAATGACCAATGTTTCTTGAATATATAAGGGTTGCATTACTTTTCTAGGAAATATTTTATGATGCTAAAGGTGATCAACCAAAGAAAATATATCATGACCGATAAGGTTGGTGATGAAATTAGATAAATGTTAAAGAAAAAATATTATTCTGAATGATCATGTCTGTTCATTCTGAAGAAGATATTTAAGGTGTTGTTGTTTCCCAGTGTTTTCCAAATTATTTGACCTTAAAATTGGGATTCTATTTTTGGAAATGAAAGGATTTAGGCAAATAATATAATGATATAAAAAATGGAAAATGAAATTTACAATGGAAGAAAACCACATACCTCCGAGCATAGACCATGTATCATTATTTGGAATAGTTTACGGTTGTGTTCCATGTAGTGGGAAAGGTACTCAAAATGGTTCATAGAACCAGTAAAAGAGCCAAAAATAGTTCACCATAGAATATGTTTCGGTAGAAGAAATTTCTTTTTATGGGAGAAATAGATATAATACGTGAACATGAAGACAAACGGTACACGACGAAGGTTCATAGTTCACCGGAGGGTCACATTATGTGGCAGAGGCTCATAATACCCAAAAAGAGAATATTCCATGTGGAATATTGTCACACATTGAAAATATAGGTAAAACTGATTAGTGAAATTAGTGGATTTATTTTCATATATAAGGAGTGTTAATCCCATAATTAATCTAGATCAAATTAGATAAGAAAATATCATCACAATGGAAGAACTAGGTTGAGTCTGAATGTGGTATACATGAGAGATTCTTCATAAGATGAAGTGGTACACACAAGAAAAAAACAATTTGCAAAATTTGAAGGAGTAGTCTACGGAAGATATTTTTCGTAAGAAAAAGTGGTATATAGGGATGATATAATTAGCATAATTTGAATATGAAGTCTGCAGAAGGAGGAAACACTATTCCAAGGTGGTACGTGAAGGCGGTACGTGAAGGAGGTACACATAGGCTATATGTAGATGTGGTATGTGAGGGTGGTGCACAAATAAGGGGTAGTGTGTGGAGAAGGCACACTGTACATAGCAGGATTGGTGCATGGAGAAGGCATGGTATGCAAAGAAGAGGTGGTAAATAGAGAAGCAGAAGTACATAGAGCAGGTGTGATACGCTTAGCAGGCACGGTATATAGAGTAGGTGTGGTATGTGGTCCAAGAACTGTACACAGAGAATACATGGTACGTAGATGAGAGACTTTCTAAAAAATTAGGGATATTTCACGTAATCAAAAATATCATAAAGAGAGTTTATAATTCTAGGGAAAAAGGGAGAAGATGTTCTAGTCCATTCAATGATGGCACTAATGGAGAAAACAGAATAAAAAAGGGCATTAATTCGGGACTTTGATGGAAGTAGTGTCTCATGCTAAAGAGAGACAAGGAATTTTTATACCAATCTATTGACGTGACATTCATGTCGATAAAATCCGTGAGACCTCGCCCATGGAAGTAAGCTAAGGGGGGTCAACAGAAGTGATCCAAGGGAAACAATAAACAATCCTATAACATTTTTAATGGTGGTGTTCCTGGTATAGAGTGACTATGCCTAAACCATTATAATTCATAGCCAATGAATATTAGTAGAATTTTTTATGACTGAAATGCGGTTGTTATATAATCCATGGATGTAATCCTAAGTGGGGAACCATGTAAAAGTAATGTCTTTTCCTCCTACATGTGAATGTTTTAATTACTCCACATATACCTCATAATGTTTTAAATAATATTCTACCAATGTGGTAAAAAGATCTAGTAATGAATAAAAAAATATGACCCCATGATTCACCCATACTCCGGGTGGTATAGGGTCCTTCAATTTGTATCAGATGGAAAAGTTTAATTTTTGTTTGATACTCTTCCGTAATTTTATTCAGTGGAGGATTTGTGTTTTTTTATAATGGAAATAATGAAATGCAGTGTAGATAAAGATTGATTCTTTTTTTGGGCTATATTCTACATCATGTAAAATCAAGAAAAAAAGGATAAAGAAAGATATTAAGTAGTTGTAGAAGTCCACCATGTCCAAAGAAATTTCAGTGTCTGGTTCACTATTCCTTTCAAATGATGATGAAATATCATTCTTGTAATGTAAAGATCAGGTGGCTCTGGTTTTTTCCATAAGAAAGGAATACCCTTCAAACTCAAGTGGTTATGAGAAATTATAAATGTATCTTCGTGATATTCTTAAAGAATATGTTGCTTTTATTTATAGAATATTTTAGTTTATACAAGTAGAGATCACCAGATAATAAAGATAATATGATAATGTGGATGTTCTATTGGATGGAAAAAATCATAAATTTTTAAAGCTCACTAAACAGATTAATTAAAAAAATAAAAAAAGGAGTCAATAAGACTTTATAAGTGAAGATCTTTGTACTAAATGATGAACTGATGAAGACCATTGAAGTAAAGAGTTTATATTTGTAAGAAACATCCATGAAGATGATGGAAAATAACTCTCTAATTTAGAATAAAATGATGTTTTAGGAGGATGTATATTCTATGATGAAGAAGGCTTATGAAAAGAAAATAACTATGATTGAAAATCATATTGTCATTCTCAATAAAAAAAAGTCTAGAATTATCTGCTCCACAAACCAATCGTGAGAATACATATATTGAGACTTAAAAAAGAATGAAACATTTATTGTTGGTACTTTATGATAACTAGATGATTCTAAAGATGAAATAACTCCAACATGTGACAAAAATAATGACAATTCTTGATTATCTATCTCAAAAAAGAGTGTTTATTTCTAGTAAATTCTAACTTGATGATTCTATTATCAAAAGTCCTCCAACGTGTTATAATAATATCATGTATTCACTCATTTCTCTTTCAAATGTAGTTGAGAAAAACAAGTTACCATCCAAACTATCTTGTACTCATGATTCTAAATATGTTTCCACTCTGAGTGAAGTATGGAAGATAAATTCCAAATAAATATGGATGAGTAAAAATAAGAAGTTACCTATTAGTATGTATGGGTTTCATAAGAATAAAAATGTGAAATTTGGTTCTCCAAAAAGAGAAAATAATATCAAGAAGATGGAAAAGCAACATAATAAAAAGTAATCATGTTTTGTGGGTAAATGATGGGGCATTTACCTATTTTGTAACTATTCAATGATTTTTTGTCACAATCCACATAATGTAAAATCATAATGAAAGCCTAACTCGGGGGTAAGAAAGCCTTATATGAAGAAGCAACATCTTTAAGTGTAAAAGAACATGTTAACGGCAAAAAGATTTTGAACTCTTCATAACATCAGTGATGTATGAAATGTTATTGGTTTAAATGTAGTTATATTCCCATCTCATCATAAATTTACCATTGATAATAAAATAAGAAATATGACTCTAGTAATGTATGATGCACCTTTCATGGAAATAAGACAAAATAATATTAGGAAAAAATTTCCCCAAGATGATCTCATATAGGGAAGCTGGGATAACCTTGGTTATTAGATACATGAAACTAAAAGTCAATTAATCCAAAAGAGAAAGTAATAAGGATGAAACTCACACAAACTAGTGGGGAAAAGCAAAGAATGCATCAATAGTTCCAAATGACATGTTGGTCATCTGGATAGATGATTTGGAATTAATTTAGCAACATGAAGATCAAATGGCCAACAATGGTGCTGAAGGATAAGTAAAAACTTCACGTGATGAAGATAAAGTTCATGAGAGAGTGAAAACTAAAGGAAACACATTTGTTAATGAAATTTCATGTGAGAGGTTTATGAATTCTAGTGACATTGGAAAAGGTTTCTTAAACTTGATACTAGAGCAAGAAGAAGTCTTTAAGAAGAGTAAAAATGTATCATCCATGACGACTGTTAAGACGGACAAATCTCCAGACAATGTAGATAACAATGTGATGAGATTCATGTCACATCATAACGGACTAGAAAAGATGTTTAGATGTGCAAGAATGATGAATGGAGTAGATAAATAATCATGGCTGAGGAAACTATCTCAACATTCCAGCTCATATTAAATAATAATTGAGGAACCACCTTATACACTTAATCATTTTTATATAGTGTTTTTGCTGATAATACAAGGAATTTAAGGGGAAGCCTGCTCTCTAGGGGAGGACATGGGAAGTAAAAAATGATTTCAACTATTGATAGCTAAACTGAAGAAGTAGACATTCTTGTAAGATTCTTCAATTGATATTCAAAGATTTAAATGATGAAAGATCATCCATAATGAAGATGATGATGAGTGTTTCCCTTAAGGGGGAGAAAAATAAATAAGATTCCATAATTATTATTTAAATCAGTATCAACTTCAGTTGGAAATAAATTCAATTACTCTGGAAATTTATTGAAGAACATGACACTGGAAATGGATTGTAGTTTCTCAATCTCTCATCCTGGGTTTCTCAAAATGAAGGGAATTTTACCAATGGGGAGTAACCAAATTAATTAGTGACATAAGAATAATGGAAGATACCCAAGTACACTTTTCCTACCAACTACACTTGAGTGTTTTTGATCTGTTTGTTAAAGTGAGTGTAAGAGTTTTAGGTTGATTATTCCATGTCACATTAGATTTCTTCATCATATAATGCATGTGGATAATCCATGAATACAAAGTACATGAGTTCTCATCTCATTGGGTATCATAATCAATGAATGATAGAAATACTTGTTGCCTAAATCAAATACTATATTCTCTTACACCAATCATTACTCATGTATAGAAAGAGTGAAAAGATTAATGGAATATTTCTTTAGAAAGGATTGATATAATTTTCCCAGGAACAATGTTTTTCTTTTCAATAAGGGGAATAGAAGTGAAATGAATTTAAGGTGATAGATAAGATTCTCATTTTTATATTGACACATTCATTTGAGGTGAAATTTATGGTATTGACAACAAAATACAATTGGGTATATTGTTGGGACCAATTTGTGTATAAGGTGTATTTATTTTCAATAATTGTTAATAATGATCAAAATGAAGTGATAATGAAACATATCTGTATTAAAAGAGACCATAAAGAGACTACCTAATGTGACATTCATCGTTGCATTAGGGATCATGTGTAGATTTTAATATATAAGAATAACCTAAAAATATTTGAAGATGATGCCAATCTTTCTCAGTGTTGACAGGAAAGAATGATGTTTTAGGAAGATTGAGAAGATGCAGTACTTTCCATTGAAAAATATGACGATGATTAAGGTCATCAATCAATGACTATATATCATGAAAGATAAGGTGCATGATGAAAGCATCTGATTGTTGAATTAAGAAATATGATTGTGAATTAGCACAGGTGGTATTTCCAATGAAGATATTTAATGTGGCGTCGTTTCCTAGTAGTTTCGAAATTGTTGGACCTCAAAAACGATATTTTTTTTTCAAATGAAAGGATTTCTGCATAGGAGTGAACGAGATGATGAATGGAAAATTAAATCTACAAAGGCTGAAAACCATATACCATAGATAATTGACCACGTACCGGGTTTGGGAATGTTTATCAGTGGTGTACCATGTAGCGGGAAAGGAACTCGGAATAGTGCGCGGAACATGTTGTGGTACGTAAAATGGTTCTCCATGGAAGGAGTTGTGGTATTAGGAATGGCTCATCATTGGAAGAAGAGATGCAATATACAGACCGTCATACATACAGTACACGGTGAAGGTTCACAGTTAGGCATAGTGTCACAGTATGCAGTAGATTCTCATAGTACATAAAATCAGCATAGTCTATGATAAAGATTTCCCAACATTGAAAATTAGGGTATAAAAGATTTGAGAAATTTTTGGAGTAATTTTTCCATATAAAAAGTGTAAATACCTTTATTAATATAGAGAAAATTCAAAGAGAAAATATCATCACCATGGAAGAACATGGCTAAATCTGAAAGAGGTATATATGAGAGATTCTTTATAGGACGATGTGGTATGTTAAAGAAAAATATAGTATGAGAAATTAGAAGAAGTATTATGTGGAAGAGATTTTGTGTAAGAAAAAGTGGTAATAGGGAGATGAAATAATTCACAGAATTTCATTAAGAAGCCCAGAGAAGGAAGAAAGGGTACGCCAAGGCCGTACATAAAGGCGGTACATGAAGGCGGTATGCAAAGGCCATACACGGAGGAAGTATGTTATGGAGGTTCCCAAAGAAGGTGTGGTTCACGGAGCAGTCGTGGTGCATGGAGCAGGAGTGGTGGGCAGATCCGTTGTGGTGGGCAGAGCTAGCATGGTGCACAGAGTAGGCATGACACATGAACCAGAGGTCGTACGCAGAGAAGCAGTGGTAGGTTGAGCTGATGTGGTAATCTATGCAGGAATTATATAGAGAGTAATAATGGTACATGAACTAGGGTTAGTATATAGAGGAAGTATGGTACGCAAATTAGAGACAACCTAAAAAATTAGGGATAGTTTTCAGAAACGAAAACATCATAACGGGTGATTCTTGTGAAAAAAGGTGGAAGAAGTTCTATGGTATTTTGTAATCTCACTAAAGGAACAAACTAAATATAATAGAGCATAAATTTTGTACATTAATGAAAGTAGTTTCCTTTGATGAATGGAGAAAAATACATATCATGCCAATATGTTGAGGTGACCTTCATGTCGATAAACTGAGTGAGTCCTCATCCAAGGTAGTGATCCATGAGGATTCAACAGAAGTGTTCTGAGGGAATTAGTGAGATATCCTTTAACCTCTGTAAGGGAAGTGTTCTTGGGAATGAATGACTATGCCTGAACCATTGTAATCCACATCTAGTAAATACTAGTGTAATTTGGTACAACCAGAAACCTGCCAGCATATGCTCCTTGGACGTAGCCCAATGTGGTAAACCAAGTAAATGTTTTGTGATATCCTTCTATATGTGAAAGTTTTAATTACTTCACATATGCATTACACAATTATAAATAATTTCTTACAAATATGGGAATAAGATCTAGTAAAGAAGAGAAAAGTTTGACACCCTGATTCAACCCCCTCTCAAGGTGGTATAGGGTCCTTAAATTGTCATTAGAGGGGAAAGGTTTGTGTATGTTGGATACACAATATGAATTCTATTAAAAAGAGCTTTGAATTTTTTTTCCTGATGTCAAAAATGAAGTGCGGTCTTGATAAAGATTCAGTCATTTCTGATCTGACGTCTCCATCTATCAATACCGTGAAAAACAATAAGATGAATGAGAAGAAGAAATTGAAGAAGACCATCTCATCTAAAGAAAATGTAGTGTCTAGTTCTCTATTCTCTCCCAACAATTATGAAATATGAGGATTTAAATGTAAAGAGCAGTTTTCTCAAGTTTCTACCATTGGAAAGGAACAAAGTTATATCTCAAGTGATCTGGAGAAAATAAGAACTAATATACAAGATATTTCTGAAGAAACAGTTACAGGTATTTGTAGAATATTTCAATGTATACATGTTGAGATCACCCGATTAGAAAGAGAAGCTGGTAATGTTGAAAATTTCTTGGAAGAATAAATTCATGAATGTTTAAAGATCACCAAACAGATTAATGCCTTTGATGAAAAATAAGGAGTCAATAAGACTATAGAAGTAAAGATCCATGCACTTAAAGTTTTGATGAAGAAGAGAAAATATTTCATGAGTTTATATTTGGAAAAAACATCCAAGAAGTTCATGGATCATAACTATGTTATATAGAATAAAATTAATTTTCATAAGGAAAATGTTTCTAGAATGAAGAAGGCCTGTTATGAGAAGATGATTGTGATTGAAGATCAAAAGTTCATTCTCAATAAGAAATTCATATATTTCGATGATCAATTATCCAATCCTTAGAAAGCGCTTATTGAGAGTTAAAAAAATGATATTGTTTCTAGAGGTACTCAATGCTTGCTGCAGGATTATAAAGATGAAATACCTCCAAAATGTGACAAGAATATTATGACAACTCTTGATTATATATCTCAAGAAATAGTTTTTTTCTACTCAATGGTCATTAGAGGATTATACTATAAAAATATCTCTAACATATGATAAGAAGATGATGGATTTACTCTTTGATCTATCAAATGTAGCTGAGATGAATAATGTACCATACAAACCATCTTATACTCATGTTTCTAAATATGTTTCTACAAGTATTTAAGGATAAAAGAGAAATTCAAAAAAATTATTGATGAAGAAACGTGAGGAGTTACCTGTCACTATTTCTTGGGTGAATAGAAATAAGAATGTGAAAGGTAGTTCTCCACAAAAATAACAATATTTCAATAAGATGTAAAACCAAAATAATACAAAGAAATCATGTTTTGAGGGTCAATGATTGTGCTACAACAGATTTTGGAGCTGTGCAATAAACAATTGGTACAAAACTCATAATGTAAAATCACAAAGAAAACCTACCTCTTGGGGAGGAAAGCCAGAAATGAAGAAAAAACATCCACAAGTCCAAAATCATTTGTTTATTACAAAAAAATTTGTAATTCCTGATAACATATATGATGTATGGAATATAAGTGGACATAAGCTAGGTACATTCTCATCTCACAATTTAGTAGTCATTGATAAGAAAATAAGACCACTGATGTCGAATAAGTATGACTCACCTTTCAGAGGAAGAAGACATAAGAATATTGTGAATAAAAAATTTCACATGAAGATGTCAAGTTCAGAAGCTAAGAAGACCCTGGATTTTAGATCCATAACCTTGAATAGAAATTCATCTAAAATAGAAAGCAATAGGGATGAAGCTCAGATGAACCAATGTGCAAGATCCAAGCATGCTGGAAGAGTTCAGAATGACGTGTTGGTCATCTGTCCAGAAGATATGGACATAATTAGGAAACATGAAGATGAAAAGGTCAAGGGTGGTGCTAAATGAAATGAAAAACCTTCACGTGATGAAGATTAAGTGCATGAGAGAGTTCAAACCAACGGAAACACATGGGTTAAAAAAGTTTCATGTGAGAGGTGTATGAATTCGGGTCACATTGCCCAATTTTTTCTAAAATTGATACTGGAGAAAGAAGCTATCTTTGAAATTAGAAAGAATATATCATTGATGATGAATGTTAATAATAATAACTCTCTACACAATGTAGAAAATAATGTGATGAAATTCATGTTTCATCAGCATGGATTAGAATTTTTTTATATGAGTGAGAATGAAGATTGGAGAAGATGGAGCATCATGTTTGAGAAAACCATCTCATCCTTCTTTCTCATATTGAAAAGCACAGAGGAACCAATATATTTCCTTAATAATTTGTGTAATTTATTTGTGCTGATAATACATGGAATTTAATGTAAAGAATTCTCTCATGGGGAGGAACATAGAAGTAACGAATGATGTAAACTCTTGGTAGCTAATTTAAAGAAGTTTACATTCTTGTTTGATTCATCAATTTATATTCAATGACTAAAATTATGAGGGATCATCGTTGATGAAGATAATGAGAAGTGTTTTTTATGAGGGGGAGAAAAATGATGAAGCTTCCAAATTTATTATATCAACATGTATCAACCATTGATTGTATAAAGTTCAATTACACAAAAAATTGCATGAATAATAAGTCATTGGAAAAGTATGTCATTTCTCAATCTCTCATCCTTGGTTACTCAGAATGAAAATCATTTTACAGAGGGGGAGTAACTAAATTAATTAGTGACATAAGAAGAATGGAAGTAACCCAAGGCCACTTATCAGGCCCATTACACTTTAGTGTTTTTGATTTCTTTATTGGATTGAGTGCATGAGTTTTAGGTTTATTATTACCTATCACATTAAATTTCTTTAGTTTAGAATGAATTTGGAAAACCCTTGATGATAAAGTACATGAGTTCTCATCTTAGGTGTTATCATGATCAGTGATTAATGGATAACCTTTTGTCTAAATAAAACCCTGTTGTTTTCTACAATGAGAGTTTCTCAAGTAGACATAGAGTGGAATTATTGATGGATAATTTCTTAAGAATGGTTTTATACCCTTTTCCAATGAACTTTAAATTTATTTTCAATAAGTAGGAGAGAATTGAAATGAATGTATGTGGAGAGAGAAGATTCTCATTTTGATATTGACACATTTACTTGAGGGGAACATTATGATATTGACAACAAAATACAAAGGGGTGATTGTTGGGTCCACTTTGTGTATAAGGTTTTATTTTTTATCAACTGTTGTTAATAAAGATCAAAATGAAGTGATCATGAAACATGTCACTATTCAAATAGATAATTAAAGAGCCTACATGAAGTGGCATGAATAATTTCATGAGGGATCATGTAGAGATTTTAATATTTATGAATTATCATACAATGATTATAAGATGATGCCAATCATATTCAGTGTTGACAGTAAAGAATGATGTTGCTGGAAGAAAGAGATGTTAGAGTACTTTCAATGGGAAAATTTGTTGATGATATAAGGGATCAATCAGAGACTATATGTCATGATAGTTATGGTTCGTGATGAAAGAATATGGTTTTTGAAGATGAAAGAAGACATTGAATTAGCATGGGTGTTCTTAAGGTATAATATATTTTAGTTAGTGTTGTTTCCCAATGTTTTCCAAATTGTTGGACCTAAAGATATGGATTTTATTTTTTTGAATGGAAGGATTTCTGCATTAGATTGAATGAGATGTGGAATGGAAAATGAAATCGATAAACGATGAAAATTGTATACCTCAGAGCATGGACCATGTACCATGTCTGGGACCAGTTCACAGGCATGTACCATGTAGTGGGAAAGGTACTTGGAATGGTGTGAGGAACAGATCACGATATAGAAAATGATTCACGATGGAAGGAATTGTGGTACACTGAATGTCTTTTCATTGGCATAAAAGAATAAATACGCAGACAAAAAGACACATGGTACAAGGTGAAGGTTTTTTGTTCATCGGAGGGTCATAGTACATGGTTTAGGCTCACAGTACCTGGGAGAAGCAGAGTTTGTGGTGAAGATTGTCCCACATTGAAATTTGGGTAAAACAAATTTGCTATATTTATTGAGTTATTTTCATATATCATGATGGTTAATACCATAATTGAACTAGAGTGAATTTCATATGAAAGTATCATCATTGTGGATGAACTAGTCTATGTCTAAAAGTGGTAACCCAGAGATATTCTATGTAGGATGATGTTTTATGTGAAAGAAATAAATAGTTAGTGAAATTAGAAGGAGTACTCTGCGGAAGATATTTAGTGTCAGAAAAAGTGGTATGAAAAAATTAAATAATTCTTAAAATTTGAATAATAAGTCCTTAGATGGAAGAAATGGTATGCCAAGGCAGTACATGAAGGCAGTACACCATGGCAGTACACACATGTTCTACACAGAGGCGGTATGTGAAAGTAGAGTGAGGAGCAGGCGTGGTACACAGAGTTGTCGTGGTGAGTGGAGATGGCATAGTGTGCGGTGCATAAACGGTTTGCGGAGTAGGCATGGTACGCGGAGCATGAAAAATATGCATAACAGGCACAATATAAAGATTAGAGAAAGTCTACAAAATCAGGGATAATTCACTGAAATGAAAACATCATAAAATGGTTTTTTTATTCTAGAAAGAATATGGGTAAGATTTTATAGAGCATTTAGTAATCGCACTAAAGGAGAAAACAGAATATAAAGAAGCATCAATTAGGTACATTGATGCAAGAAGTGTCACGTGCTGAATAGGGACAATGAATTTTCATTCCAATCTGTTGAATCGATCTTGAAGTCGGTAAATAGAGTGACACCTCACCCATGATAGTGAGCCTAAGGGAGTCAAAGGAAGTGATATGAGGGATGAAATAAGAAATCTGTGAACACTTATAAGTGATGTGTTCCTGGGATAGAGTGATTATGGGAGACCCATTGTAATCAACAACCAGTTGTGATTTTTTGAATTTGGTACGACCTGCAACATATCATCATATGCTCCTTGCATTTAGGCCTATGTGGTGAACTATGTAAAAGTGTTGTTCTTTACTTCTACATGTGAATGTTTTAATTACGACACATATCCATCATACAGGTTTAAACAAGTTCATACAAATTTGGGAATATGATCAAGTTATTAAAATAAAAAATTTATACCCTGTTTTACCCCCCCAATCTTGGTGGTATATGTTCCTTCAATTGGTATTGGAGGTAAAGGTCTCACATATGATGGATACTTTGCAGTATTATATTCAGAAGAGGATTTGAGTTTCTTTGAAAAAGTCAACAATGAAGTGAAGTCTTGATGATGATTCAGTCATTTCTAAGAAGAATTCTACATCTAGAAAGATCATGACAAACAAGAAAAATAAATATAAGAAGCAGTTGATGAAGTCCATCATGTCCAACGAAAATGCAGTTTCTTGTTTTCCATACCCTTTCAATAATGAATAAATATATGGATTGGAATGAAAAAAACATGTGGTATAGTATTCTACCGTATTAAAGGTAGAAACTACTCTCTCATGTTATAATGATAAATTGAAAACATATATGCATGATATTCTTGAAGATATAGTTGTGGATATTTGTAAAATATTTCAATGTATGTAGGTTGAGATCACCTGATTGGGAAGAGAAGATGATAATGTTTAAAAGGGATTGAAAGAAATAATTCATGAATGTATAAAGAACACCAAATAGATTAAATATTTTGAAGAAAATGAAGAATTCAAATAGGCTATATAATTAACAATCCATGCACTCAAAGTGGAGACAAAGAAGAGCACTGTTGTCAAGATTTTATTTTTGGAAGAAACTTCCACGATGTTCATAAAACCTGACTATTTAATTCAGAATAAAATGTAGTTTCATCAAGAAGAAGTTTATATAATGAATAATCCATGTGAAGAAAAGATTCTTATGAGTGGATATCATAAGGTAATTCTCAATATGAAATGTCTATAATTGGATGCTCATTTGACCAATCATGATAAGACACATATTGAGACATTAAAAAATAATGAACTAGTTGATGCTGGTATTCAATGATCACTAGAGGATTCTAAAGCTGAAATACCTCCAACACGTGACAAGAATATCATGAAAAATCTTAATTATCTTTATAAAGAAATAGTGACTGTTGATACTCAATTCTCATTGGTGGATTCTGCTATCAAAATACCTCCAACATTTGACACGAGTATCAGGGAATCACTTATTGATTTATCCCATGTTCCAGAGAAGAATAAGGTACCACCCAAACCATCATTTACCGATGCTTCTAAATATGTTTTAACAATGAGTGAAGGATAGAATAGAAATTCCAAACAAATATGAATGAGGAAAGGTGATGAGTTACATATCAAATCATCTGAGGTGAATAGGCATAAGGCTATGAAAGGTGGTTCTCTACAAAAGAGCACAGCAAGTCAAGATGATGACATAAAAACAGAATGCATTTAAATCAATATTTGTGGGATAATGATGGTGTTGAAATAGATTTGGGAATTTTCAAATACACTATTGGTAGAATCCTCATAATGTAAAATCACAATGTAAGCCTACCTCATGTGGAATAAATCCCAGAGAAGAATAAAAAACATCAACATACCTTAAGCATTTGTTTACTACAAGCATATTTGGAATTCTTCATAAAATCATTGATGTATGAAATAGAAGTGTTCATAAGGTAGGTACATTCCCATATGAACACTCATTAATCATTGATAATAAAATATGACTTCTGACACCAGAAATGTATGAATCACCTTTAACATGAAGAAGACTGAAGAATTGTGTGGATAAAAACGTTCCTAAGAAGATCTCAAGTTGGAATGATAAGAAGACCCATTGTTTTTAGTTCCACAAAAATAAAGGTCAATTCATCCAAAATAGAATGTAATAGAGATGAAACATAGATAAACACATATGGAATAGCCAAGCCTTTTGAAATAGTTCCAAATGACATGTTCGTCATTTGTCAAGATGATTTGGAAGGAAAGAAGAAACATACATATATAAAGGCCAATATTGGTGCTAAAGGAATTGTAAAACCATCACGTGATGAAGATAAATTGTTTGAGAGAGTAAAAACCAAAGAAAACACACATGTTTAAGTGGTTTAGTGGGAGATGTGTATGAATTCTAGTCATATAGAAAATGGATTTCTATCATTAATAACATAAAATGAAGCAGTATTTAAATGTAGTAAGAATGTATCATTCTTGATGACTATTAAGAAAAAGAAATCCCCTTGTAAAGAA
The DNA here is from genome assembly GCA_963277665.1 of Viscum album. Taxonomy (NCBI): domain Eukaryota; kingdom Viridiplantae; phylum Streptophyta; class Magnoliopsida; order Santalales; family Viscaceae; genus Viscum; species Viscum album. The sequence continues at coordinate 1,028,809,991 of OY728159.1, forward strand.
GAAGAAAAAGTGATGAGATCCATGTCACATAAAAATATAACAGAAAATATTTTTATATACCAGAGAATAAAGACTCGATCAGAAGGAAGATAATGTTTGAGAAAACAATCTCATCCTTCATGCTCACATTAAAGAAGCATAGAGAAACCATCTTAATGGTTTAATCATTTTTGTATTATATTTGTGCTGATAATATAGAGAATTGAAGGTGAATGATTCTCATAAGGGGAGGACCTTAGAAGTAATAAATGTTGTTAAATCATGATAGCTAATCTAAAGAAGTTGAAATCCTTGTGAAATTCAGCAATTGATATTCAAAGATTAAAATGATGAAGGATAGTCCCTGATAAAGATGACGAGGAGTGATTCCCATGATGGGGATACAAATAAAGATGATTCATGAATTATTATTTCAATCAGTATCAACTTTAGTTAGTATTAAATTAAATTACTCTATAACTTTATTAAATAACATGTCATAGGAAAAGGTTATAGATTTCTCAATCTCACGTCGTTTGTTACTTTGAATGAAGATCATTTTACAAATGGGTAGTAAATTAATTAATAAGTTAAATAGAAATAATGGAAGTGACCTAAGGCCACATATCCTTCCAATAACACATAAGTGTTTTTTTATTTTTTTGTTGAATAGAGTGTAGGTGTTTCACGTTGATTATTCCATACTTGATTCAATTTCATTGGCCTGGAATGAATGTGGAAAACCCTTGAAGAAAAATAACATGAGTTCTCAACTCTTGTGGTATCATGATTAGTGAATAATGTACAAACTTTTTTTCTAAATCAAATAATATTATTTTCTACAAATTGACTTGCTAAGTTATACTAAGAGTGAAATGATTGATGACACATTACATAAGTACAGATGGATCCCCTTTTCCCATGAACATTGTATTTCTTCTCAATTTGGAGGGGAAGTGAAATGAAATTAATGGGAGAGATAATATTCTCATTTTTATATTGACGCATTAATTTGAGGTTAACATTATGGTGTTGAAATCAAAATACAAAGGGGAGATAGATGGGACCACATTGTGTATAAGTTTGTATTTTTTGTTAATATTTGTTAGTAAGGATCAAAATGTAGTTATCATGAAACATATCACTATTCAAGAGACCATGAAAGTTCCGACCTAAAGTGAAATGAATCATTTCCTGAGGAATGATGTCAAGATTTTAAGATTTATGAATTATCATACATAGCCGTGAATATGATGCTAGTATATTATGTGTTGATTAGAAAGACAGATTTTGTGGTAAGATATAGAAGTTGAACTACGTTTCCTGGAAAAGTGGTGATCGTAAAAAAACTATAAATCATTAATGATAATGTTCATGATGATAGCAGACGATTTTTTAAGAAGAAATATAAAAGTGAGTTAGAATGGGTGTTCAAGCCAAAGTAGATATTTAAAGTGGTGTAGTTTCCCAAGGTATTTGAAATTATTATACATCAAAATCTTGATTTTGTTTTTGGATATGGATGGATTTATGAATAGGAGTGAATGAGAAGCAGAATGGAATAAGAAATATTGAAAGAATAAAAATCACAAACCTCAGAGCATAGACTGCGTACCATGTCTGATTACAATTTTCGATTGTGTACCATGTAGCGGGAAATGTATACGGAATGGTCATGATATGTTTCGCGGTACTGAAAATGGTTTAATGTAGAAGGAGTTGCAGTACGCAAAATGGAATGTCATTAGCAGAAGAGATGAAGTACGCAGACTGGTAGACACATGGTATACGATGAAGGTTTTCAGTTCATCTGAGGGTTGCATTACTCGGTGAAGGCACACCGTATGCGGAAATAGCATATTCTGTGGTGAATATTGTCCCACATTGAAAATTTGGGTAAAAAGGATTAGAGACATTTGTGGATTTATTTTCCAATATAAGTTTTGTTGATGCCATAATTAAGTTATATCAAATTCGATAAGAATATATAATCACTATACATGAACTCGTCTTAGTACCAAAGTTATACATAGTAGAGATTATGTGTTGGATGAAGTGATACGTGAATGAAAAAACAGTTTGTGAAATTTGATGGAGTAGTTCATGGAGGAGATTTTGTGTAAGAAAAGGTTGTATGTAGGAGTTGAAATAATTTCCTGAAATTGATGAAGAAGTATCCAGAAGGAAGAAACGGTACACCAAGGTGTTATGTGATGGAAATATGAAAAGGAGGTATGTGTAGGTCGTACATGGAGACTGAATGTAAAAGAGGTTCCAGGAGCAGGCGTGGTGCGTGGGGCAGTCGAGGTATGCGGAGCTGAGGTGATAGGTGGAGATGAGGAGGTATGTAGAGCATGAACAAAAAGATGAGCAGGAGTAGTACGTAGAGATGGATCAGTACGAGGATAAGGTGTAGTATATAGATTTGGCATTGTACACAGATCAGGGAAATTCTGCAGAATCGGGGATATTACTTGGAAACGGAAAAAATCATAATGGGAGTTTGTGATTCTACTGATAAATGGGGAATGAATTTCTAGTGCATTCAGTAATTGCACAGAAGGAGGATAAAGTATATAAAATATTATAAATTTGGGACTTAAATGCTAGAAGTGTCTCATTCTGAATAGATGCAAAGACATTTCATGCCTATCGGTTGAAGAGACTTTCATATCGATAAACTGAGTGAGACCTCAACCAATATAGTGAGATAGGGTGAGTCAACCGAAGTGTTCTGAGGGAAGTAGTGATCTATCCCTGAACATTTTTGTGTGATGTGTGCATGGGAAATAGTGAATTTACTCAAACCATTGTAATATAAATCTAGTGAAGATTAGTGGAATTTGGTATGATCGGAAACCTGTCAGTTTATGCTCCTTGTACGTAGCCCATAGTGGTGAACAAAGTAAAAGTTTTCTTCATCTAGGTCTGAATGTTTTAATTACAAAACATATCTATCATATAGGTTTAAAAATGTACCCTCCAGTATGGGAACAGGATAAAGTAAAGAAGAGAAAATGTTAACACCCTGATTCACCCTCCTCTAAGGGTTGTTTAGTGTCCTTCAATAGATTGTAATAGAATTAATTATGTAAAAACCCATTAAATTATAATGGTAAAATTTATATATTATAGAAAAAAACATCTAAATCACTCAAAAATTATTTTAATGATAAACTATTTTTTATGTACCTTTATATCAATTTAATTTCCTCAAAAAAACATCACCCTATTTTGTTAAAAAACAATTATCATTAAACCTAGTGCTGTGTCGTTTGGCTAATCAACTCAGAAACCATTGGGAAATATTTTTCATATATATTATTAAAAAAACCATGTATATTATTTAAAATAATGAACATAAAAACTCTCATGAAATTTATAAATTATAGTTAAAAGGTTGTATAAAGAAATCTATACATAATTTTAATCATAACCATATGAATTGTGTTTCCATTCATTGATAGTGAATGATGGAGCCAAAATAAATCCCTATCAATAAAATATAACACATATCCCCATCATTATATCCCTTATAAACCCACATAAACAAATAATTTTTTCAAGGGTTTATTGGGGTATGTGAAACTATGAAGGAGGAAATGAAAAGAAGAGACCACGAAGAAGAAAGGATGGATTTTCCACATGAAATTTGGAAATAAGTAGCTCTAAATGAATGATAAATATATGTAAGATCATCAATAATTTTATAAATATTTTTTAGGTTTCATTATTTTTTCACCTTTGAATACCAATGTATTTCATAAATTAAAATTATATCTTTTGAGATGAATATTCAATTAGTAACATAAATACATACATTTGGACAATAATAGTTTAGTGTATTTGGATTCTAGGTACGCAATATTATTATTTGGTGAATTACAAACAACATAACCCATAATGATATTCCCATTTTAGTATGATTAACTATCAAACATTTCTTAAATTCATTTATTATAACCTTTGAAGGGGAATCATAATAATGGGTTAGATTAGATGCTTAGTACATGTAATTAATGGGGACATTTATGGATAACATTGAAACATATGATTACATGATCAAAATATTTTAATTTAGTACCATTCACATTTAATATCATAATATTAATTCGTGAGATAAATATTTTCAGTAAAAAAGACATAGTTCAAATAGGAATCAATGTACTTCTCTAAACAGATCATAACATTGACATAAAACATAGAATTTTTACATAAACATGATCATAGAAAATAATTTCAATATTACACATGGATCAATTCCAAGGGAATCATTGTTAATTGGATTAACTCCCTAATCTATTATAATAGTCATGGTTTACTCCCCAAGCCATTATATGATACTAAGTCCCTTATAGAAGATGGTTTACTCATAAATCCAATCTTATGAATACCATGAGATATAAATATTTAAAAAATACATTGGATGGGAATCTAGGTCCCACAAATCATTGGATATAACATAACAACATTGTTTTTTTTTTGATAAAATTACCATATTCCAGGGTTATACTATAACCACCATAACATAATGTAAAATCATATATATTGGTTCCATGGGATCATATCACATTAATATTATCACAACCCCTGAAGTGAAATGGTTATCATAAACATTTCATCATATCATAACCTATGGAAAGATATTGGATTAACAATAATTTCATTATTTCACCACTATATAACGAATACAAATGTACTGGGTTTCATATAAATTTTAACATTGTATTACCCATAGAAAAGAAACATATTTCATAAACATGTTTTCATAATAAACTCATTATATTTAGTAAGATAATAACAATGGTATCATTGGATTATATCCAATATAAATAAAAACCTATATCAAAGGACGTGTAATGATATAGAAAATGGTTTTGAAAGATAAAACACTTAAATCATTTATTTGGAATATAAATTTTATTTAAATATAATTTTAGAAAATTAATAAAATAAAAAAATTCTGAAAATTATTATTAGTGAAATAAATTCTAAAAAACATATAATGGATATTTCAAAATTCATTTTTAAGATTTCTTAATGATAAAATAAGTATTCTTTGAAAAACGAATTATACAACTAAAAAATTCTAGGAATACTTTTTTTTTGAAAATTACCTTTACAAATATATAGGTTAAATCAAATAAAATAAATTTCTGAATTTGAGGAATTTGGTTCATGAATAACATATTACAAAAAATATTCCTTAAACATGTTTTGGTAATATTAATAAATGAATTGTTTCAATAATTAATTCAATATTACTTTAAAATAAATTAAATAAATTAAAAAATTGGATAAAAACATATTTTTTACATCAGTTTTTGAATAAAAAATTATATTTTGAATATATGTTTATAAATCATGGGTTTTCAAGAAACATGGTTTTCTATTGAAGATAAAAATGAGGATGATTTTTCATGAAAACATTACATTGATGTTTTGGTAAATTAAAGATAGAAATAATGAAATTATAACAATATTCTCTGGAAATAACAAGATAATAAGAAAATAAATGAGTTTCCAGAGAGTTAGGTCATATGACTTTATCTGTTGAAATTATAATAATGAGAAATCCTAATAAATGATGATATTTTATCATAAAATTCATACCAATTTGGTAACATTGAATGATAATTCCCATTTATGAACCAAAGTAAAAGATATATTTAATATAATGAAGATAAAAGAGTTCATTATATTTGATTTCAAATAGGTGTTATATAATTATTATAAATAAGATACAACAATAACATTACATAGGTCTCAACTAATGAAAATTCTAAGAAGACCATTTAAAACTTGTGTATCTTTTGGAATCATAAACCCCACGTATGAGATATCAAAAAATGCATATTTATTTACATTAATTTTAATGATTATAAATATAAAATACATTAATAATTATTATATACACCACATATATGAATGAAGGTTTTAATATGGAATTCATCTCATATAAATAAAAAATAGATATATAAATCCATTACCAATTTAGAAATATTTTGAACCCTTAATATGATTAAATAATAAAAAAATTAATATTGAATATCACTAAAATGATTATATTAATGATATAACATGTAATATGGTTAGTATAATCCACAAATAAAAGAAACTTATTGTGAATTTGCATATTTCTCCCTGATATAAAAGAGGGAATATAAACCCCTTACCTCAAGTCTCAAATTATTTCATACATGTTTGATCCACCTATTTATTAAATATAAATTTATTAAATATAGATTATAGTAACATAAATATATATATTGTTCCATATATTATCAAATCATTCAAATGTATTACCCATATAATAACAATCCCTTGTTAAAATTACATTTCTTGAAATAACATATATATATTTTGTATATGGTTTGTTTCTCTTGTTATCATCCATATAACTATGATTATGGTTAAATTATATCAAGAATAATAATCATAAATCAATTATTTTTTTTACACCAAAATTATAATTTTATGTCTTATCATGAATTATTATTTCTACAAAATTTAGTATGGGGAAATCATTGAGACAGTAAGTCGTTCAAACACATGTGTAACGATTTCATATTTTAATGATTCTTATGGAAAGGGGATTATGAATATTTTATATTTCAATAATGGTAATAATATCATAATTTAAATATTAATTATAAATATATACTCATAAATATCTTCAATGTGGTGTGCGGATAAAAAGAGATTGTCTCATGTCTTTTTGTGAAAGATGATTCCCACACCTAGAAAAACACCATTATCTTCTTACAGTGAGTGAATAGATAAGACATAAAATAATATATTGAATTTTAATAATGAAAAATATGTAATTAATAACATTATTATTAATTTTTATCAATTATATTCATTAAATTTATTTTTATTATTTTCATTTTAATGTGTTAGTAAAAAAATCGCATCACAGCGTGAGGTGACAGTATGTTCTACAGAAGAGCGATATTATTGTATAAAAAATTAAATAGAAATTAATATATATATATATATATATGATATAATCTTTATAGAGGTCTAATTATGTTATAAATATCATATATGTATGATGTATATATCATAATACCCTATAGTGGCATGGGCTAATGAAAAAATGATTGATATTTGTTCGTGAGGTGATATCCAACGGTACACACAAATAATGATTTAATATTACATATGATGAATTTTTAGACAGTTTTAATTCATTTAAATAACAAAAAAACAAAAATTTTGTATGTATATTTTATCATTGTTTTTAATACGAATGTAAGGAAGAATGTATCCACTTCCTTAGGTAACCTCCTTTGATTAAAAAAGTCCATTCCAAGATGGAATTCTTACCCAAATAACTCATCAATTATGGGAGTTATAATTTTAGTAAGGGATTTTTTTGGTCTTGGATGATCCAAAAGGGATTGTTATTTTGAAGGAGAGATGAGAGGGGGTTACCATTTATATGTGATATAAGAGGCACCATTGTATTTTTTTTGGAAATAAAATGCTATTCCCATTTTATTATCATGAAAAAAGTCTGAAAAAATTATAATTATATATCATTAGACATGATAGGATCTAAATTAAGTATTAATGTAGGTTTTTTTAAATTTTATGGGTCATTTTTACACTTATCATTTTAGTACAACCATTGGTAAACCAATTTTTTCTTTAACAATTGTGAATTATTATCACTAATTTTTATACTCATTATGGTCAAAGATTAATTTTTTTTATTAAATTATATAAATTATAATGACTCCAAATATTTAAACCATTTATAAAATATGTGTAAAATAATAATTTATAATTAATATAATATAAGCGATGAGAAAGTTTTTATTCAATAGGAATATGTTAACAATTTTACATGGTTTTTATATTATATTTAAATTTACAAATTATTTAAATGACCTAAATTATAATTATATAAATATATTTCAATTTTTTAATTTATATCAAATTTAAAATATAATTTACCGTAGAATATAATTTTAATGAAAAGGATGTCTTCAAATAAAATTTATTATTTTTTAAAAATTTTAAAAAATAATTTTTTTTTTGAAAATAATAAAAAATTTACATAAAGATATATTAAACATGATGATTTAAATAAAGAAAATTATATTCTGAAATAAATTTTACAAAAACAAAACATATTAGTTTTAATTTGTGAATGTAAAATACTGAAAAAACATCTTTTTAGTAAAATAATGTTTTAGGAAGAACATTGGATTTCATATTATAGATTATAAATAGAAAACATAAAATTAATGTTAAATATTTGATTAGATATATAATATAATCATTTTACTAAAATACTTCACCCAAAGTGGGTTTTCATTATTAATTATTGTAAAATGAGTTTGTGTGCCTAAAATGGGTTTTTAATCAATTATATTCAAATAGTTATTATTCTCACTTATAATTTATTTTTCACCAAATATATCATTATATATATATATATAGAATATACATTTTCATAATTTATTGAATCTACTTCTTAACATCAATTTAATTAGAAAGGTGATAACTACCATATTAAATAATAATATTTTAATATTATGTTTCCCTTTTCTTAAAATCAGTTTATTGTGTATAGAAAGTTATAATAATTATTCAATGTAATACAGAATAAGCTCAGTATTACATATAAAAAATATCAAATAAATTATTTTTGTGACAAAATATATTGAAAAGTTAAAATATATTCTAAAAAAATATAATTTATAATATCTTTTATTGTTACATTCCACCAACCATAAACTGAATTTATCTCTCAAAAGATTTAACTTCAGTACTAATAAATGAATATAAATCAGCCTCATTACATACTCAAGTTCTAATATAGCATCCATAAGTTGGTGGTCACACAAAACAAAATTTACCTGGTTATTTTGATTATTTCATTGCACTTCCTCTTTTAGAACTAGAATCTCAACTGATTTTTCCTTATCAGAATAATCATTCTCTTGTGTACAACCTCTAAGTTCAATACATGTGATGAATTATGTATTTAATACCTCATGGGAGATACCAGGTACATATCACGAACATAATTGTGCTTCAAGGGAAGTTATAAATCCAGAGATAGAGTCCCAATATAATTATTTGTTTCAAAAAGAGATGTATACCTAGGGATTATATTACTGATATTTAATACAATATGAAATTTATATAATGAAATTATCCCTAGCATAAAAATTATTTATCATGTTGATAATTGGCTGCACAAATTTTTCTCTAATTTTCTCATATTTTTTCAAAATGGATCTCACCTTGTCATAAACTTCACTATCCATATAAACTCCCAATAGATATTTTTTCAACTTCATTATTTTATGTTTGATTTTTAAACTTATTTTTATAAAAGTCTCAATAAGGATCTCTCTAAAATCTCAATTGATATCTATTTTTTTAATAAAACAAAATATTGGGACATTATTTATCATAACTAGTTTTAAAATCCATTAAATTAGATTGCATCATATCTTCTAGGGTTCTCAATTTTCTCTCATACTAACCATCCATATAAAGAAAACACATAGTGATGAAACTCAATTCTATATTCAGATATTTATAAATAAATCACTTAAAAATCAATGTATATATATTGTCCTGATAATATATAGTTCAATGTTGTAATATATGAAATATTGAAGACATATTTAATGTATATCTTTCAGAGATTATACAAATAAAAATATTCTCCTATAAAGAAAAAGTGGGTTGACATTGTAGTGAGATTTATATTAACACATGTATCATTTTACATTTAGATGTTTCTAGGGATCCCGATAAAATAACCCATAGTGATCCTTTCTAGTTTATTTTATATTGGGTATAATCTTTGTAGCATAATTTTCACCATTTTACTCAATTTCACGACATTCTAGAATACCAATTCTCATGAAAAATACAAACTAAAATATCTATTTATATTTTATCACCATGACTAATATTTAATGTAAGAAAATGTTAGAAGATATATAATTTTATCCCCTTAGTTTTTGGATTATGCAGTATAACCTGCTTCGATGCCACATGTTGTTTCCAATGTTTTTCAATATAAAATATCCTAAACTATAATAATATACACTTTTGGGAATTAAAATAACCCATAAATATATTAACATAAAAGATAAGATAAATCCTAAAGGATTCCTTTAATCATATGTCTATAAGAACTCATTCTTCTTCTAAATCAAACGGTTTTATTTCAATATATGTTTGTAAAAATATCCTTAATGTTGAAAACCACCTACATTTAAATTCTAGAAAGGTGATTCAAACCATTGAAATTTTGATTAACCTTATACTCAAAAAAATTATGATGGAATCCATATACAATAGTTTAATATTACATAGAAACATTTATACTACCAAAAAAATGAAATCCTTATATGTTTCATGATTCTTCAAAGAAAATATCATTAATGAAATACTAACAAATTATAATTCCTTAATCCAAATACATACACACATAAAATTGTATCACTTTATCAGTTGAGATATGATATTAAATTTCATGGTATATGGGATAACCTAAAGATTAGAGCATTGTCCCATACAATGCTTATGTTCCCCACATACAAGATATCGATATCCTTGAAAAAATTTCAATCTATGAAGCTATATTAAAAAATGTTAACATCATCCCCTCTATTTGAGATATTTTATTAAGTTATTATTTTACCATAATTAACATGTAGAATGGTTACTCACTATTCCATTGTGTTTATTACCACATGAACCATCATATAGTTTCATCTTCATCTTATTTGATGATTTTTCAATCTTGCAAATTTGGATATTGTTAATCGTATATCATGATTAGTGATTAGTTATGATAAAAAATTCTTCACTCATATCACCATCCTATTTGGAACCTTGTTAAAAAAAATTCAATCACATTCAATGTTAACCCAATTCCATATGGTAATTTCTATTAACTAAAAAACATAGTGTGATAAGTTATAATCATAATAAGAAAAAAAATATCCATGAAAAAAAATTATAAGAAATAGATATCCATAATCCTTTATTATAATCTTTGATACCATAGGCTTTTCCTAGGTCTTCCGTAGTCACTATTCATATCCATCATGATGTTTCATAAGAATTTTGTGGACATACCACGGATATTCCTTGAATGTTTCAAACATGTTGTGCATCATGACCCATTCTCATGCACCAATGATGATCGAGTCAATCACAATATGAAATTAATGGAGTTATTTCCACTATATACCTTGGTTCTATTTCAATATAAATACTTTGTATCGAGATGAAGATGCAATTTAATGGAAACTTCTTTCTCTATCCATTACCATAATTCCTAGAAATTATCCTATACTTCATCTTATTATGAGACATATACATAATGAAATTTCTTCAAATATCGTTAGAAATATCCCTGGAGATCTCACTAATATTTTCTCATCCATCTAACTATATGATAACTAAAAAGTTCTTCTAATACCAATTATAGTGACCTAATATTTTAATACACGTATATTACATCTTTTTATATGATTATTCAACATTTCTCACAAAAACAATCTTGAGGACCAAAGAGGATTAGTGTATTTGGATACTATATAGAAAATATTCTAATATGGTCAAATATATTCAAATCTACCATAAATATATTCCAGTTTAGTTCACATAAAAAACCTAAAATACATAAAATAATTATTCATAACATGGGGTAAAGAAAACATAATAAATGGTGTTAAAAAATTATCAGAAAGTATAATCAGTAGAGATACATATGCGTCTCAAAAATAAAAGGTAATGAAAAAAATGATCATAATATTTTATACCCATACCCTTCAAATCAATAACCATAATATTGAGTCATTCCCTAAATATTTATAGTTCAAAAAAATGAAACACAAGTAAGTAAATAAACTTTATCCAAGGGAGTGTAAAATTATTATAAGACATGAAAATGTGTAATACATACAAATAATGAAAATCATTTCCATAGAGGTCAAGGATAATTTCCAGGGATATCATAGTGAAATGATTTCATTTAAAACCCAATCATTGTAGTCATGGATCAATCTCCAGACCATCATATCAGAAATATTACCATAATTAAAAAGGATCACTTACAATTCTTGTATTGTGTATCTCATGAATTTATAATTCATTCTCCAATTCATTAGAGGGAAATTTATGTCTAATTTTTAATTAGTTATAACACAACCAGAATCCAGGGGCATAACATAACCATTGTCCTTGAACATAATGTTACCACTTTTAAAAAACGAAAATAATAAAAATGTATGTGATATGATCATAAAACATTCATCTTATCATAACACATGAATTGGAATCTATTTCCTAAATAAATATTAATATGATGATAGGTAAAAAAAAT